>OY728121.1:533402849-534027849 GCA_963277665.1 Viscum album | reverse complement strand
GAGGATATGTGGTTTTCTGTGACCCACCTAGATATGAATTTTTATTTCACTGAGTAGAATAAAGTCACAATTTTCTATCTTGTGACTCTTATTCCTGACATGGTTGAACAAGTTAGTGATAATCAAAGAACGAATCATGATTTCATTACCATTAACATAAAACTTAATGGTGGGGATACCATTGACCAATGGAAATAAGATAGGGAATATAAGTTGATTTTTTAAGATCATATAGTTTTTTTTATTTTCAAGAAAAAATTCTTTCTGCATACCACTACTCAAAATGGGATGTTCATTCTAGAATTCAGAATATATATAAGATGTTGTGAACTCATTTCTGGTGGGATGGGAAAAAAAGGAAAGAGTAAGTGTATGTCTCTAGATTCCTTACTTGTCAGTAGTTCAAGTTTGAGCACCAATGTCCATATGGTATATTTTAATATTTACTTATACCTATTCAGAAATTGGAGCACATAGCTTTGTATTTTTTCACAAGTATACCAAGAATAGTTTGGAAACAAGATGTCATATGTGTGATAACAGATAGGCTCACAAATTCATCTCACTTAATATCTATTAATGAATCCAATGTGATAGAAGATTTGGAAAAAAATCTATATTTAGGATGTCATAAAGTTTCATGGAATACTAGTTTTGATAATCTCTGACTGATATATTTTTTTACCTCTTGGATATAGATATCTTTTCATCAAAATTTGGGTACCCAACTTACCATGAGAATGGTATGTCTTGCTCAAATGGATGTACATTCAGAATAGATGATCCAATCATTAAAATATATGCTCTAAGATTGTGTTTTTTATTTTAGAGTCTCATGGGAGGATCATGTATCGATAATATTTTTATCTTAAAATAACATTTATCTAGACTCAATACATATTGATCCGTTTGAAGTATTGTATATTTGTCCTTGTTAGTCTCCACTTTATTGGGTAGAGATCAAAGAAATGTCGTTGTTGGGACCTAGTCTTATTCAATAGATGACTAAGAAAATTAAAATGATTGAGAAAATGATGGCATTGGTTCAGAGTCATCAAAAATATTATGTTAATCTTTGGTGTTAGACATAATCATTTGATTTGATATATCTAATTTTCCTAAAATTCTCTCCAAGGAAAGGTCATCAATGTTTGGGTAAGGAAGTAAAATTGTCTCCTTGAAACATCATCCCTTTTGAAAACTAGAATGGATTGGTGATGTGGATTATCAGTTAGTTTTACCAAAATAATATAGCTCCATACACACTGTATTGCATGTATCTAAATTGAAGAATTATTAGTTTTATCTTGACCATGTGACTTGATGCGACCATGCTTCTCATGCATTGAATTCTTCTTTATTACACATTTGGATATATATTATAGAAAAACCATAGAAGGTGTTACATGTAAATAGTATCAATTTGGTGTAATTTTTATGGAAGGATTATTAGATTTTGGAGGAAACTTGGGAACATGAGAAAGAAATTTTTGGAAAAATAGCCCAAGCATTTCCAAAGTAATGGAAATATCCAACTTTCAAGAGACAAAAATCTCAATAGTGGGGAGAATGTAAAACCCTTGGTTTCAAGTAATTTTCCATTTTTATATGTATTTTGATGTTATATAATACCTGTATTAATATCCCTGATTTTTTATATTGTTTTGTCATGTTTTTTATGTGTTTTTAAGGGTTTATAGTTTGAGAATAGTTAGGGGAAACTATTCAACTTCTCTAGGAAACTGTATAAGATGATTTTTTGTTTCTTGGAAGGAACATGTTTGGTGCACAGTCTGGTAAAAAAATTTATATTCCCATAGGAAACAATACAAGTAAATGTAGATGGTAAAATCATAGTTAGTGTATATTTTTTCAAAATTTTCCAAATCCATGTGAGGGGATTCATTGGAGGCAGTAGTATGGGAATGGTTAGAGAATGATTTCCCAAACCGTACATCTTAACAATGCAACATGCATTAATTACTTTGGAAATTATAGTTTAACTCTATTTTTAGCCTTAAATCTGTATTTTTCCATCTCTTATCTCCATATATTGAACTATATCCCTCTTCTAAGCATTCTTGGTAGTTCTCTTTGATCCAGAATATAATTTTGATGGATAAAAGTGAATTCGATATTTGAAATCTATGGTAAGTCTCTATTTTCTCTATTTTTCTTTAGATATTATAATATCATCTCACATAGAACTTTATATATAATCCTTAATAGATGTATCTATTATATTTAATGTTTTTTTGAGATATTTATTGCATCTATAGAAGGAAAAAATATCAACCCTGATCTAAAGGTTTCATGGTGTCGAATCTAGAGTTTTCATTACCCATTGTGAGGTAGGTGAACTATTTCTCTTATTTACTTATTCTAGAACTAGAAGGATTGGTTAATCAAATTAAATTACTTTAATATGAAAGGAAAATTGTGATTATTTCTTTTTGGGAACCTTTTTTGTGATAATTCATGAATCCTAGTAATTTAATGGTTTTTGAAACAAAAACTTTTGTTTATAGTTTTAAAATTATGGTTTTGTTTTAACGCACACAATATGTTTGATTAAATGTTTAAAGAGAAAATTTGTTTTATGTGATATTTATTAGTAGGAAATTTTTTCATAAATGGTTGTAATGAGTTCATTTTATTTGGATGTTACCTTGAATTAAGGGGTTTGTTTCCAAATGAGAAGAACCTAGTTAATGGTCACCTAGTGATTATTTGGTGGATCGATGATTAACAGCTATTGAGTATGGGACTATCACCTTGAATGATTTTTTAATGATATTATAGACATTGTTTGGGTATCTGAAGTGATAATCATGGATAAATTTCTCTACTATTAGTTTATATTTTTCAAAATTGTTTAGAATTGGTATAATATTTTTATATTTCTCTTTTTGTTATAAATTATATTTTGAACTATGAGATAAATTTTTCTTATCCCAGTGGAATGAGTTGGGAAGTATCTTGGGGAAATCCTAATAGGTATATTTACTAACCCCTTCATATTCACTTTGGTAAATATGTAGATGTTATTTTCCATGACAAAATAAAGGAAACTATTTCATATTTCTTAAGTGATTCCTTGGGATGTAGCTTTTAGGAGTTATAGATTTTGATTTGGTTATGTTTATAGTGTTTTGAGGGGTTTCACCTTAGTTTCAAGTTTCTTTATGTTAGATTCTGGTGGTTTTGGTTTATTATTCCAATTGATACTCTAATTTTGTTCTTTTTGGGTATTTTATTGATTTTTTTGATTTAGTCAAATGTATCATATATTTGGTTTTCATTTTTTATTTTATTCTATCTTGAAAGGTTTTTTATTTTCATAGGGTAAATTTTTCTCCAATGTTTAAGTATGCCCTTGGAATTTATTTCCATCCTTTAGTGTATTAGGAACATAACCTAAGGTTACTATCACCTCTATACCATACCAAAACAATGGGTTGGGTAGGGATATCACTCTGATATAGCTCTGATGATGGGTGATCCTGATATAGCTCGCTGATGCATTATGTAAAGTGACAAAGTTTACTGGTGATTGGTTACTCCTAAGGGATATGGGAATTATCCATTTAGGTGATTCTATTATAAGACTTTTTGTATGTGTTAATGTAAGTATAATTTCCCAAGGTACCTTGAAAATATAAATTTATTGGTTTGTAAATTAAATCTTTTTATTTCAAAAGGTAAGAAAATAATTTTATGTTTCCTAAGGAAATTTTGTGAATTTATTATTAAAAAAATGAAAGGATTTTTTATAGAAATATATCCATAAGTGTTCATGGTTTAGAAGAAACCCCTATTATTGGGCTTTTGAATTTATGGGTTCATAAAAAATGTTTTATAAAATATATTAAGAAATTTATTTGTTTTCATGGAAAATTAAATGGATATTTTAGGTCATATGTTTTTTAAGGGAAAATTTCTTATATATTTTTTAGGTTTACAAATGAACTAACAAGTTTATTTTATTTTATACCTCTTATTATGATTTTCCTTTATAATAACATTTTTTTAAATGATTTTTCATAGGTCTTAAGGATGATTAAAAATGATAATAAAGTCATAGTTCCAATTTTGGGAGTTACCTATAACGAAGCTAGTGAGTCTGTATAAAGAACTTGATTT
The DNA here is from genome assembly GCA_963277665.1 of Viscum album. Taxonomy (NCBI): domain Eukaryota; kingdom Viridiplantae; phylum Streptophyta; class Magnoliopsida; order Santalales; family Viscaceae; genus Viscum; species Viscum album. The sequence goes on along the minus strand of OY728121.1, from coordinate 534,023,706 downwards.
ATGGAAAAAATGAACACTGTGTGGAAATTTACACTTTTTTATATGATGTTTTACCTAATTATCTAAAACTCTAAACTAAAAAGATCCTATAAATTTAAGAAAGTTAAACCCTTGTTATAAATGATGAATTTATGGGATGAATAAGGTTTGACTATTTATAATTTTTGGGATAACATCTGTATTCCTCTCTATTTGAAGGTATTTATGTTTGTTTCAAGTTCCTTGATCTTCTTATATTAATTCTTTAGCTAAGTAGACAACTTTTTCAAACTTAAGAGGTTCCATTCCAAATTATCACATATCTTTAATTTATGTCTCGAGAGGGATAATTAATGGATTCATCTCTTTTTATGTGGCCATTTTTCTGATTTCATGGGAATGTTCTTTAATAAAATCACTTTATCACTTGAATTTTTCTATCAAATTCTATATTTAAAAATTTAATTCCACTTCAATTATTTTTAAACTCTTATTTTTCATGAACATATCGTCAAAAATTGTTTAGTGTACACCATGCATGACTTTATATTTATCAATATATTTTTATAAGTATTGTAACTATTCTATGTTATTACTTGAGAATCCTTTAGATTGGAAACTCGTGGTGATTTCCAGGTCGGTAATGCAATATCCACTTCTACAAGTCTCTGGGAGTGACTCTGAACTTTTATGATTTTAGAGGATATTCAACACTATTATTAGTATCAAATATTGTAATATAATTATATTTATTCACCTATAATTAAGTACTTTTCTTCTCACTATTATTATTTTTATTCTTACTTCTCTTTCCATTTAACATAAGGATGTTTTCATCTAGTCTACTCACAAACTTATCATCATGGTCATTCATTCCATATAACTTATCCAATAGTGTCCAAATATAAAAGAACTGGTATAATTAATGGTATTATGATATACCTAACTTTAAATAACTTTTTTGATAAATATCTTTGTTATAAAAACAAAAACTCATTTATTGTGCTTCATTAATTCATAATCACATTAGACATATTCAACAATTTATTTATCAAAAGATTTTAGAAAAAAAATATTCTTTTCCAGCCACTAAAATTCTTCAGATTAAATAATGTTAGAGTCAACATTGATTCCATGAGTAAAAAAAATACAAAGGCAGAAACTAAAGTTTAACACCAAGGATGAACCTTTAGGATCAGATACCACTTGTTACAACTAGAGACACCCTAGGAAGTGGGTGAATCTGGGTTTTTCCAAATAAAAACATTTCCCTATTTCTCAATTGTTCTTTATTTTGTACCTTGTTCCCTTATAGATTGGAATAATTTCCAACCTATCATTGATTTAATCTCTTCTCACAAAACCATGCCAAAAATTTATAAAGTAATATATATAAGGAAATATGGATTTTACATGGTTTAATACAAAGGGGTAATCCAAGGAGAACACATTGAAGATATGTTAATACACTATGGGGATAATATTACACATTTTAATTATTATAAATACTTAAGAATGTTTCACTAAAGATTCTAGAAACACTCCCTCTCTTTATCATCCACTCACTGCTTTGGTGAAGGTATTTTGGGTTCAGTCACTCCTCACCCATGATGCACTTCATTTTCTTATCCTCTGCACACTACTCTAGAAAGATCACTCCATTACTATACACATTTTTTCAAAAATCTATTCAACTCTTTATACACATGTAGATCTATTTATGATAACTGTGTTACACATATCTTTGTGAATCCTCAACTTTATATAAATGAACTATTTAACTCCACGTCTATTAAACTCATTAAAAACTAGATGTTCTCAACACCTCAATGTGAAGTTTGAGTCTTCTTTTCCTCCTTTGAATTGCAGTAACAAAATAACTTCCTCTTCATGAAAATAATTTTATACTATATTTATTCTATTATTTTATTCTTTAATTACAAGATGTAACAAAGATACTCCTCCTTTCATTGAGCCTTCATCCTTTAAAAGAACTAGATATGATTGATTAAATTATTCTATGGATAAATCACTCCTTATTATTATTCTATTTAGAACTAGAAATTCAATTTTTCATGGATTACTTTTTAATGTACATATATTCTAGTGATATAATAATCATCACTCTCCTATTTCTTCTTCTCTTCCACTTTTATAACCACTATAATATTAACCTATGACATCATTATATATTTGGAATATTGAAATACTCCTTTAATCGTGGTCTCACGTTTTATTTTTTTTATTTCCCAAAAATCTTAGTCCAACATTCTTAATATTCTCTATATTAATTATATTTCGATATTTTAAATATGGAAACATCTAATAAATATTCCTCTTCAATTTTCCATAATCCTCATTAACTCCCATAAATTTTTTGGTCTAATTTCTTCCAAAAAATAAGAATATCTTCATTCACTCAAATTTTACTACTATATCAATTAGAGAATATAATTGATAATATTCAATGTAATTCTCATATTTGGTCATGATAAAACTCATGCATGAAAACATTTTTTATGTGGACCCCTCTCTTGTGGAATGACCTACAATTCCATAAAACTAACACAAATACTCAATTAAAAACATTGAAATATCATTTTATGAATTTTCATTCAATATTAGCATGATTCTATCCATAAGTGGTTGGATATGTTTTCAACCATATTTAATGATTCATTAAAGATTTTTACACTGCCCTAGTTGACCCTCCTTCAAAAATCATAAAGGGAATACACCATATGAAGTTACCTTTGTCTAATGAACTCAAAATTTTGCAAAGTAAATACTATATAAAAAATTTTTATTCACCCTATGAAGTACTTTTTTCACCTTATAAAGTTGAATTCACCTTGTGAAAACTAATACTCACCTTATGAAGTAACCATCTCACCTTATGAAACCAAAATGTCTCCTTAAGTTCCCAGTGAACCACCTTATAAAAACCACACTTCACCTTATAATGATACTCATTCAACTTATAATAATATGATACCTCCTCATGAAGACACCTTATCACCTTATAAAAATATCCAATCACTTTACAAAACAATTTATTCACCTTAAAAAGTCTCATTCTACACTTTATGTATCCAAAATAAAATAATATAAATTTAATTGAATAATATTATGAATTAAAGTATTACACCTTACATGCATAGGTTAACTCTATTCCTTTTCAAAATTTTCACCATACGCTCATAGGGTGACTCCTCCATGCCTTTTAAAAACATCATTAGTGGTTTAAACTTATCCAAATTATTTAACTTCATCTTAAAAAAAGATTTATCAAAAATATCTATAATAAACTCATGACATCTTCAACCATTACAATCACCTCAAATACTTCTTTAAATATCCTAAAACATTCATTTCATGAATCTTATATAAATTATAGATATGGTAACATTTTTTTGCAGTAATTAACTTCTTCTTTATTTCATGTGATAAGTAGTTAATCAACTCAATATTTGATGCATCCTCATTCCAATATTTTTTAATGACTCTAATAAACTATTATCAAATTTGGTACAAATATCATATCCATATAATTCATTGTTTTCATTTCTCCATTAACATATATTATCAATAAAATCCATGAACTCTATTTCACCACTTCAATATATATTATTAACGATTCAATGCTCGTTATTAAAAAACTCAATACACAACTTTACGGTTGCAAAAAAAATCAGAATATATTGAGGGGATCATTGTTCTATTAATATATGATTTTCCAATATGGAAATTTGAGAGTTAATATTTATGTTCAAAGGTGAATTAAATCAAATGATTTCCAAGATGAACATCAGTGAATAAAGAATAAAAAATGAATTATGATTCATGTTGTGTGATTATATTATGATCTTAAAATCATAGAGAACAAGAAAACGTGATCAAAACAATGAATGACAAAGAATCAAGTCAAAGTTTATTATGAAACTAAGAAATCAAATTTGATAATGCTTGAAAGAGACTTAAATTATTTAAATATAACAAATGTATGTGTGGTTATTTTTATGAATTGATAAGATTGTTTCTTAAAACATTTTTTTAAATTAAAAGTAAAGATGGAGCTGGTTGTAGAATTAACCAATGTTCTCAAGATATAAAGAAATGAGCCACACTGTAATAGAAGTTATATCAGATTTATTTATTATTGATGAATATTGTTTTATTTAAAATGTCATGGGAATATTTTGTGGAATGTTATCCTGAATACATGGATGAATTAAATGGATAAATATTTGACTTTGATAAAATGAGAGAAAATAATAAAAGGGTATTCTAGGAAATTCAATGGAGATAAGAGGTTGAGGAAAAAAGGAATATCTGAGATCATAATAAAACAATCACATGATAAATTTGAGTAAAATTGGATGGAATATCACTGCACTATGATTAAATAATCTTTTATATATTAAATTTATACAAAACAAACTATATGATACTGATATATATAAAAGAAGATATGAGGAGAGAGTGGGGAGGAATAGGAGATGAGTCTCTATATAATAATAAATAGTTATCACGCAAATATTAGAATGTATTTATATGCATATGATGAAAAATATTATTCTAAATATCGAATAAGAAGAAGAATCCAACAAATATTACGATATTAGATCAAGTGTGTCAAAGATGAAATAAGAATAAGTTCATGTAATACGAAGTATTATAGAAGTATGAGATAGAAGAAGAAATAAAGAAATAAAGAATAAGTGAGGAAGTTTAATGTGTAAGGAGTTTAATATATCATCCAATGGTAGTTGATATCCTTAATGAAGTAATTGAGAAGTCAGTGATAAAATTCTATATAATATTTGGATATTAGTTACAACCATAGACTAAATTGTAAGAATTTTAGTATTAGTTCTAAAAAGTTAAAAGTATATGTGTTTAATAAAGAAGATCTAGTTATCACATATAGAGTGATATCCAGTTCATAATTGGGAATCTTTTTCAATTTAAGTTGAGTTGTTTTGTAATCCCTAGAGTGATATGTTGTCAATCACATTGAGATGTTTTATGAATCTAGTGGGATACTAGATATGTACAGATAACATGGTGGGATGTTGTGTATGTGAGGTAATAACTAAGGGTTTTGTATAATCTATTCCTAGTTTTACTAATTTATTTATAGTATAGAATTTGTGACTTATATTGACTAATCTATCACAATAAGGAGTGGGTTTTCCAAGAAGGGGCAAAAGCTTATAAGTGATTCTATTTATTTTTTATTATGTGTAGCATGTTATTATTACATATACAATTAAAGATAACTCTATTAATTTATATCCTAATAGGAAAAAAAGGTCCAAACATTAAAATGGGTATTTAAATTTGTAATAAGTTTTGATGTTAATAATTTGAATAATAAAAATTATTCACACCTAATTCAGCCCCCCTTTTAGGTTAATACACTAATTTTTTAGTGAATATTATTAATAACCCATTTTTTAGTTATATGGGCAATTTAATGACCCTATTTCTTTAAATAGTTTAAATGAGTGGTGTTGTATTCTTTCCATTGAGAAAAATCAAAGGTGGTTCTTAGTGGCAGTGCTCCTCATCCAAGAGATATCCCAAGATTTACTCTTTTGAGATGTTCTCTTATGTTGTTATCCACCCTTATTCTATGTAATTTATTGAATATTTTCGGGTCATTACTTTTTTATATTTTGGGATTTAGAGGTTTTAGTAGAAGGATGGAGGAAGTTACATATTTCTAAAACAAAAATTTCATATTGAATAGGGTAAATCTATAGTTTAGTGTGTCAGTTTTTTGCACTCAATTTTTAGAAAACTCTATACTTGAACTTACTTATAGAGTGACCCTTTTATATCACCCCTTTTTTATATAAGTGACCCTTAAAAATCACACTTTTTCACAAATATACTCTTATAAATAAATATATGTTTCATATTTAATCTTATATATGAGTGTTTCTATAAGAATACATAAAGGTGGTCATAGGGATATGTAAGAGTAAAACATGAATACATAAGGGTCTTCATGGTGATATGTAGGATTCAATTAATCATGAATAATATTAAAACTTGAATACATAAGTAGTTCCTATTTATTATAAAAGTGAAAATATTTTATTTTATCTTGAATCATATTTTACAATTTATTGGTGTATTATTAATCATAATTCATAGAATGGGAAAGAAATGATATGTGATAGTAATCCCAAATATCAACACCATGATTTTTATTAATTCGGATGTTGCGGCATGTTGATAGTCATTGTTCCATGACCACCCTCAACCATATTGAATTTAAGAGTCTTAACTATGTTTTTAAATGGGGTAAACTCCTTAAACATTTATGATGTAAATCCATATATCCAAATGTATAAATTCATGGTGCCCCTCCCTTGGGTTTATTGTTCCACATTTCTATCAAAACATGTATTACCATAGATATTCCTTAAATACCATTGAGTTCCCTTAAATTGGTTTTAGACCCTAAATTCATGAGATCAACCGCTTTCTAATTTAATGTCATTTTTTTCTTCTCTTCTTGGTTTAATCCATATCCTTCTTCTTAGAGATGTTGTGGCAACATTTGGATTTGTTTTTTTTTTGGTCTTAGGTCATGACTTTGATGGATTTTGTTTTTATTGGGGTAATTGAGGTTTTCCTCATGAGTTTTTATATTTGTAATCATATCCCTATTCTTATTCTTATATAGTGAATTGATAAGGCTTTAGTTGAGGTAGGGTATTTAGGAATTCTCTTTTAATTATATAAAATTCTAGAATCATCACACTCCTTTCTTAATTTTCTTATTACAATGAATTTTCCTAATAAAGATAATAATCGTGACCAATAAATTTAAAGAGAGTGGTGTTCCCCATGTGTTTTCCATGATTTTATGAAAATAAATGTGATAAATATTTTTTTGACAATATATTACCACCCTAGACCCAAGATCCTAGATCAGGTGCTCATAGACACATACTTTATATACTTGATTTGATATGTGATTTAAAATAATGGATATAACTATCCATAATTATAAAGTAAATAACAATTATTTAATCTCTTAAATCCAAATGATCTTTTCAGATTTAATGATTTTGAGAATTGGAACACCTCATAAATTAATAAGGCCCATGTCTTTCTCAACTCATGGAAATTTTTCCATTATATATAAGAAAATATTTAATCTTGATAAGTCTTCAACATCACCCCTAAATTCATCCACATGTGATATCCTTCTAAACATGTCACATGTACTAATTTTATTCATAACATGGGGAATATAAACATAATAAATGGGTGATATAAAATGCTCAATAAGGGAAATATATAACTATATAATTCATGGAATAAATATTGTGGTATGAATCGGTAAAAAAATGAATCCATAATCAACTTGAAATTGTGGTCTTTTTATATTCATAATAATAATTGAAAACATGGATATCTATAATATTGATCTCATATTTATGGAATTCACAATGTCATGCATCAAAAACCTGATTTCAAGGCCTTGTGCTAATATATTTACTTGTTATTGTGAATACAAAAAATACATCATACTGAATTAGTTAAGAATAAACCAAATACCAAAGCCTATTTTGTCTCTTGATACCTTTCAATGCATCAAGGGGATATATAATTCTAGGCCCCACCCATCACTTTTTTAAGTCCAATGCATTTTACATGAGAGTTATCAAGACCTTTCACACTATTACTTAAGAAAAAATTGGCTAAATAAAACATTGGTATTTGTATAATGAATAATATGGAATATCAATACATGATCAACCTATATTGGAAGTCAATAATCATAAAAAATTTCAATATATTCCCTACATCAATAAAAGGGATAACATGATCATAACCAATCCTGATAAAGAATATGGATGGTCAAACAATACATATTATACTTTCCAATAAAAATCAATAATGTAATAACATTATATGAAATTCCAATACGTTTCCCCATGTCAATAAAATAACATTCCTTCTAGGTGAACATTATCCAATCTAAATTATATAAAAATGTTATTTTAACACTATATTGAGTAATAAGTATATGAACAAGTAAATACAAGAATAAAATGATCATAATTCATTAATATAAATAAGGTGGATGGTTTCAAAAGAACATAACTCTAGTGTAACAAATGAAACTTATAAGGATGGTGATAAAGAAGAAAAACATCCTAACAAAAATAATACATCTAACAATATCACAAAAGAGGAGATCAAGAATCAAATTATTTGATACCATTAGTTCAATCCCCAAAATGATAACATATATATATTAGAGGATAAATCATGAAACAAAAAACCCATTTGGTTAAAAACTTTTGAAAATGATATGGTAAATGTAAGCAAAAACATAAAAAAAAATATTTTGGAATGAATTTTAACATTGATATAAAATAGAAATTTTCATTTCTCTTTCAAAGGAAACTTTTTAAAATATTTACTTTTAAAAATAATCTTCAATAATAGGGCCTTGAAAATATATAATTGTTTTCTTCAATAAATGTGTAGATGAAGAAAATCATATAAAAGTGAAAGGAAAAAATCCTTTTCAATATTTTCAAAAATTCCCTTGTTCAAAACTCACATAGTAAAAATAGTAATGAAAATTTATTTTTATTAAAAAATAATTTTCCAAAATGGGATTATAAACTATAAAAAACTATGAGTGGGGTTAACCCAAGAATGGAAGACAAGTGTTTAAGATGAAACATTATAACTCAAAGAAAGAGATTTGTGCTACCAAAAACCCTTATTACTAGAGAGACAACTATATCAATATCCACTTGAATAAGGGTACTTTATTTTGATATAAAATCCCATAAAATAAAAAATATTGTGATAAAAAAATATCCATGGGTATTGAATAAACCATACGAAGTAAATATGGTTCTTAAAATGCAACATGTATCAAAGAATCAGAAATGATACAGAGAAAAATATTGTTCCTTGAGCAACACTTCATTCAAAACATCTTGGAATAGAGGACTTGTAATTAGACTTTAAATATCACAATTAAAATATAATTAATGATATGATATCTCAAATAGAAATTATATACACAACATAAATGAAATTATGTTCATAATACCAAACAAGTCTCAAGGAGAGTAATTTGAGATGAAAACCCTTACCTCTTTTCTTAAATTTAAGGAACATAATTTAAGCACATGTATAAAAAATATATCTATAATAATCACTTAATTAATAACCTTAATCATATAAATTTTCATTTATGATTTTTATAAATAGTCATTCTCTAAATGAATTCTTCTGATTTTCCACATCGAGTGTTTATGGTCTTGATTATTTGTACAAGTTTCATAATAGTGATGTATATATTCCTTATTATTATAAATTTCATCATTAATAGGTCATTAAGGTTACAATTAGAGATGTTTTATAATTATTTAATATTTCCCAAAAATCCTTTCATGATTATTTTAATTTTTATCATTGAATATGAAATTGATAAGAAGCATGTTTCAATGATGCTTAACAATTGATGTGTCTTTTCTTAATTAAGGAATTAAATATTGATATAACATATTGATAAAAAAAATTATTTAATAATTTATATCATATTATAGAAATTATTTTTTTCCTATATTCATTCATGATATATATTCATATTATTGTTCAAGTAGGTGGTTAAATAGACCCAAACATGAACATACCCTGATTTAATGAATGATTATGTGGTGTTTTTGTTATAACATAATTATAGTATATGAATAAAGATATTATTTAGAATTTATTATTGTGATATTTCAGAATTTTAAGGAATTATAAGAATAATTAATTGATATTAATATGTTACATAATTTTAATAAAAGGTTATCCTCTTAGTATGCTTTATTTAAATGATTAAATTAATGATGATAATTTATTGATCATATTATTAATTGGTTATATATTTTTTCATACCAGAACCATAATGTTATAAAAAACATCATATTTATCCTTTAACACTATCTTTTAAAGGTGGTTGAGGAAAACAAAACACTTTACATCATGGAGGCGGTAGTCTTCCCAACACATGAACGACGATTTAGTTTTTCTTAATGGATGGGGTATATGAATAAATAATGATAATACCCTTAATATAGTAAAGTTAAAGTATATAAATGGTACTAATATCATTATATTAGTGTTTCTAGAATAAATTTTAAATAATAAAGTTAATAATAAAACTATGTAGTTGATAATACTCATTACGAGGGATTGAATTTTCCTTGGAAGTATCCTTAAAAATGAAGGACATAAGATAACTAATAGTGACCATGAGATTTTTAAAGTGAGGGATATTTTCGGGATTGTAAAATTTTTAGAGTTTAAAGGATAAAATTTAAAGATAATTAAGTATTTAATTAGTGCATATGTTACCTTTTTATAAGTGAATGGAATGTAGTTTGGTGAGTAACCCTTACATTTTTAATAATGTAAGTTTACTATTCAAGTTTCAAATCCCAGAAATAGAAAAGAGATGAGATTAATATGAGTATTGACCTATAATCAACTCAAACACTCATATTTTAGACATATTTGAGTGATTTAAATCTTTTTCTTTTAAATTTTTATCTTTTCCCCTGTTTACTTTTACTTTGGTGATTAATTTCTGAACATAGTAATTATTTTTAATGAAAAATATTATGATCAATATTTTTAATTAATTTTATACTAATAATTTAAAATTTGAAAACCATTTTTTCAAATAAAATTTCTAAATGTTTGAAATGTTAATTTTAAAATAAATACACTTAATTGCATAAAATCAGTTTTATGAGGAATATTATTTTTAACATTTAAATCTATATACAAGAAAAATTATCTTGGATACTGATTTTAAATACATAAATTGAATTATTATAAAAAAGGATATTATTCTTTAAATTAAAGTAAAAATAAAATTTCCATTGAAAAATAATTGTTTCAAATAAAATACCAAAAATAGTTTTTATATTAAAGTGACAATTTAACTAGTTATAAAAATTATTTTCATAGTTTTTATAAGTTAAAGGAATATTTAAAATTGAATAATGTTATTTATAAAATTAATATTTTATTACTTAAAAGGTTTTATAATTTTATATTTCATTATTTTAAAATTATAAAGTCATAAAAATTACAAGTATTGTTAAAACAGTATTTTTCGACTAAAAAATAACCTTATAAAACAAAGATAAAAAATTAATAATAAGTAGATTTTATAAGAAGAATTAAAAAATTATTTTAATTTTATTAATTTATAATTCCATAATTTATAAATTCTATTTTTTTAATAAATTCATAAAATATATTTGAAATTTTCTTTAATTGTAAAATGACATTTTCAAATATTAATTTTTATCATTCTGATTTCATATCATCTAAAAACTAATTCGGTGTTTAGAAATTATTATTATCAATCATAATTTATCATTAATAATATGATTCTTGAAATATAAATTTGTATTGCATAAAAGTTAATTTTTTAGAAAAATACCTTTTTAAACAATAAATGACCTTATTAGTCATTTTAATTCAACTAATTAAATTTTATCCATATTAAAATTGGCCTTAATTTTTTATATATTTATAATTCATAATGAGGTTACTCTAATTCATTACCACTAATTTAATGTATATTTTTCTTAATTTTTATAATTAAATATTTATATTTTATCTAGATATATCATAGTTTATGCACCATAGTGGCACAACCTATGGTCAATCTTCATGAGGCCGATTAGACGCACTATATTTTCTATTGTCACAATTTATAATCTAACTAATATAAAACTAAATTATATAAAGGGGGTTTGAAATATTTATGTAATATAAAATACTAATATAATAATTAAATGAAAACACAAAATGAAGTTATAATAATGAATAAAGGAAAATGTTTTTTAGAGGTTGTGGTGATTGATATCATTATTCAAAAATAATCTCAGTATTTAACTCAATGAGGTGATCAAGACCAGTCACATCTCACCTTATCATTTGAATTATCATCACCCCATACTGAGACCTCTGTATAAGGTATAATTATCTTATTAAATTCTACTAAGATACCTCTTCGTTGACTATCACAATCTATGTCAAGCTCCACCGTATTCACGACACAAATAGGGAAGGGAAGAAAAAATGATAAACGAGAAGAATAATTCGATGGTAGAAAAAATGGGGTAATAAATCACCATAATCGATTTAACCACCACCACAATTCCCAGAATTGAATAAAAATATTTATATTAAGGCACAAAAAAATCAATCAAAAAACCATTCCATCCCCTGAACAAATTCCTCAATTAGTTTTCTATTTTTAGTGGAGTTGAGAAGGAAAATATGGTGGTAGAACACATAAAATAAAAGAAATGGAAGAAAAATATACAAATAGGAGAGATAAACTAATATAATAAAAATATTAAGATCTATTATAGAAATAAAAATACACTGTTTTCCTAGAAAATGGTTATCACTTGTAATAGAATATGGGGTATATATTTATAGGGGAAAAAGTGAGAAATTTTGGATCCAAAATATGTCTCTACAATATTTAATGTGGATTACCTATTAAATGGATACATTGGGAAAATTTGTCTTATAAAAAGTTGTTTTGTGATTCCTTTCTTGTGCACACTAAAAATTTCATCTTTATTGGTCATTGGATGTAGGAGTCAAAAATATTTTAATTCAAAAATTTAATCTATCTAGGTTGGCTCTTTTTATTCCAAGTCTTAATCTTTCCATGCATTTATAACCTCTAAAGAGGAAGAATTAGTCAGTTTCATAGTTAATGAAGTTTCCCCCCTGTTTTTTTCTACCTCCATGTGAAATTTTATATCCACTTGTCTATCCCTCTTTGATATATAAGCTCATATTAAAATGTGTCTATGTCTATGAGGACCAAATTGTGAGATGGTTTTGGGCCTCCAAATGATGGATTGATCTTTGATTCCTGTTCAAATAAATGAATATCATTATGTATTAAAGCCTAAAAAGGGAACTTCATAATTTAATTCAGTATATAAAATTTTATGGATGAAATTTAGAATAAAAATAAAACAGTTAAAAACCAAAATTATGTTATTTTTTAAATTAAGCTCAAAGTGATTCTAAAACAAAAAAAATGAAAATTTCCTATAAAATAACACTATAGTGGGAATAATAATATTTAATAATATTATTAAATATGTAAAAATTTTATCTTCATCACTCCCCCACACATAACCATTTCACTCCTAAAAAGTCTTCTAATATTAAGATCGAAACAAACTTCCTAGAGTATAAATGACAACACAACTCAATTATCACATCGAAGAAAATATCATTCACCCTAAATGGATCAAAATTCTATAAATATTAAAAAACATAAAAATAAATTCAATATCATGTTAATCTTCGTGTCAATTTCATACCCACCTCCATAAAAAATATTTATCACTTCACTCAATTGTTTTTTTGTGTTTTTATCATTCCTAATAAAATGTGTAATCGCCATAGGCTTGATGTCCTCCAAATATCCCCACTTAACATATTCAAAAATGTGTCAATAATTATGTGTTTTTCATTGGTTTTTATGAGGATGATGGTTGGTAGATTTTGAATGTAAAAACATCAGAGGTAGAATAAGGAGGGTTAGGCTCTATAGTGAAGTAAATGCATGAAAAAGATTTTGTTAAAGGATGGTGTGATCCTTAATAAGCTCGAAAATGAATCACCTATAAACACCTATTTATTTTCTTTGGAATTTAACACTTGGAATTTAAGTTTTAAAGATAAATTTCTTCCCTATTTTCCCCATTTTTAACATTATTTTAGCTTGAATTCAGATATGGAATTTCACTTCAGAATCAAAGTTTCTAGAAAAAATAGGGGTAGATTTTAATATTAAAATATTTGTAAACTCACCATGAAAAATTGAAATTATATTTTGGCCACCCATCCATCTTTCCAAAATTATATTTATTCAAAAAAACTATTAATAAACATGGAAACACATTAAATTAAACTCAAACAATATATTCAAATCAACAAAATACAGCCCATCTTCTCCCTTACCCGCACATGAGTTCAATAATAATCATGAATTTAACTTCTAGACAAGGAAGTAAATGAATAAATGGATTTTAATTTTTCTTTATAATAAGTTATTTCATAGATACTATGGGATTAATAAAGTTTATATGTAAACGTAATCCCAAATGATAGTTAAATGTAAAAAGGGATTTCTATGTGGTGCCTCAATCATACTTCACACATTCCATGAACACTAACAGGTTTGAAAAATAGAAAAACAAAAATTTATGGATCACACAACATGTATTAAGACCTAGAAGAAAAAGATAAATTTAAATAAAATGTAAAAAAATTAGAAACCTCTCAGTTTTGGTAAGATTTTGAATTTGGACAACATTAGTGCACATGAGTTTCACAATCAATCAAACTTCATAAAATAAAAATATTGGAAAAAAATTCATTAATTTCATATTTAAATACTAAAACATTTAAATCAGGTAGTTTTCCAAAAATACCAAGATGGTTTTTATTTTAAAAAGTGTTCTATTCAACTAAAGAATCCTAAAAACACACCAAAAATTAAATGAAAAACATGAAAAATTTAGAAAACGAAAAACATGAAACAAATAGAGGAAAACATAAAATTCCTAAAAATATATTAACATCCCCCATACACTTATTTCATTTATTACCCACTTTTTAGTTCAATTTATATAAATAAATATTTTCATATATAATTTTAATTAGGCAGTAAATAAAATAAATAAAAGGAAAGACCAAACTTGATTTATTTTTTGAAGTGGTAGCCTTGATTTAATCTCCTAACTAATTCCAATTGTAATATAAAATAAATAAAGGATAATTTTTTAAAAAAAAATTATAGGGGAAATAAAAGGGATAATTCTTAGCTTGACCCCAAGTGAGTGCTAGGTTTTTACTACCTCTAGTTAGGCAGTTGTAGTGATTTAACCCCAATCTAAAGGTCGATGGGGTTTCTTTCCTAAAAATCACTAGAACACCTCGCTTATAATTCTCTTCATCTGAAACTAGTATAGGAGTAACCCATGTATAGATTACATAAAATCCTCCCCCTTTACAATGCGGTGCATCTTAGAAGATTGGGGAAATTAGAATTAATGGGCCCTCCTCTTCTTTGGCCATGACTTCTTTGGCCTCTTCATTAACTTCATCCAGGGCCCACATGGGGGAATCTACTAAATAAAAAGTTTTAGGAATAAGAAATAGAATTTCAATTTCAATTCTATTATAATTAATCCAATTATAATAAATATAGAAATATTCCCCTTATATTAAAGCAGATTGAATGTTGGTTTCTTCAAGAAAGACCACTAGTGACTTGATCTTAGTAGGGGATTCATCTTTATCTTCTTACAAATAAAGAGTGAGGTGTTAAGGAACTTATTATGATTTGAAAAATATAGGAGGATCACTTAAATTTTTATATTCAAAAAAATATAACCAATTCTATATTGAATCATGTTTTCTCTCATAATTTTATGAGTTGGAGTCACATCTTTAGGAACCTCTTCAAAAAATGGCCAAAGGGGGATGATTGGATCTTAAATTTGCATCTTAAAGTCATATTTGGGTTCTTAAACTTAAAATATAGGTATAATAGGATTTTAATTCTTGTAAATCTATCTTTTTTTCCATTCTATCCATATAACTTTGACTTCTTCCACTTCGGCAGCCAATGATTCTACCAACTTTCTTAATTTTTCAAGAATTTTGAAAATCTCATGAATCTTAAAGGTATCTTGTTCCATTTGAATGATCAATTAATTTTGATCCATTAGAATATTCAACTTTTATTCCCTTATAGGCTTACTAAAAAATTTATAAATTGGACAATAATTAAAGTAATCACCATAAAAATTTATCTTGTCCATTTAAATTAATGATATGAAATAAATATTTTTTTTGTCTTTGAAATTTTTCATTTTTTTTTGTATTTTTATGAAAAAATATTGTGTGTAAGATTTTGGACTCCCCAAAAATAGTTCCAAATTGATATGTGATGATTTGTTTCATATCCCCAATCAATTAAATTCTTGTTTTTCCTAATATTTCACTATATTGGAAAAACCTAGGGTCACTCTCATGGAGGTATCTTACATTCACTGTATTTTCAATTGTCACAATTTATAATCTAACTAATATAAAACTAAATTATCTACAAGGGGTTTTAAAGATGCATGTGATATAAAATAATAATATAATAATTCAATTCAAACACAAAATGAAGATATAAGAATGAATGAATTAAAATGTTATTGGGAGGATGTGGTGATAGATATCACTATTCAAAAAATATATCAATATTCAACTCAATGAGGTGATAAAAAGATGTCACACCTCACTTTATCGTTTGAATTTTCATCACCCCATACCAATACCTTTGAATACATGGAAATTCACTTCTAAAATTCATCTAGGACACCTCTTTACTGAACATAAAAATCTATGTAATGCTCTACCATATACATGACACAAATAATTAATGTAAGGACATGATAATTAACAATAATAATTTGATGGTAGAGAAATTAGAGTGAATAATTAGAATAATTGATTTAACCACCACAAAAATTTCCAAAATTAAAAAAAAAATTAAATTAAAGCGTAACAAAACTCAATCAAAACACCATTCCCTCCATCAACAAAATTTGGAAGTTAGTTCTCTATATTTAATGGAGTTGAGAAGGGAAATATGATCGGGGAACACATAAAATAAAATAAATTAAAGAATAATATATAAATAAGAGAGATAAAATAATATAATAAAAATATTAAGAACTATTATAGAAACAAAACACCACCATTTACCCCTAAAATTCCTATCACTTGTAATGGAAAATGAGGTATATATTTATAGGGAAATAATTGATAAATTTTGGTTTGAAAATATGTCTCCAAATTTTACACATGGATGACCCATTAAATTTATGAATTGTGAAAATGTATATTCTAAATTTTTTTCCCCAATGTCAATATTATTCACCCTAAAAAATTCATGTTGGTTGGTCACCACATATAGTATTTATATCAATTTTAATTCATAAATTTAATCTATACAATGAGACTCTTCGTATTATAAGGATCCAAATTCCCATTCTTTTATGACATTTTAAGAGGTAGAATTAGGCATGTACATAGTTAATGAAGTTGTTCCCATGGATTTTTTCTACTGCCATGTAAAATTTTAGATCCATTGGGTAAACCCTCTTCTATATAAAATATCATATTAAAAATTTTCTATATCTATTCATAGTTTTTGATGCCTAACTTGTGATTTGGTTTTGGGTCACCAAATGTGGGATGGATTTTTGGGTCCAGTTGAAAGAAATGAATCCCAACTTGTATGAAATCCTAAAAAAAGAAATTTCACAATTTAAATAACATTTTTAAATTTTATGGCTGGAATAGAGAATAAAAATAAAACTGTTTAAAACCAAAATTAGAAATTTGTTGACATTAAAATCAAAATAATTCTAAAACCTTAAAATGTGACAATTTCCTATAAAATAAAACTATAGTGGTATTAATATAATTTAATTGAAGTATTAAATATGTGAAAATGTTAGCTTCAAAATTTATTATAAGTTAGGTGGTTCATATGGGGAAATCTATTAAACACATTAACTTATTTAATGGTAATAATATATTAAAATTTTGGTGTCTCATAAATTATTACTGTGAGTTTTATTTACTATTGTAATATATGTTCTATTTTTGTTACTAAACTATTGAAATATCCTCTCATATAAGTATAATCATTTAAAGGTGATAATGAAATATTTTCCTCGAAATATGGAAATTTGATGATGATATTTATGTTGAACCTAATTAATTATTATGAAAATAATGACCTAAGAGTGATTTTTTGTGTTTATTTATTATTGTTTTATGTGTCTTGATATTATTAAAACATGTTTCCCTTTTTGTGACATAGTATCCTTAGTTTTTTTTAGTCTAGTTTTCTATGGTTAGAATGGAGTGATGTGGTTGTTGATGTGAAGAGATAGAATTATGTTATAGCTATTGTATTGGGATGGTGCGGAGGTTGTTGGATTGTGTTGGTGCAATGGTCAATGTGGAAATGATAGGAGAAGGATGTGAGTTATGTTAAATTTTCTCATTGGTATGGAATATGGTTAGTAATAATGAATATGATAATTGTAATTGGGTTATAATTTAATAAAAATGGTATGTTAATGAAATTTTAATGAATAAAATGAATGAATGTTGGCTGAGATTAGCGTCGATGATGGATAGTGAATGGTTTGAAATTAAATATCAATAAATAAAAAACATAATAAATAAAAAGTTTTTAGTAAAATGGTAAATCAAGAAATTGATAAATAATAAGATTTAATGGGAATTTAATGATGTTTTCATTGTTTCCTTGTGTGGAAAGTTAAGGTTGGTTTGTGGTAAAATGAGAGAAATGGTTATTAATTTTGGTTGTGGTAATGAGATAACCATTATGGGAGTTGTTTTTTGTATGAACCCTTTTGGTTGATTTTGTGTTTTCATATGGAATATGTTATATTTTATTGAAATTTATTATGTACCACAACCCAAATTGTATAACCCTAACACTACCCAATTTTTTTAGGTTTTGGGATTTTTCTTCAATATCCAAGATAGTGAGGTAATAGATGGATAACTACTTCCTCTTCCCTACTCTCCCTTCTAGGTGTAGTATAGGCTATGATGGATCCTATTAGGTATATGCATATGAGCTATAATGGATCATGGTTTTAGTATGTGATATGTTAGTTGAATTGTATAAAACTGCAATTACAATACATCATGGGGGACATTCATGATAATGCGAGGAAATGATGTTTATGTGTTTCATGTTCATTTTACTCTAATATTATAAGGTTGTGATGAGGATTAATTGTGTGGTAGTGATGCAGATGTAGTATGTAGTTGTGATGTGGTGATGTAGTATGTGGATGTGGATATGCAGTTAAGGCTAGAGTACATGGAATGTAGTTGTGATATGAGATATAATGTGTGATATCATGGCTTCATGAGAGATGGGAACACTAGACTTTTTTTCATTGGGATATGAAAGAAAAAAACTAGTAGGGAAGTGGTTTCATAGTATCTTTTTATTATATTCTTGTATACTATTTTATTATATTTTGATACTATATTGGGTGATCAATCCTTCGTGTGGTTTGGTGATAGATTAAATGTTATAGGTGTGTGCCAGTTCTGCTATTTATTCATTGATACATTAGCAGGATTCTTCCACGTTATATGATAGGTCCTTAGGATTTCATGGTATTGGTAGGTAAATAGAGTTAGTCAAAATTGGTGTGTTATGTACAAGGGAGACTGGTTAGAAAACAAGTGATTAGGACCCTTTATGATCCAACACTAGGACGTTAAGCTTACATAACACCATAAGTGAACTAATATTGATTGTAATGTAAAGAACTAAGAGAGGTATATGAATCATGTTTTTCTATGTTTGTGAATGAATTTGTGTGATTTGGTGGAAAATATATTGAATCCAACAAAATAGTCCTTAATAAATTCCATTTTATTAGGATAAGGATTTTTCTTTCTTTCTTGTACATATATATATCATGATCATCATATTTGTGTGGTTTATATTGGAAAGGTTTAGTAAGATGATCTGGTTGAACATATGAGGGTTGACTTGAATGATGATGATGATCCTTGTAAAAAGAAATTGTGTGAGTTTTAGTATGAGAGTTTAGAGAAATATGAGGGTAGTGTCTCTGATTTTGAAATGGAGCACAAGTTGGAGGAGCAATAGATCACTTTCAGTTTGATCCATACTAAAACAAATAATTGGGTCCTATTGGATTTTAGTTAATGAGAGGAGTTGTGTGCCTATGGTGGATTCTATTTCTCAGATAGCATAAAGAGTTGAATAATTTGTGGGATGATTTATAGAATAATATCTATATAGAGTTCCATTCATTAACAATGAAGGCATCAAAGAGGTAGGATTTTTAATACCTCTAGTACGGGAACCTAATCATGTGGCGAGATTGGGGTTTGATTCGAGGATATTCTCCTATTTTCTAGAGATCTTTTTCTTGATGAGGAGGCTAGAGCGTGAGATTTTTAGGATTTTATGTGTCCAACTATTTAGTATGTGATTACCCCATTTACATTTTCGATATTTAATGAGGTGATAAAAAGTAAAATTTGACCATGGGAATGTATGTGCAGTTGGGATCATCTCAATAAAGGATTTATCCGAAAATCCCTAGGGGTAGATCTATAGAAAGAGGATCTTGAATGTCTGGGTAGTTGAGGTTATACCAAGTAGTGAGTTAGCCTCGGCAAGATTCCTCACATTTTCTTGGAGCTATTAATTCCCATGAATCCACCATGGGCTCCATTACCATGTGTTTCATGTGTGGGGTACATGGTTATTAGTGATTTTAGTGCCCAATTATTCTCATTGGCCAGTGTAGCAAAAATTTTCAGACCCCATATCGGTCTTAGAAATAATTTCCTCTTAGGCATTATCAATAACATATTCATTTGGATTTTTTTTCAATTCATGGTTGATAGAGTGGAAAAATTATAGACTCATGATATCATTCATCTTTAGGGAGATACAGAAGAGGATATCTATAGATGTGATCATCAACAAGGATAAAGAGGTATAGAAGTGAGCATGGTCAGTTTAATGACTTGGAGATTCTGGCACCATGAGGGAAAAATATCAATTGAGGTACCATTTTTTATCTTATACCCTATATTTTACTCTTTTTGATTCGAGATCTTCACAAAACTTTATTTCATCAACCTTATTCTATTCCTTTGGACTTAAGGTCAAGAGGCTTCCAGTGCCCCTAATATTAACTATTCCACTTTGAGGTCAGTCTAGTTTGATTGAGGTGTATTACGGTTGTGATAATATTATGGGAAAATATTAATCATTGGGTTATTTCTCCTTACTATAGATATAACCATATGTTGATACTATTGACATTAAATGGTTTTATTCCATGATTTTTTTCATCAATATATTTTTTAAGAGAGTTTCCTTATATGATTTGGAAGTCCATATTGTGGTGTTCATTGGAGAGTGGATCCATTAGTTGGGTAGAGAGAATTTAGTGTGTCTTTTTCTCAACATGATAATTTTTCATTAGGTTCTTTAGAGGAATAGGTTTTATAGTTTCCTAGTGTTATCGAAGAGTTTTTTTATATTTTCCTCAAAGAGGTTGTGAAACTATCTCCTCGATGTGATATTAAGTTTAAGATAGAGTTGCAGTATGATGAATCTTAATTTTCAATGGATAATTATCAAATATAACCTTAGGTTTTTTGGGGTTTGAGGATTAAAATAGATGATTTAGAACATAAGGGTTTCATCCAACCTACTTTGTAATCATGGGGTTCTCTGTTGTTGTTAACCAAGAATAAAGATGGTAGTTTGAGGTTGCGCATAGACTACCAACTATTGAATCAGATGACAATAAATATTTTTAATCCCCTTCAAAGGATAGATGATTTATTTGATCGGTTAAAGGGGGATATGTGGGTTTTTTAGATCCACTTACAGTCTGGGTACCATCAGATGATAGTGATGGAGGGGGATATCTTGAAGACTATATTCATGTGTCATTATGGAAACATCAATTTCATTGTTATTTCATTCAGTGTAAAAAATCCCTAGTTTTTCATGGGACTGAGGAACTCTTTGATTCATGATTTCCTAAATCATATCATGGTAGTATTCATTGAATTCATTATCATGCACTTGAATTCATAGTAGAATCATTTTTTATCATATTAGAGTTGTTTTAAAAGTCCTTAGACACCATCAATTATATGGTAATATTTACAATTTCAAGTTTTAGATGTACGAGGTGTATTTTCTCAGGCATGTGGTGTCTCAATATGGAATAACAGTCAATCCTTTGAAGACCAAAGTGATTTTTTCTTTCTTTTCCATTGATAATATTATAGAGATTTTTAGTTTTCTCAGTATTACAATATATTATTGAAATAATGTGTTAGATTTATCCCTAATTACATCCCTATTAAAATCCTTTAATAGGAATAATTGGGATTTCACATGGACTAATCAGTGTTAGGCATATTTTGACTACCTGAAGGAGATATTGATCAGTGGTCTAGTTATTCAGATGCAAGAGGAGGGAGTTATGTTTTAGGTTTTTTATGAAACTTATTAAGTAAATTTGGGTTTTATATTTATGTGTTAGATGTAGGTTATCTCATATATGTGTAGGTATTTATACCCTCATGAGTGTAACCATGTAACCCATGATCTAAATTTGATAGCATTGGTGTTTTATCTAAAGTTATGGTGACATTAGCTCATAGGTGAACTCTTTTTGGTCTTCACTGGTCATAATAGCTTGAGGTATATTTTATCTCATAAATATTTGAATTTATATATGAAAATTTGGATAGAGTTCTTCCAAGAATATGACTTTTATATCTCTTAAAATTCAAGGGAAGGGAATGCAGTTTCTGATGCACTCAGAAGAAAATTCATGAGAAGATGTTTCAAGAGAGTTTGAAGATTATTAGAGAGTGATGGAGGATCTTTCAGTGATTTTAATATAGAATAGATATTGGGTAGAGTTTTTTATATCATATTATTGTGTAATCATACATATTGAAGTAGGTGGAGGAGTCTCAATATAGAGGCTCAAATTTATATGTATTGTGAGATCACATCTTCCATGATGATGTGACTGGGGGATGGTAGAAGGATGATCAGTATCAGGTGTTTTGGACGTTTTTGAGAGGTGGTATTTGGAAAATACAATGAGTCTTCATTGGTTACCATGGAAAATAATATTTTATATGGATCCTCATTTTACCTTACTATTATAGGGAGTCCTTTAAAATTCTTTTAGTGAGGTGGTATGTGGATGAGATAGGGAATCTTTTGGGGGTACAATGGAACATTATCTCTTATCAGGATCCTCATTTTACCTTGTGATTCTAGGGAGGTATTTAACTTTTTTTTTTGGATTTCAACTATTCCTTATAACTACTATATATCCTTATATGAAGGGACTAGAATAACAGTATATTCATACATTCAAGGATATGTTATGAGTCTATATTTTGGATTTTGGTGGATCTTCAGGGAAACACCCTTCTTTTCACGAGTTTTCCTATAATAATATTTATCATTATTCCATTATCATAGATTCATTTAAGACATTGTATGAGAATAATTAAAGATCTCCAATATGTTGGATCAATATTAGAGAGTCAGAATTCCTTGGAATAGATGTGGTGTAGAGAAGGACCAAAAATGTGTATATGATTCAAGATAATATGAAGGAATTAAAATACTATTAGAAGTATTGTATATATTAAAATAGAATACCCCTAGAGTTTAGTCTTGGATATCATGTATTATTGGGGGTTTCTACGCATTTTGGGAAGAAGAGGTATGGTCTATGTAATAAACATTCTCCCTAGTTTATCAGTCCTTTTAAGGTGTTCAAGCACATCAATGAGGTGGACTAATGGTTAACACCCCCCCAGTTGGATCAGAGATATGATATTTTTCATTAGACATATATTCTTCATATATTCATAAACACTCGTGTGTCATTAGTTGGGGATATTTATATATAAAGGATGATGTGAAATTTTTGGAGTAGTGGATTGCTATTTATAATCATTAGTAAATTTTTTACATCAACATGTCGTTCCCTTGGTTTGTGTTTTATCAAGGTATGGTGTCTTAGAGGAATGTTTGTGGGAACATGATTTATAGATATATGCTCGGTATCCAAATCTATTTGAACCTTGTTTTTATTTAATTATGAGTTGTTAGAATTTGTGATGATTTATTTTATATTTTTTATAGTGATGGGAATCATCCAATTTGACAGGTATCTAAAAGGAAAGTGTCTTCATTTTGTAGTTTTTTTTTTCTTATATGTGTGTTTTTGATTATTGAGGATGAAAACTATTTGAGAGGTATCTAATTTAATGGTTTGAACCTTATTAGATCATTACTTTTCTTCTTGTTAGTGTTGTAGATGTCAGGAGAAGGAAAAGGGGAGGGAGGTTTTTCTAAAGCTAATATTTCATCTGGAATAGGTTAGTTCTAAAATTCAGTGTGTTAGTCAATCACAAAAAATTTGGGGAAAATTATGCGCTTAACCATAATTATTAAGTGACCCTTCCCTATCTCCCATTTTTCGCAAAAGTGACCCTAACATATCACCCTTTTTCATAGATTGAACCTTACATATCATTCCATGTTTTATATTAACCTTTATGTGTTAAATTTTCTAGAGGCATGAATAAAGGTTATCATAGGGAAACATAAGAGTAAAAAATTAATATGTATGAGTCATTATAGTGATACATAAGTGACATTTACTCATACAGAAGAGTAAAAAATGAATACATAAGAGTCTTCTAGTTGATATGTAAGATTTATTTTCTCATACATAAGTGTAAAACTTGCATACATAAGAGATAGAATTAAAAAAATAATTTTTGGACTGAATCATATTTTATGATTGATAAGTATATTATTGGTCATAATATAAAAAAATTGAAAAATGTTGATTTGTGAGAGTACTCACCAAGGTCTGTGTTGTGATTTTCAAGAATTCATATGTTGTGATGTGGTGATAGTCATTGCATCTTGAACTAATTTATACATGTTGAATTTAAAATATTTTAACAAGTTTTAAAAAGTAAGAAATGCATGGGATAATACCGATGTGATTAGATGCATCCAAATTTTAAAATGTGTTGTGACCCCTCCCATGAGTTTGATCATCCATATTTCTCTTAGACCCTAGACAACCAAAGATAAATACTTAGAGACCTGATATCACCCTTTGATTTATTTTTTCCCTCAAATTCAATTGATTAGACACTTTGTTATTCAGGGTTATTTTCTCTTCCTTTTTTATTTAGTTTCATCCCTTTTCTTCTTCTTATAGAGGTTTCTATAGAAATTAGATTCAGTTTTGCTGGCCATGGGTCATGGTTTTAATAGAGGATTTTGTTCTCTAGGATATTGAAGTTTTCCTCTTAAGTTTTTTTATTTATGGTTATCTCCCTCTCAATATTATTGTGTATAAAATTATTGAGGTTCCAATTGAGGTAGAGTTCGGTACTTCTCTTTTAATAATGTTAAATTGTGGAACTATCATGCTCCTATCATCATTGGGTGGATAGTGTGAATTTATCTAAGAAATATAATAATTGGGCTAAAGAAATTTAGGGGTGGGAGTGTTTCACATGTGTTTTATATGATTTTTCAAAAATGGATATGATTGATAGATGTTTTATGTTTCTGTTATGAGTTTTGTATACTATTATGATATATGTTTTGGTGTTTAAAATAAACTATTAAATTAACCATTCATGAAAGGTTAATCATTTAAAGATATTAAGGAAATGGTTTCATGTAAATCTAGATATTTTTTAATTTTTTTATATTGGTAACAATTAATTATTATAAAGAGAATGACTTAAGAGCGATTTTTTATGATTTTCTATTGGGTTGGTGTGGTTTTCAATGACTAAAGCTTGTTTCCATTATTGTGATATAGTAACCCTAGTCGGTGGTTTTTTTGGCTATTTTTTCATGGTTGGCATAGAGAGATGTGGTTTTCGATGTGAGGAGATAGAAAGGGTTATATCTATTATCTTGTAATGGTGTTGTGTCTTGGTGTGGTGGTAGATGAGGCCATGATAGGAATAGGATGTCCATGGTATATAATATGGTTGGTAATTAAAAATATGATATTGGGAAGCACAATAGAATTTAGTAAATAATGGGATATTAATAAACTATTAATGTCACAAAACAACCTCATTTGGTCAGAAACTTAGTCATATAACCCCATGGGTATCCTATAATACATTTGTTTGACTTCCTAGAACACCCCATGCTATTACCCATCTGGGTCACTTATCAGACTAATGATTTTCCCCACAGTCTAACACATGTTCTTTCAGTGTGCTTTTTCTTAACTCACACACACCCTGAGAAACTTCTTAGGAGGTCACTCATCCTGACACTACACCAAGACAAGCCTCACTTAACTATGGAGTTATAATCTGGTAGGATTCTGAAAATAAATTTTAACCTTGTTTACATGGGTATTAACATTTAGTATTTTTTAGTCTAAATTTTATGGGGATGTTACAATATTCCCCCCTTTAATGCACAATTCCATCATTATGGACCCCACAACACAAAACTAAGTTGTGCCTCTACAATTCAAGCTGGGTATTGGCTCTAATACTATTTTTCATAACCTAACTACATCATGTCATGAACTTGGTCATCTATCCCCATGGGTCTCTTGTAATATCATTGGTTTCCTTCGTAGAATGCCATAGAATATTACCCATCATGGTAACTTATCATACTAATGACTATCCCCATAGTCCAACTCATTTTATTTTGTTGTAATTTATCCTCACACACACACACCCAAACAAATATCTTAGGATCTCACCCATACTGACACTACTCTAGGACAATCCTCACTTAAATATAGAGTTAAAATGGGTTATAGGGCATTAGTATTAGTGTGATTTCACCTAATTGAACATTTGGTTTGTTTTCTATTTTACTCTATTTTAGGATTTTTTTTTAGGTTTATTCATACATAATTTACTTTAGTTAGCATGGTTGTTAACTCCTCTCCCTTTTATGGTATGTTTGGAGATGCATCTTGTGTGGGTTTATTAGGTTAGAGCCTCCCATATATGTGATATGCCTACTCAATGCTAGTATCTGAACAATTTCCCATTTGAGATGGGATTAGGGTGTCACCTTAGTCACGTCACCAACCAAGGAAGGTCCTCAATAGGGTGGGTCATGACAATAATTACCTACATCATTATGAGATTTTAATTTTGGAGGGAATTTGAGTTTTTCGTCTGATGGATGGCTTTTTTTGAGAACCAGGTATCAAAATGAGGTGATTACTATTTTAACACCATTAAGTGGTGTTTTAGACTTTAATAAAGGATTGGGTGTTGAATAAAACCTAGGGTTTTTTAGTGGAGAAGGCTATGCTAAAAGGTATGTTGCAACAACACTTGTTGGTCGGTAGAGTGGGTAGTAAGCATAGTTTCCTAAGAGGTCTCACCAACCAGCTGGTGAGCCTACACTAGGTGGTTTGTGGTCCACCATCTAGTCGATGGGTCAATACCAACTATCCAGTGTGGTGTGTTTGGTGGGGGATTAATGAGGTTTATTGTGGTATTTTGACTACCATCCCCCCCCCCGAGATTTAACCCCCTAGCTTGACCTTTTTAGGGTAAATTGGTAATGCACCTCTCTTATCTTGTATCTAAGAATTTAAATTGATTAGGTGTGGATATTGGAAATAATTAATAGTGAATCTGGGAAAATATTTCTTTCTTCATCAATTATAGCCATTTCCTCCTCATGTGGTAGTGGACCTCCACATCTTTTATCATGGAAGGTAATTATGGTAAGTCTAAACCATATAAATCCTCTAATGTCCTATTTATTTTTATATCCCACTTCATCTTGATGATCTTGGACATTGAATTTTCTTGGGTATGATTATGGATAGATAATTAGATGGAAATTCCATCAGATCTTGGTGGAATTGTTTGAAAAGGATGTGGATTTAGATTATATGGAAAAAAATGTCCCATGATGATGAATGTGTGTTGTTGATATGATTTTTGATGAAGGTGTTCTCCTTGATGATATTTTCTTTAGTTTTTAGTCATGTTGAGTTTAATTTTACATTGTGTAATTAAATTGATTTGGGGATTTCACTCACCTTAAAACTAATAGTATGTTAGGAGTGGCTAGAACTTTGTTGGATGAAATGTGGCTAAGGTATGTTTCCTGGTTGATTTATTCAAAATGTTCGAATTTAATTAAATTAAATTTTTCTGGGTTTGGGTCCATGTGATAGGGATTTTTCCCGAAATGAAGTTGGAAGAACGTTACAGACCATCCATGGATGGTTGGACAAGTTTCCATCTAGTTAGTTATTTTGGTATGTATTTTATAAAGTGTTTTTATCACCTTTGTTTGTGAGTTTCTTCATAATCATTTAATTATTTATAATTTAGTTTTAATTAATTATTTTTAATGATTTAGCATGATATAGGAACTCGTGGTGATCAATGGAGGCTAGATGTACTTAGATGACTCAAACCAAAATATTTTTATTTTCTTGGATGGAGTTGGCTTCATTTGAGTTGGGTGGTTCTCTATACAGAACCCTAAGTCTTATTATTAGTTTATTGGTATGTTCTATGTAGTTGTGCCACCCTTGGGTGGTTTACCTTGAGATTCATGTAAATCCTCAAAAGATAAATAGAATACCCAATAGAATATTTAATTGATCTAGTAAATAAAAAAATAGACCTTGTTCCTTTCTTAATTATTTAATTGATTCCATTTCTTTACTAATTAAATGAATATACCTAATGAATTGAAAAGGTTATAGGGACAATGTTGGAAATTATGTTCTAGCTTATTGCCTAACTTCCAATGGTAAAGGATTGACTGGTTTTGTAGCCTGTGAGAACTATGTCTATTTATTTGATCACATGTTTGTGGTTGTGTAGCCTATGAGACCTATTTCTGATGTTCGATCACATGAGGTGTGTGTATATCCCCATGAGACCTATGCTTGTTTTCATATATGTGGTGTCATGTGTAGCCCTATGAGACCTATGATTGATGTTTGATCACATGTGTAATCAGGATAGCTATCAAACCTACTTGATATGATGTGATGTTGATCTATCATATTGTATCTATATATTTCATGTGTTGTTCCAATGTCTTATTCTATTGATCATGTAGGTTGATCCATATGGACTATTCCCCTGAGAGGGATGTGTTGGATGTTCAGTCAACATTAATTGGACTATCCCATCAAGTGGGACGTGTTATACATATTTTTGAACTATTCCATCAAGGGGGGGTGTGTTAGGTGGCTACTTATAGGTTGATATATACAAACTATCCCTCTTATAAAGGATGTGCCAGATGATTGGATGGAATGTGTATGTACTATCCCTACAAGTGGGATGTGTCAAAAAAAATTAGGTTATATCCTTGGATGATGGATGTATCAAATATGGTTGGCTAATATTTTTCCATTATGGAGCCGAAGCAGGTATGACCGGGGTTCTTGGCGGCTTGGTAAGTGCATGACTACTCGATATATGGTTTTTATCTTGTATGTTCCTTTGTGATTATATGTTTTGATAATGAAGTTATGTATTGTTTTTTTACTTTCTACTTATTTATTCTTATCACATGAATGTACATTGTATTTTTTGGGCATATATGGAACAACATTGGTGGTGTCCAACTGATTTATACTCACACCCTACTCAGGTGTCCATGGAAATTGCATACCCGAGCAACCCTCTCTTATTACAGGTATAGTTTGGGATGAGGTTCGTGTTGATTAACTAGTAGTATAACTCACTATGAGTTTATAGGTTGGTATGAGGATTGTATTGGAGAATAAAATCCACTTGTACTTTTTTTTTCTTTTTTATCATGTACATGATTGGCCCGATGGGCGATCAGTGTCTTGTTTTAAGTTGTGACTGTTGAGCCTATTGTTTCTATATTCATTCTTTACTGGTGGTATATTATTGGTTCTCTACTTACTTTTTTTATAGATTGTTTAATTTTTTTATTATTTATTTATTTTTTTATACTCTAATGGAGGGTATAGTATCCCTGTTTTCCACCTTATTCCCTTAGTGCTAGTCGATAAACTCTGGAGAATAGGGAGCCACGCTAAAGGTCATGTGGAATTGCAACTCAAACCTGGTGATTTAGGTTAGGATATTATAGCTAATTATTAAAATGGATATTTTTTTAGTTGATATAATCATGGATTGTAATATCTCATCATCATATTACAATTATTTCTTCACCCTTATTTTGATCATGATTTCATTAGATCTTAATTTGGTCATTTTCAAGAGTTTTCCAAAAAAATATCTTTTAGGGTAGTGCATGGTTGGTGTACAATAAGGTAAAACCATGAATTTTTTCTAGGAACTAGGGTATAAAATGTTGAACCACTATAATTTTGATCAAGGTTTCTCCAAACCATATGGATCCCCTCTAAAACATGAACCTAATGGATAGTGGGGTTTTCATGGTTGGATCATGGTTAGTTAAACCATATATCCAAACCATGCACCCCATCTAGAATTCTAGTAGGGTTGTATGATTACTACTAAACAAGTGGCATGTACAAAAAAAATGTGCACACAATTTTTAATTCCCCAAAAAATTAATTAAAATTAAAATAACCCACGTTTAAGATGTTAAACAGCCCCATTAAACCCTAAATCAAATTCTTGGTCTTTGGAGGTTCTCAAGAGGGAAAATTGAATCCTAAAACACCTTATATTGGTGGATCAAAGAACTGATGATTTCATTTGATCTCCTTCCAGTAAGTAAATATCCTCTCCTATATTTTCCTATGATCTCCACTTCTCTCCTTCTTAAGAGTGATAGATCATAATGTTATTAATGGATATAGTCTCTACTTTGATGGATCTGGATTCTTGGTTTGATTTTTTTGTTCCCTTTCACCTTTATTCTCATTGTAATTCCCATTGTGTGTGATTTTTTCGTCCTATTATTATAGGAAGGTGGTTCTATAAGGATTTACCCCATAATTGAAACCCATATTGCTTGATTTATTTGAAATGGGTTTTTAATTGATTTAAAAACCTATATTTGAGCTGGTTTTTTGTTTTATTTGAAAAGGGAATGGAATTTTGAAAACCAACAATTTCAAAGGAATTGAAATTGTTGGTTAGATTTTGAGAAAAAAAATTATTTCTTGAATTGTAAATGGATTTTATGAAATTATTTGATGTTGATTCTTGATAAAATTGGATTAAAATGGAAGATCATTTGAAAAGGATTGAATTTGATGAAAACATATGATTTTATTTTAAAAATTAAAATGTGTGTTGAAATTGAAATTAGGAAATTGAACTATTAATGATTAAATGATTTGAAATGATTAAATAATTCATAATTGATTGAGTGATTGTTCGAAGTAAATATGAGTCTGGGTAGTTAGTGGGTGATTAGGAAAAGAATGTTAGTACTCTAACTCCCTAGAAATTAATTTACGATGGCAACACTAACTAAACTAAGTTTGGAAAGATTTCACATGATATAACCTATAATGGGGTGTTGATTGATTAGTCATCTTTTCCTAAGACTAGGGATGTATTCACACCTATATTGAGTTGTGATGACGATTGAGAAGTGTGAGGGTCCTATTGCCAGAAAATAATGTATGTCAGGGATTATGAGCATGGTGCTTTATTTTGTTTGAAATGATTATACATTATATTATTTATAGAATTTTTTTATTCATACCAACTATTTTATATAAAATTTTCTTTTAATACTATTTTGAAATATCTTCCATATTTTTAAATTGAGATCATGTTTTGTTGAAAATATGTAAATTTCATTCCATGTATAGTTTTATTCAAATTGAAAGAATAAATGGTTTATTTTTATATAATTTATTATGGAATATTAGTTGGAATCCTACTAGGATCTTTTTCTCACCCCTTACCTTTGCATTGAGGTGTTTCTAGATTATATTATTGCAGGTTCAAGTGAAGGGAAAGTGCCTTCTAGAGGAGGTAGGTGTACATGATTCATGGGACCAAGATTTATGTAGGTGACTAGTAGATATGTGATCCAATTATTACTGGGTTTTATTTGAGTATATTCTTGATAGATGTTGTGTATTTTGATGAAATACTATTTGGGTATTTTTTTACCTTCTTGATTTTGGTACTTTATCCTTGAGGGGTGTCGGCATACCGACTTGTGTCATTTATCTTCCACTGTGTTGTGGAAAAACCTTTACCTTATGATTCTTTTATGATGTCAGGTACTATTTTCCAACCCATGAGGATCGTAAATTACCTTAGGGCTATGTCAAGACTATATAGGGTATTAGTGTACTAGGTTATCCCAGTTGGTTCATGAAAAAGTGGTATAAAAGGTGCATTTTGTGTATATTTCCTTGTTGTTGGTATGAAATCTGGGTTTTCCTTATAGATAGGTGGTAGGATTTTAGGGGCTTAGGGGGTAGTTATGAGTGAGTTATTGGCTATATATCATCATAATAATCCTTAATTTACCATGGGTGTCTAGAAGAAGTGTCTCTGAAGAATAAAATGATTTGAATCTAGTATTTTCCCTAATTTTGATCTAAGTATCTTGAAAACCCTAATGTTTAACTCTATTTGATGGAATTTATATTCTTATATATCTTCTTTTATTTGTATATTTTTTATCTTTTCTTATGTTTTAGTGTTTTATATTGATGTTTTGAAGTATCATGACTCTCAAAAGACATTTCAATAAGCCATAAGAGGAATTTGTTGGTGAACCATAGTGGGAAAATCCTCCAGTGGACCAAAATCTTGTTGAGATAGTGTTTCATTCTATCTAATCTTTGGGATAGGTCTTTGAAATTGTTCGTGTTTATGATCCTATAGTGGAACCTCTAAAGGATGACTCTAGAAATCATTCTCAACAGTTTTATCAGTAAAAACCACCAATGTTCCAAGGATAAAATGATCATAAAGAGGATGAGGATTAGTTAAAAAACATTGAGAATATTTTTAGTTCTTGGAAATTCCTTATCCTATTGAGTTGAAATGTTATAACTTTAATATTTAAGGACCTATCAAGATATGGTGTGATTTATTGGTGACAATGAAGAAATGTGATGGATTTAATTGGAAAGAATTTAGATACTTTTTTACTTAGAAATTATATCCAGAATCGATTGTATTGGAGAAGTATATGGAGTTTCTTAGCCTTTAGCAAGGAAACAGCATTGTGACTCAGTATGCGAACCATTTGGATGAAATTATTTAGTTTTCTCCTCAGGTGGTTACCAATAAGAAACTGAAGGGTAAAAGATTTGATATGGGTATTCAATATGACATTTGAACTCAGATTTATAGGCTAAATATTTCTTTTTATATAGATGTTCTACTAGTACATTGATGGATGAGATTGAACTGGTTGGTGTAAGTCAGGGTTTATGGGAGTTTCTTTTTCTCTCATTGTTTGTTTTATTGTTTCACAAAAAGGAAAGAGAAATTGTGATGATTCTTTTGGCGGTTCTATATATCAGCTGTCATCTAGACCTCCTATAGTGACTAGTATAGTCCCTTTGAATTTATTTTAGTGTGGAAATATTTGGAATTTGAAACAGGTTTGTACTGAGGCACCAAATATCTATTATTCTTATGGTCATTTATGACACCTATATAATTTATGCCATATCTTTTCTAATCCATGAAGTGGAATAAGATCATAATATTTTAAAATTAATACGATTAAATCAAATGATTCAACAATTAATGGATTATAACTATAAGAATCTAGAATGAAGATTCTTCACATAGTAGAAGAGTCTCCAGAGGAAGCTGATGCAGTTCCACTAACTATGAGAGGTACCATCACTATAGCTTCATCTTTAGTTACTGATTATTTTATACTCGTGTATCTCAATCATTTATATTGACTTGTGTTGTGAATTTTATGAATCTTATTGCAGATATTTTTTCTTATATGATGGATATTACTACATCCCTAAGAACAAAGAGAGAGTAGAGTTTTTGATTTCATGCTTGTCTTTTCTCTCAATATGAAATTGAGATTAGATGAAATTTTAATGTTCTCAACATGAATCCAATTTACGTCATTCTTGGGATGGATTTTATTATTTCTCATAAGGCCCGAATTTACTTTTACCTTTAATGGGTCTTCTTTTTTTATGCATCATGGGGTGTGTCATATCTTTTAGGAATAATGGGACCCAAGGTTGAGCAGATTCATACCTTCTTTTTAGGATTTGAGTAGGGTGATATCGGTGTTTTCTTTATATTTTTAAAATTAATCTTTGAGTGGTAATCTCCCTCAAATTTTCATCAAGTTCCATGATGTGTTTTAGCTGATTTATATGGATTTACACCAGTAAGAGAGGTGTATTTATCCATTGATTTAGTACGTGGTACTCATTTAGTGTTTATTCCTTCTTACTACATATCACCAGATGAACTTAAAGATTTGAAGACTCAATTGGAAGATATGATACAAAAAGGATTTATAAACCCTATTATGTCACCTTGGGTATCACTAGTTTTTTTTCAATGAAGGATGATGGATCTATTTTCCTTTGTGTTTATTACTAAAAGATCAATTGGTTTTAAGTAAATAACAAGTATATATTTCCTCTGATGGATTATTTTTTTATTAGTTGAAAGGGTTGAAGTTGTTCTCAAATATTGATCTTCAGTTTTTTATCACCAATTGAGAATTAAAAAGTATGAAATTAAAAAGACTACCTTCAGGAGTAGGTATGGCCATTATGAGTATCATATAATTCCATTTGGTCTAACCAACACTCCTAAAGTTTTTATGGAACAAATTAATAGGATATTCCATGAGTACCTCGATTCTTTCATGGTGGTATTTTTCAATGATATTTTGGTTTACTATAAAACCAAGGAATACCATGTGCATCATCTAATGGTAGTTATAGAAATCTTGAGAGATACCCAACTTTACATAAATCTTTTTAAATGTGATTTTTGGATTCTGTAAGTGATTTTATTAGGACACATGGTCTCAAAATATGGTATTCATGTCGATCCTTATAAGGATAAGGATTTTATGATATGGGAAAAATTTTGTAACATTTTTGAGATTCAAATCCTCTTTGGATTGATGGTGTATTACCACAGTTTCATTAAATATTTCTCAAAGCTATCTTCCGGATTACCACTCTTAATCAAAATGGACTGAATTTCTTATAGGATTTGAAATTTTAGATTTATTTTGAGGATATGAAACTTATTTTGAATTGTTTTCTATTGTTGACTCTTTTAGAGGCTAGGTAGGGCTATGTGGTCTTTTGTGATTAATTAGGTTTGGTTTAGGTTGTGTTCATATACACGGTGATCATGTGGTAGCCTATGTTTCCAAAAAATTTAGGACACATGAGAAGAATTATCCAACCATTGAACATGATATCATTGTCATGATTCATTTTCTTAAGAGTTGGTGGGTTGCATTTTTGTATAAATGTTTACCGATAATTCTAACCACAAAATATTGAGTTATATATTTTCAAAAAATATCTGAATCTCCTAAAGAGTTATTGGGTGGGGTACCTATAGTCATTGAATTTCAAAATTTATTATACCCTTGGTAAAGTGAATGCAATTTATAATGTGTTGAGTAGGAAACTTCTGACCTATTTCATAAAGTAATCATCAGAAGAGTAGAATTGGATAGCTCCCTTTGCTCGGTAGCATTTTGGCATTTGAGATGATGTGACTGAGTTTTTCCTGAAGAATTTTTAGTTGATATCAACTCTTCTAGAGAATATTATATATTATAAGCATCTTGATGATTAATTATATTGTATTAGGGACTCTCTTTATGGTTTGGAGACCATTGGTTAGTGTTCATTCTCTTCTGCGGTTATCCTATCTTTCTGGAATTGGTATGTTTTACCTTTTCCTATGAGAGAGGATGTGATGGGAGGTTGACATAATTCTCAGTGGTAGGTACACCCAGGAATCAAATAGATTTTATATGATATATGATGATGATTATGATTTCTAGGAATGAGATGAGACTTCACTGACTTTTTTTCTCATTATTATACCTACCAACTTTTCAAATTCGAGCATCATAGACCTTTAGGTATTCTCCAGCTTCTTCCTAAATCAACTTGGAAGTGGGATCAAATTTATATAGAATTTTTGGCCAGTTTTACATGTACTCATAAAGGGAAGAATTTGATATGTTTTTTTATCAATTGTATAACAAAATTAGATCACCTTATACCCATTCAATATGTAATCAAAGTTAAGGATTTGGGAGGTATCTATGTGAAAGAGATTATTTGTTTTCATGGAGTTCATTTTTCAATAGTCTCTAATAGGGATCCCCATTTTAGTTCTCATTTATTGAGATTCCTCTGGTAGACAATGGGATCCTAGGTGAATTTGAGTATATCATATCATCCATAGTTGTATGGCCATAAAAAATGAACAATATATATTTTTGAGGACATGCTACCTTCTTGTGTTCTCAACTTCAGTTGATCTTTAGATATCCATTTGGGAATAGTGGAGTTCACCTATAATAATAGATAACAGTATACAATCCAAATGTATCATTTTAATTCCTTTTATATTAAGCCTTATAGATCTCTTCTTTTTTTGTTAGATATTGGTGAAGCTTCATTGGTTAGACCGAGTTTGGTCCAAGAGACAATAGTGAAGATTCGGTTGATTCATCCGAGAATGGTAACAGAACTGACCCAGTATAAATCTTATGATGACGATCATAAATGGCCATTGTAGGTTTCATTTGGTGACTAGGTTTTATTGATATTTTCTCCGTGGTTGGGTCACTAATTCCTTGGACAACAGGGAAATATTACACCTAGTTTTGTAAGTCCTTTCGATATTGTTGTGTAAGTGGGGAAAGTATATTTCCATTTGTAAATTACAAAATATTTGAGGTATATCCATAGTGGGTTTCACATATCACATATTTATATTTATATTCTAAACCCTTATCATGTCCTAATGTAGGAAGATCATGATGTGGAGCCTGATTAATCTATGACTGAGCATCGATTCTGTATTTTTGATTCAGATATGAGGGTTATTTATGGGAATATGTTACCATTAATCCATGTGATATAATAGAATAGCTATTATTTTCCTAATACTTGGTATATTTAGGCACTAATGGGAGAGTATTGGCCTCATCTCATTGATTTGGAATCTTCTTGGTAACCTTTCTGGGGATAGAATGTGTTTATGGTGGAGAGGTTGTAACATATCGTTGCCTTATTTTAGGTGTTTCTTGACCCTTTTTTCATCCTTCTTCGATGGGTATTACTTTGGGGTCTTTTAAGAGTTTTCTTAAAATATTATAACTTTTGGGATAGTTCTTGGTTGGTTTATAGTCTGGGAAAAATAAATAGTTTGGCCCAAGAAACTGTGCACCCAATGTTGAGCCACTGAAAGTGGGAACATGATTTGTATAAAATGTGTGGCCACTCATACAGACTAACTGTGCGGCCCATATAGAAAAATGTTAGGGTGCCTGATTACAAATAACTATGTGGCCCATACAGGAAAAAGTGACCACATATTTTAGTTCCCCAAAAAATTAATTAAAACTCTTGATACCTCTATTTAATATTATAAACGCCCCATTTAATCCTAAATCAATTTCATGCCCTTTGGAGGCCCTGAAGAGGGGAAATTGACTCCACCAACCACTTCTCTTGGCACATAAAAACACCGATAATTTCATTTGACATTCTTATGATAAATAAATATTCTCTCATGTAGTTTATTCTGATCTCTTATCTCCTTATTAGAAAGAGAGAGATCATCATGTTGTTGATGGATCTAATCTTTATTTTGAATGATCTGATTCTAGTTTTTATTTCTTTATCTCCTTCATCTCTATTCTCATTGGTGTTACCACTATGGGAGTTGTTTTGATTTCATGATTAAAGGTAAGAGGTTCCATAAAGCTTTACCCTAAAATTGAAACCCTATATTTATTGATTTATTTGAAATGATTTTTAATCGATTTAAAACTCAAATTTGAGATGATTTTATTTTTAATTTGAAAAGGGTATGGAATTGTACAAAAACCCCAGTTTCAATGGAATTGAAATTATTGGGTGGATTTTGAGAAAAATTGATGGCTTGAATTGGAAATGGATTTGATGAAATGACTTTATGTTGATTCTTAAGAACATATTATTAAAATGAAATATTATTTTAAAATAAATTATTTTAATGAAAACCTATGATTTAATTTTTAAAATAAAAAAGGAATGTTCAAACTGAAATTAGAAAATTGAACTGTGAATGATTAAATGATTTGAAATGTTTTATTTTTTGATGATTGAATGATTGATTATTTGAATCACATGTGAGTCTCGGTATTTAGTGGGATATTAGTAAAATCATGCTAGGACTATCACTCTCTATAAATGGGGTGATAATGAAAACACTAACTAAACCAAGTTCAATAAGATTTCCCAGGATGAGTCCCCTAATGGAGTGTTGACTAATTAGTCTTGTTGGATTGAGCCTAGGGACGTGTGAACACATATCATTATTCATGATGATAATTGAGAAGTGTGGGGATCTTATTTCCAAAAACTAATGTAACTTAGGGATTATTTCATGGTGCTTTATTTTTTTTTTTGACTTGATTATTCACTCTATTGTTTATAGAACTATTTTATTCATGCCAAATTTTTTATATAAAATGTTAATTTAATACTATTTTGACATATCTTCCATAATTTTAAATTGAAATAATATTTTGTTAAAAAATTATGTAAATTCCTTTCCATGCCCTATTTTTTAAATAAAAAACATTAATAGTTATTGTTATGGAATTTCTTAGGGAATATTTGGTGGAATCATACCAAGATCATCTGATCACACTCTACCTTTTTCTTTGAGAATTTTTAGAATAAATTATTTCAAGTTCA
The DNA here is from genome assembly GCA_963277665.1 of Viscum album. Lineage (NCBI taxonomy): Eukaryota > Viridiplantae > Streptophyta > Magnoliopsida > Santalales > Viscaceae > Viscum > Viscum album. The sequence continues at coordinate 533,985,076 of OY728121.1, read as the reverse complement.
TGTAAAAGGAAAGTGTCACTTAGAGTAAGTGGTTTTACTTGATTCATGGGACCAAGAGTTATGATGGTGATCAGTGGAGATGTGATCCACCTGTTAGTTGGGTTACCATTGATTTTATTCTTGAAAAATGTTATGTCTTTTGATGATGTACAATTTGGGTATTGTTTTACCTAATTGATAATAGTACTTTATCTTTGAGGAGTGAAGGAATATTGAATTGTATAATTTGTATTCTTAATTTTTTTTTTATAAAAATGAGTCCATTTTGATTATAATATGATGTTAGGCGCTAGTAAAAACATATGGGGATCGAGAACACCCTTAGAGCTATGTCAAGACTAGCTCGGGTATCAGTGTACAAGGGTATCTGGGTTGGTTTGTGACATGGGTTATGGTTAATTAATTGGTTAACATTAAATATGGATAAATTAATGACATAATTAATGTAATGTGTCAAGAAAAATGGTAAAATTGGAAATGGATAAATGATACGATAAAATTGGAATTTAATGATGTTTTTGTGGCAATTTTATGTGGATGGGTGGGGTTGGTTTGTGTTATCGTGTTTTTAGTGATTGTTAAAAATGATACTAGTAGTGTGGTAACCATTATGGTTATTATTTGTGTTTTTTTGATGTATCACCCCAACTCGGATCGTTGGTTCCAATATGGGGTGCTATATGACATCATGTGAACCTCCCCATATAGAAGAGGTTGGTGAATAGTAGCGAGGGTCCCATCATCATCAGTGGGGAGATGATACCCTCGGTACCATGTCCTTTCAAAGATAATATAATAATAAAATTAAAAATTGAAAACTAAATGACCATAAAGTCGAAGGAATACCTTTCATACACAAAATAAACAAACAAGCACCCAAAGTGGAAATATGAAATATAGTATATCAAGTAAAAAAGAAGGTAAATTAAAAAACAATATCCAAGAATATGTCTCAGAATCACCTCAAACTCTAAGCCTCTATCTTCTCAACACCTCGTCATAGGGCCCTCACCCTTCATTGGATCCCTGATTAGGAAATCTACGAGAACACTAAGATTCCCCTATAGGGTGTGAGTAAAAAACCCAGTTGGATACCACCAATACATCCTTAACATAAGTGAACAAAATATATAATCGTGTATTTAATGATATAAGTATATTATAAAATAAACATATTGTCACACATATGTCAAGTCATTTAGTGCTAACCAAGCCGCCGTGAACCCTGACCACACATTCTTCAGAAAAATACTGGTAAGGGTATCAATGTTTTTCAACCAAATATCAACCTTAAGGAAAGAACTGCATGCCCCACCTTTATAGTGGTCATTATCAAGAACACCACATTCCCCACCCTAATAGCGTTGATTATCTATAACTCTTCATGAATCTCACATAAAGTGTTCATTGTCCTTATATTCTGGTAAGTCCCACCCGAAATCTTTGATGAAATTGGATTACATGTCACCCTTGCATAGAATTAACCAAATTCATCCAAGGTTGATGGATTCTCATCACATAAATGGTTTACTCCCATATTAAAACTCATGTACGTGATCTAAACCATACCATCAAACGATCCATATTTTGTAGCCATCATCACATCAACATGCTTCCCCTCTAAGGGGTCATCTAATAAATATTGAGAAACTTGTTCATCCTAAAACCTAAACAAAGGTTCCACCAATTATGAAGTACCACAAAAATAACATATTATAGTAAAGAATGATAATTCATATCAAGATCAGTACTTAAGAGGCTACACACAGTCACATGGTCCCAAAGTAAGCAAGGTCTCAAGGAAAAAAACACACCCACATGTGAACACATAACAATCATGGGTTATTAAGAATAAAAAAAATTCCTAATGATGTTATATAAAATTCACGAAATGGTAAGGAACTTCTTACCTCAATGTTTTTAATGTCGATGTCAATTTCTGTCAAGGTTGGCATCCCCCAAACCACATTCGACCAACCAAAACAAGTTCGCATGCTAAGAACTCCTAGAACAGGTTCCAAACCAACATGAAATGGGTAGTTGACTAAGGTGATAATGAAGAAAAATATTAGTGTATAATAAAAACTTACCCCATGACAACAACAAAAAATGGTATAATCTAATCATGGTTGATGGAATAAGAAATTTTCTTGATTAGATAGTGATAGAATAATAAATCACTAAGAGAATAACATTCATCATCAAGAACATCATTGACACACCAACACTATAATTTCCTTTCTAGATGATACAATTCATCATCAACTAATCCATAACTACACTATTCCTACATCGAATCATGAATAAAAGAGGAAATTCAATCAAGCATTAAGATTCATCTAAAGAGGAAGAACTCGCCAGATTCTCCACTAAGTCGCCTAAATCTGGAAATATTAGTGAATAATAACGGAAAGAGACCTTAGATTGATCATGGAAATATAAGATCAAACCTAATGTGGAAGAAAACAAGGCTTACTGAACTGAAATCCTCAATATTCGATGGGTTCTCCATGTTTATCCAAAAACATATGAGAATAAGGAATTCCCTAATTATGGGAGTCAATTAGATTAATATGGGGTTAGGAATAAATTAAAAACACAATTTAAGACCCATAATTAAACCCCAAATTTCCCCCCTTTAATTTGGTCAAGATCCGAGAAAGAAGGGCTCAAAATTACTATTTCAAAAATACATAAATCCAAAATGGCTTGATTCATGGCCTATCCATGGTCTTGGTGGTTCTTGAACGCCCTCAGGCCAAAACAGGCATCTATATGATGTGTTGGACGTTTTTAAGCCACTTTACCCCCACCAAAGCTTAAAATATTCTATGGTGAGGCTTTCCATCTATTTTTTATAGAGGGTCAAACCACCTAACAACATGGTTTGTCCATGACTTAGACAATACATTTTCTTTGGTTGTTTTACACTTTAGGGAATAGCACAGACAATACTAGAATTGTGGTATTTGTCCATTTTGGCCCAAAAATAACTATAACTCCCTCTTAATCACTCACAAGACACTCAAATCTTTTCAAAGTCCATAACATTTTACCCAAACATGTCGCCTCCTAAAAACTAAAATAAAAAAGAGGATACATGGATTTTCATTAAGGAAACAATCATTACATGATTTTACATTATCCTCCTCTAAGGACTTATCACTCTCAAGAAGCATCCTTATGGAACCTTCTCGAATAACTCATGCCACTGAGCTCAAATGTATGTCTTCCACTCCCATTTCTCCTCTTGGATCCATCCATACTACCACAAGAGTCGAACATGTGGAACCATATTACCCTATAACACATTATCACTATAGTTTATAATCCACATCAAAATCTCCACAAAATATGAATCTAGATCCAACTCAATATCCACACATTCTATAACATGCATAGTATTGGGTGTGTACCTATAAAGTTGTGAAATGTGGAACACATCATGCATACCTCTATAACTTGAAGGAAGATCCATATGGTACACCACTATCCCAAACCACATGGTGACCATAAAGGCTCTAACATAAACGGTTCTATCTTTACATATATCCAAAAATTATTATTCCCCAACCTAGGTGACACATTAAATAAAACATGATCACCAATAGGGAACTCAAAAGTTCTTATCCTATGATTTGTATAATATCAATACCAACTTTGAGTGGTCACCAACTACTTCCTAATCAACTGCACCCTCTTTGAGGTCATCAGCACCATACTAGTCCCAATAACTACTTCCTTAACCACCTCATGCAAATATAGTGGTGAAAAATTTTTCCATTAATAGACATCCTTAAATGGTTCCATCTATATAGAATCAGGGAAACTATTATTGTAAGAAAATTCAACCAAATAAATGTGATCATTCCAAGATCCACTAAAGTCTAGAAGACAAGATCAGATCTTATCCTCCATTATATGTATCATATGACCTAACTGTCTATCTATCTAATGATGATATGTTATGTCCAATCTCAGCTGAGTCCCTAGGGTCTTTTTCAAGCCATGTCAAACCCATGACATAAAACATGCATCTATGACAAAAATTATTCTCTTGGGAACTCCATATAAGTGTATAATCTCATAATCATATAGCTTTCTTAGCTTTTCAACTAAGAGAGTCTCATGAATCATCAAGAATTGTGAAACCTTCATCAACTGATCGATAATCACCCAAATAGTGTCATAGCTCCTCAGAGTCCTAGGTAACCCCATCAAAAATCCTATCATGATGTCCTTCCACTTCCACATGGGCATAATAAGTTCTTAGAGTAATCCATTAGGATTTTTATTATTGGTTTTTATATTCTAATGGGTAAGTCATCAAGAAATGAATCTATAAATATCCCTATTCATCTCTCTCCAGCAAAACTATCACTTTCAGTCACGACGCATCTTCATCACTCCAAGACGTACCTCCCACCTAGAGGTTTGGAAGTCCATCACCAGCTCCTCCCTAGTGGAAGCAGGGACTAGAACAATATTATGCACAAGGATAACATCGATGTCATACAATGACCATCTGGTTAATAGGTCACCACCTTTATGTTATTCCAACATCACAACACACTCAGGGTTAGATTCCGGACCTTCCTTCATATCATTCAATAAGATAAAATGTGATCATAAAATGGTAACATGTTTTTAATCTTTGATTCTCATAAGAATCCATCCTCACTCAACCAATAAGATCAAAAAATTTCATTCCTATTCTGAAGGCTACTACCCAAAATCTTTCTCAAATTACATCTTATGTATTTGAGAATCACCAATGAATTTACTTTTACTTGGTTCATAGGATATCTCAAATTTTTGTGTCTTCAGGTACTCTACCAAGAACCTATGCCTCAGATTAAGTTCACGTTGTATGAATATATAATGAAGGATATTATATATTGTGTTGACAATAAACCTATCAATGAAGATATATTTATTTGAACACTTCAAAGTGCAGACCTTGGATACCATATCCAAGTTGTGCATAGGGTAGTTACACTCATGGGGTCGCAAATGATGTATCCCATAAGCTACTTCGTACTCCCACTACATCAGTATTTCTCTTGTTGGGCAAAAATCCCTCAAGGTTTCATTGAAGCATTTTTGAGGTGATTGTGTTTGTTGACAAAGTGGACATTAGTGATGTGATTGTTGACAAAGCAAAACCATGACATAAAAATTTGTTTACAAAGGGGATTTCATGGTGGAATGTCAAGTTTAAGAGCTGTGTTCAATGATCGATGTTTGATTCAAGAACGTCGATAAAGATATGAATGATATGGAGGCGGTATAAAAAGAACAGATACAAGGTGGCATCGTTTTCCAGTGTTTGCCAAATTTTTGGGCCTGAAAATCGAAAAATGCATAAAAGTGTTTTTGGCAATGGGACTTGCACACCGTACACTTGAAGGAGAGGAAACTTGTGCGCCATATGTTTTTGAAGATCAGAACATCAAAATAAGGCAAAGGGACAAGGGTCGCGCAAGTATTGAGTAGGTCGTGCAAGTGACTTGCGCGCTGTGAAGTGACTTGCGCGCCAATGCCTAGGAGGCTTGGGAACTTGCGCGCCTATTGTTTTTCGGGATAAGAACTTAAAAATATGGAAAAGTAATGTGGGTCACGCAAGTATTGGTTTGGTCGCGCAAGTGAGTAGCGTGAAAGAGGCCAGGGAAGTTGAGCTGCGCGCCGAGACTTGCGCGCCGGAGGGGAACTTGTGCGTCGTCGCGCAGGTGGATCAAATGCCTATAAATACTGGACCACCCCTCCTCATTTTTCACAGAGTTAAATACTTAGAAAAATCATAGCTCTCTTTATGAAGGTGTGGAAGTCGCGCAAGTGGTGTGTGGTCGCACAAGTAGAGACTTGCGTGCCAGTGTTGAAGTTGTGCGCCATCTATGTGTTGTGCGCCTAAGGTGGTTTGGGCAGCAAAGGAAGTGCGTCGCGAAAGTTTGGAGAAGCTTAAACTTGAGTCACACAAGTGTTAAGAAATACTTGTGTGCCCATGTTGACTTGCGCGCCGAGACTTGCGCGTCTCCTTAGAGAAGGGTTCCAAGTAGGGTTGATTTCCGGCAGAAATTCAGGACTGTGTGAAAGCTGGAAGATTGCCTGATTCCTTCGGTGCAAAGAGAGATTCATCTACGGGTAAAGATTGAACAACAAAAGATCATCTACATATAGAGGAAGATGCATTCATTCATGAAAATGAAGATACCTACAGGTCTATAAATTGTTAGTGGATTCCTTCCAGAGCAGTGAGCAAAGGAAGAGGAAGAAGGTGATCCTCTCCACTGGCAGTGAGCCAGAGAGAGAGAAACAGGGAGTGACCCTTGGGAAAGCAGTGAGCTGACCCTAAAATTTGTAAAGGCAGTGATCCTGGGCATAGAAGTGATTTAGCCCGAACTTTGTATCCACATCTAGTGAATAATAGTGGAATTTGGTACGACCGGCAACTTGTCGACGTATGCTCCTTGGACATAGCCCAGTGAGGGTGAACCAAGTAAAAATCTATGTGTCTACCTATTTGCTTCCATGCATTGCATTCAAAGCATAATCATTAGATAAAGAAGTAAATAAGTGATCATAGTCTACACACAAGAGCAAACAAAGTGACCCTTGTAATAAAGAGGTCAAGATCCAGTAGGGTAGGAAGAACTTTGAAAAGGAATATCCATACCCTGATTCACCCCCCCCCCTTAGGGTATATAGGCCCTTATTGGTCGTAATAGCTCCCAAACCAATGAATGGTGTATTGAAGTATACAAAAAACCCTATCCCATTATATGGAATAATCAACACTAGAGATATAGTAACCCTCCTCTTCATCTCAAGAAATTATTCTTCACATTTCTCTAACCACTAGAACATCACTCTAGTCTTCGCCAATGTAGTCATAAGTACTAATAAATAGGAGACTGCTTAGATAAAACATCAGTAATATACACCTAAATCCAGGAAGCTCTTGATCTCAAACACCTTCTAAGGATGTGTTCAGAACATGACTACCTCATATTTCTCCAAGTCCATGGATATACCTATCTCAGACACCACATTCTCTAAGAAATTCAACTTCTTAATCAAATATTTTCACTTAAACATATTAGAAAAAATATTATGTGCTTGAAGTGTACCCAGGACTATCTTAATATTTATGGCATGCTACTTTGGGGTTAGTTAGTATATGAGGATGTTGTTAATGAACACCATGACGAATGAGTCAAGGTGTGGGTGGAAGATATTGTTCATGAGATCCCTGAAAAATGTAGATTCATTTTTTAGTACAAACGAAATCACCAAGTAATCATATAACTCATACCTACTCTGAAACACCATATTTTTTTAATTCCTTTTCTCTAACTCATAACTCTTGATATTCCAATTGAAGATTAATATTAGGGAACCAATGGGATCCCCATAACTGATCAAAAAGATCATTGATCATGGGAAAATTATATCTATTCTTCAGCATCACCTAGTTCAATTTCTATAAATATATGAAAATTTGAAGAATACCATCCACCTTTATGGTGAACAAAATAGGTGCACCCCATAATGAAATTATCATCTTGATAAATCCCTTATACTCTAAGTCATCAATATAAACCTTGAGATCCTTCATATCGGCTAGTGCCATAAAATAAGGGTGTATCAAAATGGGTTTTATACCTAGTGGGAGTTATAACTCAAATTCAACTCCTCTATTGGGGGGAGTTCTGATGAAGTCATATGAAATGATATCCTAATAAATATCCATGACTGGAGGAAAATTTTATGGGGATTCCACTTATCTTAATGAAAAACTAATCATATAAAATGTACTAAGATCATTCTAAGCCAATTTATCTCTAGAATAAATCTACCTTCTCTCAATTCCCATTCTCCAGTCATCACGAAATTCGCTCCCTTAGGAATAGTAAATTATTCCCATATCTTATGGTAATCAATTTGATCTCATAAATTGGCCAGACAATCCATGATAAGAATTACATAAAATCTTTTCATCTCCATAATAATGAAGTCCCACAAATTTCCATAATCAAAAACAACTATATAATACTCGGGTCATCATGAAAGATGGTCCAATTTTTTTCTTAATGTTGTATGAAGAGAAAGTAACTCATAATACAGCTTGATTGGTAAGTCAATTCCAGTAATAACTTGTGTAGAGATGAAGGAATGGGAAGCATCAGTATCCAAAAAGACAATAGATAAAGTAGAGGTGATTGAAACTGAACCTCGAATAGTAGATAGTCCCTTACCACTATCATTTAGAGTTTGACCCAGTATATAAACATGAAATGACTCTACTTCATGGATATGCACCTATGTCATCATAGTTTGGGAAGTCTACATCCTCTATTGAGGTCCTCCACTACCATATTTTCCTGATATCCCAATACTCCTATGAGAATCCCTTGAGAATTTTTTTAAGATAACCTAACTTCCCATATTGGTAAAACTCCTTAGTTGGTATCCTGTGAGAATTGTTTTAATGATCACTTTTCCTGCAATTAAAGCACCTATTTTAATTATCTCCCATAGATGACATAAAGGTATTCCTAGTCCACCCCATATATATAATTCCCTATTTCTCTTGGTCATCCTTCCTCTTCCTACTACCAGAAGTGGATCTCATAAGAGTGATAAAACTCAGTCACTTGTCCATTATGGACTGATAGTAAGCCTATTATCCTATCCTTCTATAGACCCTTCTCAAAAGTAAGGACCTTGGGAATCACCTATGTGTACATCATCTATCCAAATCCCCTAACATAATGTTTTAGCTCTAATCTAAGTCCAATCTAAAACTTTTAATCCTTCTACTCCTCATTCCCATCCAAAAAAGGAGAAAAGTTAAGTAACTCTTGGAATCAAGAAAAATATTAAAAGATAGTCATAAACTCATATTGAAACTCCGTGGACTCCTAGGCATGGTCAAGATTTATCATGTTAGGAAAATATTACTCTGGGTAAAAATCCTTGAAGGCCACCCAAGTAAGACCCTATCATCTTCCATATCAATTCATGGTAGTCCACCATCTCCTAGAAGGCCCTTGGAACATGAAGGTCTCTAGAATCACTCATCCCTCATCAAAAGTCTATACCAACTCGAAAATTATCTCGATAAGATCCATATATTCTTTTTCATCCTACGGGCCACCAATATAATGGAAAGTCATAGGATACTAGAGATGGAAATCCAAAGCATGATCGGTCATGGTATTATGGTTGTTTCTACTATGAATGGAAAAAATATTAATAATTCTAAAAAGAATTGGATCCATAACCTAAATCACAAGTATCAACATAGGATCATATTGGGGTACATCCCCCTATACCATTGGTGGTGGAACAAGTGCATCCTGGAATACCACAGTTGGAAGCCCCATCAAACATCTCTAAGGAATCATTTCTGAAATATGAAGGTAACATTTAGGAAAAATAATATCCATTAGGATAAACCCTGATCTATCTAAGGTTTCACACAAACATTTCCCTAGGAATCTACTTGTAACCCAAGGTATATCTCTCCTGGTAATAAACAATATATCATCCCAGAATGTTAGTCACAATCATATATATACAAATATAAAATAATACTCAAGTTCTACTATTTATTGTTAGTATAGATATATCACAATAATAAGGAAAAATAGATATATCTCATAGTCAAATAATAAAAGTATATCAACAGATATCACACATCAAGGGATAAAATATAAGAACTAGTATGTTTCAAAACAAAAAATATATATATTCCATGTGATATTATGTGACAAGTCATGATGCATGAATGCAGCCAAATCCTCATAAAATAATAACAACAATCTCATCAAGGGTAACTTGGAGATCGGTTACACAAGATCTATTCAGGAACATGGAAACTCCACTACTCGTGTTCCAAAAAATATCTCATTTCTACCATTTACTAGGTTAGCTAAAAAGAAAAAAAGAAAATGGTGATATGATATAATTTTGTAACACCCCAACCCAAACCACCAAGTCTGTACCAAAGTGCCATGTGACCTTATGCATACCTTTCCATATAAAAAAGGTTTCCGAATAATAGCGAGGGTCCCAATGCCTTTATTGGTGAGACTACGTGCTCAATGTAATATAATTATATTGATAATATAATAAAAAAGTATAATAATTATAGTAACATGAGTAAACTAAATAAACATAAATTCAATGGAAAACATTTCATACATAAAATAAATAAATATTCTCCCAAAGTGGAAATCCAAACCAGTGTATATCAAGTATAGAAGAAATTAAATGCAAAAAAATATCTTGAATTATTCCCCTACACCTCTGACACCAAGACATTGTCTCTATAACCCCCTGTAATAGGGCCCTTTCCCTTCAATAGATCGTTGGTCATGAAATATGTACATGCACTGAGATGCCCATACAAGGTGTGAGTAATAAACCTAGTAGGAAACCATCAATGCATCCTTATCATAAGAGAAAATAATATATATCAGTGCATGTCATTATATAATTAAATTCTCAAATAAACATACAGTCACTCATGTATTGATTCATCATGCACTAACCAATCTTCCACGAACCTTAACCCCACCTACTTTGGCACAATTCCATTTTGTATGTTGATGTCTTTCAAACAAGTATCACCCTTGAGGAAAAAAATGCATACCCCACCTTGATGGTGGTTGTTATCAAGAATGCCACATGCCCCACCCTAATAGTGGTCATTGTCTGAAACTCTACACACCCCACCCAAATGGTGGTCATTATCCTTGGATAATGGTAAGTCCCACCTAACATCTTTAATGAATTCAGATAACACAACATCCCTATATGGAATTCTCCCACTTCAGACACAACCAACAGATTCTCATCCCATGCATGGTCTACTCCCACAAAAAAAAGCATGTTTATGATCAAAACCAAACCATCAAATGATCTATATCCTATATCCATCATCACATCAACATACCCCACTCCAAGGCTTTGTCTGACCAATAATAAGATACTAGTTCATCCTAAAACCTGAATGAAGGTTCCACCAGCTATAAAATACCCCAAAGAAGACATATTATATCAATGAAGAACAAGTAATATCAATAATAGTTCTCAAGAGGCTGCACAGAGTCACATAGTCACAAAGAAAGTAGGGTCTCAAGGCCATACACCCACCCACATGAGAACACATAACAAGCATGAGTTATCAAGTATAAACAACATATCATGACGAAATCTTATACAAGGCCTTAAATGGTAATGAAATTCATGACTAAATGTTTTAAACATAAAAATTAAGTTACATCAAGTGTGTCGCTTCCTGAACCATATTCACACATCAACCCAAAAAATCATGCACACCAAGAACTCCAAGAACCAATTCCAAACCCATATAACAAGGGTTATTGAGTAAGGTGATGAAGAAGAATAAGCCAATGGTATAATAAATACTTACCCCAAGACGACTACTGAAAATGTTATAATCTAATCCCAGTTAATAGAAGGAGAAACCATCTCTCTTGGATTATGAAAAAAGAATAATTCACCAAGAGAATGCCACCGATATCGAAGAATTCCATCAATAATCAAGAATGGTGCCGACACACCAATGTTGAAATTTCCTCGCTATAAGACAAAATAAATCATCTTATAATCCATAACACCACCATTCCAAGACCATATCAATAAGAAAATAGGAAATCTGTTCAAGTAAGAAGATATGTCTGAAGAGGAAGAACTCATCGAATTCTCCACTTAATCACATAAATCTAGAAGAACTGGTGAATAATAATGAATTGATGACTGAGATCGATCAAGGATAATATAATATCAGACCTAGAAAGAAACAAAATAAGTCTAATTAAAATTTAATCATAAAATTCAAATGTTTCTCCAAGTTCATCTAAAAACATCTTGGAATGAAAAATTCTCTAAGTATAGGCATTGATTCAATTAATAGGGGGTTAAGAATTGATTAAAATCCACAATTACCCCCCCCCCCTCCACCCCCAATCAAAACCCTTATTTTACCCTTTAATTTGATAAAGATATGAGAAATAAGGTCTTTAAAATTTCCATTCCAAATATTCCCAAAGATGAAATATCTTTCACCATGGTCGTTGTGGTTCTTGAACACCCTAAGGCTGAAATGGTAATCCCCATAGAATTTTTTCTATTTCTAAGATGTTTTTACCTCACCATAGCTTCCACTATGTCATTCCAAGGATTTAAAATCTATTTCACATTGAGGTACGAATCACTGAACATTGTGTCTTAACTATGGCTTAGACAAACCATTTCCCTTGGTCATTTTATACTTCATGGAACACCAAAGACAGTACTATAGATGTGGTGTTTGTTGTTTTCGACCCAAAAAATCTTGAACTCCCTATTATAAATTCATATTCCACTCAAATATTTTCAATGTTCACAAGTCTTCACTCAACTATGGTTCATCCTAAAAAATAAAAGAAAAACTAAGAAACAAGGATTTTTATTAAAGAAACAAAACTTATAGGATTTTACATTTTTATGAACCCTTAGGTCATTCTTGTGTGTCTATATGATATATGATATATTTTATTGTGATTTATTATTAACCACTATCTAATTTAGTTAACCTTATTGATTCCAAAATATTTTGGGTTCTGACTGTTTTCCCTAAAATCTAGGTTGGTGGGGGGATATCTAACTAACTAATCCCTCTTCCCTACTCTCCCTTCCAACTATAGTGTATGTTTTGATATATCTTAGTAGATATATGAATATGTATTTTAATGGATTAATGTTCTATGATATATTTATTATAATTGTTATGTGATTATGATGACAATGAATAGAGGGATTGTGCATGGGAGGATGAGGGAATGAGGTTGATTTCCTTCATGTTCATGTCATCCTACTATGATAAGGTTGAGATGAGGATGAAATATGTGGTATTGATGTGGATTTGGTATGTTTCTATGATTCAGTGATGTGGTATATGGTTGTAGATATATGGTTGAGGTAGTGGAATGTGGAATGTGGTTGTGATATGAGATATGGCGTGTGATGACATAGTTTCGAGAGGAATGGGGGCACCAAGATGTTTCATGTTGGGCCTTAAGAGTGATAGGCTAGTGGAAAATTGGTTTCATGGTACCTTATAACTATATCCTTATGATATTTTGTCATTTTATTTGGATGAGATATTGTCTTACCAGGACTTTGTGAGGTTGGGTGATAGACGACCTGTTGTAAGTGCTTATCGGTTCCCTTGATTATTCACTATGGAATTAGAATAATTCTTCAATATTTCATGAGAGGTTTTGAGTAGTGTACTACTGAGTATAAATGTATTATCACCCCTATATATAAAATATTTTTTCAAGGTTATGTAAGGGATTTGGTGATTGATCTAGAATTTGCTATCATACATCTTGGAGCTTCTGTTGAAGTTAATGTCATAAGATTTAATTTTGATATTTCATTTTGTGAGTTTCATATCATGTACTATCTGTTCATATGTTTGATTTTAATGTGATAATATCCTTGAGTATTTATCACATCAATAAAAGTTCATAACAATTCTCTACTATGATGAGAACCTTGAGGTGCTATAAAGATATATCTTAAATATCTATTGATATGATCAGGGTGAAATTATATCATAGGGAATATAGTATGTTTACATTTAGGTATAAGTATAAAAAAGAGGATGATAATTATTCTCATAAAGTTCATACATGGTGATCTCCAATATTATAGGATCATAAAAAAACCCCACCTGTAGGAATTCCACTTGTTTACCAGTCATTGAAATTCAAATATATGAGCATGTATAATGATCCTTAAGCTTTAATATTATTAGTATTACATATCATAGGTCATGTACTTTGATGTATTGATTAAAATTTTGATGTCACATTCTTGTGGCGAGGTAGGATACATTGGGTGTCTTGAATCATATGCATTAATGAATAAGTTGATGAAGGAATTTTCTCTTCCATATTTGTGTAAGTAGATACATCAATCCCTATGACTATGATGTAACTGTTAGATAAATTATACGGCCACGGTGTTTGAGTATTTCAATCCATAGATTCAAATAAAGAGAAATTGAGCACATGGGTTTATTATGAGAGGAATATAACCTTTTTTATTAGAGATATCATGGAAAAGTGATTATATTACACAGTGTGTGATCATATGTGGTTATTGAAATTTCAATATTAACTTCTTTATCTTTAGGTGCTTTGACCCACTGTTAGAAATAAATAATGAACTTCAAGAAAGCTCATCTAATGCCAATGAGAAAGAAGCTCAAACAGTCACACACTAAGTGTATTCTTTGATTTATATTAAAAATTATTTATATTTAAATGTTAGAATAAATATTATTATCTAGATCGAGAAGTAATATTTATTCATTAATTTAATGATCAAATATATTTTCCAGGTAATTATTTAATTATGAAAATATATTTATCTCTTTTTATTTATAAGGTAATAAATAAATAAATAAATATTTATTTATTTAGATACAAAAATTTTAAAATAAATATTATTCACCAAAGTATGAAGAAGATATGTATTTATTTATTTAATGAATATTATTTATTTATTTATTCTATAATTCAATAAATTATGAGGTGGATTAGATCACATATTTTTGGATCCAGTGATAAATATTAATTTACTAGACTAAAAAATAATATTTATCATTGCGTAGGTTTACACATTACATTAATTAATATCATTAATATCATTATTTAAATGAAATGAGGCGTTTAGGGATTAATATAAAATTAAGGTACTTTATTTGATTAATTATAATTAAACTCTTACCATATGTCTATTTATATATGACTATGTCATTCAGTGAGAGGTTAGAACATTGTGCACAATGATTACACTCTAGAGAATTATACTAATGAATAAATTCTCTAGATCTTCACTCAAAACCAAGAGAGTTATTCATTCTCCTCCCTTCCTTCAAGACCGAGAGGAATGAGAGATAATCCTTCAATTCCTAAGGAATGTGTTGTGATCAAGGTGAATGATGAAATATGATCAATTTGTCACGCTAGCACCGGGCATTCCATCGGTGTCAATTCAGAGATCAAAGGAGCATGTGTGGATCTAGCTAAAGGGTCACTACTTTGGGTCCTTGTGATGAAATGAAGATACACCGAAGGGGATTACAATAACCAACCTCTAAAAAAATAAAGAACTCAAGTATGAGGTATTCTTTCTCCTCAATTAAATTATATTAATTATAAATTAAATGTGAAATTATACTATTTAGTTTCATTATTCTATGACCAGTTCCATTTGAAAAATTCAATGGTCCTACATTCGGTTATGTACATTATGAAATATATATTGGATTTAAAAAATCACAAGTCAGGACATGCACCAATAGGAACTTCTGATACCTCTAGAACCTTGAAGTAGTATCATATTGGTCAATAATTAATTTATAATTATTTATTTATTAATTAATTATATGAAAATTTATGTATAGTTTTTATTTCCAATTTATTTTTTTATTATTATCCAATTGTTGAGAATCCCATATTTCCTCTTCATTTCTTGAAAATATAGCCCATATCGGTTAAAATTAAAATGAAGACCATCTAAAGAACCCAAATAGAGGTGATAAAGATTCTATTCTAAAAAACACAATCCTACAATACATGTAATCCTAATTCACACATCGTGTATTTGTGTTCACTTCATTAGGACACCCATGTGAATTCTAGGTCATTGTGTAGTGTAAGAACCCAGACCTTTTTTTCAGGTATGTTTTCCTTTTCTGGCCATTTTTGAGAAAAAGAGGAGAATCTGGAAATTTTGTAATTACAAATCGTGTACTTTACAAGTACACGCCGTTTACTTTTCTTCTGCATGAGGCCGTGTGCTGGCCATGTCTGGGCCAGTCACACGGGGTGTAGCGATGAGGTGGAGCCCGATTAATACAGTGTACAAAAAAGGGGACTACACAATGTGTACTCAAGAAGTACACGTCGTGTACTTTTCTTTTTATTTCATTAATCAGACCAGGGTCGCTCCTAATCCTCGTTTTCATCTTCTTCTCCGCCTAATTACATCCAGAGTGACCTAGAGAGACGATTCTTCTCTGAGCCACCATTTCTTCACCAGTTGTCCGAATCGAACATCGTCAGGTGCAATAGAATTGCAGCGGTGAGTTCTCGGTTCTCCTTTGGCCATGTTTCCTGATTCCTTATCTTGTGAGAGTTATCTGAGGTTTAATGTTTTATATTTTTTTTCATATTTACTCTATTCTAGGCCAATTCACAGGCTGAGGGTCAAGAATATCAATCACCAAGGATCGAGGTAGGTGGTTTGTTTCCCTACGTTGAATGACTTTGAGTTTTTGGTGCAAAAGTTTCGGATACCCATGTATCGGGTATCTCGGGTTAGGGTTTTGATCCTGTTTTGTTATCTTCCTTAGATTCCTTCTATGCTTGAGGTTATTAGATGATTAATAATTACTTGTTAGCATGTTTGAGGATCACCCCATAGGTGTTTCCCTTGTTTTGGTTGTTGATTGTCATTTGGCATGGTTTGCCTACAAGGCAACCCTTTTGCACATTGCTAGTATGCATGTTGACTTGATTGCATGTATTTCCTACTATTTATATGCTTGTGAATGCATTGTAGATATTAGACAAGTAGTTTCTGAACTTACTTAGGCTGTTAATAGTCGATTACGCATGACTAAACTGCTCAGGGCTGAGTGAACCTGGTGTGGTAGACTAAAGGGGGAATTGACGACTAGGGCTTCCCTAGAGAGTCTGTTATAATTAGTATCGATCACAGAACCTATGGGAATGAGACTTTTTGCTTCCTCAGAGTGTCCTTAGTTACGTAGTGAGACTATAGGGGGAATTAGACGTAAGTTCTTCCTTAGAGAGTCTATATCTTTTATTGCAAGACCACAGGGGAATTGACGGTGAGAGCTTCCCAGAGTAGTTGTGCCTTTGTACGTCTACTTGACTAGAGGGGTTTTCTAGTAGGGTCCACCTTGAGAGTTGGTGCTTTATTTGTTGGTTGGTTGTGACGAGTCCACAAAGCCAAATAACAAGCTTGGGTTTGTACTGCTTGCTGTTTAGGTAGACTACTGAGCTACCTGTTGTTATTACTTTCTTACATTTGGAGTATAGAGTTGTTGCTAGGTTCCTTGGTTGATAGCTAAATGATTGTACTGAACTAATAAATAACTATGAATGGATTTTGGTAGGATTACTTACTTTAGTGTACATCTACTTCTCTGCTACATTTATTTCCTTTAATTTTTCTATGTTACTCACTAACAGTAGGGCACGGATCTCGTGGTGATTGCCTACTGGGATTAGTCTCACACCCTATTTGGGTCCTGCTTTTCGGTCCAAACAGGTTATATGGTTACAGGTGTGGACAGGGATTGTGGCCCTTATACTTCGGGTACGTGATTGTTGGTTGGAGCTGGAGAGCATAGGACCGAGCTTAGGCTTGCGATGCTACTGGAGTTGCTGTTACTTTCGTACTTTGTTTTCAGTTGTATTTCAGCACGTTGTTGTGTTTGCTGCTTTCCTTAGATACTTGTACCTACTGCATCATTATCATTATGTTTTCATTGCTTCCGCTGTTTAGTTTCAGTGTTTTTATGTTGTTTACTGCTTCCGCCATTGACTGTTGTTTTCTTGCCTTGTATACCTTACTAAATGAGGGCATAGTTTCCCCAATAACTTACCAAGGCCCTCGCTGCTAGTTAGCAGCCTCTGGCATTTGGGGAAATGCGCCTGAGGTCATGTGGTGAACCGGGTACGGGGAACCAGTGGAAGGGATCCGGATTCGGGTCGTTAAAAAGTGGTATCAGAGGAGTTCTTTCCTTTTTCTATTGACTTACTGTTTAGCGACATTAGACAGGGATAGGACGAAATAGGTGAATGGTAAATAGCTGTGCCCGGGCGTTCTAGAACCCGTGTACAGGGAAAAATCCATATTACCTCGAATATTGAAAATTTTGAGTTTTGTGAATGTTACAGTTTAATTGATTTCACCGTTGGGTGATGCACTTGTTTTGTGATGTTACTGTTTATATGATTGTGGTTCTATTTTTTTGCAACCCAATGAGATGAGGGTATTCCGTCTCATGCATCATATAGTCACATGTTAGAATATCACATGACTTGTATTTTTCCATTCTATATAGGTTACATTAGAGATTTCATGCTATTGTGTAGGATTTGTGATAAGTAATGCATGATGTTGTGATAGCTACTGTGATAGAATACCTGCTATATTGATAGGGTATCGTTGTTTGGAGCTGTCTTATCACGGACACCAAACTTTGATCTTAGAGTTGTTATGGGCCCTCAAGGATCTAAATTTGGTGGGTCATGAGTTCTTATACTGTGGGTTGTTCTATGCATTGTTATGATGCCAAGTTTTGATTCGCGGGGAGTATGGGCCCCCACGGATCAGAATTTGGCACCTTCACCCTTGTTTTTTCTATGTTTTCTGGGCTCCGGTGCAGTTCTGAGGCTACTGTCCGGAAAAACCCAGAATACACGGTGTGTACTTTATAGATACACACCGTGTAGTTTTTGGCTGTGTCACTGACCGTGTGGACAGGGACACGAAGCTGTAAATGGTTTTCAGGAACACGTTGTGTACGGTTGGTACACGTCGTGTAGAGGTTAACTAGAAGCTCGTCCGTGTAACTAATAACACGGGTCGATTAATGCATGTTTAGTACATGTCGTGTTAGGTATGCACACGTCGTGTATCCTTTCCCAGGTACCTGTCCGTGTCTTGAAAAACACAGTTCGGTGTTATCTTCTCCTATACACGTCGTGTTTGTTCGGAACACGCCATGTAAGGATCAGCCGAGTACCCGGCCGTGTCACGAACAACATGGGCCGAGGTTTCCCTTAAATTGCACGTCGTGTCTCATAGGAACACATCGTGTAGTGTCGACCGTGTGTCAGGTCGTGTCACTAACAACATGGTCTAGGTAAGGCGTGTCCAGTACACGTCGTGTCTGCCTCAAAGCACGCCGTGTAGTCTTCGGCTGGGACAGTCCGTGTGACTTAGTCGTGTAGGAGTAACTGGGTAGGTAAAAAGGGGTACGTACATGCCATGTATTTTAATAACACGCCGTGTAGTCGGGTAGTTTACACAGCCAAGTATGGCCAATGTACACGCCCTGGGTAAACTTTTAAGAAACACGCTGTGTAGTGGTACTACACGCCGTGTAGTCATGTTTTTCCCAGTTTTAAAGGTTTTTCCCTCCTGTTCCATTTTACTCTCCTATGTTGCAACTATATTCATCTTTAATGACGGTGTGTTTTGGTCTTCAGATCTATGGCACCGAGACGTCCTCCTGTTGCATGCCAGGAACCAGGCAGCGATTGTACGCCTGATACGACCGATCAGGGACTGTCAGTAGTTCCGCCCATCATTCCATACGTGGCACCTGCAGTGATTCCAGAAACTGGAGTCGACGTTAAGTTCAGCAAGGGTTTCATGAGATTCATGCAGACCTTCCAGGGAGTTCAGCATCCTGCCCCGACTATGGCAGAGCTGACGCAGGTCTTCCAGTAGCAGCATCCTCCCACTTTCACAGGGGATGGAGGACCTCAGGTTGTAGAGTCATGGATGGAAGCCATGTTGTCCATATTTTAGCATCTGGAGACGCCTCCAGAGAGGAGGGTGAATCTCGCGACGTATATACTGTGAGATTCCTCCAAGAGATGCTGGGACGTAGTCTCTCAGATGGGGCACCAGCAGGCTATGGCTTGGGATGAGTTTCAACATACGTTTTACGACTACTTCTACCCAGCGACGTTGAGGGCTGACAGAGCCAGGGAGTTCATGAGCCTACAGCAGGGTACTCTCTCAGTTATGTAGTATTCCTCCCGCTTTATTGAGTTATAGTAATTCACTCCCGTCCTGGGGAATGATGAGTTGTTTCTATCGAGGAAGTTTGAGGAAGGCCTCAGACTGGAGATCAGATCGTAGTTGAATGAAATTCAGTTGATTTCTATTACTCTGATAGTCAACCAGGCACTCATCATGGAGAGGAACTTGAGGGAGACTGGAGTTGTGGACCAGCGCGGTACAACATCCAAGGCTGATTCCCTCTAGACAGACAGCAAGAAGCGCCACCGAGAGTCTACCCGAGGCGACCCGAGGAAGCGAGGTATTCCTTCTGGTAGACAAGATCCCCCTTCTGGCACCCAAGTGGTGTTTTATCAGTGTGGGAGAAGCAGCCATAAGAAACCCTAATGCCCAAGGGACCCAGTGGAGTGCCGATCCTACGGCAAGATGGGTCACCTGCAGCATTTCTGCAAGGTTCTCCTTCCAGCAGTTAGTGAAGGAGGATCAGTTTCGACCCCACGTACAGGAGCAGGATTACCCGCTCCACAGCAGACTGGGGGATGGAGTTATACAAGACTTTCAGGTCAGGGTAGAGGTCGTGGACGCAGTGGTCAGGCTCAGGGAGGAGAAACTTAGGGTTTTCAGGCTGCTACACAGGGCCGCGGTACAGGCCAGACTTTTACTGTAGAGCATATTCATCAAGATCAGGATCTCGGACCCTCTACAGTTCAAGGTACGATCTTAGTAGCCTCATTTTTATCTTCATCCCTTTTTGATACTAGTTCTTCACACATCTTTATCTTTATTGCTGTCATGGAAAGCCTTGAGCATTATGTCTTTTCGTCTGCTGACATGTTGACTCTTGGAACGCCCTTGGGAACGAGAACATCTAGCATACGTCAGTGCAAGGGGTGCCCTCTAGAGGTTGAAGGGTATCGTTTCTTATGGGACCTCTATGTCCTGGAGATGACGGGCTATGACGTCATTCTCGGTATGGACTGGTTGGTTCCCCTTCCAGGTAGTCGTCGATTGCTATCACCGTAGGGTGAGTTTCGTATCACCAAAGGGTGAATTTTCCTTCATAAAGACGAGTGGGATGTTCAGGAGAGTCGAGCCGGACTCGAGCATCATGGGCTAGGAGGAGTTACGGCCCAGATTTATAGTCTTTATCTGGATGACCATGGGACTTCTCTTTTAGATTTTTCTCCAGTGTTTGATCTCTTTCTATATGTCTTTCCAGAAGACTTTTTAGGTCTGCCTCCAGAGTGTGAGGTAGACTTCTCGATTGACCTCGTGCCAGGAGTAGCACCAGTGTCAATTCCTCCTTATAGGATGGCTACACCTGAGTTAGAGGATCTCAAGAAGTAGTTGGAGGAGTTGCAGGCAAAGGGTTTCATCCGACCCAGTACTTCTCCTTGGGGTTCGCATGTCCTGTTCGTGAAGAAGGCAGACGGTACCCTTAGGCTTTGCGTGGATTATCGGAAGTTGAACCAGTTGAGGGTCAAGAACCGATATCCCTTGTCGAGGATTGATGATCTCTTAGATCATCTTCGAGGAGATCGGGTGTTCTCGAAGATCTATTTGAGGTCCGGTTATCATCAGTTGCGCGTTAGACCTTCAGATATACCTCTAATAGCCTTCAGGAGCAGGTATGGCCTCTACGACTATACGGTTATGTCGTTCGGTCTTACGAACGCACCAGTAGTTTTCATGGTGCTGATGAACTGAGTGTTCCATCCTTACTTGGATTCCTTCTTCGTGGTCTTCATGGACGATATCTTGGTGTACTCTCACACTCGACATGACCATGCAACCCATCTTGAGATCATTTTGAGTACACTGAGGGAGCATCGGCTTTATGCTAAACTCTCGAAGTTCCACTTTTGTATGGATGAGATTCAATTCCTGGGTCATGTCATCTCAGATATAGGAGTATCAGTAGACCCAGAGAAGGTGAGAGCAGTAGTTACCTGGGAGCATCCGAAGAATGTCTTTGAGGTACGGAGCTTCTTGGGGCTGTCTGGTTACTACAGGCGTTTTATACAGGACTTCTCATGCCTAGAAGCACCGCTAACAGGATTCACTAAGAAGGGGGTGAAGTTTTTTTGGTCAGAAGCCTGTGACTCATCCATCCAAGAGCTGAAGGGGAGATTTACTTCAGCACCGATCCTAGTTTTTCCAGAGTCGGGCAAGAGTTATACAGTTTTCTATGATGCATCTGGAATTGGACTTGGAGTAGTGCTTATGCAGGAGGATCGAGTGGTTACGTATGGATCTCGGCATTTTAGGCCACATGAGAGGAATTATCCTACGCACGACCGGGAGTTGGCTGTGGTTGTTCATGCTTTACGTTGTTGGAGACATTACCTTATGGGAGAACATTTTGTGGTATGCATTGACCACAAGAGTCTCAAGTACATCTTCACGCAGTGTGACCTGAATCTGAGACAGCGGAGGTGGGTTTAGTATCTCCAGTCCTTCGATTTCGAGCTTTCCTATATGCCTGGGAAAGGCAATGCAGTGGATGATGCACTGAGTATGATAACTCAGATACAGGCAGTTCAGGAGGCCAGCAGTGAGTAGCAACTGATGACTCTGTTCTCGGAGATACATTTGGAGGTACACGACAGGCAGGGGCAGACTTCCCTATCTTCTATGGCTGTTACCTCTGCACTTTTGGACTGAATTCGAATGAGGCAGCTGGAAGATTCAGAAGGGCTAGTCCTACGGGAAAGCGTGTCAGGAGAGGACCCTCTTCCCGGGTGGACCATTGGTGAGGATGAGATCTTGCATTTCTAGGGATGCGTATGGGTGCTAGAAGATATACGTGAGGAGCTGATGTGAGACTTCCATTCCTCAGTTTGGGCAGTTCATCCTGGCGTCACCAAGATGTACCGAGATTTACACTGCCAGTACTGGTGGCCAGGTATGAAGAGAGATGTGGCTAGTTTTTTCATGAGATGTTCCACCTGTCAGTAGGTGAAGGCGGAGCACCAGCGGCCATCAGGGATTTTATAGAAACTACCCATTCCAGAGTGAAAGTGAAACAATGTCGCGATGGACTTCGTGACAGGGTTACCGAGGTCGTCTAGAGGAAACGATGCAGTGTGGGTTATCATTGACATGCTTACGAAAGTTTCTCACCTCTTGACGATAAATTAAACCTTCAGTGTCGATGAGCTTGGACGGTTGTACATCCGTGAGATTGTACGCTTTCATGGGGTTCGGAGTACTATCGTTTCAGATAGGGATTCCCGCTTTACTTCGCATTTATGGCAGGGGCTACAAAAAGATTTGGGTACACAGGTGCTTCTGAGTACATCTTATCATCCTCATACAGATGGTCAGTCAGAGCACACGATCCAGGTGCTTGAGGATATTCTCCGAGCATGCATTCTAGACTTTGGTGGTTCTTGGGAAAAGCATATACCTCTCGTGGAGTTTTCCTATAACAACAGTTTCCAGACAACTATTCAGATGGCACCTTACGAGACTTTGTACGGTAGGCCATTCCGATCACCTTTGTGTTGGCTAGAGCTAGGAGAGGTGGCTTTGCTGGAACCTCATCTTGTTCAGGAGACCTCAGAGCAGATAGAATTGATTCAGAAGAGGATGGATACTGCACAGTCTCGTCAGAAATCTTATGCTGACCAGTGGAGGTGACCTCTGCAGTTCGGGGTCGGAGACCAGGTTTTCCTACATGTTACCCCGAGGTTGGGACACAAGAGGATCAGGAAATAGGGTAAGCTTTCACCGAGATATGTCGGTCCATTCGAGGTTCTGGAGAGAGTCAGTCTGGTTGCTTATAGGTTGTAGTTACCTCAGAGATATCAGGCTATGCACGACGTCTTCCATGTTTCTCAGCTTCGACGCTATTTCTCAGACTCATCTCATGTTTTTCGACCTGAGGAGGTTGATCTGGAGCAGTACACATCGTTCGAGGAGCATCCTATAAGGATTGTTGATCGTAGATCAAAAGTACTCAGTGGCCATTCTGTTCCTCTGGTACGGGTGTTATGGCAGCACGGCCGTGTGCAGGATGAGACTTGGGAGAGGGAGGCCGATATGCGATCACAGTGGCCAGATTTGTTCGAGTTTTCTTCTTCTCCACCTTTCTAGGGTAATTCGGGGATGAATTTCTTTAATGAGGGAAGTTTGTAAGAACCCGACCTTCTTTTCAGGTATGTTTTCCTTTTCTGGCCATTTTTGAGAAAAAGAGGAGAATCTGGAAA
The DNA here is from genome assembly GCA_963277665.1 of Viscum album. Lineage (NCBI taxonomy): Eukaryota > Viridiplantae > Streptophyta > Magnoliopsida > Santalales > Viscaceae > Viscum > Viscum album. The sequence goes on along the minus strand of OY728121.1, from coordinate 533,960,990 downwards.
TTTTGTAAGTACACGTCGTGTACTTTTCTTCCACTTGAGGTCGTGTACTGGCCATGTCCGGGCTAGTCACACATGGTTTAGCGATGAGGTGGAGCCCAATTAGTACGGCGTATGGAAAAGGGGACTACACGCCGTGTACTCAAGAAGTACACACCGTGTAATTTTCTTTTTATTTCATTAATTGGACTGGGGTCGCGCCTAATCCCCGTTTTCATCTTCTTCTCCGCCTAATTACCTCCAGAGTGACATAGAGAGTTGATTCTTCTCCAAGCCATCGTTTCTTCACCGGTTGTATGAATCAAACATCGTCGGGTGCAATAGAATCGCAGCGGTGAGTTCTCGGTTCTTCTTTGGCCATGTTTCCTGATTCCTTATCTTTTGAGAGTTATCTGAGGTTGAAAATTATAGACATTTTTGCAGATTTACTCCGTTATAGGCCGATTCATAGGACGATGGTCAATAATATCGATCACCAAGGATCAAGGTAGGTGGTTTGTTGCCCTACGTTGAATGTCTTTGAGTTTTTGGTACAAAAGTGTCGGATACCCATGTATCGGGTATCTCGGGTTAGGGTTTTGATCCTGTTTTGTTATCTGCCTTAGATTGCTTGTATTCTTGAGGTTATTAGATGATTAATAATTGCTTGTTAGTATGTTTGAGGATCACCCCATGGTTGTTTCCCTTGTTTTGGTTGTTGATTGTCATTTGGCACGGTTTGCCTACGAGGTAACCCTTTTTCACATTGCTAGTATACATGTTGACTTGATTGCATGTATTTCCTGCTATTTATATGCTTGTGAATGAATTGTATCTATTAGCCAAGTAGTTACTGAACTTACTTAGGATGCTAATAGTCAATTACACACGACTAAACTGCTCAAGGCTGAGTGAACCTGGTGTGGTAGACTAAAGGGGGAATTGACAATTAGGGCTTCCCTAGAGAGTCATTTATAATTAGTATCGATCGCAGGACCTATGGGAATGGGACTTTGTGCTTCCTCAGAGTGTCCTTATTTACGTAGCGAGACTATAGGGGGAATTATACATAAGTGCTTCCTCAGAGAGTCTATATCTTTCATTTCAAAACCACAGGGGAATTGATGGTGAGAGCTTCCCAGATTGTTTGTGCCTTTGTATGTCTACTTGACTAGAGGGGTTTGCTAGTAGGGTCCACCCAGAGAGTCAGTGCTTTATTTGTTGGTTGGTTGTGACGAGTCCACCAAGCCAAAGAACAAGCTTGGGTTTGTACTACTTGTTGTTTAGGTAGACTACTGAGCTACCTGTTGTGATTACTTTCTTGCCTTCAGAGTATAGAGTTGTTGCTAGGTTCCTTGGTTGATAGCTAAATGATTGTACTGAACTAATAAATAGCTATGAATGGAGTTTGGTAGGATTTATTACTTTAGTGTACATCTGATTCTCTACTTCATTTATTTCCTTTACTTTTTCTATGTTACTCATTGACAGTAGGGCACGGATCTCGTGGTGATTACCTACTGGGATTACTCTCACACCCTGTTTGGGTCCTTATTTTTGGCCCAAATAGGTTATATGGTTGCAGGCTTGGACAGGGATTGTGGCCCTTCTACTTCGGGTACGTGATTTCTGGTTGGAGCTGGAGAGAATAGGACCAAGAATAGGCTTGCGATGATGTTGGAGTTGCTGTTACTTTCGTACTTTGTTTTCAGTTGTATTTCAGAACGTTGTTGTGTTTGCTTATTTCCTTAGATACTTGTACCTGCTGCATCATTATCATTATCATTATGTGTTCATTGCTTCCGCTATTTAGTTTTAGTGTTTTTATGTTGTTTACTGCTTCCACCATTGACTGTTGTTTTCCTACCTTGTATACCTTACCAAATGAGGGCATAGTTTCCCTAATAACTTACCAAGGCCCTCACTACTAGTCGGCAGCCTCTGGCGTTTGGGGAAATGCGCCTGAGTTCATGTGGCGAACCGGGTACAGGGCACCAGTGGAAGGGCTCCGGATTCGGGTCGTTACATGTAGTGACTACACATAGTACGCATTAAATGCACACCTCGTGTAGACTAGCCAGGGTGGCATGTGGTTTTACTAGGAAAAAAGTCATGTAACTCACTTACACATCATATAGTCTGCATATTTTCATAATAGAAAACATAAAGTCAACACAAATTGTGTAATAAATAAACTATGTGTATTAAAAATAGGGTCATACAAGCTTGACACCATGAATCTTCAAGGTAACATGCTGCATGGCCCTACTACATGTTTTGTGACTCATAATTTTTATAGGAATTATATGCGGAGCCCCCAGGTGTGTACTATAGATAGATAGTGAATATGTTTACATGGAATGTGCTTGGTCTGCACACACCGTGTACCCTACCTATTTACACAAAAATATTAAATTTATTTAATTACTCTATTAAACCTCATTGAAATGTGTTCATGTATCATTTATTAGAAGTACATGTCAGTCATTAGGTTTTATATTATATTAAATTCTTAATTTAATTCTACATAATATTCATAATTTTAAGTTGTTTATGGTTGTTTCATACTAAATTTTTTTCATGATTTAAATAAATACACACAACATAATTATCTTTTATTAAGTGTGTCGTTTATTGAAAGTACACATCATGAAATTATGACACATTTCATGTAAAAAATATGTAGTGGAATACACTGTATACAAAAATGCTCATTCTGAGTAGTTCGGATAGACACTTGCTGAGTTGCTTCAAAGTACAAAGATATGTACTTATTTTATTAAATTTTAAATAAAATAAAATAATTTTTTTATTTAAAATAAAATGGGATGGGAATATTCGAGAAATATTGTATATAGGTTAAGATAAAATAAATATATTGATTAATCATGTGGATCCTAGATAGATCATGCTTGGACACTGAGAGGGAGGGTGAATTAGTGTTCCTAGCTTTGACCAAGTTTTACTTTCTTTTCAATTAGACCCTCTTACTCTCGAACCTCTACCATGGTTAAGAAGAATGGATTTGATATATTCTCTCAACAATCAAAAATATACTTAATTAATATAATAAAATAAATAGAATCAGGTTGAAGATTTTACAAGGTTTGGATTCAATGAAAAAGAAAAATTCTTACTATGATAACATATGGTTGCTTCATGGATTTTCTTATCATAAAAATGAAAGTGATTTTAAGTGAAAAAAAAATTCACACAACATTATAGATAGGTAACATCCACTTCCTATAAACGGTAAATGGAATTACTTATACTATACCCACATGTTCTTCTATAAAATTGTTTATACGGGCCCCAACGATTTTTCAAAGATTCCTTCAAATGAATTTTTTCAACAAGATCTCCCAGTCATATCAATGATGTCACCACATAAAAATGAATAATATCTTCTTCCTAAAATAAAATATATTAAATAACCAAAGTAATTTTAAAGTTATTTCATGCTTTTAGATCCTTCTCTATTAATTCATGATCAAAAAATAATCATTTCTTGTTGAATGCATATTACTCCATGAAACCTTATTCCCCAATATATAGTAATCAGATGGGCCACCTCTATTTCACACTAATCAAAAGGGATGTCACAGATATTCAATAATCAAATAAGATACCTACTTTTTTCCTTCAGCTTAGTCATAATTTGTTATGTATATTTTCATCCTCAAAAAATAGTATGATATATTGAATTTTAGTTTCAAACCTTAAAATTTTCTTCATTTGAATAAATAACATGGTTTCTGCTCCTTTTTAGAAACCAATAATGGGATATTAGTCTTTAACTTAGAGAAATTTCACACTTTATGGAACCTCTCAAACTTCTTCTTCAAATAACTAGTTACCCTATGAATCCATGTTCTTCTCAACATACACTATAGTAAGTAAATGGTTCTATATTCATGAACTCAACAGAGTTTCATGGATCTTTCCATTTCAATAATATGTAGGTTCATAGTTTTTCTTATTAGAATAATTGTGAAAACAACTCCTTCGGCACTTCATAAAAGGGACGTTACAGATACTCTATTTCTCTTCGAGAGAAATGAGAGCTACCGTGATTTTTCAAAAAAACTAAACTTGTATTGATCCCTTGATATTTATAGAAAAGGAACCATTAACTCTCTTATGAGTTTTATGTTGATTCAAGAATCCTTATAAATATATCTGATTAAAATTCTATATCAACAACCCATTCAAATAACTAAAGATCTTAAATGTATCTCAAAATTTTACAAATCAATTTCATTATTTTGTTTTGTTTTTTGATATCACACGACATTGAGTATTGTGGTTTCTTAGTTTTAATAAACTTATTCTCTCTTAACAAGTTTGGAATCATGTGCCTACGATGCCGATTTCATGTAATACCTTAACCCAATATAACACATTCTCTTTGATACTCAAATAGCCTTCGGTAACTTCATTTATCATTTGAAAAAAGCTTATTTTTTTACATTATCTCTTGCATGAATATCTCACATTTATAATCATATAAATTTTCACTAAAATATTCCTTTAATTCCCCTAGAGATCTGGTCTTAAATATTTCATGTGATACATAAATATCTACATCCTCAAATCTTGGTTCTTTAAAAAACATCCAAGATTTCAAAATCTTCAAGTAATTAGCTATATTACATCAATCATCAACAATTAAATCTCTTGTATATAAATAATCTATGTGGTTCAAAATGAACTTAGGATACATCGTTGAAATGACTATATGGAAATAGACTACATATAAATCAGTTATGTGGTTCTCAATTAGCTATAAAAAATTTTGGCTATGTTTCACGATTATCTATGAAGATCTAATTGAACTTCAGCTAAATCACTAAAATAATTATATGGAAATCAGCTACATAGAAATTGGTTATGTGGTTTCCCAATTGGTTACATCACTGTAAATGGATACATGAATGGGATATGAGGATGAATCAAGTACATAGATGAATCAGATATGTAAATTAGCTATGTTTCAAAATTAAATATGTGAATCGGTTACATTCCTGAGTTAGCTATATCAACTACATGGATCTAGAAAATTCCAATCTTCACTCAAATGAATTTCAAACTTTTTCAGCTAACTTCCATGCCTTTTTAAACACCTCAACGCTTCCCAAATATGTTTTAGACAAATATCCTTCATCCACCAAAACATTTATTTGATTATTTATAAGATAATCTCATAAATAATCATAATTCTCATGTAATAGTTGGAATATTTCATGGTTTTATTCAAAACATTTATTCATAAAGTTTAGAATAATGTGTCACCCTTAGCATAAATGACACATTTCATTGACATTAAGGACTAGTTCAACAATCATTGAAATTAAAATGGAGAATATTCTTACTGAATGACATGCAATGAATCCATAATAATCCTCTAAACATAATCACCAACCTTATCTAATATTTCTCAAATAATTTATATCTTTTTATTTTTATGATTAATCACAAATCCTAAAGGACTTTATCATATATTGACTATGATTCCTTATAATATATTGACAAAAAATACAACAATACTCATTAACCATACATATGACCTTTTCAATCCCCCCCTTTAGCTTTGTTGTCAATATTATTTCCTTAAATAAATTCAATTTCTCTTCTCCCACTTGTTGAAAATAACTTAAAAGGATTCATTTGGTCAAATTTTAAGGAGGAGTATGATACCACATGTTTCTATAGAAATTATCCTTTATCTATTCATCTCTAAGTCTACATAGACTAAACTGGTCTAGAAAACAAGAGTAATTTCACTAAGACATCAATATTTTCTATTAACTGATCTATAATGTGAAATAATTTACATATTTTTAATCCTTGTGGAATCATAAACAAATTTTCCTTGAATTATATATAATTCACTTTACTAAAAAAATAAATCATAAATTTCAACTATAAAAATAATTTACTCCCCCATTCTATGAGATTACTCATTAACCAAAACTCCCCCAATATGCACATATTTTATATAAAAAAATGAGGTTAATAAGTTTAATTGAGTTACCTTATGTAATGACTCATATTTTCCATGTATTTGTTTTTGGATATTTTATGAATTATTTTCAAGACCAGGTGCTAAGATGGTGTGTGATTCAGAGGCACGGTGTGCCTAGAGTAAATGTTTGAAATATATTAAATATATTTAATATAAAACACATTTATTTTTCTTGAAAAAATGAAATAACTTCTAAATGTGGGCCTATATTAGAAATTTGAGGGCACCATTAAGTTTAGAATGTGAGGTTTATCCTAGGTGCATCATAACCTTGGTCAGCGTAGGGTGTTTTTAGAAAAGTCACTACGGGCATAGAATAAATAAAATAATTAAGTAAAATTGTTTTATTAATATGTTGACATAGTAACTTAATTTTTATTTTAAATACCTTCTTATGTAAAATTTTTAGGTTTATCTGCATAACCTAGTAAATCATTGGAGATCCATTGGAGAGTGTGGAAGGGGATTCCATTGGGGGCGATGAACGGATCAGAGATTGACGATCGGATCAAGATGAAATTAGCAGATCTAACCAATGATCATGATGCATGCTCATTCTTCATAAGAGATTGATCCAAATCAATTTAGTACATTTGTTTTGATTGTATTTTTTCCATTTTCTTAATTTTTATGATGAAAATGAATCAATGAATCGATGGATTGATTCAAGAATCATTCGTCTTGCAGGATGGGTAAGATTAATCAGGTTTTGGTAGAATTACTTTGTGATTGTTGGTTATTTGTTGTTATTATCATGGAAACAAATCGAGGTTGAAAAGAACATCGAGAAAGGTTCATTCCTCTTTATTTTTCTTGTGCTTTCTCCCATGATTATTCATTCATTATGGCTCTTCTTTGTTTGGCTCATGGTTCAATATATCTCAATGAATCAATCAATGTGCACACGTTTTTTGGAAAAAAGATCTGATACTTTAGATCTAGGACCACCATGATGTGGAAGTGGTGTGATGATGGAGGCGGTGAAGAATCAAATGACTTTGGATACCCAATTTCTTATTATTTAGTGTTCTTTGATGTACAACAAAAAACGACATGTTGATCCATTTTCTAAATGGAACTGATGGTCAAAACAAATTTTTCTTTAATGGAAAGGCTGAGATGAGAAGGAATATAGATTTTTTGGGGAGGTGCGCAGTTGGATTGAATTCCAAAGGCTCGAAATCAAAAGTGTATTCTAGATCTATAATTCAAGAAAAAATCACACTATAAGGTGTATAACTTGAAGTAACATGTCATGTGGGCCCCTCTTTTTGGCAACTAGGGTTCCAGAGAAAGTTAAGTATCACATGGAATGTAACCCTATCACATGACATGTTGTCTCTCCCCAGTGACTCAGTGTAAGGGTACACAGACACGATTTGGGGTACACAGGTTGGAGTGTTCCATGTACTCCCCTACATATACATGAACTAGACATGTGCATGGGATAAGACATGTATTGGTGCACAGGTAGAGTATAAGGGAAACTAACATGCTATGTATTATTACATAGATATGAGCATGAGACATGGTCTATTTATATGGGCTGGACTCGGGGTTATGGGGCACATTGTGTAACCCTTATACACACTATGTACTTTCAAAAAAATGGGTTTAAGCCCTTTTCCTCTATATCTTGGACAAGTTTTGTTAGGGTTAATTCCCTATATCCATTCCCTGAGGGTTAGTATGGAATTCCATCCTACTTCTAGGACAGTGATCCATTCGAAATGAATTCTTGGATAGAGTTTTTGGAATCCTTCTCTGATGCCCTAAGTGAGATACTATATTCATCTTCAAACCATAGGTGGAGTTCTAGGTATCATCATGACTGACACTATGCGGGTGTCGATCCTCTACTTAGAGGGTTAATCTAGATTGATTTGTTAATATAACCCATGGAATTAGAAGTGATCATCATCTATGTATCATAACTCTTTAGACCTTCAATATGTACTCTCTATGAAAAGACTCGATGAGAATTACCTATAAAATGGATGTCATCAGTGTTATCAGTCTCAGGAGTGTGCTCTCCTGGATGAGTGCTATGTGGAATCTTTGAGTTGGAATCCTAGGCTGGTTTTATAGTCATGACTTACCTTTAGACTATGTGTCTTTGTTGAGTATATATAAATATTCTTATTATATGTGTTTAGGCATATAACTATGTATAGCTAATTGTATTTACTTTGATGTATTTTTTGTGATTTCGGGGTGTCCTATTGGGTATTTTTATACTCACCCATGCATGGGATCTTCCTATACATGTTGTTTCTTATGCCAACAATCAACCTTTTGATAGAGTCCTTGACGGACAAGGATCAGATGGTACTTAGTGAGACCTGACAAAATGAGGTGTGTTCCTGTGATATTGTGACAGTAGTCTCAGTTTTACTTATAGGTTGGACTTATTTTCATACTCTTGGTGTGGGATTATATTTGGCCCTATTTACTTTCCTTTACTTCATGTTGTACTCTGGTTATGGGATTTATATGTGTACAACCATGGTTGTTTAATTGTTTTTACATTTCATCATTCTATCGGCTTGTAGATGTGTGCATGTGTACATGTACTTAGGCTAAGGCCTCTCATGTTAGTGATATACCTACTCAGTGTTAATTTCCAACCACTGTCCTATTTGAGGTAGGCTTGGGTAGTTGGGTAATGGGCCCTACTTGGACAAGTCGTGACACCTCATAACTCCATGTCTAAAATATGACCAAAATTTCAAGATTCACTGGAATTTTGTAATGAAAATTTCTTCTCAAAATCTTCTCCCACTTAAGGGATTCAATCCTCTTCTTATATTTTCATAGAATTAAGTGGACTCTATAAAGAATAATCTCTTCATTTTTTCTGGTAGTGATAGACTAAAAATTATCCTTCAATTTCATTCATATTACCTTAAAACATATAAAATAATATGAAATAAGGATGGACCTCTCAATTTCTCAAAAATGACATTTAGACTGAGAGCTTCCTTGATATGGGCCATTATTTTCTTCAAATCTCAGAATGGGAAGATTTATTTGTAAACATCTTTCTATTTTTAATTTTATTAATTTTTAGTGTATTTTATTCCCCTAGTGCTTGTTTTTCTATCTTTAGCATCTCTTATTGAGTTGGTAGAAATGTAATACAATTTATTACACTATGTCCATTTTTATTGAACCTTCCATATAGTTTTATTAAAACACATGAATTGTCATTTGTTGAAAACCTCTCAAGAAATTTGTGTTGTTCTTCATGTGTAACAACATTCTTTCCTTCTGTGTTTTCTCTAGCTACTACTTCATCTTTTTTTTCATTTATTTGGAAAATTTCACTTGATAAAGACAAATAATTAGGAATTTTTTCTTAACATATTCTTCTTTAAGTTCAACATGGATTCCCCATTGTTTTTAGTTACTTTATTTGGTAACTTATCAAAGTATTCTTCAATAATATCTTCAGTCAATATTATATTATTCTTTTTATCTTGGATTTATTCTCTTATTTATTTCAACTTTCTTCCATTAATTTTAATTTACGTGGTCTGTTTATATTGGTCCATGGTATGATATCTCTTTTTATAGTAGAATCATATTTTCTTTGTGGGCATGAAATTATTTGTTTTCGTGTCTCAATATTCTTAGGAGTGATTTTTTAGTTATTTTTATCTATTTTAAACCATTCTTCACCTATTTATCTCCCAAGGAAGATTTTTCTTCATTATTTATAACAATATTCTTTCTAAGTTTTGGTACTCCATTCACAATAGTATATGATTTTTACTTGGCCGGTTCATACTTACACTCTTATTCTTTGTGAACACTTATGTTGTAGTACTCACAATAATATTTAAGGGATTTGAATCTATTTTTTGTGTATAGATTCATTTTCTTAAATATAATATTCTTCTATTTATAAGGTTTCTTAATTTATTCACATATACTCCCCCTAAATGTAGGCTTTTGTTGTATTCATAAATTTCTATGGTGTTCCAATACACTGTGACTTCATGTCCAAACTTCCAAAATCACTAAATGTAGCCAATTAATCTCTTTCTTTTTCTTATTTTTCCAGTCTCACTGGATTTAGTACCTTGTTGTTTATAGATTTTACTCTCCTTATTTAGAGTGTAATTTTGGGAGTTATTTTTCTTGATATTTTCATTATCCAACCATGATGTTTTGGTGGATTCATTATCATTTTTTTCTACCCATATCATTCCATCTTTTGGATTTTAACCTGCACTAGCATATGAGACTCAATTAATAGAAACAAAATTAACTAGGTTATGGGTTGCATTATTCCATGATATTATAAAAGGTTGATCAAGAGATGATTTTGATATCTTCCTACCACCATTATGAGTCTCTTTAGGGATAGGAATCTCATAAATAGTTTCTATAACAATATCCCTTATTGAGGCTTAACAATATTTATTTATATAGATGAAATAATTATTCTTAGCATCTTGGGAAGTTCTAGTATGTGCCTCCTTTAAAGTTCTTAACATAATCTGTAGTTCAATACATTTCATACTGAGAAAAAAATTCTCATTTTCAACTGATTTCAGCCTTCTTTCCCATTCACTTTTCATTTTTTTTATCAGATCTTCATGTTGTCTACTACCTTCATTCAAATAGTTATCAAGTTCTTTGATTTGTATAGCTTTCACTTACAATTGTGATTCCTTGACACTGATAGTAGAATTATTTTATTCTTCTAGAGTATATATATTCTTAATATACTCTTCACATAACTTGTACTTTTCTTCTGCTAAATTATCAAGCTCTTTAACATTATAATTTTATCTTCAAGTTGAGAATCTATAAACTTAATGTAAAAATTGAGTAACATTTCAAGTTCATGTATTATTTCACAAAAAACATGTTTAATAATGATGCTCTTATAAAAATGAATTTTCAATTATTCTTAAATTAATGAAATATTTTCAATACAGAGTCACAGATTCTTCCATTTCTTCAATGAGGTTTGTGAGAGTACTACACCATTTTAATTTCTTACCAAGTTCATCCTCCAATTTTTTAATTTCATCTTCAAGCTAAGTTTATCATCCAAAATATACATGAAAAAACAAATTATACATGAAACCAATTAATCAAGAACATTTTGTATATATATTTGAAAATGAGAGTAGTAGTCTTCAATATTTTTGATAGATTAATCTTCCTCATACTCTTCACAGCTCAATATAGTCTCTTAAAAGGGATCATTTTCAAATGATTTTATATAATATCACTTATCCTTTTACTATTTATTTTTATATTTTCCATAATCTCTTTGCTTCCATATTCTTCATGTTTTTTAGAGTCTTAGTAGAGAGGTTAAAGTCATCTTCAATAGTAGTAGAGACTAAGTCTTCTACCTAAGTCACTTTAGAATAAACTACAAATATTCACATCATATAAACCATTTAAAAAGAACTGGTGATAAAAAAACTTTTATCCAATAAGAGTTATACTTATGCTAGGATACCACTTATGGAGTCTAGATGGATTGTGTAGGGAAACTGTGAGGGATGGTGAATAAGTGTGCCCAACTTTCATTGATTTTTACTTTATTTTCAATTATCCCCTATTACTCTCAAAACTATACCTCAATTAAGAGGAATGGATATGATTTGTGCTCTCAATGATCACATACACATGCAATTTAAATAATAAAAAAATAGTGGAACATTGAGATTTTACAGGGATTAACCTTAATGAGAAATCCTACTTCTTACTATGATCAACCTATGGTTGTTTCACAGATTTTATTAACACAAAAATTATAGTGATTACAATTGAATAACAATGTTCACACAATATTACTGACATGTGAAATCCACTTCTTACAAAAGATAAATGGCATTATTTATTTAGGTTCCAATAGTTCTTTAATGGCATTGTTTATACAAGCAGCACCAGTTTTTCAAAGATTCCATCCAACAATTTTCTTAAAAATATATATCAATCATATCAAGGATGTTACCACATCCAAATAACAATATATTATTCCTCAAACAAAAAATCTTTGATAACTAGAGTAATGTAAAAGGTATTACATGTTTATAAATCATAATATATTAACTCACTATCAAAATATTTATCAATTTTTTAATGTAGATTACTCCATGAGGACTTCTTCAAAAATATAAAGAAAGCATATGTCATTCCTATATTTCATGATAATCAAAAGGGATTTCTTAGATATACAAAAATATAATAGGTTGCCTCCTATTTCCCTTTATCTCAGTCACAATTTCTCCGTCTTATTTTGATCTTTGATGGATAATATGATATATTTAATTTCAGTTTCAAACATCACCTTTTATTTTTTGTGAATAAATCACATGTTTACTACTTCATACAAACCAATCATAGTGTATCACACTTCAACTTAATGAATAATTATGATTTGTGGAAGCTTTAAAACTTTTTATAACATCCTGTTATCGTTTTTTGGTATTTCCCTTCTCTATATTCATTTTCCTATTTATTTGGGTGAATCTTGGGACTCCCAAGGATATAGATATTTTTCTGGGGAAAATGACCCAAAATTCAAGAATGTAAATTTTATTTAATTAATAACTACTTGAAATTTACTCTATAATAATTCCCATATCCCAAAAATTCTTTAAAACCATTGGGATAGGTCCCCTTTCCAAATGGTTTTCTCAAAACTATTGGGAAAGGGTATAGATTACTATGCTTTACCAATGGTTTTTCAAAACCATTAGGAAAATACTGGAGAAATAGTATATACTAATAGTTTTTATTAACCATTGGTATAAAGAAAATATAACAATTTTTTTTTAAACTGTTGGGATACTTTTCCCCAAATACAGAAATGCAAATCCCCCCTCTGCATTTTAGATCCGATTGATTTTTACCATACAGCAGTGCCTCTCTTCCCATATGGTGACCACTCTTCCAACTACAGATCCATCGGTATGTAATCTCTTCTACTCATCCACTATGCATTGATACTTCTCTTAATAGAGGTTTTTTAACAATTTATTAGGATAGTTTGATCACCAAGATAGTATATGGTCCTAGGTCTCCCTAACATTAATTTCTTACAATTTTTTATTTTACTTTTATTGATTTAATGTTTTCACTATTTATATCCAATCATTAATTTTATTTTTCCTAATCTATAACTATTTCTGGTTATTTTTATATGGTGTGGTTGTGTATTTACTAGCTATGGGATTCTAATATGTTTGTATTTTATGTCTTTAGTGTGATTATTTTTCAATCAATTTAAAACCAAATTTTATAAATGTATTTTAATATAAAAAAAACAAATAATGGATTTAAATTAATTGGTTTCATTCTTTTATGTTTTAGAGGAATTTTTTTTCCTTTAACAATGGGTTTAAGTGAATTTCTAAAACTGGTGGTTTTCCTTAAATAATGTGTTGTGATTTTTAAAAATGTAAAAGCTTATTAATTTAATAAAATTTATTTCAAAGTAACATTAGTGGAATGTATTATAAAAGGAATTTCATAAAATATTTTGTTGTTGGAAACATACTTGGCACATATATCTCACTCCATAAAATTAATCCAATGTGTGTGTATAGTTATTATGTCTTCTAAATATTCACAAGTATGTTATAATGTGGATTTTGGGTATTTTTTCACTAGTTGATTGATATCTTGGGATATAGAAGTGGTCTTGGGAAATTGTGTGATGTTCCCTTGATAGCTAGAGTTTAGTGGTTTATCTTGTATGGTTTATGTAGAAGCCACTTTGACATTTTTTTATATATTTTCTCTTCTGTACTTGTTTTATTTTTATTGTTTTTATTTTTCATATAAATTGTGTGTTTGTTTTTTTATGTTGGTTGTTCTATATCTGGTTTCAATCTATATATGGAACTACTTATTTGATTTACATAGTGGTCCAACTTACGAGTTGGTCATTCTAGATTTTTATAGAACTCTGATGTTTGTTTACTTATATTTGATAAGATCATTCCCAATATATTATTTTTTATTCCCTTATCAATTTTTTCAGTCCTTGGGGATAGAGAACACCCTTCGGGCCTTATCACTGGCCAATCTGGGTGACATGTTAGGTTGAACCAGGTTTGTTCATGAAAAAATGGTATTATAGTTCCCTTCAAAATTTTGGGGAGTCCATTATATAGGATATATGTCTATTGTAACTTAATAGGTAGGTTATGAGTGGGTCTATGATCACCACTTTTCATGAAAAGACTTGAGTTTTCATGCGTAGTTAGGATGTCATTCTTAAAGTTAAGTTTTGTTTTTTATTGTTTTTATTGTTTTTTATTTATTATGATATGAATTGATGTTATATTAATCTATAGTGAAGTTTTATGGTCTATTTTAAGGTATTTTTAGTTTTGGGGTGAAAGTGGAGGAGGAATTTGAGCCACACAGATAGCTCTTGTAGTCTGGAAAACCATGTGAAGCCCGTGTGGAAGGCTCTATAACTTTTATTTGAAGGTGTTGCATGGTAATTCACATTTATTAAAACCATTTCATCAAACCATGCACAATTATTCATTTCCCATATATTTATTGTTTTTCCTGCCTTTCTTTTCCAACTTGGTTACAATGGTGTTTACCATTGGTATGGGGATAATAAAGGGAGTTTTGTTCTAAATTAATGTTATTCTTATAATTCTCATATAGATTTGTGTGTTGGTTATGGTTTTATATAAAGTGAATAATTCTTATTTACATAAATATATTTTCTATTACACTTTAATATTATTGAAATTCCTGAAATGAATTATAACAATTTTTTTAAAAAAAATGGATAGAAGTTGGATATATGAAACCGATCAGATCTCAAGTGATTTTCAGAAAAATTTGGAGAGATTTTTGGGTTTTTTATTTGATGATGCTTTAGATAGTGGTCACATACACTGCCTAAGTTATAATTGTGTTGTAAGTCCCTGTTTGAGATGTGAAGAAGTCAGATACCATATGAAAAAATATGGTTTTCAAACAAACTAGTTTGTGTGGTTTCACAATATAAATAAAATGGAATATCAAAATGTTGATGATCCAAATGAGAGGACTGGATTGAAGAATTTGATATATAACTAATTTCCATTTATACATCATCATGATGGGGAAAGGATGTCGGCCCAAGAATACTTAGATACGAGCACATATGATGCATACAATGAAAATTATGATGTTGATAGGGTGAAAAAATTGAATGATGCTTCCATGACTCCAGTATATTAGCAATGTGGTAAAATGAAAAGGCTGGAATTTTTTATCTGATTGTTTCATGGGAAAACCATGTATGGGATTTATAATACTTCCATTGATTACATTATTTCTTTCTTGAAGTACTTACTTCTAGATAATGCAGATATTCCCTCAAACCACTATATTGCAAGGAAGTTAGTTGAAGAAATTGGATTTTCAAAAAAAAATCATACTTTCCCGAAAGATTGAAGCTTATTATGGGAAGAAACTACTAAAAGGAATGATTATATAAAATGTGAAACATCCCTATAGAATCCAAAATCTGATGTAACATGATTATGTGTGCCATAAAAAGTAATGTGGAACTTTCTATTGATCCCCATACTCCATAATCTTTTCATGTCTAATGAAATATCAATAAAAATGTGATGTCCTGATACCGAGAGAAAGAAGAATAATGAAGAGTCATATCACCCTATAGATGTATTTTCATGGAAGATATTTGATTATCAATATCCTTGTTTTTGTATTTGACGTGAATAATGTGAGGTTGGGTATTTCATGTGATTATTTTAATCTGTTTGGGTAGATTCTTACTTCGCACAGCACATGGCTGGTTTTCATACACATTTATAACCTTCCCCCATGGTTGTGTATGAAAAAACCTTACACTTTCATAAGTATACTCAAATATGGAACTTGTGATCTTGGAAACGATATATATGTATACATGAAACCTTTAATAAAATAGTTGAAACTTATTTGGGATGTGGGTGTGCACAAATACGATGCATGTTCGAAAGGAATATTTCAGATGTGTGATATAGTTATGTGGACGATCAATGATTTTCCTACTTATAGAAAGATGTATGGATGGAGAACAAAGAAAAAACTTTCTTGTCCTATTTTTATGAAGAATAATTGATCCATAAAATTGAAATATCATCATAGTTTTTGTTTTATGGTACATTTATGATTCTTTCCAATGGAACATCCATATAGAAATAATCTTCGAAGATTTGAAAATACCATAGAGACTAATGATCCACCTTAGTGTATGTATGGAACTGATATGCTGAATGAATTGAAAGACTTTAGTTTTTCATTTTTTAAGGGTCAAATGAAATCTAGAAAGAATAATAATTTTAAAAATGATACCTATTACAATTGGAAGAAGAGGAGTATATTCATTGAGTTTCCTTATTGGTCAACCAATTTGTTACTTCATTGCTTAAACGTAATGAACATTGAAAAGAATATCTGTTAAATGTTTCTTTTGATTCTTCTAAATGTCAAAATAAATAAAAATGACAATTTACAATCTCATCATGACTTAATGGATTGGGGGATTAGACCAGAATTGTATCCCGTGTGTATCAGTGAAAATAAATGGAAAGTTCTATGTGATTATTATATGATGTTACCCACCAAAAAAATTGATTTTTGGAAGTACTAGAGACTATTAAAGTTCTCAATTTATATTAAATAAATATATAAAATGGGTCAATAGAAGATATTTGAAGCTTAAATATTTGAAGAATTGTGATTATCACATTCTTCTGCATGAGTTGATTCCAATAGCAATCTGTCATCTTTTGTCCAATAACATAACGATGTCAGTTATTTGGTTGTTCCATTTGTTTAGAGATATTTGTGCTAAGAAGTTATCCAAGTATTTATTGTAAAAATGTTGGCATATACATCATTAATTTTTTGTGAGTTAGAGAAAATATTTTCTCCATCATTTTTCATATGTTTTTTTCATCTGACAGTCCATAATCCAACCGAAATAGTTCTTGCAGGACCTATTTATTTTTGTTGGGTGTATCCAACTGAAATAGATATGTACACATTGAAATATTATGTCTGAAAAAATAATCATCTCAAAGTTTCTGTCATGAACGGTTACTTGGCTCAAGAATGTATGGATTTTTTTCTCAATTTATTTGTCTGATCTCACTATGAAAATGAACATACCAATGAGAAATGAATAAGAATAGAATGAGAAAATTGAACACATTTTTCCATCAATTCATCTTACAAGAGGAATTCCCATATCATAAACATTGACTGCATTAAGACTTGAAGAGTGGTAGATGGCACATCGCATAGTGTTCTCCAACTATGTTTTTTTCAATGACTAGGTCACGTAAGTAAATTGAACATGTATATCTTATATCATCGCTTTTAATTTTACATATCTGTTAAACTATTTCTATTTTTGTCTATAGGGAACATAAAGAAATGATAAATAGAAAAGTTTGTTCTTTATCTTTGAGAAGGATATAGACTTTGCATAGAAAATAGTTTTTTGATTGGATGAAATTGAAGGTATAAATATTGCAGTAATAAATAAATAAAATCAATATTTAATTATGTTTAATATTAATTTATATTTCTGGTATCAATTTTTTCTACTAACTCTACTTTTGAGGAAATAAGAGCTTTGGATTTTGGTCCTAATACCGTGGTTCATGAATGTAAATCAATAGGGATCAATGGGTAAATATTTATTATCACTAAATGAGAAAATAACATGAGAAAAAAACATTATGGTGTTATTCTAACTTCCACAACAGACTATTATGCCAGTGAATCAGATAATAGACCTCATTTTGAAAATGTATCATATTATGGAGTCATTGAGAAAATAATAATATTGTATTATTACTCTCATAGTCAAGTCATGATGATTAAATGATAGTGGTTTGATTTGATGAAGAGGAAGGACACCTTTATTGATGATTTTGGATTTTTAATTATTAACATGACCCACACTCTTGATATTGATTAACCATATGTATTAGAATCAATGAAGAAACATGTTTTTTATGTAAAAGATCGTCTTCAACCTAAATTTGGTGTCATTATTGAAGTAATTACAATACATGTTTTTGATGATGGTGAAGATGGAATTGAAACCATCCCTACTACCATTGGTACAAATCCATTTATTACTTATTACGACTCCAATAACTCAATTTTTACAGTTGATTGTGAACCCCAAGTTTTGGTGAGAAATATATAGAAAAATCCATATGTGTTCTTAGTTCTTTTGGTTTAAATTGACTTGGGTTGTTAAGGTTAGTACTATTAAAAATTATTTAATATTGATTAAAAATATTTTGTACCTGACTTTACCTTAACATTAATTTTTAATTTTTATTGGTTGCATTTTTATTTGAGTTTCATTTTCTAATATTGAATTGAACTATATTCAAAACTACAAAACAAATAAAAAATGAAAAAATTAAATTAGAATAAAAAATATGAATTGAATTGGACATATTAAACTTATTGATTTGAAAATCAAAACAAATGAAAATAATTACCTAACCAAAAAAATAGGTAAATTACCTAATCGAATATATGAACCAAATGACCTAAGACAAATTAGTCATGTCTCTTTTTTTGGCTTACACTTTAGTTATCCTTTTCTAATTACTTCCATATTTTTTTCAAATGAAGGAAATGAAACCTATTGAAGAGCAGCAAAGAAATAGGATGATGAACAACAGTTGTTGAATAAATGATATGGGATTCCTCCATTAGTACCTATTATGAGTATTTTATTTCAAATATATATATATATATATATATATATATCAATAACATATAATTTCATGTGCTTAATTTTGTATTAAACTTTTATGTAGGATCCACCACTTAGGTTCCAGTTATTCGACGAGAAGCCTATTAGTGGTCCCAATACTTAGGCCGGTTGTATGAGGGGGGTGGTATGAGATCCAGGAACTCTGATCGGCATACCCAATTAGACCTTGCCCCTCCCACTGACATACCATCTTCCACACATTCTGATCCCGCTATATACTTAGGGACACATGGGATATTTAGGCCTCCCATATTTTCACCATCCTTTACATCTAAGCCTCCCCAGCCATCTTTACTGTATCCGATGATGATTCCCACTCCTCATCCATATTATGCATTTTTTCATCCATCCATGCCATATTCTTTACCATCTACTTATATCCCTCTGAGCTTCTAAATTCCTTCTTCGAATCTTGCTCCAACATAGTCTATGCCTATGATACATACATTGGGACCCACTCCACCTATACAGGGTGATGTTCTTTTAGTGCCTACAGATCTAATGACACCCATTGATTAGACTGTCACAGGTATATTTTAGAACCCTGAAAAAAAATATACCATAATTTATTTTCATTATAATATTTGTTTTTCATTCACAATAGATACATTTAATGATAGGATGTGGGGTTAGGGTAGTACACGCATGTGTGCTATGTGGAACCACTCCATGTAGTTGATGGTGGAATAAAATGAAGATAACCAAATGATCAAAAAATCAGGGCAACAATGTAAGAGTTTTTTTTGTGATGCTTTCCAAATAATCGGACATCATTCCCATCGGCCTGATATCATGGAGACAGTTTCCATATGAAGTCAAGGATAATGATTGGGCATAGATATGGGTAAAAAATATGTTGTATTTAATGTAATATTGTTTTTGTATTTATATGAATTAATATTTTGGTGTCAACTTCAGTTTAATTTTCTCGAAGGTGAAGGTGCATGGCCAGCACATCTAAAGGAATTTGGTGACCTTTGGAGATTCTATAAAGAAAATTTGTATATTGGTTGGAATGCTAGAGTTGGTGCATATTTTGAGGTGGTACCTTTCAAGAATGAGTGTTTGATAGAATAGTATCAGAAAATGATTTCTCATTGGATGACTACCAAGTTTAAGGTATTAATCACATTTGAGTTTTTTAAATGAAAATTTTTATATTTTTAATTAATACTATATTTTTTATTATTTAATTTTATTTAGGAATCATCTGGAAAAAATAAAAAAAATTAATGATAAAAAATAACTCCACTCTTTAGGGCGTACTATGATGTCAGTTTATGAGAGAAAGTAGGCATGAAAATTGTTTATAATTTTTATTAAGGACTTTCACTTTCTATTGTTTACACCATAATTTAATAAATGTCTAAAGTTTTGATATATATTTAGTTATAAAATTAATTATTGGTAACCTATTTTCAATTATGTTTTCCTACATTCAATGTCATTTTAGAGGCAGGTATTGAGTATTGAAGGATGTGTGCCTTGAGCAAAACTATTTTTCTTGAGTAGAAAGAAAAAAGATGGAAGTGCGGTTAATTAACCAACACGAAATCAAATTGTAAGTTTTACTTTGTTGATTTAAAATTTTAATATCTATTTTTTAACATAATAATCTATTTATATTTGTAAAAGGATTATTTTGAGTCCCTGGATTCCCAGAAACCTGACAATTTTGGGCCAAATGATCACTTACATAAGGTGTTGGGAGATGAGCACCCTGGCATAGTACGCTGCCGACCTAGGAAGAGTATAGTCTCAACGAGGTATTGACCCTCTTTCGATACCATTTGTAGTACCATTGATTTGTAAAAGGTTAATTAATGGGAAGAACAAGATAAAAAAAGTTTCACACTGGTGGAAGAATGAGTTAATAGAGGAGACACTAAATTTATGAAACTGATGAAAGTTTTATGTCCATCACTTCAACCAGAGGCCAACATGGTTTGTGATGAATATTTGTCATTGATGCATTAATTATATAGGGACACAAGTGGAAGTATAATTTTTGTTCGAGATGATTTTGTTTCTAGAGATTACGATGGTGAGGAAGAAGTTGAGGATGAGGATGTGGGTGAAGTGGAGTTCGAGGTCGAGGATGAGGGTGAGGATGAGGCTGAGGATGAGGATGGGGATGAGTATGGGGACGATGATGGGGATATGGATAAGTAAAAGGATGAGTCTGATGATAATGGTGATGATAGTGATGGGGATGAGGGACAGGTTGATCTATTACATTTTTGACTAATATTACTGACATTTTATGTTTGATGATTTTTTGTGACTGAATATATGTGTGATTAGGTGGGTCACATTATACTTGAATCAGGTAGCCTAAATACTATATAGTTTTAATCATAACATCTTCTACCAATGTATTGTCTATCCGTTTGGAAAAATTAATTAGGGTAATTAGATATTTAATATATGATTCAACATTCTAAGGATTGATTAGTTCAACACTCTTACTTGTATATTTATTTATTTACCAATAAATGGATTCTTTGAATTCTTTTTTAACATGTTATTAAATATATTTCACAACCCTACCCATCCTTATCCATGAAACCCTCCCCAACACACCACCCACCCTTACGAAACCACCCATGTCCATGGCCCCTCATAGTATCCCATTCCATGTTATCTCCTTACCACCCTCTCCCCTCCTACTGGGTTCACTTACTTTCCCACCCCTTATGATGTCTCAGCCTATAACTGTGTTGTGTGTGAATAACAAATTTTTTTAAAATACACCTTCTGAATTTACTTTAACACTTTTTTTGGGATTCTAGTTATTCCATACCAACATATATTATTCATTAAAATTTCATTTTTCATTGATTTTAGTATCCTTTACTTCCATGGAGGATTCTTTTAGTCTTGAGGGCATAGACCTTGATTATCATTTGGTGGTAAATCCTCCCTATTTTATCTTATTCATGGGATAACTTCCAATTATTCCACAGTTATGATAGATATTCTAGAAAGCCCGACCACAATCAACATCTCTTATTTCTGTAATCGTCTTTTTTAGTACAATATTATTTTGGATTCTTATATAGTTTTTGTATGATAGATCATAGTGCCATGAAATATTTTCAAGGACATGGTGGTGTGCACTATTCCACTACTCATGGAATTTCTTGCGGAATTTTCCTTAGAAGCCTAATTTTAAAACATTATGGAAAAAAATTACATCACATTTACGTCTATTAGACTCTCAATGGATTCCCAATATCCCTTCACACTACCCATGCAGCCTTAAGTGAGTCACATGGATATGTTCTTTTTGATTCAACCCAATGCCCAAAATGAATAACCTTACAACTATTTTTATATCACTTGAAGTCACACTGCATGAATAAACAAAAAAATTCAGGAAACCACATGTCATCATTCCAGCAGAATCTTTTTGAGTCAACCCAATTCCCAAAAGGAATTCTCAGAATACATATCACAAGTCCCACAAACTTCCACATACTCAAACACCGTTGGCTCAAATTTTGACATCTCAAGTCATGATGATATCTATTCATCCATGTCATAGACCATCAACCCCAATATAGTATCAAGACTTATCCTCCATATGATGGCCTCACACACCACTAAACATGGTCTTCTTTGACAAACACCTTCTTTGTACCCATGGTCAACCCCATCTCCTATGTCTCATAATCTACAGAGGTCTCCACCCACAATATGTAGTCAAAACCACCTCAATGTGTTGTATCCTATGTCCACATGAGCTGGATGGCTATATTAGGTAACAACATTGAGAGGAATCACAAAAAATCTTAGGCTACACCTTTGGAAAACCTTTGTCACCACCTATTAACCATTTTTTCCAAGGAAAATGTTCAAAACCATCTACCTCATCCTAAAAAATCATGTCACCTAACTTCTAGTGATTAACATCACCCATAGTCATATGGGAATTTCCTAACACATTCCCATAGAACCATCTTAGTGATCACATCATGAAACAATTTCCATACCTGACATCATCATTCCAAACTAAAAATAGAGTCCTAAATTTCACCTACCATTCCATAATTGGCCCCACCATACCATTTCACACATAATACTACCTTATAGTGTTTCCTAATAACCATAAAAATATTAATAATATCATAAATGGTCTCACTTAGATAATCCCTCTCACACCTATTTACCACACATCATATAACACATATATAAATTTAGGAGAAATCTATGCAGCACCTTCTTTATAATCAAAGATTCCTAATCATAGAAGACTGAACTCTAATTTGATTTCAAATAGGGATAATCAAAAAGTAATATGAAAAATCTAAAAATAGGTCTTAATAATCATAAATACTTCAACACCTCGAGTAAGTGAGATAAATAATAGAATAATGGATATATAATGTTAGCCTTTCTCTAAGATATTTCCTAATTATAATGATTCTAAGATCTAGAAGAAAAATATTGAGATCCCTCACTTGGGACTCATAATGAATGAGAAAGAGGAGTACACTACTAGCTTATCCAAATGGCTAACCATAAAACCTCATTCTAATATCAAAATAAATAACCTTTTCTTTTCTCCTATAACTATTCACTCTGTGAACTGTATGTTCATTCCATGGGTCATCAAGACCACACCCACCTCTTTATAATTATTTAATTCCATTTCACATAGTTTCATGCTTTTAATGGATACAAACATGCATGTTTCTCCCAAACCTCTTCCTTGTACACTCCTGGCCCTCAAATCTTTTAAATCTATGAAAAATACATGTGCCTTTCCATATCACCAACATATAATATCTCATCCCTAGGCTATTTTGTCTATACACATACCAAAACTCTCCTCCATCTCAAGTTCCCAATCTTCATTATCCCAAAATTTGATATGACAATGAATGAAGATGTATCACTCCCACATTCCCAAAATACCCCAACTACTCAATATAATTAATTACTTCCTTCTGTGGGAACTCTCCCTATAGAAATTACCTAGTAGATCACTTACCGAACCAAGGTCTCAATATCCTAGGGGTTCCACCCCAACCATCATCCAATAAAACCCATATTAGAACCATCATACACCATAATTTCTCACATCCCATCATATTCTCATTTCATAATCACACCATACATGATGCCCATAAAATACCACATCACACTCAATGCTCATACAAGTCTTGCATCATTTATGATGCCCATATATTAACTGCACTATATTAATTCATTTATCACACATACCCATCATGCTCTAATGTCCATAATAAAAAACTAAAAACCACAGTCACATGATCAAAATGTTACTATAACTATCATCGACTCTCTCAAAGGTGAGTGGTCTCTCACCATTTTGATCTAGTTTCATGGGACACTATTTTGATCTAGTCTCATTCCCACTTTCCAAATGTGAGTGTTCTCTCACCATAAAGGTGATTATGATGGCTCTCTTCATCTATAAATTCATCGATGGTTTCCCTAATCTCTCTTTGAGTAAGCATTATACTCAGTTTCATTACAACCATTCATTTAAATACATCTATAAAAATCATTACCTAACATTAAGAACCTTTTCTAAAACATCATTCAAGTTTTGTAAATACTAAACTCATAAATCAATAATAGCAACACAACAAGTATGTATAATGATTTTATGGGAATTAAAAGAGCTTTTAGACAAAATAAATGATCATTTTTTGTGTCATTTTATAAAAAAAAGTTTTAAATATGTCATGGTGTAGTATATAACACACCATAGTGGAGAATAACAAGGATTTAAGTTTATAAATGATAATTTTGTAGAGTGTGTATGGGGACCAAAAATGATAGTGAATACTCTATTATAAAATACTTGTGACCATTTTAAGTAAAGTAAAAATTTTGATATGTCTGCACCAAAGAAATTGAAATGGGTTAGTTGGAAGAGTGGTTGTCATATGAAGATTGAAATGGGGAATACTATGTTGTGGTACATGCCATGGTTGTAAGAGTATGTTATTTTTATGTGATTCTTTTATGTCTAATTGAAGGTGTTTTTTGTGATGTTTTAAGGGTTTTATTCATGTGTACACAATGGAGGGGATTTTTGGATGGCTGGTGTGCAGATTTCTAGAAATACCCTATACCAAAATAATATATGCAACGGAGTGTTGTATGTAGTTCTCCACTATGATGAGAATATCAATTAAATAATAGTAGTTTCTACGACACTATTATTTAACATATGTTCTACAGTCGTATGATATCATTTGAGGGACAAAAATAATGCAGGCTATCAGGGGTGGAGACTCATAGGACGTTGAGGTTCCTTCTCATGGTGTAATCCCTTAGTAATATCTAGTAGGATATTATGAGAATGAGACCCACCAATAGGAAATCCACATTTATATGTGTCATTAGATGTTCCAATTTTCAAACATGTGTATTGGCCCTTACACTTTAAGATTATTATTAATGAGTATTATGAGTCACTTACATTGATGCATTGACAAAAACCATGATGATAGATGTTCATAGAGAGATAGGATACGTTGGGTGTGTCACGAGTAATATTGAATTAATGAATAATTATAGAAAGGATTTATCCCTTATTTTTTTTAATGGAAGTTGATATCTCATGATTTTTGATGGAAATGATATATCCTAAATAAATCCATGACCATGGTGTTCTATAGGAAAGTTCAATTTCTAGGAATTCAATGAAAGATACATCGATCACATAGGTTGATGGCACCAGCATGCAAGCTTCTTGATTTGAGATATCATGGTAATGGGATTATATTACATAGTAAGCATTTGTATGAGGTATTATGTAATTGCATCATTAACTTATTTCTCTATGGGTACCTTGGAATGTTTCTAGATTCTAACCTTGGACTTTAGGTTGCTTCGCCTAATGCCACTGAGAAAGCATCCTAGAGGGTCACATGCTAAGTTTATTCAGAATCTCAGTTAAATAATATTATTATTATTTATTATTTAACAAGTTGAATAAATATGATTTTGGCATGTGGTTAAATAAGTATTCATGTTTTCTTGATCACATATATTCTTTCATTGGTTATATGAGAAGAATATTTAATAATTATTTATTTTCTATTTAGTGAATATAATATTTATTTATTTATTAGTAAATAATACAGTGATATTTACTTAATAAATAAAGATCCATTATACGAGGCCTGATAAATATTATGTGGGAATGGAAAACCAATTTTAATGGTCACATGAGAAATGATAAATATTGAATATTATTTGATTAAATGATATTTAATTTAATTCGCAAGTTAAGTGAATGTTGAGAATTAATAATAAAATTATTATTATTTGAAATGTGGTTTTATAGAGATTAAATAAATAATATAAGGAAATTGTGCACTTATTTTATTTTAACCCTAGCAATATATAAACCCAATTATGTTATTTTCGCTAAGAGACAATTCACTTTTTTTGGTTGTGCACAATGGATTTAGAAAATCTTATCAAGAACTAGAGATATCCCTTCTCTAAGAAGACTCCCAAGAATGGAGATTTATATTCCTCTACCTCCCACTCTCAAGTTAAGAGGGATCTTGGATAATACTTTGAAAGAAGCTCTCAAGGTGATCAAATTCAAATGATGCAAGCGATATGATCTATCATTCTAGAACCCAAATATTCCTACATTGGCATTCTAAGATTTTTGGAACCTATATGGATCACTGCTATAGGGAATCTACTTTGAATCCTATAAACTCAATGACCATACAACAAAGATTTTCTGTGAAATCCATCAACAAAGAAATAATTCCAACAAGGTAATTGTTTAATTAATTAAATTGATTATAAATAATATGTAATGACCCTCTATATAAATCTATAATTATATCTCTTATCTATATTCTTTGATTCAATTTCATAGATTACGATGTTTATCATTGTGAAAATATTTTATTAATCATCAATCATGGAAAAAAGCAATGTTGGGCACGACTCATAACACACTCCCACTGCACCCAGAACCTACAATTGGTATCAGAGTAGTCACATAATTATTTATAATTATTTAAATATTATTGATTTATTTATAAAATTTTAATTTAGTTTTTAATTTCTTTTTAATCATTCTTTTAATATGAATTGAAAGATCTATTTCTTCCTCCTTCATTTCTCATAGATCTAATCAATATGATTAATTTTATGAATGAAACATAATCAAATAACTCATCTAGAGGTGATAAGGATTCTAGACATATAACACAGGAGTACACTCCATGTAACCATAGTTACACATCGTGTAATTTTGTTCAATGCATTGGGAATTAATTTGGAAGTTAATTCAAATTGTGTGAATTTATGACACACGGTGTATTTATTTCTTACACTAAATGTTGACCAGGCCAGGGTGGCACAAAGTAAACCAAAGTACACACTATATAGCCTATGTACATGGTGTGTAGTCCCTTTGTGTCATAGATAGGTCATTTATTACCCTTATATGGCCTACCTGACTAGTGACCCTTTAATTCAGAGACCATGTGTCGTGTAGCCCCTTATACACACTGTGTACTCCATTTTTTCACATATATGATTTATATGTTGAGTCCCTAGGTGTTTACCTTTGATAGATGGTGATATATGTACATGTTGTGAATATCTTCTGTACACATCGTGTACTTATACTAAATTACAAAAATTTAGAATTTATTAATTATATTATTTATACCTTATCAACATGTGACTTCATGTGGACATTAAGTTGATATAAAATTACATGTGATGGGTTATAATATTTATATATATATATATAAATGTTTAATTAACATCTGTGTAATGTTCAGATCTTCATATCATGTATGAATCGTATTATAGTAGTTACTATACGTACATTGAAGTATAACATGTGACCTAAAGAATAATATAATTCATGTAATAATTAATTTAATACTACATGTCATGAAATTACATGATAATCCATTTATACCATATGTCACAAGAGTAAACGGTATATGAGTATAATAAATATTGGGTGGATTCAGATGGATATTCACTATGTTTCCTCCGAGTTACAATTATGTACACTGTTAATTTTAAATAAATTTATTTAATATGTTTAAAATTATTATGGATGATAATCTCAAGGAAATTCATATGAGAATTAAGATAAAATAATTTATTAATTAAATACGATAATTAATTGATTCGATCATGATTTATCTAAAATAAGATTGATTAATAATTGAATTCTATATTTATTAAATGCATAATTTGTTGCATTCATGTGGACCATCATGAGAATAGACTAGAACTTTTCATGAGATTGGTTTCCTTTTGATTTATTATTAATTAAATTCTTTCCATGCGTTCCTTCTCTCCTCTTGTTATATAAGGTACTTCATTCCCATGGTTTTGTTTATGTAAATTCCTTTCCCCTCATATGCATGTGAGTAAAATAATATATAATGGATGCAACTCTGAAGCTAGTGGAGGTAGTTCAAGTTTGGATCCAAGGCAAAAAAAATGGAATAGAGATACATAGGTGGACAGGTGGAAAGCTTCAATATAAACCTTAATTGGTTTGAGGTGTTTTTCTTCTAGATTAATGGCTAGTTTATCAACTGGTAGATAAAATGACCATTAGTAAAATATTGTGATCATACTTCTTTATTGTTTTATTTCTTTCAAGTTTCATGGTTATTTCATTATGGATTTTTTTTTTGTTGTCTCATGAATTAATGAAATTAATGAGCATGCAAGATAGAACTAAAATAAATTAGTTTATGCATAAATATTATCTAAGACATGGTTAATCACTTAAGTAAACCAACCAAATATAAACAAGAATTTAATAATTATAATAATTTGAAATTTATGCAAAAAAAAAGATAAAATCCATTGATAATATATATTAAGTCATTTTAGCCTTCCACTACCTCTGTTAAAATCAAACCATAGTTCAAAGAGCTTGACCATCCAAAGTTGGGGTGCTTTCAATTATCAAGGAATTATAACTTGATGTTTTGGTTTGAATTAACTTAGTTCACATCAAGGGTTGACTACTAAATTAGGACTTGGTGTAACTGAGAGGAAAAGGTTGAGGAAATATAATTTATGGATTTATGGATTGGGGAGTCCACTCAACATATCAAGGAACTATGAGTTAATGCAGTTGGATTTTGGAATGAATACCTAAACCATTCTAGTTGTTTTAACAACCAATGTTGGGGTAATAAAAAAGGGAATATGGATCCTTTCCACTAGAATATACAAGAAATAGGATATTTTGAATCCAATGGTGAGGTCTATTGGGTTTTAATAAAATAGTGTGAGACTAATAAATTTAATATTTATTTATTTTTTTGAATTTTAACAGATAATTTACTAAAATTATACTCATATTATTTTTTAGAAACAACATTAAAATGAATTCAAACATATCACTCTGATCCATAAATTGATAAGGATAACCTTCTCACTAGAACAAATTTTCAAGAGTGGAAAAGGCTCTTACGTGTTATCCTACTCCATGAAAGAAAATTGTATGTGCTGGAAGAACCTATTCCTAATGCACCTCGTAATGAGGTAAGTGATGAAGAGTTTTATATATATGAGAAACATTTGAAATTTTTTATAGATGTTCATTTCTTCATTCTATCATTCATGTCTATTGAGATTTTGAAGCAACATAAGTACATTGATGTATATACCATGATGTCTCACCTTCAGGATCTCTATCAAGAGAAGGTGATACCAGAGAGGTATGAGATCTCCAATTCTTTTTTTACAACTAATCTTGGAGATTCTGTGCCAGTTGGCCCTCATGTATTTATTCTTAGGAGTTACATTGAATGCTTAGACATCTTAGGGATTAAATTCTCGAATGAGTTGCATAAAGATCTCATAATTTCATCACTACCCAATTACTTCTCCAGTTTTATTATTAATTACAATATGATTAATAATGAGAAGAGTCTTTTGGAACTTATGACCTTGATTTTCCAAGTGGATAAGGACACGGGGCATTATAAACCCACAGTCATTAAAAGGAAGAACAAGGAAAATGGAACAAAGACTCATAAAAATTCTAAAGATCCTGAGAACCATCCTTCTAAGAAGAGGAAGATCCATATATAGGGTAAGGAGAAAAGGGTTGTATGTTTTTCATGTGGAAATCCAAGCCACTAGAAGAGGAACTGCACCCAAAAGCAAGTGTAAGATAAAGTTTCATTCATTATTGACTGTAATCTTTAAATATCTACACATTGGGTATTAGACGCATCTTGTAATGATCATATCTATATCTAAATGAAGGAACCATGTAGATTTCAAAATATTTCAATAGGAGAGGTGGATTTGAGAGCTGCTAATGGAGTAAGGTTGGATTACCTATCCATTGGTGACTACCACCTTTCATTTCCAACAAGAAATATTTTTGTTTTAAAATATTATTAATATTTACTAACGGTTACCAAGAACATAATTTTTGTATCATGCCTAGATGTAGATGGGTTTATTTTCATGTTTTGAAATTAAAGTTTTTTCTTTTATAAGGAAAACATATATTATGGTATGGAACATTTAAATAAAGGTATTTGTGTATTAAATTATGAAAACTATGTATTGTAAATTGATAAAGAATCATGTTCATGTGACTCACATAACACCCAAATATGGAATCTCCGTATTATTCATTTAAACGATAAGCATTTGGAAAATCTCTGTTAAGATGGTTATTTAAACTCATCTAAGCTAAAACCACTTGAAAGATTGTGTGCTTGTTTACAAGGAAAAATGACCAAAAAACCATTTGGTGGATAGGGTTAAAGGTCCACAAAGCTTCTAGGATAGGTACACATTGATGTGTGTGGACCATTTCCGATAGAATCTAGAGGTGGATATTCTTACTTCATAACTTTTACTCATGACTTGATTAGATATGGATATATCTACTTGATGAGGTATAAGTTTGAGTCCTTTGATAAATTGAAAGAATTCAATAATGAAGTAGAAAATAAATTTTGAAAGAATATAAAGAAGATTTGATCTGGTCGAGGTGGTGAATATCTTAACCAAGAGTTTATCGACTTTCTATGGGATTTTGGGATTAAATATCAACTCACTCCAACTTATACACCATATTTGAATGGTGTTAGTGAAAGGAGGAATTGTGACCTATTAGATATGGTAAGGTCGATAATGAGTCATGAAGATCTTCCATTATCATTTTGGGGATATTAATTAAAAAATTTGCCATGCACATTAAACCAAGTGAAAACTAAAGTGGAAAATGGAATTAACTTTGATATATTGAGTGGAATGAAACCCATTTTGTCACACACATATGCATGGGGTTGTGATGTACTTGTTAAGGATTTCTCAGGTGACAAACTAGCACCTTGGGGCACAAAATGTATCTTTATAGGGTATCCTGATGAAACAAGGGATACCACCTATAAAACCCCTCAGACAAGAAAGGGATTGTCACCATACAAGAAATCTTTCTTTAAAGAGATAATATCCTCCAAAAGGATAGTGGGAGAAAGATTGAATTCGATGAAGTTGATTCTAAAGATATATAAGAGTTATTACAGTAATAGATTCCACAGGTCCCCATGGAAGATGTAGTTCCTAAAACATAAGTACTACATAGAAGCATATGAGAGGTAAGAGAAACAGAGAGATGTGGTTTTCTAGTCACCAAATATAGTGAATCATTATTGGTTGAAAATGATTAACCTATCTCCTAAAAGAAGGCAGTAGAGAGCTCAGAATCTATAAGATGGTAAGAATCCACTAATTTTAAAATATATTCCATGTGTCATAACTACATTTGTGTTCTGGCTGATGTTCCAGTTGATGTAAATCTCATTGGATGTAAATGGGTATTCAATAGGGAACTAGACATTGAAGGTAAAGTAAATACCTATAATGAAAGTAAAGTGGCTAAAGGGTTTAAATAGTGTTAAGGAATTGAATATGATGATACCTTTTCACCTATTTCCTTGTTTAAATCCATCATAATTCTACTTTCTATAGTGTCTTAGCATGACTATGAGATTTGGAAGATGAATGTCAAAACTACATTCCATAATGGGAACCTTCAAGAAGATGTCTATATGAAACAACCAGAAGGGTTTGTGACTCCAGGTGATTCCAAAAGGATTTTCAAGTTGAAAATATCCATTTATGGATTTAAGTAAGCATTTAGGTCATAGAACATTCAATTCGATAAATCCATAAAAGAATTTAGTTTCATTAAAAACAAATGTGATCCATATTTTTATAAGAGGTTTAGTGGGAATGTGGTCATTATCCTAGAAATATATGTTAATGAGATATTAATTATTGAAAATTATATACCTATCATATAGTCTATTAAGGGCTGGTTAAACAAGTGTTTCTCCATGAAGGAATTAGGTGAAGAAGCCTATATTTTAGGTATTAAGATCATTCATGATAGATCTAAGAGGTTTATTGGACTAATTTAAAGTACATATGTCGACCATATACTAAATAGATTTAGTATGGAAAAATCTAATATGGTATTGGTTCCAGTGTCACATGGTTAACATCTTTCTTGGAAAATGTGTCCTCATACATATTATGAGAAATATAAAATGAGTAAGACCCCATACTATTCAATGATAAGATAAATCATGTATGTCATGTTATATACTATACTTGATGTTTCCTATGAATTGATCATGGTAGGAAGATATCGATATGATCTAGGAGAACAACATTGGTCTATAATTAAGTTATCCTTAAGTATATAAAAAGTAAATAGGATATGTTCTTGGTGTATGGAGGAGACGAGGATTTGGTCATCAGGGGTTATACTGATGCCAAGTTTTAGACAGATAAAAATGATATGAAGTCACAATTAGGATATGTTTTTTGTCTCAATGTAAGAGTTGTGAGCCGGAAGAGTTCAAAGTAGCTAGTTGTTGCTGATTCTAAAGTGGAGTCTTAGTATATAGAGGCTTCTTATATAGCCAAGGAATCCATTTGGATTCAAAAATTTATGCAATATCTTTATGTGGTTCCTATTATTAAATACCCTATCACATTTTATTGTGATAATACTATATTGGTGGATCATTCAAAAGAACCAAGGTTACACCATTGGACAAAGCATATACTATGGAAGTATCACCTCTTGAGGGATTTTTATCAGAGGGGTGAAGTTATAGTAAGCAAAGTACCCACGGAAGAGAATGTAGAAGACCCCTTGGATAAAGGAATATCTCAACAGAAGAATGAGGATCATGTGAGATCTAGAGGATGGAAGGTTATTATTAGTTGACTCTAGTGAAAGTGGGAATTTGTTGGATTCGGTTCCATATAACCAACTACTATGTACTTTATGATAACCTATATTCAAATTTTTGAATATTAATAAAACTAGTATCACATCATGATTTTTATTATACATAACATAGTATGTGAAAATGTCCCAAGAGTTGTTGTTCCACTAAAAGGTAAGCACATGAGCCTCATCCCAGTTGGTGAGGTCTCTCTAAGTGCATCCAAGAGACCCAGGTTCAAATCCAGGTGGGGGCATAATTCTGGGTACTGTAGCAGGTTCTATGTGGGAACTGTGCGGGTACTGTAGAAGTTACTGTGGTGGTTATTATTTGGTATTATAGCATCCAGAACTATTCACCTTAGGCCACCAGTTTGGGCTTGGAGTCCTTAAGGCCTTCGGGCCACCTAGGAATTTGAGTCAGTAAGGCTTTTGGCCACCTTTAAGGCATTCGGGCCATCTCAAGGCCTTCAGGCCACCTGAAGGCCTTTAGGGCCATCTGATATGCAGATGTACAAATAGATTCTACAAGGAACTATCTCCAGAGGAGGATTCAAGAGCATGGAACATTCAACAGAGAAGGTTTAAATGGATTTGGAAGAATGAGAGGGTGTGGCATTACCATTGGTATCGTTCCTCTGCATCTCTATATAGTACTACTAGTCGAACAGCCATGCAAAGGTGGAGAGCTGATCATGATGCAGATGTTGGGGAGGGGTGTTTCAAGTAGTCATAGTCTTTTGATTTCCTTAAGACCTATGGGTCCAGTAATGTCTTCAAGACTATGGTAAATGTAATATCTAATCCTACGGGACTTATAAGGGTTCCCCCTCATCCCTTGAAAGGAGGGTTATCAAAAGTCAATAAAAAAAAGGCTTTCGTGTCATTCAGGCACTAAAAGGTCATAGTAGTTCCCCACTATGATGAGAAACTAGATGTTCAACAACACTATTATTAAATATATGGTCTATATCCGGATGATATCATTTGAGGGACACAAATGGTATTGGCTATCAATCTTGGGTACTTATAGGACTTTGAGGCACCGTCTCATGGTGTACACCCTTGGTAATATCCTATATGATATTATGAGAATGATACCCGCTAGTAGGAAATCCGCATTTGTGTGTGTCATTGGATGTTCTTATATGTGAATGTTTGTATTGGTTATTAGACTTTAATATTATTATTAATAAGTATAATGATTCATGTACTTTGATGTATTGATGAAAACCATGGTGATAGATGTTTGTGGTAAGGTAAGATACATTGGGTGCATCATGAGTAATATTGCATTAATAAATAATGAGAGAAAGGATTTAAACCTTCTATTATTTAATGAAATTTGATATCTTAGGCACTTTTATGGAAATGATATACCCTAACTAAGTCTATGTCCATGGTGTTCTATAAGAAAGTTCAATTTTCAGTATGTAAGAGAAAGATACATCAAGAAGATAGGTTGATGTCACTGACATGCAACCTGCTCGATTTGTGATATTGTGATAAATAGATTATATTACCTAGTAAGAATCCGTATGAGGTATTATGTCATTGCAGCATTATCTTCTTTCTCTATGAGTTCCTAGGTATGTTTCTAGATACCAACCTTGGACTTTAGGTTGTTTCACCAAATTCCACTGACAAAGAGGCCTAGAGGGTCACACACTAAGTGTATACAAAATCTTAGTTAATTAATAATATTGTTATTTATTATTTACCAAGTTGAATAAATATTATTCTTGTGCATGGTTTAATAATTATTCATATTTGTTTGATCACATATATTTCTTCACCAGTTATATGAGAAGAATACTTAATAAATATTTATTTTCTATTTAGAGAATATTATTTTTATTTATTAATTATTGAATAATGAAGTGATATTTATTTAAGAAATAAAGAGTCATTATTCAAGGATTGATAAATATTGTGGTGGGATGGAAAACTGGGTTTAATGGTATAGTGAGAAATAATAAATATCGAATATTATTTTATTAAATGATACTTAATTTAATTATCAATTTAATTATGTGTCGAGAAATAATAATATTATTATTATTATTATTTGACACAGGGTTCCATGTGGATTAAATAAATAATAAAGGGAACTTGTGCAATTATTTTATTTTAACCCTAGTCATATATAAACTCAATTATGTTATTTTCTCTAAGATCCAATTCATTTGTTTTGGTTGTGCACAACAGATTTGTAGAATACTCTCAGGAACTAGAGATATCCCTTCTCCAAGAATGATCTCAAGAATGGAGAGTGATATTCCTCCACCTCCCACTCTTAATTTAAGAGAGATCCAGGAGAATGCTTTGGATGTGATTCTCAAGGCGATCAAAGGTGGATGACACAAGTGAGAGGATCTGTCATGCTAGCACCTGAAGATTGCTACAATGATGTTCAGAGACTTATGGAACATGTGTGGATCAATAGTAGAAGGAATCTACTTTGATTCCTACAAACACAATGATTGTACAATGAAGATCTGTTGTCAAATCCATCAATGAAGATATAATTCAAACAAAGTAATTCTTTAATTAATTAAATTGAGTATAAATAATATGTGATGATCCTCTCTCTGGTTTAAAAGTTCTATCCCTTGTATATGTTATTTAATTCAGTTCTGTAGATGATGATATCTATCATTGTAGAAATATCATATTGATCATCGGTCATGGAAAAAATAAAAGTTGTTCACAACCCATCGCACGCTTCTGTTGTTCCCGGAACC
Organism: Viscum album; assembly: GCA_963277665.1. Taxonomy (NCBI): domain Eukaryota; kingdom Viridiplantae; phylum Streptophyta; class Magnoliopsida; order Santalales; family Viscaceae; genus Viscum; species Viscum album. Next base: position 533,925,171 of record OY728121.1, on the reverse strand, counting down.
TACAGGTTTGAGTTTTTAGTGTAATAATCTATAGTTTTTACTATCTTATGGGAATTTAAACACCATGTATTGGGATTATATGATGTGTATTGTTATCCAGGATCACATGGTGAGATTAATACATAGCATGAATGGTTACATTCCATGAAAAGGGTTTATATGATGTGTAATGTTTAAAGACCAGTTTTGTACAAAGGTGTTGGGTTTTTTTCTTTGTATGGACCCCATGGATTACACGATGTGTAAAGGGATCACACACCATGTAAATATTGTTAGTTTTCATTTTAGTATGATACGTGGATGATTCTTCATTCATTCATCTGAACCTCTTTTCTATTTACCCAAATCTCTTCCCTTTTGATTTTGGAAACCTATGCTCCTTCTAGATTGATTCATTCGGTGTTTGATCATCAGGGTTTTGTATAGTGCCTCTCTGAGTAAGTGAATAATTCTTATTCTTTGTTATGTTTGATCATGTTAGTGTCGTTATATTGCGTTATTGGATTTTTTTATCTTTGATGGTAATTCTCTTGTATTTTTTAGATCTATTGTGTCATCTTCCTCTGGGGGTTGTTACTTTGTTGGTTGCAGTGTGAAGGGTGTGAGTCTTAGATTTTTTTCATGATATACCCTTTCCACAATATATTTTGTTTTTTAATCAATTATAAGAGATGTGAGGATTGATTATTGGGCCTCCATTGTCATTGTTGTGTTCTTCCTTGGTGGTGGATCTCATTACAGGCATCTGCGGCCCCAAGTTTGTGGTAGGTAGTTCTTTCTCTATGCTATGTTGGATGAATTTCCTTGTTTTTTATTTTATAAATAATTTTATACATGAATTAGAATGATTTATTTGTGTGTGTGGAAACTGGTTTTTGAAAAAATATGGATTTCTTCTAATTTTGGTAAATGAAAATGTATTTTCAAAGCATTGTGAAATGGATTTGTGAAATGGTTTTCAAAGCATAATTTTGATGAAATTGTTTTGAAAATAGAGCACATGGAAAACCTTGGGTACTTAATTGGATGGTGTGTTAATAGACCTCATCCACTGTCATGGGGTTCACTCATGGGGTGTTCCTATGATCCCTAGGACTGTTGTTATAGGGAAATTTTAGACCTATTGGGGGTTCAATTTATTAGGTATTCATATTATACCTATATTTTATTCATATTTCTATGGGCTTGATGCACATGTGATTGTATATGTTAGGTATGAGTGTCCTATCAATCCTGGCCTAGTGTGATCCATGGTGTGATGTTACATGTGGTTTAGATTATACAATTTTATTTTTATTGTCATGGATTTGATATGATATTTGATACCTACTTTGTTTTAATAGGAATGTTTTGTTTTATATGAAATTCTTTGAACGGATTCACCTACTTTTTTTAAAAAATGTGGAAAAGGGGAAAATTAAATATATATTTTATTTAGTTTTGATATAAAACTGCTAAACTATATACCATTCATTGTTTTCTTTAATGTTAATCATTCATGGATTATTTTATAGAGACTTGATATGAAACACTTGGGTGGGACCTACTAAACCTGATATCTCACACGTTGTTCACCCCTTCGGTGGTGCATAGACCTTGTTATGTCTTTCGATGCAAGGAAATTCATGTCATCGTAGTGAGGTAGTGAGGTCTTCTGTCATCTGGGTTTGGGTAGTTGGTGGTGAGCTTGTGGGAGGTTTCCCATGATATTACATGAAGCAGCTATTTTAGTTTTTTCATCCTTTAATATTGGACTCGTATATTAGATATTGTTTTGCTACCATTTTATTTGTATCACATCTATTTTTCTTGGTCTGTTATGAAATATATATTCTTGTTTTATTCCACTATTTATTTCTATATCTGTATATATGTTATATAGTTTACTTCAGGTTGGGTGAAATTTTTCCCTCTATTTTTTAGAGGATATCCGGGTTGCATTCTTCATAGTTTTGTATCATAGGTGGTATGTCCTCAAGAGTCCTTATCTTGGGATGTTTGGAAGACTAGAGATAGGATTTTCAGAACTTGAGAGGTAGGTTGTGGTGAGTTCTTGGCCAACTATTGCTATGATTAGACTCAAGTTACCATGGGATGTTGAAATATGTGTCTCCTATTTTGAGTTCTTGACCTTAATCTCAGTTTTTTCTTATGGATTTTTTGTTTGAAAAGATATTTCTCTATTGTTTGATCATTTCTTCTATTTTGGTGTATAGGATTATGCCTCTGAGACGTCTTCTATGAGTTCCATATAAGGGTTCAGCTGATGCTTCTTAAGGGAATTCTTCTATGGATCATAATTTTATTGAGGTTATTGTGTGGCCAGTTCATGCTATCGAATAGAATGTACCTCAAGTCTATAATACAGTCATTGAGGTACATTCGAGAGCTATAGGAGAAAGTGATCTGTCACATAAGTTATTTCATGAGAATCCACTATCCTTTAAGGGTACAAATGATCCCCAAGAGGTAGAGGACTGGATTTATAAGATCAATAATATTTTTGACTTTCTAAAAATACTTGAGAGTATCAAGGTGAAGTGCACGGTATTCTGACTTAAGGGACCCAGCAAGAGATGGTGGGATTCCATGGTATATGCATAAAGGAATGTAGTCTTATACTATAAGGGTTTTAGACTCTCTTCTTCTAGTAGTTTTTTCCGGAGTCACTAATGATAGAGAAGTCTCTATAGTTCCTCTCTTTACAGTAGGGAGAGAATTCACTGTTAGTGTACACCAATTTCTTTGCTGAACTAGTTCATTTTTCTCTAGAAATAGTCACGAATGGGCAGCTGAAAGATCATAAGTACTTGTAGGATTTTCAACTTGATATCAAATTGTAGGTATTTATGCTGAATCTTTGAACCTATATAGAGATAGTGGATAGGGATATGATGGAAGAGATGAATATAGAAGGCAATGTTGGATATTTTTTCCCTTATCTTCCACCTAGTGATAGCTTTAGTGGAACATAAGGGAAAAATAGGAAGTAGAAAGATCATAATAGGAGTGGTGGGGTGGCACTTAGTGAAATACATCCTATGAACCTTTATTTATATCTGGTATTGTGCCCTTAACTTGATATTAGGGTGGTGATGTTGGACACACTCAGTGGTATATCCCTTCATCTACAATGATATACAACATTTGTGGACATTATGGTCATCTGTAGTATTTCTATCAAGCTATGAATACTCATTAATATATTTAGGGATCATTATGTCCAAAGGATACTTTAGAATAGTCATATGATTAAAAGACTATAGGGATCTAGCCAAGGGCCTCATGAGTGAAGCACCTACACATAGTATATGATTTTTTTGGTAGAGGTAGATGTAGGTATAGTGACAGTGAGAGGTTCCATCTTTATTGCATCTTCCATAGTGATTTATTTATTTGATACTGGTGATTTCTACTAATTTATATCTAGAAGTTTTTTTGATATGCTTAAACATTCAATGGACCTCATTTACTTTGTTATGGAGTTAACTGCACCTCTTTTTAAGAGGAAAGAGTAGGGTTTTTGGTGTCATTATGTTCTATCGATAGCTAATATAGAGTTAGTGTGGGATGTTCTTTTTCTTGATATGTATTTATATAACATCTCCATTAGGATATATTAGCTTTTTTATCATCATAATGAGGTTGATTATTATCATCATCATATCTCATTTCTTACGGTTTATGGGAGCCCATGGGTATTTTAGGGAGATTAAGATCTGAGGTCTGGTCATATAGGACCTTCCCTCCTATAGCTCAAAACTTTGTTATCTACTATAGTAATTGAGCCTAATGATTTTTTCTCTATTTTTGATCTTCCCATTATTTTATAGGATTTTCCTAACATTTTCCCAAATGATTTATATAATCTTCCTCTAGAGAGGGAGTTGAAGTTTAAGATTAACCTAGTACTGGGTACGCAACTGGTTTTGATACCTTCTTATTTAATGGAACTAGTGGAGCTAAAAGAGATCAAGATTCAGTTGGATGGTCTAATGGTGATGGGTTTTTTTCTGATTGTTTTCCTTGTGCATCCCTAGTGATCTTTTCCAATAAAGAATATGGTTTTCTTTAATTGTATGTGGGCTATAAGAAGTTTAATTGGGTAACAGTTAAGATCAAGTGTCATTTTCCTCATTTAATTGATTTGTTTGATCAGTTAAAGTGAGGAAAGTGGTTTTTGAATATTGATCTTTAACCAGGATATCATCAGCTCAGATTTTGGGAGCCTAATATAGTGAATATGGATTTTAGGAGTAGGTATGGACATTATGAATATCTAGTTATATCATTCAGTCAGACTAATGATACTGAATTTTATATGGATTAGATAAACTAGATAGTTCATCAGTAACTCATCACTTTTCTCGTAGTGTTCATAGATGATATTTTGGTTTATTCGACATCTGATCATGATAATGAGCACCATTTGGGTTTGGTTCTAAAAATATTGAGGAGTTACCATTTCAATGGAAATATTTTGAAATGTAATCTCTAGATCCAACAAGTGATGTTCTTGGGGCATGAGATTTTTTTAACACGGATTATTAGTTGATCCTGAGAAGGTGAGGGCTATTTTGCATGGAAAGAGCCACAAAATTTATTTTGGATTCTAATCATCCTTAGTCATGTTAGATATTATTGATTTTTAATCAGTGATTTATAAAAGTTTTCATCATCTTTAACTACTCTTAGTAGGAAAGGGGTTAAATTTATTAGGGATGAAAAGTTTTAGTCTTATTTTGATGAGTTGAAAGGAATTCTAAAATTAGATCCTATTCGAATATTACCTGAGCCTAGTAAGGGGTATGTGGTTTTATGTGATTCTTCTAGTACTATTTTGGATTTTTTGCTCATACGAGATGATCATGTGGTATCTTAGGGATATCGTTAGCTTTGACTACATGAGAATAATTACCCCACTCATGATTTAGTGCTCGTCACAGTTATGGATGTTCTTAAGTGTTGGAAACACAATATTGTTGGGGATAGGTTCACAATATTTTCTAGCCATAAGAGTTTGAACTAAATATTTTCTCATAAATAATTGAACATCCAACATAGATAATGGGTGTAATACCTTTAAACATTAAATTTTTATATATCATACACCCTGAGTAAGGTGAATGTCATTGTAGACGCTCTTAGTAGGAAAGTGTCATCACAAACTGTTTTGGAATCGAAGGAATAGTGGAACGTTATGGGGATTTTTGCTCAGTTGAATCTAAATGATCAAGAGGATGTTTCTAATATGGTTTTGAAAAGTGTTTAGTTATCATTATCTTTCATTAAGTATATTCTATAGATTCATTTATAGGATGATTAATTCAAGAAACCCTATATGGTGGGGAGACCATTTATGGTTAGTCTCTCTCTTGAAATGGTATTCTCTATTTTGGAAATCAGTTTTTCATCCCAGCATAAATGAAGAGATCTGTTTTGTTAGACTATCATCATTATTTTTGGTCCATTCATTAAAGAACTATGAAGATATATTGTGACATGAGATAGCAATTTTGGTGACTGGGTATAAATCATGGCATAGATGATTATGTGTCTTACTATTACACATACCAATAGATAAAGTAAAATCATATGAAACCTTCTGTTTTGTTTCATTGTCTTCTAGTACTAGTTTTTTAATGGGATGAGGTTTCCATAGAATTTGTTTTGGATTACCATGGATTCCCTAAGGGATGAATTCTGTCTGGGTGGTGATTGATTGTTTGAAAAAGTCAGATCACTTTGTTCCGATCAGAGACACTGTAAAAGTGGAAGATCTTGGTAAGTAGTATGTGCAAGATATTGTGAGGTTACATGGGATTCCTTCTTACATTGTTTCGAAAAGGGATACTAGGTTTACTTATAGGTTTAGTAGGATTCTAGAAGAGGCAATCCAAACTCAGGTCATTGAGTACGGTTTATCATCCAAAGACATTCGGTCATATAGAGCATGTTATTCAGATATAGGAGGATATGCTTTGTGCCTGTGTCTTTGATTTTGGTGGATCCTGGGATAGCTGTCTAAGAATGGTTGAGTTTTCTTATAACAACAACTATCATTAATTGATCATAATGGATCATTTTGAGGCTCTGTGGGGTCACTAGTGAGGGACACCTCTTTGTTGGGTTGAGGTGGGTGAAGCCTCTTTGGTGGGACTGAGATTGGTTCAAGATACATCTATGAGGATTCAAGATATACATTGATGTCTAGTTACTGCTCAAAGTTGATAGAAATATTATGTAGATCAGTGGGTTCATCCTTTGTATTTTCCCTTAGGTGAACATGTTTTATTGAAAGTTTCTCCTCTGTTGGGTCACTGTCGTCTGGTAAAATATAGAAAGTTGTCTTTGAGATATGTTGGACCATTTGAGTTCACTAAGAGGATTAGGAAGGTTTCTTATCAGTTGTAATTTATAGAAATTCATGATTTTTTCAACATATCACAGCTCATAAAATACCATCCTGATCTCTATCACATTCTGAGTTAGGAAGAGATTGAATTATAGCCATATGTTTCTTTTGGGGAGAATCTAGTAGAGATCACTGAATCTCAAGTGAAATTATTTCATGGGAAGTAGATTAAATTGGTCACTATGTTATGGAGGAACAAATTAGATTATTATGAGACTTGGGAGTGTGATTCGTTGATGAGGTATTAGTGGCCTTACTACTTTACCAAACTTTATTTTTTTACATGACTTCTTGTGGATGGAAAGTCTTATGTTGAAGGGTTTTTAACATCCTATTACCATCTTTAAGGTATTTCCCTTATTTGTATTCATTTTACTCTCTATTTGGATTCATATTGGGACTCCTAAAAATGGAGATCATGTTGAGTCAATAAGGTTTCCTTATGACTTTTCCATTACTCTATGTTTTGAAAATCACAAACACTTTATCTTAAGGAAAATTATCTTTCCCTAAGGATTATTGTTGTAAGGAAAATTTCCCTTCCCTAAAATTTTTTTATCCTTACCTTGGTTTTCAATACCTCGTTTTATGTTCTCTCAAAACCAAGTTCATTTTATAACTAAGTAAAAAAATTTGATCCTTATCAAAAACACTCGGAATCTTATAATTCTTTGGATATCAAATTCTATGAAATTCAGACTTCGAATTCTCTAAAATTCAGACTCCGAATTCAGAATCTGAATTCTATGAAATTAAGACTCTAAATTCTATGAAATTTAGACTCCCAATTATTTGTAATTTAGACTCATAATTCTCTGAAATTTAGACTCTAAATTCTTCAAAATTCAGACTCTGAATTCTCTAAAATTAAGACTCCAAATTCTCTAAAATTCTTACTCCGAATTCATCATAATTCAGACTCCAAATCCATCAGAATTTCAACTCCGAATTCCTCCAAATTCAGACACTGAATTCATCAGAATTCCAACTCCAAATTCCTTAGAATTTAGACTCTGAATTCCTCAGAATTGGGAATCTGAATTCCTCATAATTCCAACTCCAAATTCCTCATAATTACGACTCTGGATTCCTTATAATTCAGACTCTTAATTCCTCAGTAATGAAGCAAAGTTTTATCAATGGAATTCCCTTCTTATAATTATTCCTTATAGTATAATCACATTAGTAATCAAAATGACATATAATTATACTAAATATAATGTGACCATTAAACATAATTTTACCAATACTATGTTTTGAATTTCAAAAATCTGACAAACACGATTCTGTTCAAGATGATTTTTGGAGTCTAATAAAATAGAAATAATTTTTGGTGAATAGTAACATACCATTATGAATAGTAACCTATCCTTATGAATAGTAATATGACCATTATGAATAGTAAATCTCCAAAAATAATAGTAACATTACCATTTATTAATGTAATAAAATTAAGGTATCTTATAAGTGACAATTTAAACATAGTAAAAGTATTGGTATTTTTGTAAGTCATAAATAATTAATTATAATTAATTAATTAATTTAAAAGAAAACTTATTTTCTTAAAATGTGTTCATAAATTAACAAATATATTTCTTCTATATTTAATAAAATTTTATAAGACCATAAGTAATTTTTGAAAGCATTATAAAATCAGTTTTAATTTATAAACTATTTTTTTCAAGTAAATTATGATGATAATTAAATATTAAATTATTCATATATAGAAAATTATTTTTGAAAAATAGACTTCATTTTTAGATTCTACATTTCAAAAAATGGTTGGGGTGAATTTTTGGGATTTTTCTGAAATAATTGAATTTTTATGAATAGTGAAATACCATAATTTACAAAAATAAGATAAATAAGCTAATTATATATTCATTTATGATGTTTTTCTGATGTAGGCCCACTTGGTTCAGGATCACATGATAAAATTACTATTCTTTTTCATGGAAGACTCACTATTCCTTGTCTTGTGGGGAAATAATAATGTAATGAATTTTATATTGAGAAAACCCCTCTCCCCTGTACTATAAATATCACCCTTCACACCCTCATTTCCTCACACCTCTCAAGCTTCAAGCCTTGTCTAAAATCTACCCAAGAATCTTCCCTATCCCCTCCCCCACATCCAATAGCTTTTGGTCTCATCAAAAGACCAATCCTAGGCCCCTTAAGGAGGATCTCAAGAGGAGGATTCAAAAGGTAATTTCTCTCTCTCTTCTCTTTTAATTTCCTTTCAATTTCAAGTTCTTTTATTAGTCTATCCCCACCTATCTTTGACCAAATGGTATGGTAACTATAGTATCATACATATAATGTAATTTTATGATACTAATGTGATATTATACCTTCCAACCCCTTCTTCTCTTTCTTTTATTTTATAAAAGAAAATGTTGTTCGTGAGGTGTTATTTATCACCTTCAAGAAGGACATGTTTTCTTTTTTCATTTATACCTTCAGATCTGGTCATGAAACCATTTTTATGGTTGAACCAGAATATTTTATATTTATTAATTCCTATTTAATGTTTTGGAACTAAATTATGTAAATATTACTAAATGATTAATCAAAACAAGTTCATTGTGGTCGAAAAACCGCCCAAATTAACTCCAACAATCATCACTTAATTCTTATCTAATGATTCATCCACATGGAATACAATATAATTCATTATTAGAAAATTTTAGCTTCTGTAATATCATTAATAACATGGAATATATGTTCTGGATGTTTATCCAAGTTCTACATGAACTTCCATTCATGAATATACGTGAACTGCTCAAGAAAACCATAAAAATGAACATTCCCGAACAATGTTTTTAAACTCTATAACTCATCCAAAGGCCCATAAAATATCATAATGAAAAAAATGAACCCAATTCATGTATAAAAGGTTATTTAGTTTATAATTAATGAATATAATGTCATTATATAGGACATTAAAGTGAAGGAAGCGTTCGGATATAAGGTAAGGGGAAATTCTCGAACCCAACTTTCATCCTTCGGGTTCTCCCTCTTTCACTCCTTTTTTATATGGTTACTCCTTAAAAATATTTTTTTCGGAAATGTATTTACTTTTATAGGATATACATGTTTTTCACTGGTATTTATGTCAAACCAAAGGTGTTCCAAAAGAACTCTTCTTTTAAGAACACACCTTTTACTTCTCATTCAAGATTGATGGTTCTTGTAACATGTATGTTATTCCCTATTTCTTTTTGGAACCCAATGTTTATGAATGTGTTATTATGAGATGAAACTCATTCCTTTTCATGGGTTAGTTATGTTCATTTTTTTTATATTTTCATTGTGTCATGCATGATAAATGATAATGTTATGATGTGACGGGTGCACCCAGAATTATATAGCGCAATATGAATGTTTCAATGTGACGGGTGCGCCCAGAATTATACAGCGCTCCAATGCATTGGGTAAAGTGATGAATCTCATGAGTTAATGTGAAATTATGTTTGAAAAAGATGATATCTGTGTTCACAAGTATGTGTGGTAGTAATCCACTAAGACATGATGTTTCATTTTTATGCATTGTCACATTTCAAGCCTCTTATTAATGCTTCTTCTCCTATTCATGATCTTTTTCCTATGTTATGATTATGCTCACACATTTTTATATTGTTATTATATATCCTCTTACTAGGATTTTAGATCACCCCTTTTTATGTATATCCTTAGGGTACTTCATGTACAAAGGAGAGGTCAAGTTCCAATAAGAAGCTAGAGAAGAATAAATAAAAAAAGTTTATGCTTGATGTTGTAATTGTTATGTATGGTCCTAGTTTTCCCAAGACACTAAACTGTTGGATCCACTTTGTGTAATACTATTATGTTGTTTATCTTTAAAATGATTTAATAGTAATGTAAGAAAATTATGGGTCTCTATACATGGTATCAAAGGAAAGGTTTAGTTAATTTGGTAATTAGGATTATTGAACTCTAGAAAAGACCTCTAGCATGAGACTAAGTACAAATATGCACACAGGAATCTTTAAATAGGGATCCCATATGTTATGATTTAAGTATAAATTGTTTAAATGAATAATTTATTCATGACTTGTTGACTTATGTTTTATTCTAACCTTTTCTATTTTAGAAAATGGTGGGAACTAGGAGCAACCAGTCCAATAACTCATGCGAGGGCCAATGCAACAATTACCCGAACGACATCCCCAATGATTTGGGAGGTGGTGTTCAAACCTTCATGGCGATTCTTACCCAATTATCTCAGGTTATTAAAAATAACCATAATAATGGGGAATTTCCTCCATCACCAAAGATAGAGAAACTAGCTATCGAATGTTTTATGCTGTAACGACCATCGATATTTAGTGGATCTTCCGCTCCACTAGTTTCGGAACAGTGGGTCAACTCCATGGAGAAGATCTTTTCTATTATTTATTGTTCTAAAATGGATAAGGTGACAATATCCATTTATTGTATAGATGGAGAGGCTGATAAATGGTGGTATTTTATTAATAACACCAAGACAGGGGAGGAAATTGAAGATATGGAATGGAAAGACCTTAAGATTATGTTTCTTAATAAATATTTCCCACGAAATCTTCGCAGAAACATGAAGAGAGAATTTATAGAGCTCAAGAAAAAAGAAGGAGAATCCATAACAACCTATGAAGAGAATTTCACAAGGCTTTCAAGGTAATCTTCGGTTTTTGTTATCAACAATGATAGAAAAATTGATAGATTCTTTAGTGGATTAAAACCACACCTTTGAAAGGATCTTGAAATTCGAGACTTTGTGAGTTATGAAGAAGTTGTTCAGTGTGCTCTCAAATTATAGATAGAGTTTGGACAATGTTCCCATGAATATAGTGATAAGAAATGAATTATGGAGTTTCATGCTGGAGGATCTAATGACAAAGGTGGGAAGAAAACTCAGTGACCCATATGCCAAAAATGTGGGAAGTTGCACCATGGGAATTTCCTCAAAGGGACAGGAAAGTGATTCAAGTGTGGGAAAGAAGGAAACCATGCTCAATAGTATCGAAAGGACATGAAAATGAAGTAGAATATAGCCGAAGAAAGGAGATAATAACCCATGGTTCAATGCTACAACTGTTGGGAGCTAGGCCACTATACAAGCCAGTTCACTAAACCTCGAGTTCTCGAGGGTAATCAGCATCAACAGCCACCAAATCCAAAGGAACAAGGGAAGGATTATGCCATCACTAATGCGGAAGTGGAACAATATAATGAAGTTGTACAAGGTAAACTTTCTATTCACTCAAGAATGGAAAAAGTCTTATTGGATTCTATTTCTATGCATTACTTTATATCTTGCAAGTTTGCTAGAACTATAGAATCAAAGCCCCGAAACCTTGAAGTAGAGATATCTGTAAAAACACCAAGTGGTCAAATAATTGCAACCCAAGTGTTTGACTCTTCTCCTGTTGGTGTATGTGGGAATATTCTTCCAGAAAATCTTGTAATACTTTCCTTGGTGTAATTCAATGCTTTAATGGAAATGTATTGGATCTTGTTATATAGATCACATATCAACTGTAGGGAAAAGGAAATATCTTTTCATATTTCAAACTATCCCATTCTCCTCTAAAAATGAAATGAAGATCATGAATATCTTTTGAAAAATCTCTCAATGGTGTGGGTGTTGATTCCCTGTGAAGAATCATACATCTCCCAAATGGTTGGATCAAAGGAAAGTTCCAACCTTGCGGAAATGCCCATCGTGAGGGAATACAGTGATGTATTTCTTTAAGAGTTACCCAGAATTCCCCCAGATCATGAGGTAGATTTCTCAATTGAACTCATACCCGGAGCTACTCCTATATCAAAGTTTCCTTATAGGATGTCTCTTATCAAACTGGAGGATATAAAGAAGCAGCTACATGAGAATCTGGAAAAAGGGTTCATACGCCCTAGTGCATCACCTTGGGGTGCACCAGTGCTCTTTGTAAAGAAGAAGGATGGAACAATGTGGCTGTGTTTTGATTATTGAGAACTCAATAAGATCACCATAAAGAGCAAGTATCCCCTTCCAAGGATTGATGACTTGTTCTATCAGTTAAGAGGAGCTCAATACTTCTCAAATGTGGATCTTTGTTCTGGATATCATCAACTAAAGGTGAAGAAGGAAGATATTCAGAAGACCGCCTTCCATACAAGGCATGGGAACTATGAGTTTCTTGTTATGCCCTTAGGACTTACTAATGCCCCTATAATCCTCATGGATTTGATGAATAGATTATTTAGACATTACCTTGACAAATTTGTGGTAGTGTTTATTGATGATATTCTCATCTACTCCAAGAGAAAAGAGAAACATGAAGAAAATCTAAGACTTGTGTTGGTGGCATTGAGAAAGGATAAGTTGTACGCCAAGTTCAGCAAGTGTGACTTTTGGATAAATAAATTTGTGTTTTTGGTACATCTGATCACAAGTGAATGAATTTCTGTGGATCCATCAAAAAAAGGTGATTGAGGAATGGACCAGGCCCTCTAGTGTCACCAAAATCCATAGTTTTCTTGGATTAGTTGGGTACTACCGACGTTTTGTGAGAAACTTCTCATGATTGTCAAGCCTGATAACTAAGTTTACAAGGAAAGTGGTAAAGTATGTCTGGATGGAAGAATGTGAGGGAAGCTTCATGGATCTAAAGAGAAGGTTGATCACTACACCTATACTCACACTACTGAAAAGTGGAGAAAGTTTTTTGATATAGAGTGATGCTTCAAAGAAAGGATTGGGTTGTGTACTCTTGCAAAATGAAAATGTGATAGCCTATTCCTCACAGCAGTTGAAGATACCTGAGTCGAACTACCCAATGCATGATCTAGAGCTGGCGGCATTGATTTTTTCCTTGAATATATGGCGGCACTAACTTTATGGTGAGAAGTGTGACATGTACACCGACCACAAGAGCCTAAGGTATATATTCACACAAAAGGAGCTCAACATGAATCAAAGAAGATTTTTAGAGCTAATCAAGGATTATGATTGCTCTATTAACTACCATCTTAGAAAGGTAAACAAGGTATTTGAAGCTCTAAGTAGAAAAGAACATGCTACTCTATCCATGCTACGGATTGAGAAATACCTTATCTTCTTGGATAAGCGAATGATGAATTTAGAAATCATAAGGGCAGAGGATACATCCTACCTTTCCCAAATTATTGCACAACCATCCATCCAAGAGAAGATTAAGGAAGAAAAAAAGGATGATGTGGAGATACAAAATAGGGTGAATGTAGTAAAGGAGGTAAGCTACAAGAGCTCCATATAAACGATGATGGTGTGATTTAGTTTGGAACACAGCTTTGTGTGCCATCATCACCCATGATAAAGAATGAGCTATTGGAAAATGCACATAGCTCAACATTATCTATCCATCCTGGTAGCACCAAGATGTACCATGATCTCTGAGAACAACTATGGTGGGATAACATGAAGAAGGATATTTTAGAATATATATCAAGGTTCTTGGTATGTCACCAAGTTAAAGTAGAGTGACAAAAGTCCAAAGGGTTGATGCATTCATTGCCTATAACCATGTGGAAATGGGAGAATGTTACTGTAGACTTTGTCAAAGATCTCCTAAAGACGTCGAAGGAAAATAATATGATATGGGTTGTGGTTGTGGTTGATCGACTCACCAAGACTGCCCATTTTATCGTCATTCAAGAAGATCTATCACTAGAAAAACTTGCAAAGATATATGTGAAGGAAGTGTTGAGATAGCATGGTGTTCCACTCTCAATTTTCACTGACCATGATCCAAGGCTCCCAACTAAATTCTGGAGGAGCCTTTAACATGCTTTGAGTACTGAATTAATTTTCAGCATGACATATCACCCCCAAACTGATGACCAATCTGAAATGACTATTCAAACGCATGAAGATATGCTAAGAGATTTCTCTCTAGAATTAAAAGGTGGATGGGATAAGCATCTTCCATTGGTTGAGTTCTCATACAACAATAGCTTCCACTCGAGTATTCAGATGGCTCCATGTGAAGCACTATATGGAAAGTGATGTAGAATTACAACATTTTGGGGTGAAGTTGGAGAAAGAAAGCTACTTGGACCTGATCTTGTGCAAGAGATGACAGAGAAGGTTCGAGTCATCCAGAAACACATCAAATATTCTTAGAGTCAGCAAAAGAGCTATGCTGACAACTGTCGAAGGGACTTGGAGTTTGAATTTGGAGATAATGTCTTCCTTCAAATATCACTATGGAAGAGAGTCTTGTGATTTGGAAAGAAAGGGAAGCTAAGCCCAAGGTTCATTGGCCCCTTTAAAATCCTTGATCACATAGGAGTTATGGCCTATTGGCTTTCACTTCCACTGAATATGGCTCAATTTCATGATGTTTTCACGTATCACTCCTAAGGAAGTACATACCTGATCCATCACATGTACTCAACTCAGAGGTGGTATAGCTTGAAGATTATGTCTTCTATAAGGAGCAGCCAGTAGAGATTTTGGACCAGAGAGATAAGGTTCTACGTAATAAGACAACCCACCTTTTCAAAGTTTTGTGGAGGAAACAAAAGTTTGAAGAAGCTACTTGGGAACCGGAAGAGGTGATGAAGGAGAAGTACCCTCACCTATTTATGTAAAATGAAATTTTGAGGGAGAAATTTCATAAGGGGGAAGAATGTAACGACCCAAAGTTTAATCATTGGAATTCACTTCTTATAATTATTCCTTATAGTATAATCACATTAGGAATCGCAATGAAATATATTTATACTAAATATTATGTGACCATTAAACATAATTTTTCCACTTTGTTTTGGTTTTCAAAAATCTGACATACACTGTTGCATTCAAGATGATTTTTTGAGTCTAATAAAACAAAAATAATTTGTAGTGAATTGTAACATACCCTTATTAATAGTAACCTACCCTTATGAATAGTAACCCACCCTTATGAATAGTAAATCTACCAAAATAATAGTAACATTACCCTTGAATAATTAAATAAAATTAAGGTATCTTATAAGTGACAATTTAAACATAGTAAAAGTATTGGTATTTTTGTAAGCCATAAATAATTAATTATAATTAATTAATTAATTTAAAAGAAAATATATTTTCTTAAAATGTGTTCATAAATTAACAAATCTATGTCTTATAGATTTAAGATAATTTTAGAAGACTTTATGTAATTTTTGAAATCATTATAAAATCAGTTTTAATTTTAAAAACTATTTTTTTCAAGTAAATTATGTTTTTAATTAAATATTAAATTATTCATATTAATAAAATTATTTTTGAAAAATGGAATTCATTTTTGTATTCTACACGTCAAAAAATGGTTGGGGTGAATTTTTGGTATTTTTCTGAAATACTTGAATTTTTTATGAATACTTAAATACCATAATTTACAAAAATAAGCTAAATAAGCTAATTATAGAGTCATGTATGATGTTATTCTGATTTAAGCCCACTTGGTTCAGGATCACATGATAAAATTACTATTATTGGTCATGTAATACTCACTATTCCTTGTCTTGTGGGAAAATAATAAACTAATGAATTTTATATTGAGAAAACTCCTCTCCCCTCGACTATAAATACCACCCTTCACACCCTCATTTCCTCACACCTCTCAAGCTTCAAAACTTGTTTAAACTCTTCCCAAGAATCCTCCATAGCCCCTCCCCCACATCCAAGATCTTCTGGTCTCATAAAAAGAGCAAGTCTAGGCCCTTTAAGGAGGATCCCAAGAGGATGATTTAAAAGGTAATTTCTCTCCCTCTTCTCCTTTAATTCCCTTTCAATTTCAAGTTATTTTCTTAATCTCTCCCCACCTATCTTTGTCCAAATGGTATGATAACTCCTGTATCATACATATACTAGAATTTTATGATACTAATGTTATATTATACCATCCAACCACTTATCCTCTTCCTTTTATTTTACAAAATAAAATGTTGTTCGTGAGGTGTTAGTCTATCACCTTCCAGAACGACATGTTTTATTTTTTCATTTGTACCTTCAGATCTGCTCATGAAACAATTTTTATGGTTGAACCAGAATATGTTTTATGTATTAAGTCTTATTTAAAGTTTTTTAACTAAATTATGTAGATATTACTAAATTATTAGTCAAAACAAGTTCGTTGTGGTCGAAAAACCACCCAAATTAACTGCAACAATCATCATTTAATTCTTATCTAATGATTCATCCACATGGAATAAAATTTAATTAATTATAAGATCATTTTAACTTTTTTAATATCATTAATAACATGGAATATATGTTTTGTATGTTTATCCAAGTTCTACATGAACTTTCATTCCTAAATATACGTGAACCGCTCAAGAAAACCGTAAAAATGAACATTCCCGAACAATGTTTTTAAACTATATAACTCATCAAAAGGACCATAAAATATCATAATGAAAAAAATAAACCCTATTCATGTATAAAAGGTTCTGTAATTTCTAATTAATGAGTATAATGTCATTATACATGACATTAAAGCGAAATAAGCGTTCAGATATAAGGTAAGGGGAAATTCTCAAACCCAACTTTCATCCTTCAGGTTCTCCCACTTTCACACCTTTTTGATATGGTTACTCCCTAAAAATCTTTTGTTCATCATTATATTTCCTTTTTTGTGATATAAATGTTTTTCACTGGTATTTATTTCAAATCAAATGTTTTCCAAAGGAACTCTTCTTTTAAGAACACATCTTCTACTTCTCATTCAAGATTGACGGGTTTTATAACATGTATGTTATTCCCTCTTTCTTTTTGAAACCCAATGTTTATGAATTTGTTCTTATGAGATGAAACCCATTCCTTTTCATGGGTTAGTTATGTTCATTTTTTATATATTTTCATTGTGGCATGCATGATAAATGATAATGTTATGATGTGACAGGTGCACCCGGAATTATATAGCGCAATATGAATGTTTCAATATGACAGGTGCGTCCAGAATCATACAGTGCTCCAATGCATTGGGAAAAGTGATGATTCTGAATAAGTTGATGTGAAATATGTTTGAACAAGATTCTAGCTTTGTTAACAAGTATTTGTGTTAGTTAACCACTAATACAAGATGTTTCAATTTTATGCATTACCACATTTCAAGCCTCTTATTAATGTTTCCTCTCATGTTCATGATCTTTTTCCTATGTTATGATTATGATCAACCATTGTTATATTGTTCTTATATATCCTTTTATTGGGCTTTTATATCACCCCTTTTGTGAATTTACCATTTTTAACTTTGTTAAACATAGTTTTCCTTAAGGTTAAAAATGAAATATTTTAAACTTACAATTCACCTCCCTCTTATAATTGAGCATCTACATACACTATTTCAATCCTAAAATTTGTATCAGAGAAGGTCTCTGAAATAATTATACTTATGTATATTTTTTCTTGCTCAAATTAATCTTGTTGTAAATTTTATTTCTTAACTTTTCTTGTTCATGGTTTTATTAAATATTTTTATCTTTTTTTCATAAAATTTTTATACTTAAAAGTTTTGTGGAAAGGATATTTTCTTATAGAATGGTAGTTACAAATGTTGGTTCTATTGACAACATTAATCCTACCAGACCAAAAAAATTTATGGAAATGATTATGATTACTATAGAGATAGAATGAAGACTTTTTTCAGTAACACTGGAGTAGATAATTTTTTAATTCTCATTGGGGATTACAAAATTCTAGTCAAGGAAGTCAAAACCTTCACCAACCAAGAATAATCAGAATATCAACTAAACTACAAGGTACAAAATAATTTTTAGTGTTCTATGAACAGGAATATATATAGTCAAAGATCTTCTTGTGAATATTCCAACTGCATTTGGAAGAAACTTGAAGTAACACATTTTGGGACTTCAAAAATGAAAGAGACCAGAAGAGAAATGTTAAGAGAAGAATATCATGGATTTGTTTTTCCCTATGGAGAATATGTTTGCAAATTTCAACAAAGATTTATGACTATTGTAATTAGTCTTCAATATATTAGAGAAAAAGGTTTAGATGACGAACTTCTTGTGGAAGAGAATATAGATATTATTCCCAACTAGTGGGAATCCAAAATAATAGCCATTGATGAGAATAGGAAAGTCTCCAATATTACCCTTGATGAACTTTTTGGAAATCTTATTCCACATGAGACAATAATGAAAATAGATGTTGATATGAATAAGAAGAAGAATCGCAATGGAAGTGTATCCTTTACTACTACTAAAGTAAAGACTCTGGAAATGGTTACAAGATCTAAGTC
This sequence comes from Viscum album, assembly GCA_963277665.1. NCBI lineage: Eukaryota > Viridiplantae > Streptophyta > Magnoliopsida > Santalales > Viscaceae > Viscum > Viscum album. The sequence goes on along the minus strand of OY728121.1, from coordinate 533,906,499 downwards.
TAAGAAAGTCACTATTCTATATGAGTCTAGTGAAAGTGAACGTTTTGAAAATGAGTTGGACAATCTTGCTCGAAGGATGAACAAGATAGTTGGAAATAAAGACTTTCAGTATATATATAAGAAGAAATAAAGAAAATATAGGAAATATTTGGAGGTCACTTTCTATGAATGCAAAAGAGTCATACACATCAGGCCAGATTGTCCCATGCTTAAAAGAAAATATAGAAAAGAAAATAATTATGAGAGGAATAGAAAGAATTATTACAAGTAGAAGGGTAAGGAATTATATAAGTATAATGATATATGTAGTTCCTATGGTGGTGACTCATCTAATGAATCCTCAGAGTATGAATATTTTAGTCAAAAAAATCTTGGTCTACTAGCCAAACTACCCATTAAAAATCATTTTAAATTGGCCAAGGTACACAATTTTGAATCTATCACTAATGAATCTTTGAATGAAAATTATACTGATTATAAATATTATAATTCTTTAGATAAAGAATATTCTTCTGAAGAAGATAACTCTTTACCTCCATATGAATAAGTGTTTAGGTTTTCCAAACTACTTGAAAATGAAAATTGTAATATAAAAAAGAAGTTAGAGAAGGAAAATTATAGAATTTTTGGTTTAACTAAAGAAGTATAATATCTTTATAAGGTTCTTGATTAGAAAATTTTTGATTTTTAAAGGGTTTATAAAAACCTCAAGGAAGTTAATTCTGAGAAGTATAAACTTTCTAAGAATCTTGAAAATGTTATTTCTAAGAAATATATTTTATAGGATAACTCTAGTTATAGTTATAATAAATTTGAGGATCATAATTTTGTAATTAGACTAAAATCCAAAAAAAATCCTTAAAGAAACTTTTATCAAATTTTACCTTAGGAAGGAAAGAATTTGATAAAATGTATTCACAACTTCATCCTCTAAGAAATAGTTATGGATTTGGTTATACTCATTCGAAACCTATTTTGAGTAACAATTATTTTGTTCCCCAAAGTGCTCCATTTTGTAATAAATATCAGTGTGGTGGAAATTGGGAGAAAAATTATTCTTTAAATAAAACCCAATCATTAGGTTTCCATAAATCTTATTTTTCCAAGAAAATGTGGGTACCAAAAATTTTACTTTCTGAAATTTCTGAATCCAAGAAAGTTTGAATTTTGAAAGTCTAACTCTTTTATTTTTATGAAAATAAAGAAAGTACCAACAACAATACCTGGTACACAGAAAGTGGATATTCCTAGCATATGACTGGTAACAAAAAATTCTTTGAAAATATTATCAAGACAAAATGAGGAAAAGTAACTTCCAATGATAATACTTAGGGAGAGATTTTTGGTATAGGTATCATTTTGCTTCTTGGAAAAACATTAATTTAAAATGTTTTATTTATTAAGGGTCTTAAGAACAACCTCATTAGCATAAGTCAATTATGTGATGAAGGTTACCTTGTGAATTTTAGGAATGATAAATCCTTAGTACACAATTCCAAGGAAGAGTTTATTATTTCTACCCATAGATATGATAATGTATATATACTAAAATTAGAAGACCTTAAGAGCCAATATCTACCTTTCCTTAGTGAAATGGAAGATAAATATTGGTTATGGAATATAAGGTTAGGACTCTATAACCTTAGGAACCTATAAAAACTCTAAATGAAAAGACTTGTTAAGGATCAACCAGAGCTTATAATTGATTCTTTAAAATTTTGTGATCCTTTTCAATATGGAAAGAAATATAAATCAAGTTTAAATTCAATAATTTAATTCTCAACTTATAATGCATTACAGTTAATGCATATGGATATTTTTGGTCCTGTGAAAATTGGAAGTATTGGAGACAAATATTATGTATTTTTTTAGTTGATGATTACACTATATTTACATGGGTCTATTTTCTAGAAAATAAATATGAATCTTTTTCTTATTTCGAAATTTTAAGATCACAAGTTAAAAATTATAAAAACATTCCATTGATAACTATTCATAGTGATCATGGAGGAGAATTTAAAAATATAGATCTTGAAACTTTTTTTAGTAAGAGAGAAATTACTCATAACTTCTCATCCCCAAGAACTCCTCAGCAGAATGGTGTTGTTGAAAGAAGAAATTGAATTATTTAAGATATAACTAGAACCATGTTGAGTGAATGTTCTATTGATAAAAACTTTTGGGATGAAGCTGTTAGTACTACATGTTATACTATATATCGAGTTTTAATCCAACTTTTTCTTAACAAAACACCTTATGAATTGTGGATAGGTTGAAAACCTAGACTTTATTACTTCAAATGTATTTGGTTGCAAAGTATTCATCCTAAATACTAAAGAGAAATTACATAAATTTGCACCCAAATATATTTAAGGAATTTTCCTAGGATACTCCACTACTTCTAAGTCATATAGAGTTTTTAATAAAAATACAGGTATTATTGAAAAAACAGTGCATGTTAAATTTGATGAAACTAATACTTTTATTTTTAAACAACCCAAACCTACATCCTCGGATGCATTTTCAAAAACTTATTATCAAATTTTGATAGAATATTCTTCTAATAAGGAAAATGTTCAAGAAAATATCTCTGAAACATTTACCCGAGAAGATTTTCTAACATATGTTGATGAACAGGTTTTACAAAACCCAAATCAGTTGTTTCTTAAGAATCATCCTAGTGATAGTATCATTGGTGATGTAAATAAACCTGTAAGGACTAAAATTTCCTTAATAAATAAAGTAGATTATCTAGAATTTATTTCCCAATTATAACTAGAAATCACTGATGAAGCTTTAAGTGATGATGATTGGATTAAATCCATGTAAGATGAGCTAAATGAATTCAAAAGGAACAAATTATAGACCTTAATTAAAAGACCTAAGGAAACTTCTGTAATCGGAGTTTAATGGGTCTTCAAAAATAAGTGTGATGAAAAAGGAATCATAGTAAGAAATATAGATATATTACTTGATAAAGGCTATAAACAACAATAAGTAATAGACTATGAAGAAACCTATTCTCCAGTAGCTAGACTTGAATCTATTCACATTTTACTTTCCTTTGCAGCATTAATTAATTTCAAACTTTTTCAAATGGATGTAAAGTTTTCTTTCCATAATGCATATGTTCAAGATGAATTTTATGTTGAAAACCCTCTTGGTTTTAAAGAAAAAAAACATCCATAACATGTTTTCAAACTTAACAAAGCTTTATATGGACTTAAAAAAGATCCTAGAGCCTCGTATGATAGACTTACATGATTTTTGTTACAAAAACATTATGTTAAGGGAACTATTGATCCATCTCATTTTATAAATAAAGATAATAAAAATGTTTTAATTGTTCAAATATATGTTGATGAAATTATATTCGGATGAACTCAACAATCCTTAACTAATTATTTTGTGAATCTAATGAAATTTGAGTTTGAAATTAGTATAATGGGTGATTTAACATTTTTCCAAGGTTTTAAAATTTCTCAGAAACCAAAAAGAACTTATATATCACAGTATAAGTATATTAAACATCTTATTAAAAAGTATGGATATGAAAACACTAAAAGTATAAGCACTCTAATAGGTACCTCAAATTCTCTTGATCTTGATGAATCTGGGAAACCAGTAGATCAAAAATCATTTAGAGGTACGATGGGAATTTTACTATACTCGACATCTAGTCATTCAGACATAGTATTTTTAGTATACTTATGTGCAAAATATAAATCTAATTCAAAGAAATATCATTTAAAATCAGTGAAAATAATTTTTTGCTATTTAAAGGGAACCATGGATTTAGGACTTTTCTATACTTCTAGAAATGATTATGTTTTAAAAATATTTTTGAATGATGATTTTGGTGGATGTATAATGGATATAAAAAGTACATTCAGAACTTTTCATTTATTATGAGATTCATTAGTTTCTTGGTCATGTAATAAGTAAAACTTAGTAGCACTTTCCACTACTGAAGCTAAATATGTATCAGCTGGAAGTTGTTGTGCCCAAATGTTGTGGATGCAACACACACTCACAAACTATGGAATGATTTTTACTAAAACACAGATATTGTGTGATAACACAAGTTTCATTTCCTTAATAAAAACCCATGCACATCACACCCGTGAAGAACACATAAATATTAGGCATCAGTTTCTTAGGGATCACACACTTAAAGGAGATATCATTCTTCAATTTATCGGAATGCAAGATCAACTTGATGATATTTTTACAAAATCTTCACCATCCGATAGATTTGAATACATTAAACAAAAGTTACAAATGATATACATAAAGTAATCTTCCATATTAATTTTTTGTTGAAAACTATCTCCTTACATTAAGTAACTCCTTCTTATAGAGGGAAGTACATTTTCTTTTTAATCAAATTTTTTTCCTTAATCAAAATTTCCATAATCAAAATTTTTTCCTTAATCAAATTTTTTGTAATCAAAATTTTTCCTTAATCAAATTTTTTGTAACCAAAATTTTTCCTTAATCAAAATTTTTTTCTAACCAAAATTTTTTCCCGTAATAAAAATTTTCCTAACAATTTTTTTTTCTCGTAACCATTTTTTTTCCTTAGTCAAAATTTTTCGTAAACAAATTTTTTCTAGAACTCAAAATTCCATAACCAAAATTTCCTTTCCTTAATAAAATTTTCTAGAATCTAAATTTCTTCTAGAATAATATTTTTCATTACTAAAATTTTTTTTTTGGCAATTCAGAAGGTATGTTTCCTTAAATAATTTTAATTAAATTTTTTACTTGTTGGTATTCAAGAAAAATTTTATCAGATTCACTTTACCTAAATCTGAAATTTTCTTTAAAACCTCAAAATATTGGAACTTACCAAATCCTTATTTGGATTTCATATCAACCTCCAGATCATTTTGAGCTCATTTAAACTTTTAAATCAAATCGGGAATTCTAATTTTGACCTTTACGCCTATATAAAGGCCCCATATTCCTCATCCCACATCAATTTTCAAAGTTTTCTATGTTGAAGCTCTTCCTCTTTTCAAAAACTGTGTTCCGCTTCTCCAAGTTTACTTAGACTATGTATGTCATTAGAAACCTCTCCATAGAAACATATGTCTTCAACCAAGGAATTTAGAGAATGGAAAATATATTTGGAAAGGTTAGTTGATCAAAAATTCTTTTCTAAGTATAATTCTTTGATTACGAAAAAAATTAAATTGAATGGACGGGAGAGCTTTGGCGTAGAGAAGCTAGAAAGTCAGCATCCGGTTTACCCAGAGTTGCTTATATAATTCTATGATTCGGTAAGTTTTTAAAACAAAGGTGGAGGAGAAAAATTTTCATTAAAGAGCTATGGGAAAACATATTCCCTATCCTTCAACATGGAAAAAATGTACTTGGAGTTCTGTATAAAGGAGAAGCAATTTTCTGCACTCACAAGCTGCCAGATCAGTTAGGAATTTTTGAGAAGGAAAAGGAAATAGAGTTCCTTATACTTAAAGGAGTAAAATCACCAAAGATTTACCATCTCTCAACAAACTTAATATTGTTGGATTTATGGGTGCATGTTTTCCTCATTATGAGAATATGAGACAAGGACTCCTTAAAGAAAAGTGACATCTTAACTTGGATTTTCTGGTTAACTTGAGGAAGATAAATCCTAAGAAGTATATTCTTATGAAAATCACCAATATCAATAATGGAACTATAGAATCCCAAATCATAATGTATCTGGATATTTTATCTAAGATCGTAGTGATATTCTTAGAATCATTCAAAATTTCTTGCAACTCCAAATCAAGAAGTTTCAAGATCTTGCTACTAAGTGATGACACCTTGAAGAGAAAGAAAGTTAGTTTCAATAATAATTCCAGAGAATTTTATGATCTTTAAGAAAGTGAGGTTGAAGCTTTAGTGAATAAAATGGAATTAGGATAGACTTCCAAGAAAGATCAAAATAAGATAAAGGAAAAAGAACTGGAAACCAAAGAAAAACCTACAGTTCTAGAAATTCAGTCAGCACCACCAAATCTGAAGAAGAAAAAAGCATTCCCTGATGAAGTTGTAGAAAAATGGAGGGAAAAATGAAGCACAAAAAAGAGTGAGATACCGGTTTTGGCCTAGATCTTGTTGAGGTAAAGGCTCTGAAGATTAAAACTGATGAAGATCTAGAGAAGTAAGAAAAAAAAAAGAAAAAAAAGAAGAAAATGTCTGAATATGAGATTGTTCAAGAAATTCTAGAGGCTAATAAGAAAGCCTATGAATATATTCATACACCAGAATCCTTTCTTAAATAACTAGTACCAGTAGAGACTCTAGGAAGGAAGATGTCAATTCCAGAACTTGTTTTATAAGAAGAGATAGTTTAGAAAGAATATGTATAAGAATAATAAGAGGATGAAAGTGAAGATGTTATAAATCAATTTTAAGAATATCATGAGAAGAAAAGTCCTTCTGAAATTATTTTAATCTGGACTACCCAGGCTGAATCAAATAAAATTATTTCTGAAGGAAAAAAGGATGATGGTTAGGAAGAGGTTAACAAACCTTCTTATGATGAAATTAGCAATCGTGACTTCATCCAACCTGATGATCTTAATAAATATGCTGAGAAAGTATAGGTTGATGAAGATAAAATTTTCCAACTTTTAGATAGTGAGAATGAATCTCCGGAGGTTGCGGAGAATATTTATAAAGTTGAAAAAGTAAAACAGATGATTTTTGATAAACCTGATAAGGTTGTGGTGGTTAAGAAATATGTTGGTGGATCATCCGAAAGGAAGGTTGTAGAGCTATAAAAATAATCTTCACCTACAAGGGAATTAGATTACGAATCATCTTACATGGGTTAGGATTTCATGGTATAGTCTCTGAAGAAGTTAGTAGACACCATACCCTTGTTTCCAAGCATTGGTTCGAGGTGTCAGCTATGTTAGTATTCCATTAATTAGAAGTCGTATTCTATAAACATGCTCATGGAAAAATTCATCAAGCTTGAGGCTAATTTCAAAACCTTCTATATTGGTTATGATGCTCATAAGAGATCTTATAAGGAAATTAAAAAATGGTCTAAGATAATTATTGAAGACATGAGAATATTTGATGACTTTTATGACTCAGTGAAAGATGCCTTCGATAAGTCTGATGATATGATAAAAAATCTTACGACAAGTTTTATAGAGAAGTTGAACCTTGAGAAAGTATCCTAGAAGAAAGAAGATAATGATCTATATGGAAATTTAAATTCAATTGCTCAAAATTTGAAGTGAGAAAGGGAACTCAGGGAAGAGTTAGAAGAAAAGTTCAACCAACAAGAAGTGATATTGAAGTCTCAGAAAGAAACTCTTAAGTCTCGGGAAGAAAAACTCAAGGCTCTGGATAAGAAAAATCAGGATCAAGTATTATTACTCAAGCAGTTTGAGTATGATTATAAGGAGGCCAATAAATTGAAAGCTACCTTAAGGAAGGTCATATCGAAGGAAAAGAATTAAAAATGAGAATGACATTCCGATCTTTTGTTGTATTTTCCTTGTATCATTTTTTTCCAATCATAATGAAAATATTGTTGTCCTTCATTTGTTTTTTCCTATTTAGTTCTAATCTTTCTGGTACCATTTTTTCATTCTCATTATTCTTTTTTTTAAATCACAAAGGGTGAGAAAAGAATGATCAAAAGAATATTAAGTATAAATAAGAGAATTCCCAAAGTAAGGGGGATTTTAATTAAAGGGGGGTTTACTTAAAGAAGACATTCATATGTAAGAAAAAGTAAAATCTCTACAAGGAAGTCAAGAATAAGATCCTCAGGGAGTTCAAAACCTAAGGGGGAGTTAGTCGTACTCATCATGATTCATAAGTAAAGGGAGATAAGTTTTTTTTAAAGTTCATAAAGAAAAATCTTATTCATTATATTCTTTTTTGAAAGGTTTTTTGTTCTTTAAGAAAAGTGGTATATTGTTGAGTCAATATGGTTTCCTTATGACTTTTCCATTCATCTATGTTTTTAAAATCACAAACACTTAATCTTAAGGAAAATTATCTTTCCCTAAGGATTATTTTCTTAATGAAAATTTCCCTTCTCTAAGGAAATTTTTATTCTTGCCTTGGTTTTCATTAAATCATTTTATGTTATCTCAAAAAAAAGTTAATTTTATTACTAAGTCAAAAAAAATTGTATCATTATCAAAAACAATTGGAATATTATAGTTCCTTGGTTATCAAATTATCTGAAATTCAGACTCTAAATTCTCTAAAATTCAGACTCCGAATTCAGACTCTAAATTCTCTGAAATTCAAACTCTGAATTCTCTAAAATTGAGACTCTGAATTCTCTAAAATTCAGACTCCAAATTCTCTAAAATTTAGACTCCGACTCTGAATTCCTTATAATTTGGGCTCTGAATTTCTCAGAATTCAGAATCTAAATTCCTCAGAATTTAGACTCCAAATTCCTCTAAATTCAGACTCCCAATTCTTTAGAATTGAGACTCTTAATTCCTCATAATTCATACTCTCAATTCATTGGAATTCAAACTCCGAAATCTATATAATTCAAATTCTAAATTCAATATAAAATAGAATCTGAATATCCATGTTCTCTAGAATCAGATTTTTTATATGATTACACTCTTAATTATATTTTTCCTTAGACTTTGGATATTCATAATTAGTTAAGATAATTCTATTTTTCCTTAGACTTCATATATTTTCTTTCTAACTAATCGTTGGTTGAGTGACACATGTACAAGCCCCTCCGAAATTCAAGGAAAAATATTACCTTTGGAGGAGGGATATGATCATTGAAGTTTTTCCTATAAATATGAGTTCATTTAAACGAGATCACAATATATTTATCAATCTAGAGATTACATGTTGTGATGTTGTGAAGTGATTTATAGAGAGATAAATACTCTCATGCTTTGTTCAGTTCATGAACATCTTGTTCAATAGTGAACATCTTATTCAGATTGATTCGTGTGACTCTGATTCTTGAAAATTACAATCGTGGGCTTCTGAGTATAGGAAGATAGATGTTCCAACTACCTTAAAGATTGAGGGATTACAGGGATATCAAGACAGATTCCAATATTCTTATCAAGGGATTACCCTAGTGTGGGTAAGGCAGAATTTCTTGAAAGTATAAATCAAGGGACCTTTATCCAGGGTTGTTGGATACCCTAATCTTTGGGAGAAAATATTTCCTACTTATTACTTATTTTTGTTTCAAGTTTTTATTTATGCTGTATTTTGATAAATTATGAAAGTATAACTATCTTATACTTTCTTATACTTTTCTTTCTCTGATAAATAAGATTTTATATGCTTTAAGGTATAATCTTCCTTTAAAAAATTGTTCTTAAGTTTCATTTCCATATTTATATTTTCGGACCCTAAGAAAGGTTGCTTCATAGAACTAAAATAGGATCTATAAATTTACCTTGTTTAACTTTGTTTAACATAGTTTTCCTTAAGGTTAAAATCAAAAAAAATTAAACTTACAATCCCCCCCCCCTCTTGTAATTGAGCATCTACATACACTATTTCGATCTTACAGATCATTTACTGGGGTAAATGACCTAAAGTTTGTGTATGTGTGTTTTTTGAAAAAAAAAATAATTTGGGTATAAACATGTAATGGATTAACGGGGATCTTCACAAGTTCAAAGAAAATTGGGGTGGTTTGAGGTTTTCGTGTAACAATCTGTAGCTTTCACTATCTGTTAGGAATTTACACATCATTTATTGGGAGTACATGACATGTATTGTTCACCAAACTCATGTCATTAGGTAAATACATAGTTTTAATGGTTACATTATATGAAAAGGTTTTAAACTATGTGTAATGTTGAAAGATAATTTTTTTTAAAAAGGTTATCAGTTTTTTAGTATATATGGACCTCAGGGATTGCATGATGTTTAAAGAGATTACACACCATATAAGTCTCATGAGTTGAGATTTTAGGGTGTTTCATGGATGACTCTTCATTCATTTAGTCATGTCCTATTTTATCTCAACCTAGAGTTATTCCCTAGAGATTTTTGGAACTTATACTCCTTTTGGATTGATTCATTTATCATTTGATCATCAGGGTTTTGTGCAGTGTATTTTGGGGTAATAGAATCATACTTTTTCTTTTTCTTTCCTTTGATTGTGGTAGTTTCATTGTGTTTAATTATTATATTTATTGATATGTTATGGTAATTATATATTTTTTTATTTTATATTAGTTGTGTGATCTTCCTCTGAGCGATGTTCCTTTATTGGTTGTAGTGTGGTGGGTGTGAGTTCTTTGATTTTTTTCATGATCTACCATTTCTTACATATTTTGTGTTGTTGAATAAATTCTAAGAGATGTGATGATTGATTCTATGTCATTTTTTGTCACTATTGTGTCCATCCTTGATGATGGATCCTGTTGCAGGTGTGTGTCACCCCAAGTTTCAGGAAGCTGGTTTCGTCTCTAGCAGATGTTAGATGAACTTCATTACTCGAGGTTTTATAAATTGTTTTATAAATGAATCAGAATGATTGATATGTGTGTGTTGAAATGGGTTTTTGATAAAAAATACATTTCCCCATAGTTTAAGTAAATGAAAAGGTGTTTTCAAATAATTGTGAAATGGATTTGTGAAATGTTTTTCAAATCATGGTTTTAATGAAATGGTTTGGAAAATAGTGCACATGGGAAGCCTTAGGTACTTAGGTGGAAGGTGTAGCAATAGTCATCATCCACTATCGGTGGGTTCACTCATGGGGTGTTCATCTTCTCCCTAGTCTGGTTTTTATAGGGATATGTTAGACCTATTAGGGGGTTCACTTTCTAGGGTGTTCCTATACTAACTATATTTGATGCATATGTCTAGGGGCTTGATGTGTACCCAATTTTCTATGTTAGGTATGGGTTTCCTATCTATCTTGGCCTAGTTTGATCCTTAGTGTGATGTTACCTGTGCTTTGGCTCATATTATTTTGGTTGTACTACCATAGATTTGATATGATATTTGATACTTGCTTTGGTTTGATAAGATTGATTTGTTGTATATGAATTATTTGAACTGATTTACTAGATTTATTTGAAAAATGTGGAAAAGGGGGAAATTATTATTTTTGCATTCTTTTGATATAAAAACAACTAAACTATATATCATGCCTCATTTTCCTTAAATTTTATCATGCTTGGATTACTGTAAAGAGACTTGATATGGAACACCTGGGTGGGATCCTATTGATCTTGTTAGCTCACACCCTATGTACCCCTTTGCTGGTGCATAGACCTTGTTATGTCTTTCGATATAGGTAAAGGCAAGGTGTCATAGTGAGGTGGATATTTTTTCTATCAGTGAGGTTTGGGTAAATGGTGGGAGGTTTCCAATTCTATCACATGGACTAGATATTTTATTTTTTCATCCTTTTTAATTGGTATTATCTCTTGGATATTATTTTGCTACCTTTTTAGTTGTATTGCTTCCATTTTTATCTATATGTTATGACGTATATATTCATGTTCTCTTTCATTGTTTCTTTCTATATCTATATATATGTCATGTTTTCTTCTTCAGGTTGGGTTAAATCGTTCCCTCTATTTATTGTTGATGTTGGGGTTCTCGATGCCAACCTATGAGGATGTGGAATTTCATTTAGTTATGTGTCCATTCAGGTCAGCTACCAATATTAAGAGGGTATCTGGGTTGGGTTTGTCACACATTTTCTTCATGTAACTAGGTTAGACCACAGATCTATATTCTTCTTTATATACCCTACATTAATTATATGGTTCTGTCTTTAAGAACTCAATAGAGTTTCATAGATCACTCCATCATGATACCAGGAAGGTTTTCAGTTCCTTTTTGTGAAATAGTGGTGTGCAGAACGCCTTTAACTCTTCATAAAAGTGACTTCATTGATACTCTATTTCTCTTCAGTAGAAATTTTTTCTCCCAATATTTTTTAGAAACCTCAACTTAGGTCAATCTCTTGGTATTTATAGACAATTAAACATTGACTCTCCTCTATGTTTTATACTAAGTTAATAATATTTATAAATATTTCCGATTAAAATGTTACATTAAATCCCAATTTAAAGATTTGAATATCTCAATTGTATCTCAAAATTTTGAATGTGGGTTTCCTTATTATATTTTTTTTATAACATGTGATGTTGATTATTATGGTGTCATCATGTTAATCAACTTATTCACCCTTCGTAAGTTTGGAATCAAATTCATGAAATGATGATCACGTGTAACAAATTAACTCGATCTCATACATGATCTTGAAAAATCAAATGGCCTTCTTCAACTTCATTTTTCATTCAACCAAAGATTGTTCTTCATATAATCTCATGCATGAATAACTATTATTTAAACTCATAAAATTTTTGATTCAAATCTTCATTTAAATTCCCTATAGATTCATGTTTCAATCTTCCGCACGATATATAAATATCCATGTCCTTAAATCTCAACTCTTCAAAACACATCTGAGATTCCATGTCTTCATGAAATTAGATATGTTACAGCAATCATATACATCACAATCATTTACATAAAAACCAACTATCTAGATCATAATGAAATTTTGGTACGTCACTAAAATATCTAGGTGGAAATTAGCTACATAGCAATCAGCAATGTGAATCTCAGTTAGCTATATAGAAATTTGGATACACCATGTAATCGGCTACGTGGATCACATTGAACTTCTCTATGTCATTGAAATGACTATGTGTAAATGAGTTATATAGAAATCAGTTATATGGTTTCTCAACTGGATACATCATTTAAACCGGATACATGAATTGGATACATAACTGAATTGGCTATGCAAATCAGCTGTGTGGTTAAATCGACTATGTAAATTGGCTATGTTGTTGAACTGGCTATGTGAATTGGCTATGTGGCTGAATTGGATATGTTAATCTACAATGTGGATTTGGAAAATTCCATACTTCACTTAAATAAATTTTAAACATCTTCAGATAACATCCAAGACTTCTTAAATACCTCAATACTTTTCAAAGAAGTTGTAGAACATGACCCATCGTCCACCAAAACATGTATTTGATTCTTTTAAATATCATCACATCAATCATCATACATCACATGCAATAATCAGAATATTTCATGTTCTGCTTCAAAAAAAATATTCATCCTGTTGAGAACAATGTGTCACACTTAGAATAAATGACACATGTCTTTGAAATTGAGGACTAGTTCAAAAATCATCAGAATTAACATGGGGAATTATTTTTCCAAATGGCATCCAAATAATCCATAACAATCCTTCAAGCATCATCACCAACCTTATTCAGTCTTTCTCAAATTATTTCTATATTTTTATTCACATGATTAATCATTAATCACAAAGGAATTATTCATAAATTTTATTTTATTTTTTGTAATATATTGACAAAAAATACAACCATACTCATCAACCAACCATATGGGGTTTTCGAATCATATAATTAATAAGATTAATTCGACCATGTTTTATCTTAATTAAGAATCAACTAGAATAAATGCGTGATAGCTATTTTAAATTTTTAGTAGTTTCATGAATATGGATGATCATGATCTTAGACAAACCTATGTATGTTTTTTTTTATTTTAATTTACTTTTTTAAAGGGTTTTACAATTTAATTTTAAATTTAAATGATGATATGAAACCCATACCTCCCTCTTCCATCATGTAGGACCACTGTGTCTATGGTTATTTTATGTATATTATCTTAAACCAATGACTTGGTTTCTCTCACTCATGTGTGAGTAAAAAAATATATTTATAGGAAGGAGTATCAAAGACACATGGAGTAAGAACATGAAAAATTCATCATGGTGAGGTGAAACCTACCCAAGATATACATAGGAGGATAGGTGAAATAATGCAACTTATACCCATCCCGACAAAAGGATTTTTTAACCAAAGGTAATAGGTTTATTTATTATCCCCTCAATAATCAACCATCACATAATCTTATGATAAAGTTGTTTATTTATTTTATTTTTTTCTATGCATGATTTATTTTATGGATTTCGGGCCATGATCACATAAATTAATGGACAAATATGCAAATATAGAATTAAAAAACAATTATTATGTGTAAAAATTTTATTAGTGCATGGTTAATTAATTAAGTAAAATACACTTAATATTATATATATATATATATATAAGTATAAAACCAATATATTTACACATAATAAACAAAAATACATTAATAAAATATTAATTCAGACAACGTCTTCCAGTACTTGAATAAGGAAGTATACATAGAACTAGGTGTTTACATGGACATAGTCTGGACACTTACTTTTATCAGGGAATTCTTAAGACATTTTTGGGTCAGCTTAACCAAGCTTGTATTAAATTTAATGTCCATAGTCTATTCAATACAAATTTGGATGCAACTGCAGAGGAAATCTGAGTGGGGATTTTAGGATTAGAGAGTTCATTCAATAGAAACAAGGAGCTTCCATATTGCAGTTCTCAAGACCACCTACCTAAACACTTTCTCATAATTCTCATGTCCATGGTCTGTATTATGAAAAATGAAATATAGGACATTTACAATAGAATGTAAACATATCATGACATTATGATTCCAATATATGAGGGTTGTTGTGAATTGATAAAATAGTTGTAGGATAATAAAATAATTACATATTGTTAGTCTAACATATTTTTGTTCATCAAATAAAGTATTAATAATCTACTCTTATTTTTTTGTATAATAGCATGTTTGTCAACCACATTATCCCTATGTTCAATATTTTTGAATGAAAATCACATAAATGGAAATACTTCTAGTAATGGTGAAAAATATTATGTGTCATCTTACACCAAGAATAAAAGCTTTACATGATGGAATCTAATCTACCCACTTCATAGGTGAGTGAAGAAGGGTTCTTTTTCAAAGAGAAACACTTGGAAAAAACACAAGATGTTCAATGGTTGATGTTATCATCCATGTCAAGTGAAATTCAAAATCCACATAAAACTATGGATATATAGACTATGATTAGTCATCTTTGTGATCTCTATCAAGAGAGAGAGAGAGAGACAAGAATGGTTTGAGATATCCAAGGAACTCTTCTCATGAAGGATTGGAGAAGGCGCACTAGACTAACCTCTCATAGTAAAAATTATTGGTGGTATTGAGCATCTTAAAATTATAGTATTTGAATTTCTTAAGGAATTGTGTTGTGTTCTCATTATCAACTCACTCCCTCATTACTTCTCGAGACTTATTTTGTATTATAATATGAATAAAATTTAGAAGTAGTTATTTTATTATTGGGTTCCCTTGACACAACATAAATAGTACTTTTTGATTACCATACCATGTATATAGTGAGTTATGCATGATGTAAACTTACCATAACAATGTTAATATTTCTGTACCCACTATTTAAATGGTAATTTTCATATATTATTTATCATATCAAAAGGTTATAGAATTTACAGGATTGTAATGAGAACCTCAATATACTATGATATTATTATTAAACATATATACTATGATCTAAATACATCATACTAATTGGAAATATATGATTTTCTACTATCAGTTGTTGGGGTATCATAATCATTGATACTTCTTTTCATGAATTTCACACTTGGTGATATTGGGTATATGAGATCATGAGGACTAACCTGCCAATAAGAACACCACATGTTTCAAGTGTCATTGGTTTCTCCTATTTGTGAACATGTGTAATGGTCTCATAATGTGACATTATTATCTTTGTGTGCTATTTGATTTCATACTTTGATTCAAGATGAAAATTGTGGCATTGATTTCATAGCAAGGTAGCTTACATTGGGTACATCAATGGTGGTATGGAATTGATTGAATAATAAAGATAGAATTTGTTGCTTCTGAAAGAAAGTGATATATCAGGACTAGTTGATTGGGATGGTAGTACCTTAACTAAATCCACAGTCATGGTAGAATAAGGTAAGTCTGTCCAGTTAGGTCAACAAAAAATAAAGTGAGAAACAATGATGACATGAAGTGTGAATCCTACTTTATGATATATTGTAAGACAGATAGATTATATTACATGGATTGTGTTCATAATAAAGGTTTTCATTAATATGAATTTTTCTTATCTCATTAAGGGCCTTGATGGGTTTCTAAACTCCACTCCTAGTCTATGAATAGTATTCACTACTATTGAGAGTAGGTAATAGAGGGTCACACACTTAGCGTATTCAAAATTCTATCCTATTTTAATGAATATGAGTATAGGAAATAGTGGTCCCCATAATAGGGTCTGGGAGATGTCTGAGAATATATGATCACTAATGAATAAATAGATTTAAATTATTTGAGTATAGAATAATTGGTATAGAATTTATTTATTAAAATTATTCACAAGATATTGATTGAATATATGAAAAATATTATTTGAACAAATATTATTTTAGTATTCATATTTCATTAAATATTTTCAATAATAATGAGTCAGTTTAATGGCTCCATTTTTTCACATAATACATTTATTATATTACAAGAATGTTATAAAAATATAAATTACATTTATAACCTAGTCAGTTGGTTATAAAATAGTATTTATATCTTATTTAGTGGAAAATAAATATCTGGGGGTCAATGAGTCATTTACATGTATTTCCTAGCTCGCTATATAAGTAGGAGAAGGATATTGTGTGATTTATTATTCATCGCATGATTTTGAGAGCCTCTCTCTCCTCTCTCCCACTTCCAAGTGAGATTATCACTCAATATAAGCAACTGAACACAGCTATCCTTTATGTATCGAAGAAATATTGATGCATTGATCGTCGGGATGTTAAAGTCATTGTCGAAGCTCCATGCTAGCTCCTAGAATTTGATGACAGACATTCATGTAGACTTTTGAAGTGTGTGTGGATGATCTAGAGGGATTCGGCTTTAGTTCCTTTGAGAAATGATCATTGGTTTAAAATAATTGAAGAATGCGACTTCAAATTGATCAAGGTATTATTTAAAGTATCTTTGTGCTTAACATTACTCTTGTGACATCCTCGGTAGTTTTACTGATCTATGTGTCATCAGAATCAACATAGTTATATTGATCTGATGATGAAAATTTTAATTCCCCAGCCCATATGCTTCTGCTGCACCCTCAGTACCTTCAACTAGTTTTAGTGGGATCACATGAATTTTTAAGCCAAGAAAATTATTCTTGCATTAAATTCATGAAGAGGGCATTGTGATAGTCTCAAGGCCATAGAGGGCAATCCAATCCAATATCGAATGGTCAAGACATGGTCATATAAAAATAAAAATACAAATTGAAATCAACATTTTGGGTTTAATTTTTCATGAACACACATATATATATATATATGTTTATTTTACCCTAAGTCTTTGGTGTAAGCATTTTCTACTGAACTTGAACTATGACCTAATTCTAGTGATCAGAATAGTAATTTATGACTGGAGGTTTCTCAACACCATTGTGGAATTGATTTTTTATTTTTAATTAAAATTTCCAAAGTCTAATATGTTTGGATTTGGAATTTTTTAAATAAAAAAATACAATACAAAAAAAATCAAGTGGTAGGGAACTACCCCTTATCACATGAAATCCGAAACAAAAAATAAATAAGAAATATAATGGGGGTTAAAAGTATAAATGGGTGGTGGGTTAGATAAGAACAAAAAAATATTGAAAAATATATAGTTGTGGTGGAAGTTTTCAGTATATAAAAAAAATATTTTTTTATGACACTGACATTCTCTCCATATCAGAGTGCCACTCGGCCATCATTGTTTGATTCCCCACAAGATTCTTCTACACGCAGCTTTGCTAGCTCCACCATCCCTATCCACCACTCCCTTCACATGGATCAGCACCACCCAATTAGTTATACCCGACACCCACTTTATACTCCTCTTTGAATCATGATGCATAACCTCTCACTATGGTTGGACACCCACCGTCTCCCACTGGAACATGTGCACTCCCACCACTCTGTAACCATCATCGATGTATGCCCTACCATTCCTCTGGATCATTGTTTCCCACCACCATGCAAACCACTATAGGCCATCCCACTGACCACCTCATGAAACCCCTCCAGATAGTTCCAATCGTCTATCACTGGATCCCACTCCCATTGTATGCTTCCCTGCTATAAAACCATAGCTGACAGCCTCTCGCCAGACCATTCCCCATCACAACCTCCTAGTTTCTAACAATTGGCCCATGCCACTTGACCACTCCACTTTCAGCCTCCAACCACGCAGGGTTCCACCATTTAGCTGACTTGAGGAAAATTCAAGTTTACCTAACATAGTCTAGGGTGTGTTGGATTCTACCTAACCCACCCAACCCATTTTAGTTCCAACAGAGGCCCGAAACTCTTTTCAGGGGTTTTCTAAGATACCTAAGGTTTGGGAAAAAATAGTTATTAATTTTAAAAATATTTCAAAAATTAAGTTATAGTTTTTGAAATAACATTTAAAAATGGGACCGAATGAAAAAATATTATTTGAATTAAAATTAGTTGAATTATTTTAATTCATTATAATTTTCCTCGACATAAATTTATCACAAAATTAATTTAATTACACATTTAATTTGTGTGTTGACTGATCATGAGCATTGAACGACCAATGTATATATGAGATTAATTTATTTTAATTAATTATTTCAATTGCATGTTGTAAGTAATAATTAATTTAAATATATGTTTTGTGTATCATCTTTCTTCATTTAATATGTATAACAGTATTTTTGTCCACAAGCATTGTATTTCATGTGTATTATACATTCTGGAGACCCAATCGTCTGCATGCAAGTATTTATGTATTATAATGAGGAAATTATAAGATGCAAACCATTCTTAGAAAATGTGATATTCCAAACGATACATGGATACATTGGACTAAGGTGCGAGCTGTGACACAATTCAGACATGACTTGAGTATTTTACCCATAAGGCCATTGTTGATCCACTGAGTGTAAATGGATCAACCAATATCAAATGATCAAAATCAGCTATATTGTTTATTTAATTTATGCATATTTTATTATTTTTATGAATATTAAAGTATACACAAACATATAAAATAAAAAAATAATACATAGATTAAAACAAATTAATAATTGATGAATGTTTTTATATTTAATTTATAGTCAAGTTATGAGTGAGATCACATTGTACGTGTATATAAGATAGAAAATGATTTCATAATCAAGAAAAAATATAAACCCTCAAAGTACTATTAATTCATAACACCATAAATTGTTTTAATTTGAACAAAATGGGTGTAAAGGCTTCTTGTCAACCATAGTTGAGGGTGAATCTTAATACTGTGGATTTCTTATGAAAGTGATGGGTTGACTTAAATAAATATGGTAGAAAAGAATTAGTCAAATATATTTAGTTTCCTATTTATAGGAAAATCATTGATTAAATAAAGTTTATGATTTCTATAAGATGGGACTTCAATCAACAGTTCAATGAGTTATGAGTTAATATGGTTGTCCAGTTAGACACCTACCTTGAAAATCTATAATTAGTGGAATGGCCATATTATAAGGCCCCAGCCTTAAACATTACTTAATCTTGAGTTACTTCAAGAATACACGTTGAGTATCTTTTTAGGTTTAGAGTTTTAGAGAATTAGATCATAAAACATGCATTACATTCCACATTTAAACAAAGTGGTTACATAAAAGATAGTACTCATTTTTTCCATCAATGGAAACATATTTAAAATAAAACATGGATTCTTTCTTGACACTTCCTTGACACTATCATCACATCATGTACCTTTCCCTTGACCTGTGAAAATCATTTCAAAAACTTGGGATGAGCATAAAAAGCTCAGTAAGGGATATAAAAGTATAAAATGAAAACATTAGTCCATGTATGAAATCATACTTTACTCATAAAACATAATCACTTTAACATACCTCATCAAATCATGAATAAATCATATAAATCATAAGACATAAAGGTAACTTAAGGCATTCATAACATTCTTACGTAGGGAGTAACCCTCATGGTTACGTTTGGAATACCCATCATAGTATATTCCCTAAATCTCTTCGGAAAAACCTTAACGTTTAACTCCTTCACGTTACCCAATGCATTGGAGAGCTATATCGGGATCACCCGCCCTTAGTTTATCACGGAACCACCAGTCCTCATAAACAATTCCCAAGAACCATAACATAATCGTATCACATAAAACATGCATAAATGAAACATAACATTTCCACATTTCAATCACAAGATATCAATAATACATTGATATAATAAAAACATTATCAAAACCATTTTCAATACCAAAATAAAAGAAAAGTAAAACATGGTATTTATTTTTCATTAAAAAAGTAATGGCTTGTAGAGGAAGCTGAAACTCAAATAATGGTCACGGTAGCGGAGAAGTCGTTGTCGCCGCATACGTACGACAAAAAAAACATTCCCTTTTGTCATTTAGTAAACGCTTCATATAAAATATTCCTTTTGAATAAACGTAAAAGTCAAAGGGGTTTATACATCGTATAAAAGAAAGTTGTGTATAAAAAAAATATTCCTCAATGAATGGAGATTGAGACGAAGTCTCATACCTCGGGTCCGACTTGACTCAATCATTCTTTAAAATCCTGAATAATAAACTTGAGTTAATTTATACTTGCTTAAGAACCTTTTTCAAGTTCATTATTCCTTTTATATCACTTTTTACCATGTTATTAACACTATGTAATTATTTAAGTTAATAATGGTCATATTGTCGATCATTGGTACTTTAGTCAAAAATAAACTCTTTATAATTACAAGTTGTTCATGTGGTAAAATATACATTATATCCAGAATTATATTCATGATTTAGATATCATATATGTCATATATATCCAGTATATACATGCATTTACAATATTACATAACATTTAGAGGTAAGAAATGAAATGCACCGTTCATGGAGACGGTAAGCTGTACGTACGCATGAACGCTACTTTCATTTCTATTTCATATTTTATGGAATGGGATCATAATGATATAAAGGTATATTATAATTCCAGTATAATATCATATATAATATCATTAATTTCATCCTTTATACATCCCACATATGGCATTAACGAATCAAATCACTTTGAGGGGGCGGTAGTCCGCACTTCCTAAAATGAAGATATCACGTATACCCATAATGGAAGCCATAAAGGTATTCCATAAATGAAAAATACAGAAGTTTAAGGAAAAAATAAACATATTATATATCATATATAAATATAGTTACATCTTAATGGCCACCTTTGAAGGTGTTATAAGAGTATTGAACAATCATCGTTTCGTGAGGCAGAAATTCGCCATCCACAGAAACAGTATGTTCTTTAACCATTAGATGTAGGTGTGTGTAAGTGTAGCTCTAATAATTATCATAAAAACAGCCTAGTATATTTAATATACTTTTTTTGTTACAAAAGAAAGGAATAAAAAGAGTTTAGGGGGTTGGAGAAGCAAAATAAAACATAAGAACACAAAAGAAGACACTACCTTTAAATCGGGTAACTCTTTTTGATTTGAGATCAAAGGCTTCCTTGGGAAGACTTCTGCCCAAAGTGAGAATTATAGGAGTAAGAGAGGGATTTGGAAAGACAAAATGGGTAGGGTTTGGCCGAGCCAAAGGCTTGAGAGGTGTGGGTAAGGTGGTAGAGGTGGGGGCCTTTTATAAGAGGAGAGGAGGGGCACTCTTGGAAAGTTATAAAAGGTTACTTTATTATAAAATGATTTTCGGATTTTAAAGGTCCCAAATTTATATATTTCGAGTATAAGGTGATAATAGTTCTAAATAAACCCATAAAATAGGTTTTTTACAAGTGTAGGTCTTAGATTTTACATTATCTTTTCATTTTATTTAAATCGTTAAATAATGAGGTAATCGTTGCATCATCATGGTGTCATAAATAATTTAATTTATTTAATTTCTAAAAATTAAAAAAAATCATGATGTAGGAAATATTTTTATATTTCTAATGAATATTTATAGTCAAAAATATGACTTGTATAACCCCATGTAAAAATTGTTTTAGTAAAACAACCCATGTTTGTGACATTTTTATTTTAACATTAAATAAAAAGTTATTATTGTCATTTTCCTACCAAAGTGGCACCATGGGGTCCCCATGTTGACCCATGGATTTTATTGGTCTTCCATGACACATACAATAATGGTAGGACATGTGTCAAGGTCATTTCATATTATTAAAACATTATTTTTACCTTAAACTACACTAATTACCTCTAATCGCGATTAAAAACTTAAAAATTACTATTCACCAAAAAAAATATTTTAATCCCATTGAACCAAATTTTACTTCTTAATGAAAACCATGTATGTCAGATTTTTGAAATTCAAAACACAGAGGTGGTAAAATTTCATTTAAACGAAAAATCATTTTTTTAAGTACCACTTAGTGGTTTCACTATTCATCAAAAATTGAAGTTTTTCAGAAAAATACCAAAACTTCACCCTAAGATATATTTGAT
Source organism: Viscum album (assembly GCA_963277665.1). Classification (NCBI taxonomy): domain Eukaryota; kingdom Viridiplantae; phylum Streptophyta; class Magnoliopsida; order Santalales; family Viscaceae; genus Viscum; species Viscum album. The sequence goes on along the minus strand of OY728121.1, from coordinate 533,884,006 downwards.
ATTCTGAATTAAAAAATGATGACTATTTTAAAAAATTCAAAACATATAAGTTACATTAATTAATTTAATAATTAATTCCCACTGTCAGAAAAAATAGCATGTTTTTATGAAACAATATATATCAAAAGATTGACACTAGTTTAAGTCCAATTTCAAAGTGAAATTAATTCCAATGACCACTATTGGATTAAATGGTAAAAATATATTATAATTTCACTTTAGAACCAATTAAAAATATAATATAATCATATAAATAAATTATATTAAAAATGAGGTTTTGAATTAAAATACAACATTTTTCACTATTCAGTAAAAAATGAACTTTATCAGAAAAATACCAAAAATTTACACAAAGTAAATTTTGATGTCTCGATTCTAAAGAAGAATTTTATTTGGTCCAATAGAATGTATAAGAGTGACCAAAACTATATTTAAATAGGGTTCGCCATCAAAAGGTGATAGTTCTACCTTTTAGTGAATATTAGAGTATCTATGCCTAAAATTGAATTCTTTTCATATTTTAAGCCTTTATCCTTTATTGGATAAATGTAAAAACATTTAAAAAACATATATAATCATATTTTAGTTATTTCTATTCATTCCCACAAATACAACGGCTATGTGTTAACTACCATTTAAAATAATATTATTTTATTACTAGTGTGCAACGTAAGATTTCAAAGAATCTCTTTGTTGTGTATCGGGTACGCTATCAAACATAGAAACCCCTTTAAAGTAAAATTAATATTTAATTCGCAAATATTAATAAATATGAAAATGTTTTATTCTTTATTTACCTGGGATGTTACATCCTTCCCCCCTTTTTGGAATTGTGTCCTCGCAATTTTATTCACTTATCAAAATAAGTGGGGGTATTTATCCCTCATATAATTTTCAGATTCCCACATTGCCTCTTTAACCATATAGTTTTTTCACAAAACCTTTACCTGGTGAATTACCTTATTTCTCAACACTTGCTCTCTATAGTCAAGAATCTGGACTGGTTGTTCTTCATAAGAGAGATTCTCTTCCAACTGAACTACCTCTGGGCTCAAAACATGAGATGGATCTGGCATGTACTTCCTTAACATTGAAACATGAAAAACATTGTGTACCTGAGATAAACTCGGAGGTAAAGCCACTCAGTATGCAACTGATCCAACTCTCTCCAGAATTTCATATGGTCCAATGAACCTTGGACTCAGCTTTCCTTTCTTACCAAATCGCATCACACTTTTCCATGGTGAAACTTTGAGAAAAACATGATCACCTACCTCAAAAGAGAGATCCTTCCTCCTGTTGTTTGCATAACTCTTCTGCCTACTCTGAGCTATTCTCATGTGTTTCTGTATCATCTGAACTTTTTCTACCAACTCTTATACCAATTATGATCCCATCAACTTCCTTTCACCCACTTCATCCCAAAAAGCTGGAGTTCGACACTACTTCCCATATAATGCCTCAAACGGTGTCATCTATATACTGGAATGAAAACTGTTACTATAAGAAAACTCAAACAAAGAAAGATGTTGGTCCCAACTTCCCTGATAGTCCATCGAACAAGCACATAGCATATCCTCCAAAGTCTGAATCGTTCTTTCTGACTGCCTATCTGATTGAGGATGAAAAGATGTACTAAAATTTAATTCAGTACCCAATGACTTCTGAAGGCCTTTCCAAAAGTTAGAAGTAAACCTAGGATCACGATCAGATACAATGGAGAGGGGAACTCCATGTAACCTGACTATCTCTTTAAGATACAAACGGGAAAGTTGATCTAGGGAAAAATTATCTCATATAGCAAGGAAATGAGAAGATTTAGTCAAGCGATCAACAATAACTCAGATTGCATTGTTACCTCGAGGTGTCTTTGGAAATCCCACAACTAAGTCCATGGATATATTCTCCCATTTCCACTTTCGTACTGGTAAAGGCTGAAGCATCCCTTTCGGTAACTGCTGTTCTACTTTTACCTTTTGACAAGTCAAACACTTCACAGTAAAATCAGAAATATCCCTTTTCATTCCATCCCACTAGTAATACTCCTGAAGATCTCTATACATCTTAGTACTGCCTGGATGAACTAAAAACGGAGAACTATGAGCTTCACATAACAACTCTCTCTTCAACTGTGAATCACAAGGCACACACAATCTCTTCCCAAATCTCAAAACACAATCATTATCAATGTTGAATTCAGGCAACTTACCCTTCTGAACCAGCTCTACCTTTTTCTGCAACTCGTTGTCTTACTTCTGTGCTTGCTTAATTCTGTTTGATATAGATGATCTCACTGATACCTAAAACAAAACAGAAGAACTTCCTGCACCAACAACTTCTATGCCAAAGTTCATCAAATCCTTAACCAAAGGATCACGTTCCAAACGCAACATTGTTAATGAAACATTACTTTTTCGACTCAAAGCATCATCCACTTTATTTTCTTTTCCCGGATGGTAATGAATTGTACAATCATAATCCTTGATTAATTCTATCCATCTCCTCTGTCTCATGTTCAATTATTTCTAAGTGAATATATACTTTAAACTTTTTTGATCGGTATATATTTCACACTTTACTCCATACAAATGATGCCTCCAAATTTTTAAAGCGAAAACAACAGCAGCTAATTCCAGATCATGTGTAGGGTAATTTACCTCATGAGTTTTCAACTGTCGTGAAGCATAAGCAATTACCTGATCATTCTGCATTAGGATGCAACCAAGTCCTTTCAATGCAGAATCACTGTAGATAACAAACTCACTATTCCTGGAAGGTAGTGCCAAAACTGGAGCATTCACCAATCTTATTTTCAGTTCCTGAAAACAATCATCACATTCTTTTGTCCAGATAAACTTAACACCCTTCCAAGTTATCTTAGTCATTGGACAAGATAACCGTGAAAAATTTCACACAAACCTTCGGTAATAGCCTGCCAAACCAAGGAAGATGCGAATCTCAGTTACATTTGTAAGTCTTGGCCATTCTTAAACAGCCTTTGTTTTGTAGGATCAACAGTTATCCCATCTTTAGAAACAATGTGACCAAGGAAAGAAATTTGTTGCAACCAAAACTCACACTTTCTGAATTTCCCATACAATTTCTTTTCTTTTAAGGTTTTTAAAATAACCCTTAAATGTCTTTCATGCTCCTCTTTACTTTTAGAAAACATCAAAATATCATCAATGAAAACAACCACAAACATATCCAAGAACTCATGGAAAATTATATTCATAAGGTCCATGAATACATCAGGTGCATTGGTTATCCCAAAAGGCATTACTACAAATTCATAATGGCCTTATCTTGTTCGAAACGCGGTCTTCAGAATATCTGCTTCCTTTACCTTCAACTGATGGTACCCCGATCTTAGGTCAATCTTTGAAAAAAACTGAGCTCCCTGGAGCTGATCAAACAAATCATCAATATGAGGAAAAGGATACTTGTTCTTAACAGTGATATTATTCAAGGCTCAATAATCAATGAAAAGTCTCATAGAACTATCTTTCTTTTTAACAAATAAAATAGGAGCACCCCATGGTTATGTGCTAGATCGAATGAAACCTTTCTCTAATAAATCTTGCAATTTCTCCTTAAACTCTAAAAGTTCAGTTTGAGCCATTCGATAAGGGGGTTTTGAAATTGGCTTAGCATCAGGAACTAATTCAACAGTAAATTCAACTTCCTGATCTAGTATTATTCCAGGCAACTCATCAGGAAAAACATCAGGATACTCATTTACCACTGGCACATCATTAATCTGAACAGTTCCCTTGTTTTCAATGATATGTGCAAGGTAACATTCATTTCCATCTTTTACAAGTTTCTCGGCCTCTTGATATGTTATCAATAGTAAGGGTTCATTCTTGTACACAAACTGAAAGTCTTTCTGAAAAGAAACTTCTTTAGCTCTACAGTCAATCTTAGCATGGTAAATAGAGATCCAATCCATACCCAGGATAACATCAAACTCTACTAGAGGTAAAACAATAATGTTTGCAAGTAGGTTCTTTCCACGGATAAGGATTGGAAGATTCTTATAAATTCTTTTTGCCTCAACATTTCCCTCAGGTGTTTTTAACACAAGTTCAGGAGTCATTTCTTGAGATGGTATTCCCATTTTACTAGAAAATTTTTCAGAGATGAAAGAATGCGTAGACCCCGAATCAAACAATACACTAGCATAATCTAAAAAAAGAAACAAAGTACTTGATACAACTTCATTTTATGGCCCGACATCTGCTGAAGTAGTTGTAAAGGATTTCACCACCCCTTTCTGCTTGTATTCTAACTTCTTCCCATCACTAAAGCTCTTTGTCAGACACTCGTTTGCATAGTGACCCATCTCATTGCACTTAAAACATTTCACTAACTGTAAATCAAATTTGGACTTACCATCACCTTGATCTTTTTAAGTGCAATCACGAGCCCTATGTCCCATATTACCACATTGGTAGAACTTTCCAGAATTCAGAAGACATTCCCCAGCATTCCTTTTACCACATTTATCACAAACTGAAAACTTAGTTTTCTTACCGTCAGACCTTTTTGAAAAATTCTTTCCTTTCTCCCGCCACCTCGGTCTCTTCTTCTGCTGGTTGTTATAGAACACTTGATCATCAGAAAACTCCATTTTCACCTTCTCAACACATCGAACAAGATTTTCATAACTTTTTAACTCACGATAAGCTAAATCCCTTCGATATTTTGGCTTTAATCCTGAGTAAAAACGATTGATTTTACTATCAAGGTCTCGAATAAAATTTGGAGCATACCTTGCCAATCGAGTGTACCTTTCTTCATAGGCGGCCACAAAGTCATCCTCTTGCCTCAATTCCAAGAATTTTTTTTCCATCCTAAGTCAAACAGCCTTAGGAAAATACTTCTCAAGAAACATACCTTTGAATTCATCCCAGTCATGAGCATCAATCTCATCAGCATCCCTGATATTTTTAACCATCGACCACCACTGATCTGCTTCACCCTCCAAACGGTAAATAGCAAGACTAAAATTTTGATTGTCTGAACACCCCATGGCATCGAAAATCTTCTCCAGTGCATTAATCCACCCTTCAGCTATCACGGGGTCATATGATCATCTGAATGATGGGGGATGTTGCCTCATGAAATGTTCCACCACTGACATGTTCCTCTGCGGTTGATCTGGCTGATCTCGTGCATGGATACCACCACCATTTATCGCATGATTCAACTGTGACATTACTGCAAAAAACTATTCAGTTCCAATTCTGATCATCTCAGGATGCTGATTCGGAAGGTCATTTCCTTCTGTATGCCTTCCTAGCACTGCTTCCCTGTTTCCTCTGCGGAAAACCATTCTGAACAAACATGTCTTAGATGAAGCAACATGGTAATCATCAAATGTTATATCATTTCAATTTGACCATAAAAAAAATATTTTTGGATAATCATTTAATAGAATTCTAACTTCTAAAGTTATCTAAACCAACCTTTGATACCAACTATAAGGCCCCATCCTTAAACATTACTTAATCTTGAGTTACTTCAAGAATACACATTGAGGATCTTTTCAGGTTTAGAGTTTTAGATAATTAGATCATAAAACATGCATTACATTCTACATTTAAAAAAATTGGTTACATAAAAGATAGTACTCATTTTTCCCATCAACGGAAACATATTTAAAATAAAACATGGATTCTTTCTTGACACTTCCTTGACACTATCATCACATCATGTACCTTTCCCTTGACCTATGAAAATCATTTCAAAAACTTGGGATGAGCATAAAAAGCTCAGTAAGGGATATAAATGTACGAAATGAAAACATTAGTCCATGTATGAAATCATACTTTACTCATAAAACATAATCACTTTAACATACCTCATCAAATCATGAATAAATCATAGAAATCATAATACATAAAGGTAACTCGAGGCATTCGTAACATTCTTACGTAGGGAGTAACCTTCATGGTTACGTTTGGAATACCCATCACAGTATATTCTCTAAATCTCTTCATAGAAACCTTAACGTTTAACTCCTTTGCGTTACCCAATGCATTGGAGAGCTATATCGGGATCACCCACCCTTAGTTTATCACGGAACCACCCATATTCATAAACAATTCCCAAGAATCATAACATAATCATATCACATAAAACATGCATAAAGGAAACATAACATTTCCACATTTCAATCACAAGATATCAATAACACATTGATATAATAAAAACATTATCAAAACCATTTTCAATACCAAAATAAAAGAAAAGTAAAACATGGTATATATTTTTCATTAAAAAAGTTATGTCTTGTAGAGGAAGCCGAAACTCAAATAATGGTCATGGTGGCGGAGAAGTCGTTGTCACTGCATACGTACGACAAAAAAACATTCCCTTTTGTCGTTTAGTAAACGCTTCCTATAAAAATATTCCTTTTGAATAAATGTAAAAGTTAAAGGGGTTTATACACCGTATAAAATAAAGTTGTGTATAAAACAAAATATGCCTCAATGAATGGAGATTGAGATGAAGTCCCATACCTCGGGTCCGACTTGACTCGATCGTTCTTTAACGTCCTGAATAATAAACTTGAGTTAATTTATAATTGCTTAAGAACCTTTTTAAAGTTCATTATTCCTTTTATATCACTTATTACCATGTTATGAACACTATGTAACTATTTAAGTTAATAATGGTTGTTTTGTCGATCATTGGTACTTGAGTCAAAAATAAACTCTTTATAATTACAAGTTGTTCATGTGGTAAAATATCCATTATATACAGAATTATATTCATGATTTAGATATCATATATGTCATATATATCTAGTATATACATGCATTTACAATATTACATAACATTTAGAGGTAAGAAATGAAATACACCATTCATGGAGACGGTAAGTCGTACGTACGCATGAACGCTACTTTCATTTATATTTTGTATTTTATGGAATGGAATCATAATGATATAAAGGTATATTATAATTCCAGTATAATATCATATATAATATCATTAATTCCATCCTTTATACATCCCACATATGGAATTAACGAATCAAATCACTTTGAGGGGGCGGTAGTCCGCACTTCCTAAAATGAAGATATCGCATATACCCATAATGGAAGCCACAAAGGTATGCCATAAATGAAAAATACAGAAGATTAAGGAAAAAATAAACATATTATATATCATATATAAATATAGTGACATCTTAATGGCCACCTTTGAATGTGTTATAAGAGTATTGAACAATCATCGTTTCGTGAGGCATAAATTCACCATCCACGGAAACAGTATGTTCTTTAACCATTAGATGTAGGTGTGTGTAAGTGTAGCTCTAATAATTATCATTAAAACATCCTAGTATATTGAAGATACTGGTGTTGTTACAAAATAAAGGAATAAAAAGAGTTTAGGGGTTGGAGAAGCAAAATAAAACATACGAACACAAGATAAGACACTACCTTTAAATCGGGTAACTCTTTTTTATTTGAGCTCAAAGGCTTCCTTGGGAAGACTTCTGCCCAAAGTGAGGCTTCTAGGAGTAATATATAGATTTGGAGAGACAAAATGGCCAGGTTTTGGCTGAGCCAAATGCTTGAGAGGTGTGGGTAAGGTGGTACAGGTGGGGGCCTTTTATAAGAGGAGAGGAGGGGCACTCTTGGAAAGTTATAAAAGGTTACTTTATTATAAAATTATTTTCAGATTTTAAAGGTCCAAAAATTATATATTTTTAGGATAAGGTGATAAGAGTTATAAATACACCCATACAATAGGTTTTTGACAAGTTTAGGTCTTAGAATTTACATTATCTTTTCATTTTATTTAAATCGTTAAATAATGAGGTAATCGCTGCATCATCATGGTGTCATAAATAATTTAATTTATTTAATGTCTAAAAATTATAAGAAAAAATATCATGATGTAGGAAATATTTTTAGATTTATAATGAATATTTATAGTCAAAAATATGACTTGTATAACCCCATGTAAAAATTGTTTTAGTAAAACAACCCATGTTTGTGACATTTTTATTTTAACATTAAATAAAAAGTTATTAATGTCATTTCCCTACCAAAGTGGCACCATGGGGTCCCCATGTTGACCCATGGATTTTCTTGGTTGTCCATGACACATCCAATAAGGGTAGGACATGTGTCAAGGTCATTTCATATTATTAAAACATTATTTTTACCTTAAACTACACTAATTACCTCTAATCGCAATTAAAAACTTAAAAGTTACTATTCACCAAAAAAATATTTTAATCCCATTGAACCAATTTTACTTATTTAATGACAACCATGTATATCGGATTTTTGAAATTCAAAACACAGAGGTGGTAAAATTTCATTTAAACGAAAAATCATTTTTTTAAGTACCACTTAGTGGTTTCACTATTCATCAAAAATTGAAGTTTTTCAGAAAAATACCAAAACTTAACCCTAATCTATATTTGATATTATGAATTCAAATATGATTTCTATTTTAAAAAATTAAAAACATATAAGTTACATTAATTAATTTAATAATTAATTCCCACCATCAGGAAAAATAGCGTGTTTTTATGAAACAATATATATCAAAAGATTGACACTAGTTTAAGTCCAATTTCAAAGTGAAATTAATTCCAATGACCACTGTTGGATAAAATGGTAAAAATATATTCTAATTTCACTTTAGAACCAATTCAAAAGATAATCTAATAATATAAATAAATTATATTAAATAGAGGTTTTGAATTAAAATACAACATTTTTCACTATTCATTAAAAAAATGAACTTTATCGGAAAAATACCAAAAATTTACACAAAGTAAATTTTGATGTCACGATTCTAAAGAATAATTTTATTTGGTCCAATAGAATGTATAATAGTGTCCAAAACTATATTTAAAGAGGGTTCTCCATCAAAAGGCGATAGTTAGACCTTTTAGTGAATATTAGAGTATCTATGCCTAAAATTGAATTCTTTTCATATTTTAAGCCTTTATCCTTTATTGGATAAATGTAAAAACATTTAACAAACATATATAATCATATTTTAGTTATTTCTATTCATTCTCGCCAATATAACGGATACGTGTTAACTACCATTTAAAATAATATTATTTTATTACTAGTGTGTAACGTAAGATTTCAAAGAATATCTTTGTTGTGTATCTGGTACGCTATCGAACATAGAAACCCCTTTAAAGTAAAATTAATATTTAGTTTGAAAATATTAATAAATATGAAAATGTTTTATTCTTTATTTACCTGGGATGTTACACATATCTTAGACTATGAGGAGGTTTTAGATATCTATTCCACTAGAATATTCAAGCGACTGGGTATTCTGAATCTAGTAGTGAGGGATACTAGGGTTAGATAAAATATTTGGAGACATATAATGATTTAATTAATAAGTAATTTCAAATTGGTAATCTATATTTAAAGTACTAATATGATAAAGTTTTATTTTTTATAACAATGGAGAGTAATACCACAGATATATTACAACTACTATTAGACAAATAACATGTCCAATCCATTATGAATTTACAAGTATAGCATAGGTGCTTATGTAAAGTACTATGATATAGGAAATTCTATGTTCTGTAGTTCCCACTACCTTTTGAGCCACCTCGGGAAGTGAAGGTAATAAATATTCTTACAGGAGACACATGTATATCACATTTTATGTTTACATCATATCAATTATAAATGTGTTTTGAATACATCATGAAGACACCCAATTACTCCAATTTCATTTAGGATTAAAATTGTTTAGTATAGAGGAAAAATGATTCATTTTCTTTTGTTTATATTTTTCCAAGTTGATAAGAACTTAAAGAAACATTAATCTTTAGTTCCTATGATGTACAAGTTGAAAAAAAGGAAAAAGGTTCAATGAAAACTGTGGTGCCAAAGGCACCTTTTCAATGTCCTTAAAAGAAAAGAGGAAAAGGCATTATACAAGAGGTTATTTTCTTTTCATGTTGAAAGAAAAGTTTATGGATAATTAAATTCAATAAATTGAAGTAGATTTAAGTATAGGATTAAAAGACTTAAGTCTCTCCCTCTTAAGAGCGTTCCTCCTAGGTTTTTCCTAGGGTTTGAGTTTCCTCCATCCTGATCTACTCACGAAAAAGGGGGGATTACTTGAACCCTTTGTTTTGTAGGTGGGCTCTGTCTTCCTCAGAGAGTCCCAGTTCAGATCTGTGTCCCTTCTCTGGCTTTTATGTAGTGAGGAAGGCCCGATTTCCGACATAAGCTCTCTTTGCTCGATTCCAAACCCCATCTCCTGTATTTCAGAGGGATCAGGGTTTCATTTTATAGCATTTAAAATCAAACCGCACCTATTCTCACACGTATCCATGAAGACCTTCCCTTTGAAGTATTCCTTCACTGATTCTAGATCTGGTATTTGGGGGTGGAACCTGTTCTCAAACCTACAATCAATTTTGGATCCGTGTGATTGTCAGGACTCCCGGATCTTGAAGGCACTGACAGCAAAAAATCATTCTTTCTTCCCGAAGAACGGAGGTTGATTTTATAAACAGGGGTTGGTACGAAGGAAAACTGGTTCGTGAAGATCCTAGGAATGAATGTGAATCCCTCAACGAGCATTGTGATTGACTCATGAAGACCCAGTCGTGAAGGGAGGCTGCGAAGAAACCGCTAGTGGAGCCATTCTGTGGTGGCTGAAGTGCTTCACGGAGAGTGGTGCAAAGGAAACCTGGTTTTCAGAGGCCTTGGGAATGAAGTTGAATCCCCCTTCGAGCATCGTGATTGTCTCATGAAGAGAGCTCGTGAAGTTACCGCCATGGTGAGCCATTCTGCACAGGTTGAAGTTCTTCACAGAGATCTCGTGCTGAGAGCGAGGGTTTTTCACAGAAGCCCTAACCGCGAAGCCTCTTTACGGAGGCTTTTTCCACGAAGGCATTGCCCATGAATCTACTTCACAGAAGGAGGTCATGGAGTGGGGTGCCCGGTCCGGGGGCCTTTTGCTGGAACGGGCCTTGACAAGGAGTGTTTTGGGCTGGGCCGGGCCTAGGATTTTTTTCGGCCCAGGCGTGAGCTGTGAATCTTTTTTTGTGGATCCCCAAAAGAGAGGGGGGCTCTACCATGAATCCCAGTCAGTTAAGGAAACTGACAACCACTTTCTGACCCAAGGAGTGCAGAACATCGGGCTTTTTTCCGGAGCTCTTCCCCATCCCATGAGCACTGATCAATGGAGGCAGATTTAGTGAACCTATGGAAGAGGATGTCCCTGACGGAAAAAAAGAAAGTGGCTATCGAGGCTCGGAGAAATAAAGATACACTCTTGTAAAAACAAATGTCTCTTCTGGTTGTTGGAAAGTTTGTGGAAAATATCTCAGTCAACCAGGGGGGCCTCAAAATCACCCTCCAGAATCTTTGGAAATTGGAAGCTGGAGTGGCCATTCGAGAAGCGGGGAATAATCACATTGTCTTCGAGTTCTTCAATGAGAGATATAGAGATAAAATCCTTAGAGGTGGGCCATGTTCCTTCAATAATAAACTCCTTCTCATGGAATAATTCAAAGGGGGGATGATATACAGCATATTAATCTCACCTGATCCCCCTTCTGGATGCGTATCAAAGGAATCCCTCTTCACGCACGAACGGAATATGTTATGAGAGAAATTGGGGACTGGATTGGCCAATTCCTTGAATGGGACTACTCAGACCCTATCCAATGGGGACCCGAGGTTCGTAATAGAGCCGAAATTGAAGTGTCGGATCTTCTGATGAGGGGTATGTTTTTGAAAATCGATGATGCAAACAACTAGGTTTCATTCGAATTTGAGAAACTCCCATTCTTCTGCTTCTTTTGTGGATGTCTCGGCCATCTGGAAAGAGAGTGTGTCTCAAAGAAAGAGAATGGATTAGGTAATATCATTCTACAATATAGCCCATGGCTCCGAGTCAAAACGACTAGATATGCCTTCATCCCTGAGTTGGAAAAACAGAAGGATCACGAACGTCTCACGTTGGCCCACACAAGACAGGCGGAAACTGAACATGGAAAAATAATCATGCTTGGACCACCAGAATTCCCTAAAGAGAGCTCAACCACTCAGAGGAAAAATAGAATTTATCCTTCCCCCATGAAGGACACTGTCTCAGAATTTACAGAGCTGGTGAATACACCAAAAGATCTTCCAGAACAAAGCTCAAAACCAAAGAAGATGCACATTGAACCACCAGATCCTGACCTTGATCTAGAAATGACCATGGTATACATCCTAACACAGGATAAAGATAGAAATACAGGAACTTCACCACCAGGCCCAATCACCCGTTGAACATGGAAAAGGGTGCAACGAGAAGAAAGAGACAGTAAACTGGAAGACCCTAAACCCAGGGGACTGAAAAGAAGAATTAAAACAAGCCTGTTAGTAGGGGACTCCCCTAAAATATGGAAAATAACAAGTGGAAAAACAAGTTCGGAGGACTCAAAGGTGGAGGCGGGTAAGACCCAGCGCCACCTAGATCAAGGGTCATCTTATGCTGGAACTGTCGTGGGCTTGGAAACCCACAAATGGTTCACATGCTCTAGTGAAATTGCACCCAAATTCATCCCAATATGGTTTTTCTGTCTGAAACCATACTGGAAAAAAGGACACCACAAGCATTGCTCTGAAATGCGGCTTCCAAGGCTACCTCTTGGTCTCCTGATAAGGCCATTTTGGGGGAATCTGTCTCCTTTGGAATGATTTTGTCAACGTCAAGATCTTGTCCTTCTCATAACACCATGTGGTTGTGGCTATTCATGCAGACCACACCCTTCCATATACTTTTTTGGGATTCTATGGTTGGTCATCCCATAACGTGAGGTGGAAATCGTGCTATATTCTCTACAAGTTGTGTTACGATCTTCTGAGCCCTATTCTCTTCAGAGGGGACTTCAATGAGATTATGTTTCATAAGGAAAAAATATGTGGAACCGTCCGAACATCTTTGTCGATGTCAAATTTTAAGGATGCGATCTCTAGGGTGGACCTGGTCAATCTGGGTTTTGTGGGTAATCCTTTCACATGGTTTTGGGGTAATAGAGATGGCACCCGCATTCCTGAGTGACTTGACCGATTTCTGGGATCAAAAATTTGGACAAATATCTTCATTATGTTCCACATCATCCACCTGACGCTCAACTATTCATACCACTGCCCAATTTTCATTAACTACAGTCAAGGCGAATGGAATAGGCAATCCAGCAAACCCTTCAGATTTGAAAGCTTCTGGTCAAAATAACATGAATGCGAAGATGTTATCTGATCAAGCTAGAATAGTAATCACACATATGCTGGACTCAATCTCCAACAGGTCGCATCTAATATGAGGTATCAGAGCAATAAGAAATTCCACCATCCCGATAGGCACTGTGATTTCCTAGAAAGGAAACTGCATAACCTACTCAAGCAACCCCCATCTAACTGCAATCTCTCTTTTATCAGTTCCACTCAAAAAGATCTAGATGTATCCCTGTGCATCAAGTAAAGCGTATGGTATGTACGGGCACGGGACACCCACATAACTGAAGGGGATGCTAATTCACAGTATTTTTACCAGAACGCATCAGCTAGGTGCTGGAAGAATTCTATTACTTGCATCTCTCAACCAGATGGTAGAAAAGTCTCTGACACTGATGGAATCCACGAATCTCTGACCTGTTATTTCCATAACCTATTCTCTATAGGAACTCCTCTCATTTTTGCTGAAGTGGAGGATTGCATTATACTTTTGATCACCGATGAGATCAATCAGAAACTTACCAAAGATGTGACGGATGAGGAGATACGTCTGGCTCTGAAACATATTCACCCCACTAAGGCCCTGATCCTGGACGGTTTCCACGCCCTCTTCTTCAAACAATATTGGTACATTATCGGTCCTAACATCAACAATATGATGAGGAATATTTGGGCTGGGAAAAAAAGAATTTCCTCCATCAATGAAACTATCCTCATCCTCATTCCCAAAATAAAGAAACATCTGGCGGTCCCTAACTTCAAACCTATCAACATGTGCAATGTCTCTTACAAAATTTTCTCAAAGATCTTAGTTAATTGGATGCGTCCTTGGTTACCTAACATCATCTCGGAAAACCAGAGTGCCTTCGTGGCCAAGAGACTGATCACTAATAATGCAATTGTGGCCCATGAAGTGTTCCACTCTATGAAAACACGCTCCACCGTGAAAAGAGGAACCATGGCCTAGAAACTGGATATGAATAAGGCCTATGATAAAGTGTAATGGAACTTCCTCAGAGTCATAATGCTGAAAATGGGCTTCTTCTATAAATGGGTAGATATGGTCATGCACTGTGTCTCAACTGTCTCTTTCTGAATCAAGGTCAATGGGGAGCTCACCCGAGGATTCGCCCCATCCCGGGGTCTTCGCCAGGGAGATCCTCTTTCCCACTTTCTCTTTATCTGGGTGGTTGATATTTTTTCTAACCTAATTTCCAGGGCTGCATCCTCTAACTCTATACATGGGGAAAAGGTTTTCCATGTAATTCCACCGGTTTTGAATATCTTCTTCGTTGATGACTACCTCCTTTTCTCCATAGAAACCACTAATGAATGTCGGGTAATCATCCATGCGATCCAACAGTACGAAAGGGCATCTGGTCAGTCAATAAATCATGGAAAGTCTGAAATCTCCTTCAGCGCAGGGGTACCTCCTTCCAAGAAAGAAGAACTCTGTGAATCTGTAGGCATCCATTTGGTTGAGAAACACCAGAATTATCTCGGGCTCTCCATGGTAATTGGCCGGTTCAAAAAAGAAATCTTTGCATCCTTGATGGACAGGATTGAGAAGAAAATTCAAGGTTATACCCCAAAAAAAATTCCAAAGCCGGTAAAGGGATCCTCATTAAAGCCATAATCCAGTCTATCCCAAGTTATTTTATGTCCCTGTTTAAGCTTCTAGTGGCCGTTGTCAGTCAGATCCACACACGCACAGCCAACTTCTAGTGGGGGAAGAATTATGGAAGGAATAGAATCCACTGGATTTCTTGGGAGAAACTGTGCAAACCCAAGTCTGAGGGAGGTATGGGATTCTGAAATCTCTTTCAATTCAATGACACACTACTGGCTAAGCAAGGTTGGCACCTGATTAACTGTCCATCATATCTCTGTGCACGCGTACTCCGAGCCAAATACTTTCCTCACAAGGACTTCCATGTCTCCTCTCTTGGCCCCCATCCAAGCTTCCTCTGGAGAAGCATTTGGGGAGCCCTAAGTCTCCTGGAAAAAGGGTTGGGCTGGAGGATTAGGAATGGCCAAACTATTAACATTTGGACTGATCCCTGGATGATTGATGAGGAAGGTGTGCGGGCCTCATCCCCTATCTAACTAGGTTTTGAAGATGCCACTGTCAGGTGCCTCTTTTCCGATCAGGGTCCAGAACGGTGTTTGGAGAAGATTCATTCATAGTTCAATGAAAGAGACAAAATAACTATCCTGAGTACCCCCTGGGTCCCAGACACAGGCCCCAACCATCTATTCTAGATCAACGACCTTTAGGGATCCTACACGGTGAAATCCAGATATTGGCTCTCCATTGGTAATCAATTAGTAGATTGGGATGGGGGACCCTGAAAGTCAATTTAGAAACTCAATGTCCCCCCAAAAATCCACCACTTTTGGTGGTAGGTGTGCATGGGAACCCTTCCTACCATGAGCCTTCTCGTCTTCCGACATATTTCTAGTGACTAATCTTGCACTTTCTGCCCGAACGTCCCAGAATCTCCCTTACACGCCATCATCTAATGCCCAAGGGCTAAGTAAATTTGGCATAAATGGGGCTCTACTTCAGAAGCCTCACTGGCCATGGCTTCTGACCTCCCATCTTTCCTAATGCGGTGGTGCTCCCCCTTCTCGTCAGCTAAATCAGGTTCACTTTTCACCCTGGCTTGGATCATTTGGTTCCATCGCAACGAGGCAGTTTTTAACCGCATTCACAGACCCCCCCGAATTTTGGATTGAACAGGCCTTTTCATGGATTGAGGGCTGGAAGCACCATAATGGACAACAAAAGCCCTTAGGAACCCCTTCTTTTCCCTCCCACTGGTGTCCTCCAAGAGAAGGGATTCTTAAGATTAATGTCGATGCATCTCTCCCAAAGGATGGGCATGTCGCCCTCAACATCCTGACCAAGAATCATCAAGGGAAAGTCGTTGTAGCCAAAAATGAATCACACTAAGCTTTTTGGGAACCTGTGGTGGCTGAGGCTACTTTCATCCTTGTAGGTATGATGCTCGCCAAGGATTTTTGATGGGATAAAATCAACCTCAAATTAGACTATCTCACCATTATCAATGCTATCAATTTAAATGACGGTGGCCTCAATTCATTTGGATCCCTCATCAGGCGAATCCTTTCTATCCATCAATGGTTATCAATATGCACATTCTCCTTTACTAAAAGAGAAGGAAATAATGTTTCCCATCATCTGGCAGCCTCAGGCCCCTATGATGTTAACCAGCTTTGGCAGGACCATTTTCCTTCATGTATTTGCATTTGTATGTCTGTTGATCTTCAACATTAATTAATCTGTCTTTTCAAAAAAATAGTGGATTCAACTAAATTTTATTCATAATTTTATTCTATGTTTCTATCACACTTCTTTATTATTAAATATAGTATGCTTATCGCATATGTTTATTTAAATACATTAACCAAGTAAGAAGAGAAAAATTACTAAAAGTAAGGTGAATTCTACAAGCATATGATAAAGGGTGATTCCTACATCAATGGTTAGAAGTAATCAACTTCTAATTTCCAAGTTTAAAGATTCCAATTGATCCTTTATTGAGTATTATTAAAACAATTATCTCACATGTCCATTGGACATGGGGAGAAATAATTCCATTTTGGGAATGAATGTTTTTTTGGTTAATAATACTCAACTAATTGTTAATTAATTTTTGAATCATTGGTGATAAGTAATAAATATCAAATGTGAGACTCGTTTGTACCCAGTTATTGAAAGATAATTCTTTTTATATTAAAACTAAAATTAATTGTCAATAATATACCCGATATTGTTTTTAGACACTTCATAGTTAAATACCTTAGGTATTATCGACACATTTACTTAGTTTTAGACAAAGAAACCTTTAGAAATAAAGGTAATCCATAATGATTTTGGAATTAGTTAAACCAGAGAGCATGAACTACTCCATGGTTAAGATAATGGTAAATATAATTTATAATATTACTTAAAGTGTTTTAAGGAATGTAAAAGTGAAGTGAAAAATATGCATGGTCAGAATATATGAGTTTCCTCAGGCCCATGTTATCATGAACCGACCCAATGGGACCCGGACCATGAAAACCTCAATCTCACCTCCAATAGTCCAGAGCCTGAAGACTAGTACTGAGTTGGCATATCACTCACATGGGATTCCTTATCCTAATGTACTTTTATACACACACACATGTCTCTAAGTCTACACAGTGCTAAAATGTAAAGAAACTAATAAACTAGGCATTCAAACATCTAAAATCCCACCATCAGAGTATGATAACAAGTATTAGAAAGAAAAAGGGCCAAATACAAGCCCTCCATAAGGAAACTGAAAAACAAGTCCAACCTGTAATGTGGGTGAGGACTGCTGTGAAGGTGACTATAAGACCACACCTCAGTCTATCTGACCCACTATGATCCACCCATTTTTGGTCCCTCTGGGACTCTATAAAAAGGTTGATCATATATAGAAGACATAATGTATGTGGGAAAATACCATGAAGGGTTGAGTATAATAATACCTGGTAGGACACCCAGAAAGCACTAAGCATATGGAAATGAAAAATAATTGTCATCTCATCACATGTAAAATTCAATAGCACATATAAAAATAATATTAAGATATACTCAACAAATACACTTAGTATCAAGGTAAATTCACAACCGTAATTCTAGCCTAGGATTCTAGCTTGAAGGGTCCACATAGAACTTGTCCAAGAGAATACACTCTATGAGTCATATAGTACTGATAACCTCCATCTAAGAGGTCATTATCTTAATTTATCTCCATAATAATTACATGGTGAAAGTACCAATAGAATGATACATATATGAGGATCACACCTAAGTCCATGAGTTATACCAACAACCCAATCCGGAATAACCCACTAAATAGGGGATCGATGCCCGATTAGTGTTGGTCATAACGATACCAAGAACCCCACATATGGAAAATATGATGATAGTGGATCTCGCCCAAGGTATCATATAAGGATTCAAAAAACTCTATCCAAGCCTGAATTCCTTCTGAAGGGATCACTATCCTAGGTATAGGATGTAATTATATACTAAACCCTCAGAAAAAATGATCAAGGGAATGAACCCTAATGAAACTTTTCCAAGTTGAATAGAACAAGGTCTCCAAGAAATATTTAATGGATTAAATTATGTGTTCTAGAATTACACAACATGTACCTTCATCATCAGGTACTCCCCATATATCATATCCCATTCCCATTTTTTTGTCCTTGCCTGAGTACATGGCGTGTCTGATTCCATGTTCTCTTGGCCATGTCTATGTCCATATGGTTATTTATGTGTCTGGATAGCTGTTTCTGTGTCTGATTACCTCCTCGGGTACATTCCAAGTCACCAAGTCAAGTCGCACACCATGTGATAGGGGTGACACCCCATGTTATAATTAACACCATACAGAACCCTAAAATAGCAGTCAGGGCCCTGAACATGGTGGGTGTTCATGCATTACATGTTGTGTAGTTTGGAATTTCCAGAAACCCATGGACCTTCCTTATGGTTTTTCACCATCTACTCGAGCCTCTAATACAGTCAAAAATCACACTGGAGAGTATGGATCTGGTCTAGCTGAGACTCATCATCACCGCTCAATAGAATCCAGCATTCATAACTGCTCAGGAAACACCTAGATGTGTCATCTACAGTTATTCCATCGAACCAGAATGAAAAGAAATCATTAGACTAATCCCAATCCATCATCACCATCATTTCAGCTCAATATCATCATTGATCCAAACCCAGATCTATGAAATCAATCTATTGTGCCTAGAAATGGGTGTGAAACAATAGATTATCTGATATTTTATGAACCGCTGATGATGATTGCATGAATAATGGTAAGAGAAATACAAGAAACACCAAGAGTGGAATGAACCTCATATGTGTTCAGTTTTCTTAATCTAATTCCATTAGAATGAAAAAAAATATCGAAATTAAATAGACAATTTATCCCCAAAATCCTCGCAGAATAATCCTACACACACAATGTGATCAAACCATGAATCAATATATTGGTCGATTAATTCGAGTTCATCATAGGATAAGAAAATCTAGATAAATCCACAAAATACAAGAATCCTACCTTGAGATGAATTGATCTCTAATGAATAACTAATATGTTTCATTTTCATTGGTGAGATCCTTAAATATGGTTGCACATCGATCGAAGATCCATGATCTGATCTGGCATTGTTTGTCATGAAATCCTAAAACTCTCTCCAATGTCTTCCCTCAATTTGTATGGTTATGTGTATAACCCTATAAATTAATCATATAAGTTTATTTATATAAATAGAATATGTCATTGCATCATGTTAAATAAAATAAAAAAAATATTTATTTATTTTATTATTTTGCCTATGATGGTACTTAATCTGAACATCTGACACACTCTAAGGTTAAGTCATGCCTAGGGTAAAACCCATATTCTGAACTCAACAGAGGCCTTGGATTTCTAATCCAAGCCTCGATTTAATATTTATTCCACCTTTTTAGGAAAATTACGCATGAATTATATTTAATATATTTAATATATTTTGAAAATTAATTTTTTGCACACCAAGCCTCATAATATCTTTCCATCTTAGCACCTAGATCTTTAAATAATCTATAAAATATTCCCAAATAATATATAATAAAATTGGAGTTGTTAAATTCTACCCACCTTGGGGATTTAGATCCAAAAATTTCAAAACAAAATGCTACTAAAAGAGATGTGGGTACTGAGCATGCATCTTGGTGTCCTGCTCCCAGGTGATCTGTTGAAGATTCTCATGCCACCATTATACATTCAATAGGGGAATAGATTTCCCATGAAGGATCATCTCCTTCCAATACTTTATCTATATCAGGTATTCACCAAAGGTAGCTCTGTCCTCAATTTCCAACTTGACCAAGTCGATAACATACGATGGGTCATGAATGTACCTCCTTAGTTATTACATGTGGAAGACATCAAGTACCCTGTCTAATTATGGTGGTATAACTAAGTGGTAAGATACCTCATTGACTATACACAATATATAGAAACTTCCAATGAATCTTGGAGATAACTTGTCTCCCCAGAGAATCTCTACAACACACATTGATGTGATACCCTCAGGAACACATGGTCTCCCTCCTCAAACTCCAAGGCCTAAATTGATGATCCTCATAATATTTATCAGAGATTTTTGTTGTATTAATCCACTTCTGTATGATCTACACCTTCTCTGTAGTGGCTCACACCAACTCTGGGCCCATAAGTGCTAACTCTCCTAGGTCGGTCCAACATAGTGGAAACCTGCAGGTTCACCTGTACAAGGCCTATAATGGTTTCATACTGATGGTAGAATGATAATTGTTGTTTTACACAAACTATAATAATGGTAGGTCATCCTACCAACTATTTACAAAGTCTAACATGAAATCCAAAAGCATTCCCTCTAATATATGAATGGTCCCCTTGGTATGTATATCATTATTAGGGTGAAAATATTTTCTGAAATGTAACTGAGTCCCAAATACCTCCTACAATCCCTTCTATAGTCGATATGTGAAGAGAACATCATGCTTATAAAGGATTTTCAATGGAAATATATGGATTCAGACTATCTCATGCATGTAGAGGTGTCTCAATCTCTCTACTAAACATTTCTCTCGAATAGCTAGAAAGTGGGTTGACATGGTAAGTTGTTCTATGCTCACCCAGATGGAATTGTGTCCTATAACATACATGGTAAACCCATCATGTATTACATAGATATCTCATCCCACTTTCATTTTTGGCACCTCAAGGGGTTTATCTAAACCTGAAAGAACCTAGTGCTCATCCTTCACTTTCTGACAAGTAAGGCATCAAGAGACAAACTTTGTAACTCCCTTCTTTATACCCAGCCATCAAAACTGACATAGGAGGTCCTTGTACATCTTTACCACACATAGATGTACCTATAAGGGATATTTATTTAATTACCTCAGAAAAAATACCCACAACATTATGGGTGCAATCACACATACTCTAAATAGAATTACATTCTCCCCAGCTTCATAAAATCTATCAGAAGCATGTACAGTGTATATCTGAGTACATAGGGTCTCACATTCGGAATCCCCAAGTTGTGCATCCCTGGATCACTATAAAATCATAGTGGTAACAATCATAAACTATAGGTAATCTTATCTATCTACATCCACAAAGGATAACTGCAATGATGCCAAATTCTTTGATTCCTTACTCATCAATTGTGAATAAGATCTCCTACTGAGGGAATCTGCTACCATATTCCCCTTTCCAGAATTATAGACCATCTTGAAGTCCAATCCTTGAGAAAATATAATAATTTCCTCTATCTAAAGTTAAGATCCTTGCAAAATAAGATATACTTGAGACTCTTAAGTTCAGAATAGATGATTAACTTCTCACCCATCAAGTAGTTTCACCACATATTCAGTACGAAGACTACCACTACTAACTCAAGATCATGGGTCGCATAATTCTTCTCATGTGTTCTCAACTAAATTTAACCATAGGCAATCAACACATACCTTTGAATTAGTACACAACCAAGACATGTCCCTAATACATCACAAAACCCTACGTACTTGACTCCCTCCTCTAGAAATATCAAGATAGGAGCACTAGTCAATATCTATATAAACTCCTTGAAATACCATTGGATCCTCTATTCCCCCATGAAAGGATACCACTTTCAAGTAAAATCTGTTAAGGTAGATGTTTTCTTGGATAAATATAGTATAAATCTATGATGGTAGCCTTTAAACCTAACTAAGCTTCGCACCTCTGCCACTCTCTTGGGTGGATCTCAATATAATACTACATTAACCTTTGTTGGGACCACTATTATGTCGTTTACTGAGATAAAATGTCCCAAAAAGTAGACCTCCTGAATCTAGAACTAACACTTCAAGAGCTTTTTGTAAATTTGTTTCTCTCATGTTATATCTAGAACCATCCTCAAGTGTCTCATGTGCTCCTCCTTGAATGTCGAGTACACTATGATATCATCGATGAAGACTACCATGAAACGGTTCAAGAAAGGCTAAAAGATATGGCTCATGAGCCCCATGAACACTGATGGGGTGTTCATCACACCAAAGGGAACAACCAAGTGCTTATAGTGATCATAATGGAATCAAAAAGATGTCTTTAGTACATCCCTAACCTATAATCACAACTGGTGATAGACTGATCATAGGTCAATCTTCGACAACCATTGTGCCCCTATCAACCTGTTAAAGAGGTCATACATACTCCATAGTGGATACATGTTCTTTACAATCACCTTTTTTATGAAACGGTAATCCACACACAACCTCAAACTTTTTTCCACCTTCTAGAAAACAACACCAGTGTTGCCTAAGGTGAAATACTAGGTCTGACAAGTAAAATACTAGGTCTGACAAAGCCCTTCCTCTATAGGTCCTCCAACTGCACCCTCAGCTTGCGAATATCTTCAGGAGCCATCAGATATGCTGGAACATATATTGGGGTCATCCCAGGGTGTATATAAATTCATAATTCTATATCTCAGTGGGGCGGTGAGCCTGGAATGTCCTTAAGTAATACGTCCTCATACTCAACCACCATTATAAGAAACTGAAAACTCATAGCATCTACTACACCAATGATCATACTAGAAAACAGATGAGTAATTGGTTGCACCATCCTATAAAAGAGTCCATTCTTCTCTTTATGGTTTTCCTTTTCACCCACAAAGGAAAACCACATCCCATCATTATGAACAGACTGCAACCTCTGTATGAAACTGTATATCTATGCATGAACTATAGATTACCAGTCCATAGTTAAGATAAAATTATAATGACTCATCACTACTATTAAGAGATCCCAAAAAAACTCTCACCATCAAGGGTTATGTAACACCATTGAAACAAGTGTGTGATCGCTAATTCACCTCCAATAGGAGTCTGCAAGTGCAAGGGTTGAGCCAAAGGCTCAATTAGAATGTCTGGGTCTCAAACCAGTTAAGTGGAAATAAAGGAATGAATCACACCTATGTCTATCAGCACTATATCTAAGGTAGAAAAGATATAGATCATACATTTTATTATCCCTAGAGCCTATAGGTCATAAGCCTTATCCACCTGAAGCTACCCTTATCCCTATACTCCAGCTCCCTAATATTGGCATGAAACCCCTAGGGGTGGTGGTTGCAACAACTCATAACATCCCCCTCCTCCAGTTTCTATCCTAGATCCTCTACCACATCTAACATCTTCAAGACCAGCCTACTCCTACCACTACCTCTGGATAGGTGGACCATCTACTATATCTCTATAAATCATACAATGGTTCGGGAAATCCCACACAATATGTCCCCTGTTGTGAAAAAAGAAGCATATTTTCTCCCTAGGATGACTAGATCCATCCTTTGAGACCTTTTCTATAGAACCTATGTCCTAGGACTACCTATTGAAATGTCTCGCACATCCAGGTCCCTAAGTCTGACATTGACTACCTACTAATGAAGACTCTGCTCTTATATTCCCACTACCATCATCAACTATTTGTGACTGCTCAGCCAAGAAACTATCGACCACTAAATCACACTCCATCACCCCGACATAGGTAGGAATGAATATAGGTATCACACTTAATCATATGTATTGTGTATCCCTCTCTCAAATTTACGAGTCTAAAATAATTGATCATTTAGCATATACATTGAGTACTGAGAGAGTTTGGTGAACCTCAATAAATACTCAACCATAGTCGCACTACCCTTATGAAGTTTTAGAGGCTCTTAAATGTACACAGCCCTCAACGTAGCTAGAGAAAACCCCTCTCTGAAAAGGTGATTTAACTATGACCATGATAGAGTCACCTCATTGTATTACTATGTCACTGAGCCCCACCATCTCCCTACAGAGTCATGGAGAAGTCTCACTACCAAGACTACCATTTGATCTGTAGGCTTCCTAACAATATGGAACACTCATGTCACGGCCTTGAGATAGTCCAAAACTGCCTATGGGTTGGGATCACCTTGGAACCTAAGGGGTATTTTTCCCTGAAACTCATGAAGTGTGATCATAATGTGCACCTAATCTTCTGGTACTACTGGTACTATCTTCTGATCAAAAATTGGTGGTAATAATGGTGCATCACATGGATGTAACACCTCCTGAACAGGTCCCTACATCAAAGCCTCATCACTCATGGGATCATCCTCATGATACTTGTGCTAATTCATAACTACAAAATGTCGTGGTGGCATCCTAAAATAGAAAATATATACCAGGGTAAATGAGTATATCTTGATATCTGACTCAAGAAGTACAAGAAAACAATAACCAATTCCTATATAATACATGTTTCAATTTTTTCTCTACAACCAATTTCTACATGTACCAAGTCAATAAGTAGGTTTCAGAGTCTTGGTGTATGGATACATCTGATTCTGTGCCAAAACCGGAGTATTTTTCCTGAAAACTGAAGTTGAGACACTTAAAACTATTACCTCAAAACAATCACATATACTTTATTCCTAATTTATAACCAACTACTTTGATACCACTCTATCATGACCCGGTCAAATGGGGCCTAAACCGTTACTACCCCAAGCCCACCTTCAATAGGCTAGGGGTTGGCGACCAATGCAGAGTAGGAATATCACTCACATAGGAGGCCTTAGGCTTATGTACATGTACACACACACACACACACAGCTCGAAGCCCATACAATGCTGAAATGTAAAACAAATGATAAACCATGAATGCATACATCTAAAATCCCACTATCCAAGTACTATAATAAGTACTAGAAAGAAAAAGGACCAAATAAAATCCCACCACAAAGAAACTAAAAAACAAGTCCAACTTATAAATTGGGTGAGGACTACTATGAAGGTGGACATAGGAACACAGCTTGGTCTATCTGGTTCACTAAGCTCTACCCAGTGTTAGTTACTCTAGGACTTCATCAAAAGATCAATCATCTACATAAGAAATGAAATGTGTGGGAAAATCTCATACAGGGGTGAGTATAAAAATACCCAGTAGGACACCCCAAAACACTAATCATATTACAATGAATAATAATATTCATCTCATCCGAGGTACATGTAAACAACACATATAACAATAATATCCAGATATACTCAACACATACACCTAGTCTCAAGGTAAAGTCACAATATTACTTCCAAACTAGGATTCTTGCTCGAAGGAACCATATAGAACTCATTTGAGAGAACACACTACATGATTCATATGGCATTGATGATGTCTATCTGAGAGGTCATGATCGTTGGGTCTCTCTATAAGAAGTACATACTATAATCCTCAAGAGAATGATACACATATGGGGATCACACCTTAGTCCATGTGGTATACCAACAACCCAATCCAAAATAACCCGCTAAGTTAGTGATCGAATTCTAAGTAGTGTTGGTAATGACAATACTAAGAACCTCATTTAGGGAAAATATGATGATAGAGGATCTCACTTTGGGCCTCACAGAAGGATTCCAACAACTCTATCCAAGACTGATGTCCCTATAAATGGATCATCATCCAAGGTATAATACATGATTCCATACTAAACCCCTGGGGAAAGGATCAAGGGAACACACCCTAATGAAACTTGTACAAGATGAAGAGAACAAGGGATTCAGTCCATCTTTGAAGGAGTACACAGTGTTTACTAAAAGTACATGGTGTGTCCCTTCGACACTAATTCCTACCCATATATCATGGAATGTTCCCATGTTTTTGTTTTTGCCTGAGTATACGGTGTGTATGAGCCTATGTACTCTTGGTCATGTCTGTGTCTGGCTACCTGTGTCTATGTATGGCTAGCCATATTTGTGTCCATGTACCTCCCTAGGTACATGAAAAGTCACCAAGTTGAGTCACATTACATGTTATACTTAACTCCATACAGAACCATAGTTTCATAACTAGGGCCCCACACATGACGTGTGTTCCTATGTTACACGTTGTGTAGTGTAAAATTTACAGAAACCCACAGACTTTCCTAACACATTGTTGCCCACTTTTGAAGCCTTATATCTATACTCAAATCATAACATAGAGTATGTATCTAGGTTTTGTGAGCCTCTTCCTCACTGCTCAATAGAATCCTACCTTTGAAACCACTCAAGAAACACCTGAATGCACTATTTGTAGTCACAGTATTAAATAAAAATGAATAGAAATAATCAGAACAATCTTGATCTACCATCACCATCATCGTAGCTCGATCCCATTATCAATATGAACTCGTATAAGTGATATCTGTCCATTGAAACAATAAATGGGTGTGCAATGATTGATTATCTAATATTTGTTGAACCACCATCCAAAATGAATGTCAGCGATGATCGAACAATGAATGGTGGGAGAAATCATAGAAATTATGAGAGAGGAATAAATCTTATAAATGTTCAAATGGTCTTGATATTTTTCTATTAGGATGATGAATGAATATCCAAATTAAATAAATAATTTCTCCCCAAAATCCCCATAGAATAACCCCACACCAATAATATGATCAAACCGCGAATCAATATGTTGGTCGATTGATTCATGTTCATAATTGGATAAGAAAATGGGGATAAATCCACAAGAAAAAAATGCCCCACATCAATATGGATCGATCACTAATGAAGAATGAATCTATTTCATTTTCATAGAGAGATCATTGAATCTCGTTGCACATCGATCGATGATCCATGATCCTATCTGGCATCATCTATCAATATCTCCTCCAATTCTCCCCAATGAATCCCCTCAATTTTTAGGGTTATATTGATAACCCTAAAAATTATCCATAGCATCATATTTATAGAAATATATTAGGTAACTAAATCATATTAAATAAAGTAAATAATTTATTTTATTTATTTTATTAATTCTCCCATGACAACACTCAAACTGAATATCTGACGTTCTCCAATATTAAGTCATTCATAGGGTAAAACCCATGTTATAAACTCAATGGAAGACTTAGATTACTAATTTGAGCCTCCATTTAAGATTTATTCTACATTTTTAGAAAAAAAATGTGCATGCGTGATATTTAATATATTAAATATACTTCAAAAATTTATTTTGAGCACACCAAGCCTAGGAATCTCATGGTATCTCAGCACCTAGAACCGTAAAAAATCTATATAATATTCCAGAACAATAAATGGAAAAATTAGATTCATTAAACATGTGCTAAAGAATATCTTGATTGATCAGTCATCAATCATTATAATATAGCATGGAGTAATTCCTAAATGAAAAATTCCTTATTCACATCAAATTTATATTGTTATTTATAATGATCAATGATGATTCTTACTTGAAAACATTGATCAATAAAAATATATCATGGAATAATTCCTAAACACACATTTACTCATACACATAAAATCCATAATGTAAGTAAATGGAGCATCCATGTTGAGAATCATATGCATTGCAGGTACTTACATTATTTTCAAGACATGTTTCAAAAATAGTGGTGTTATCCTATAACCATATGCCAACTCAATGAAAAATGGATATCATATGAGTTATAGTATGATATAAATACATTATTTGATTATCAAATGCATCTATATGCAAAGATTTTGTTAGGATATAGACAAACGTGCATCAAGAAAAACACAATTTTCATCTAAAGTAATTATACTAAAGGTTTCTAATAGTATTACAAAAATCCAAATAATAGAAATGTTATAGTCAAATGGTAGACTATATTTATATAAAGGGTGAACATATCTATTTAATATAGTGGGAGAAAGATTGATTTGGACATAGTCAATGTCAGAGATGCACAAGTGGTTGGAATATGAACAATTTCTATAAGAGATTGTCGAAAATTAATGTTCTAGAGACACATACTACGTCAGAAGGATAAGACCATGGTAATGGTTTTAAATTTCACCATGGTCGGTGATACATTATTCATTGATAATAATGGATCCTATAAGTAACCAATAAATGTAAACAGGATAAGATTGAAAAGATAAATTAAAAATAAATAATGGATTTCATGTATCAAAATATAGGTTCTAAGTATTTTGAATATTTCAAATCATGATACTATAGTGGTACTCAAGAGAAACATTACAAGGGTGGTACAATATTGGTACTAATAAGGCTCAATTAGTTATGAAAAGTCATCACGCCTAAATCTATTAGAATTTTATTTTTCATAGATACTTTCTATGATCATTTTATTTGAAATTGGATGTCAATACCACATTTCTTAGAAAGTATCTATACGGTACAAATAGAAAGATTTGGTGACACCATAAATTTCCAATAAGGGGTAAAAGTTACTAAAATCTATTTATGGATTGAAGAAAGAAACAAGATCTTAGAATATTCATTTAGAATTAATTTTCACCAAGTTTCTACAATATTTTAGTGGGAGAATCATAGTTTTCCAAGTAAAATATGTTTGATAACATATTGAAAACAACTATTGGTATTACAGTTTTTTAATACTGGAATGAAAGTAACTCTCTAGAGATTAACTTATGGTAGAAACCTAAGTTTTAGGGAAAAAGATCTACTGAGGTTGATCAAATGGGTTTCTTAGACCAAGTCAAAGTGAATATACTTACAAGTTATTGAAAAATGAAATTTAGAACAATTCGAGAGAGAATTGTTACCAATATCACATGGTGTAAATATCTCCAAGAAGACATGGATGATATATAGGATAATATTAATGTGGTAAGTAGAATTCCATATGTTTCCATGATGTATCAATCAAATATTCCATGATATGTGAAAGATATAATATTTCTAACATATATGTTATAGTAGTAAAATATCAGTTATATCTTGGAGAAATGCAAAGGAATTAGTCAGAACTATCCATTTGTGTTTGAGAAAGTACAAGGGATAAGTACCTAGTAACTGGAGAGGAAAGTACACTAGTTAAAAGGGGACATAAACTAGTATTTATTTAGATCAATATGATTTAATATCATATCTAGGCTAAGGAAATGATCATGAGAATCACATTAAATCTAGTTCTATCCACATCTACAAATATTGATTACATTGAATCTTATGATATATCTAAAAAAGCATCATAAAATATGTAATGATTTGGTCTTCCATTGGAGATCTGATTAATAAATTCTATTCTACCCTCTTTTCCATAAAATTTATAAGGATTATTTTTTCATTGGACTTGTAATCCACTGGTTTCTCCACTACTCTACCTGCCTATCCTCTCTTGAGATTGTAAAAAAAATTCATTCTCCTAGATATTTTCATCTAGATCCATTCCTCCAGTTGTTTATATTCGTCCATCCTCCTGAATGGGGGTCTCAATCACCTTTTTTAATAGGAAACCTTCTATTAGGGAGGTAACTACTAGTTCATGGTAACCTCATTGGAAAAAATGTTATTTTAAATTAATTTAAAGGATAACTAGGTGGGATTCCTAACTTTAATACCTTTTCTTGTTGATCAAGTAGTCATAGGTTTAAAAATATACAAATAATCTTTTTGAGACTTAGTCTTCCTCCCTATATTAAATGGGTAGTAACCAATACAAATAGACATTATTTTCCCTTTCATTAAATAATTTTGAAAAAAAATTGGGTTTCTCATCCTCTTCATAATCTAATGATGATTGAGGGGCCTCAAATGTTATTGCCTCATTTCCTGAAATTTGATCCACTAAGGACTGACACACCATATTATCCTTCCTATGTATAAACCTTTTCCATCCCCTAAGTCCTTTATATCATACAATCCATTTTCTAAATTGAAATTTTTGTTTTGTAGGAGGACAAGGGAGCTTCCCATTGGTGGTGGGGATTTTTTTGTGCCTTAGACCCTGAACCAAGCCCCTAGCTAGCAGAGTGCACCAAATTAGATGAAACAGGAAGATGACCACCTTAAGAAAACCCTAAAGCTCTCTTCATACCTTATGAAGATGAAAAAGGATCCATATTGTTTCTACCTCAATCCAATTAAAAAAAACCAAGATGTTATTTCATGGGTAAAGAAATTTCATCTTTGTAAGGCCTCACAGTTTCATGACTAGTGTAATCATCACCCCAAAATGGGACTAGAGGATCAAATCCTTGACTAACTGTACCAAACCTATAGACCTATATAGGTGACCCAGAAGATGGTAAGAGGATATAAATCCATCCAATAGTCAAAACACACCACCTGTTTGATTTGGTATATGTTTTTAATATAAATCCATATAAATCTAACTGAGTCTTGGACACATCTACATTAATAAAGATACATGGAGAAATTGGATGGAAAAGGGAGTCAGATCTACTGTCAATAAACAAAAAAATTTCGACCAATTTGCCTATGATCGAGAGGATATAAGGATTTTGAAATGGTATTAGAAGGACTGGAAAACTTACCTAGATTAGAGATGTCAGAGGATCACATCTCAAATGATATTAGAAAGAATAGTGTAAAAGGGAAAAGAAAAAATCATTGAAGGATCAACTGATGATGTTCCAGGTGGATATAAGATCATACTCTATCTCAAAGATAATGAAAATATTTTTGGGGTCCAAGATCCCTACAATTTCATGATGTTTCATATCCCTCGAACCAAAGATGAAGTGGTCAAAGGCTTTAATTTATAGTTGATTTTGAAAAAATCTACCTTCCATGGAGGGATTATTTAAGTTTGATGCCTCTATGAAGGAGATAAAAAGCTTGGGTAATCCCTGGTTGAAATAGGTAACCTTGGGTTTGATATTGATGTCAGGGAAGGGAGGAAGAATAGAAGGATCAGTTGGTGTAATGAAAGGAATCGTCCAATCAAATTCAAAGTGACCCCTCCCCCTCTCAGAAGGGGGAGGGATAAATGTGGGGACCATGTCTGTTGGGACATGGAAAACCTATAAGAAGGAACCAATGGTCACCCTTTTTTAAAAATCAAACCATATAATTATATTAATTTAAAAATCTCATATATAAATAAAACAAGTGATATGATTAAAAATGTGGTAATATAATCAAGTAACTAAAAAAGGTCCCATGAATAGAGGATAATAATAAATAAATAAATATGCAACCTCTCTTCACTTCATTCCCTTTTCCAGATCCATGGATCCACCTAGTCTCAAATTTCCAACATTGGGTAATTACCCTTACTTTGAAAAAATAAAATTAGAAAACATCCATGGATTAAATATGAACGACTCTATTTTTCATTTTCCTTCTACCATTATTTTTTTTCTTCTTCTTCACATTCTCTAGATTCTCCTCCACAATAAGATGAGTGATCAACAAGTATTGATAGATATTAGTGAGAAGATCCAACTAGAAGTCCAGATTTTTGAAAACTTCACCCATATACTCCCTCTCCATTAGTATAAGATTGTTCCTTGACTTACAGCTTAGTGTGAACTCATGAGTTTTTGTTTTCAACTTGGGGAGAAACTCTAATAGAGAAGAGAGATCAAATGACTTACCTCTCTTCTCATCACCACAGTTCCTTTTATTCTTCTTGCTTGGATTTTTTCGATGCTAGGGAACTAATAATATCCCTAACCTTGGCATAAAATTGGAATTTATTTTCAAAAATGAATTCAACCTTTGAGGATGACTCAAGTATTCATTTTGAAGATGGAACCATTTGAAACTTCACAACCCACTATCAAGCATCTCAAATATCACCTTGTATCTTTACACTCTAATGTCACCAGCCACCTTCCCTATAGCTCATATAGGCCTCACCATCTATCATCTATCACACCCCAAGTCCCATCCCCAACCCCAACCTCATCCCCTGGTCTCCATGATCGTGCTTATTAAATTATCATATCATGTATATAGTGAGTTATAAAAGATGTAAACTTATCATAATAGTGTTTATATTTCTTTGTTCACTATTTAAATGGTAATGTCCACATATTATTTTTTGTATCAAAAGGTTATGGAAGTTCATGGACTATATTGAGAATCTTGAGATACTATGAAGTTAATTTTAAACATATTTCCTCTGGTCTAGATACATCATACTGACTAGACACAGATGATGTCTGGTTATTAGATGTTGGGGACTCATGATCTCTGAGACTTATTCTCATGAACTTCACACATGGTGATCTTGAGTAGATGAGATCATGAGTACTAACCAAACAATAGGAACACCACATGTTTCAAGTGTCATTGGTTGTTTCTATCTTCTAACACGTGTAATGGTCTCTTGAATTGAGATTAATATTAGTGTACACTATTTGATTGCATACTTTGATGCAAGATGAAAATAGTGGCATTGATTCCTTAGCAATGTATCATGTGTTGGGTGTGTCATTGGAGGTATGGCATTGATTGAATAGTCAAGACAGAATTTTTCACTTTCGAAAGTAAGTGATATCTCAGGCCTAGTTGATCAAGATAGAAGTACCTTAACTAAATCCATGGTCATGGTAAAATAAGGTAAGTCTATCCAGTTAGGTCAATGAACAGTTAATCAAGAAAGGATAATGACATGAAGTGTGCATTCTTCTTTATGAGATATCATGAGACAAAGAGATTGTATCACAAGGCATGTGTTCATAGGAAAGGTTTTAATTACTATGATGTTTCCTTATCTCCTTAGGGGTCTTGATGGATTTCTAGACTCTAATCATATTCTATGAATGGTATTCAATGCTATCGAGATAAGGGCCTAGAGGGTCACACACTTAGCATATTCAAAAGGCTGGCATATTTTAATGAATATGAGTATAGGGCATAGTGGACTCCACCATGGGGTTTGAGAGATGTCAAAGAATATATAATTTCCAATGAATAAAAAAACTCATATTATTTGAGTATAGAATAATTGGTATTGAATTTATTTATTAAAATTATTCACAATATATTAAGTAAATACAAGAAAAATATTATATGAACAAATATTATTTTAACATTCAAGGTTTGTTCAATATTTGTAGGAAAAGAAAGTTTAGTTAATGACTTGATTTTATCACATAATATATTTATTATATTATAAGAAAGTGATAAAAAATATAAAATATGTTTATGACCTAGTGAGTTGGTCATAACATGTCATTTATGGGTTATTTAGTTGGTAATAAATATTTGGGGATTAGGGATCCATTCCTGAGTATTTTAAAACTCATTGTATATAGAGAAAGCAGTTATTATGTGAGGTATTATTCATAACATTATTTTGAGAGCCTCTCTCTTCTCTATCCCACTTTCTAGAGAAAAACTATCGAACCAAGTAATCAGACATAACTCTTCTTCATGCATCTAAGGAACATTGATGCGGTGATCATCAAGAAATAAAAGGCATAATCGAGACTCCATTCAAGCACCTGGAATTTAAAGAGAAACAATTATGTATACTTTCAAAGTACATGTGGATGATCTAGAGAGGTCTGAATTTGGTTCCTTTGAGAATCATTCACCAGAAACAAATGATTGATGAATGTGGCTTCAAATTTATCAAGGTATTATTCAATTTCTTTTTCATGCTTAAAATTATTCATGCAAGATCCTTGGTAGTTGTACTAGGATTTTTTCACTAGAATCAATGAATTTATGTCAATCTGGTGATAAAAATGTTAATTGTTTGGCCCATCTATTTTTACTACATGATACGGTACCTCCAGTTTATCCTATATCTTCTTACTGTTATGGAATGTACTTGATACATTTTTTCAAATCGGTTTTGTGGAATTAATTATGTTCTTGATGTGAAAGTGTGCTTTAATTAGTGAATTTTTGGAAATTAATTTATTGTGAAAAAATTTAAATTCTTTGGATATTATTTATTAAAACGAGTTATTTTTTTGGTGTGAAATAGTTCAATGGTTCCTCACTTTTAGTGTTTATTTTTTTAACAAATTTTTATGATTTTTTTTATTCTTTGAAGAATTATGTGTTGATGAATTTGGGTGTTTTTAGTATATAATTGATTTAACATTCCTTGTTTTATTCATTACAAATATTTTAAGGGATAATTTCTCATTTGATGACATTTTTTATGATTCCACATTTTAAAGTATGATTTAAAAAAATTTCCATAACTTGAGATTGTAAAAGTTAATTATTCAAAAACATTCATAGTTTAATCATACATATATTTTCGTGAAAAAATTATGATACTAAGAAATTTTCTGTGATCATTTTTGCTTAAGAAAATTCATTCCATTTTTTATTTGATTTATTTTAAGTTAAAATTTAATTGTGACCATAAATATATATATTTTAGATTCTACTATTTCCTTTCTAATTTTATCCCTACTACCACTCCCCAGAGTCTACTACCACCAGAGAATATCCTCTGTTATTCTACCATCATGCCCCCAACATCTTCTACTATTTTCATGTTCTTATGTTGGTTTTTTCTACCACTACTACCCAAATATGTTACCACCCTGATCTACTTATTCTATAATTCCATGTTACTTATTCTCCTATTCCTTTCTACTATTCCATGGTTCTACCTCTCATGGAAAAACTTCTGCAGATTGGAAGAGAATGGTAGGTTGATTTGGAAAGAACAAGACACTAATTTTTAGGGATCAATCAAAGTTAGCCCATGGATAAACAACTGAACTGGCTAATGAACTCGATTGAATAAGGACAAACTCCATCTATGAGCTCAGGTTTGTTGTGGTGGAAAGTAATAAGACATTGTATGAATGGTGATGAACCAAGTTTCAAAAGGAACTACGATGGCCAAGGATTATTTAGGAAGACCAATAAAGCTCTGAATGTTCACCCAAATAGAGATACGAAGCTTGCTGTAGAATTGATTAAAGTTGAGTACTATGGATATTTATGTGAAAAAAAATAAAATGATCTAATGGAGACTGATATTATGAAGAACATGTCAAAGATATTTGTTGATGCGAAACTGAAATCTATTTGAAGATAAACTGAGGAAACCTGGTTGAGAATGACAAACCAAATCCCAAAGAAGATGAACCTAGGAGAAGTCAAATGTTGAGCACCTCTATTTTTTCAATGTCAATTGATTGAAGTCCCACTCCTAGGGCTAGAAACTATGAGCATAAATAGTTTCATATTTATTTACCTCCTTCCTTCATTAATCAACCTAATGAGGATTCCTTAGAGTTTCTTAGATATTTCTATAGTTCTGTGAAATAATTACCCCTCCATGGATTGAGTGGGGTGGATTTAGGTTGATCATTATCTTGTTCTATCTCAAGTGAATGTCTAAATGATAGTTCCAAAATATTTATGAGGATATATTTAACATTTCAGATCATTGGTTCAATTCATTTGTTTCCAAATTTTATCCTAGGAACACCACTATTGAAGTTAGGAAAAGAATCCTATGATTTTTCCAAGATGAGGGAGAACTATTTCATAATACATGGGATAAATTCATATCCCTACTTAAATAATGTCCCAACCACCAATCGGCTCTCCATCTTATGATGGAATCCTTTTACAAAACTATCACACCATATAATCATAATATTGTTGTTCAAATTTTTAGAGTTTATTTTTCAGATAATATAGATCAAGAGTTTAAATAAATCTTTGATAAACTTACCCAAAATTCTCAACACAAGACCACTAGGATGAGAGTGATTAAAATGACTAAAACAAACCCCAAGGTTGATTTAATTTACCTTAAAAACACACTAAGGGTGAAATTCACTCATTGTGGGGTGTATTTTCATGCTCAAAACTATTTCCCCAATTTTCATATTTTAACCAAACCTGAGGAGAGATTTCAATTTTTGGATTTTAGGGGTAAACAATTACCCATTTTAAAATAAATTTAATACCAGATACAAAAATAATCCAAAATTGTATTTTAAAGACTGATGGGTCACCAAAAAATCATTTTTCTTCCCCTAGGAACTTAAATCAACCAAGTAATTAGGTTAAAAACATGGTTGGACCTTCAAATTCAAAATCTGATTTAGAGAAATTATTAAGAAGATGGTCAAAAAAAATTATTCCCAATATTCGAGCATTAACAATATACACACTTAATTGGGACAAATGGATTGGGATCTAAACATTAAAAATAAGGGTAATTTTCCTAGCACAAACATTTTGAACCCTAAAGAGACTTTAATGGTTGTCACCATAAGAAGTGAAATAAAAACTCAAGAACCGATCAGGGTGAAGCCTATTGAAGAATAAATTTAGGATTTAACTAAATATGATAATAAAAATATTGAAAATTAAAAACATTGAAACCTGGGAAGAAAGGTTTGACCTATAAAAATAATGAACCTATACTTGAAAATATAAATAACCAAGGAAAATTAAGTGTAAATTGATCAAGGAAGTAAAAAAAGAAAGTAGGATTTGTGGATAAGGTGATTAATCAACTATTTTTAAAACATTATTCCCCTCTCATTCCATTTCCTAAAATAGTGAATAAAAATTATGATCCTTGTTACTCGAGGTTCTTGCAAATGATTAGAAACTTTAGCATCAACATGACATTTGTAGAATCCTTGAATAAAATTCCATCATATTTAAAATTTTACATAAGGTTTATATATGAAAAAAGTGATTTTAAGAAATAGGATACCATCAATTTTTCTAATTAATGTAGTGTTTTACTTTTGAGGAAGCTTCCACCAATGTTGAAGGACCCTGGCAGTTTTTCTATTCAATGAAAAATAGGAGGAAGTGGATAACAAAACTATTTGTATGATTTTGTATACAGTATTAATAATATTACATATTACTTTTTAAAAAATCAATGTCTTAGGGATTAATAAAAAACTTATATGTCTCTTCAACTTGATGATAGGACATTCACTCGTCCCTATGGAAGGGTAGATGGATTTTTAGTTAGTGTAGGGAAGCTTAATTTAACCATATAATTTCTTATTCTTAATATGGAGTGAAATGAAAAGGTCTCAATCATCCTAGGTAGACCAATACTTGGCCTTGGTGGTGCATTAATTTATGTCTCTAAAGAAAAACTCACCCTCTAGGTTATGGATGATGTGGAGGAAATTTTGGTTTTTAAAAATCCCAAACCTGAGTTTAGCTGTAACCTGGTTGATGCTACTAAGAACGAATGATACAAAATTGAGTTTAGTTATGAGTATGGTTATTTCCCTCTTGAGGTTATAGATATTATTATTCCCAAATCTTTTTATATTATTACTAACGATGTTATTTCTCCCCCTTGATCATTTATTGAAGAGGAAATTTCTTTCCATGAGCCAAGCCTAGAGTAAAAACCACAGATCATTTTTATTGAGCTATCTAAATCATTTTATGAGAGTTTACCATATCATATTTAGATTTTTCAAGTCTTAAAATTTTGGAGTCTCATATATTACAACCTTTTGAAAAACTTAATGATTTCCAATTTGAAAAATTGTGTCTTCTAGACAATCTCTCACCTACAATGTTTGATTATATAATTGAAAATCATAAACCTCCTCTTTAAAAATTAACTTAATTTGAGTCAATATTGGAGTCTAAAAGGTATATCTTGGAAGATTAATTTGGTTACTTCATGTGGGAATCCTATTATATTTTTGAGCTACACACTTTTTTTATAAATAGTGAGTAAGTTTCTGAAATACCTACACCCGTATCTAAGTTATTGAATCCCCTAAGTATAGGGGAACACTTAGAGAATTTTTTTGATAATAATGATCAATTTTCTAGATTATTTTCTTCAATTTTTTTCCTTTTTAGACTCTTAGGATATAAATAATTTTTTACAGTAATATCACTTTGGAAATATTTGATGAATTTGAGTACACGTTGATAGAAGTTGGAATTTTAAAAACCTTACAAGAACATGCTAAAAAATCCTCCCAAAACCATGAAATGAAAATTGTCAAGAAAACATACACACATAATGATCATGGATATAATTATTAGGGTGAGTATGGATAGACTTAAAATTCAGCGTTGTATGGGAGGAAACCCATGGTTTTTAGTTTTTTCTTCAAATTTTATATTCCAATAAAAAATTTCTAGATTTGTTTCATTCTAGATATTCCAATATCATTCCTTCCCTAGATTGACCATAATAAGTTTCAACTTATCTTCAATCCCAAAATGAGATGCTTCCTTGAATCTTTTTATATCACTTGTCGCCTACCGCTTTCCCTATAGCCCGTATAGGTCTTACTGTTCATCGCTTGTCGACTCCCAGTCCCAACCCCATCCCCAACCCCAACCCCATCCCCAGCCCCTGTTCTATATTCTCATCCTCATTAGATTACCATATCATTTATACTATGAGTTATTCATGATGTAAAATCACCATAATTGTGTTGATATTTCTTTGTCTACTATTTAAATGGTAATGTCCATGATTATTTGTCATGTCAAATGGTTATAGAAGTTCACTGGCTATAATGAAAACATTGAGATACTATGACTTTAATATTAAACATATTTCCTTTGGTCTAAATACATCATAATAACTAGACATAGATGATTTTTGACTATTAGGTGTTGGGGGATCATAATCATTGAGACTTATTCTCATGTAGTTCACAATTGGTGATCTCGGGTAGATGAGATCACGAGGACTGACTTACCAATAGGAACATTTCATGTTACAAGTTTCATTGGTTTTTCCTATATTCAAAACATATATCGGTCTCTTAAATTGTGATTATAATTATTTTATTCTATTTGATAATTTAATTCTATACAATACTACGGTGGCATTATTATTGTAGTGATGTAGCTTGTGTTGAGTGTGTCATTATAGGTATGACATTGATTGAATAATCAAGATATAATTTGACACATTCAAAAGGAAGTGATATCTTGAGCTTAGTTGATAAGGATGTTAGTATTTTCACTAAATCCATGACCATGTTAGAAGAAGGTAAGTCTCTCTAGTTATTTCAGTGAATAATAAAGCAATAAAGGATGATGACATAAAGTGTGCATCCTGTTTTATTAAATATCATGAGATAAATATATTATATTACATAGCGTGTGTTCATAGGAAATATTTTCATTATTATGATGTTTCCTTATCTTCTTAGGGACCTTGATGGGTCTCTAGAATCTACTCATATTCTATGAATAATATTCATTTATATCAAGAGAAGATCCTAGAGGGTCACACACTTAGCGTATTCAAAAGTCTGACATATTCTAATGAATAGGAGTATATGACATGGTGGGCCCCATCATGGGGTCCAGGAGATGTCATAGAATATACAATCACCAAAGAATAAATAAATTCATATAATTTGAGTATATAATAATTGGTTTTTAATTTATTTTTAAAAATTATTCACAACATATTAAGTAAATACATGGAAAATATTATATGAAAAAATATCATTTTAACATTCAAGGTTCTTTTAATATTTGTAGGAACAAAAAGTCAAGTTAATGACTCTATTTTATCACATAATATATTTATTATAATACAATAAAGTGATAAAAATATAAATGATATTTATTACCTAGTTAGTTGGTCATAATGTGTCGTCTATGTCTTATTTAGGGAGTAACTAATATTTGGGGGTTGAGGAGCCATTTTGAGTATTTTTTACCTCACTATATAAGGAGGAAGTGGTTATAATGTTATGTATTATTCATAATGTTATTTTGATATCCTCTCTCACCTCTATCCCATTTCTTAAATAGAGAATCTCTCAATCTAATAAATCGGATGGAACTCTTCTTCATGCATCGAAGGAATATCGATGTGGTGATCCTTGAGACATCGAAGGCATCATCGAATCTATAATCTAGATCCTGGAATTTGATGATTGAAATTCCCATAGAATTTCAAAACATGTTTGGAAAATCTAGAGGGATATGGATTCGGTTCCTTCAAGCAATAGTAATTGGCGATGAATGATTGATGAATATAGATTCAAATCAATCAAGGTATTATTCAAATTATTTTTTGTGCTTAAAAATATCCATGAAAGATCCTTAGTGGTTTTACTGAGATTTGTGTCACTCAAATCAATGTATTTACATCAATATGGTGATGTAAATTTTAATTATCTAGCCCATATGCTTCTGTTACACACCCCAGTACCTTCAGTCTCTCATATATTTTCTTACTGATGTGGGGTGTACTTGATACATTTGTTCTCATCTATTTTGTTAAATTAATTTTTTTATTGATGTGATAGTACACTTTAATTGGATAAATTGTGAAAATTAATAAATTGTGAAAAATTTAAATTATTTGGATATTATTTATTAAAATGAGTGACTTTTTTTGTGTGAAATATTTCAATGGTTCCTCACTTTGAGTGTTCATTTTTTTAGGAAACTTTTTTTGTGATTTTTGATTTTTTATTATTAGAAGAATTAGTTTTTAATTGATTTGGGTATTTTTGGTATATAATTGATTTAATGTTATTTTCTTTATTAATTCCATATATTTTAAGGGGAAAATTCACATTTGATGACATTTTTTGTGATTCCCCATTTTAAAATATGATTTACAAATTTTCCCATAACTTGAGATTTTCATAATTAATTATTCCAAAAATTTCATGGCTTAATCATATATATATTTTGGAATTAATTTTTTGTGATTCTAAGAAATTTTCAGTGATCATTTTTTAAAGAAAATTCATTTCATTTTTTATTTGATTCATTTTAAGTCAATATTTAATTGTGAGAATAAATCTATATTTTTTAGATTAAGCATTCATTGTGACCCATGCTACCATTAAACTCAATACCATTAGACTATAATAATATTTTGTTGGTCTTATACCATCACAGTAGAACCCTAACTTGAATTTCACTTTAAAATGCTACTCTAGACTGGTTGGCCACTGGGCCTTAGTCGTGCCTCTCTGTACGCCAAAGGCTACCAAATAGAAGGGAGGGTATGATTAGGTGATAGTAGGGAGACTATAAACTCTAGTGGTGATAATAATAATGGCCTATATATAATATAGTAGTGGAAGAAGAACCATAAATAGTGTAAGAAATGAAAAATCAAGTGGAAGTATAATAAAATAGCAGAAATAATCAACAATACCATTTGTAGACTAAATGTGATATAATAGGTCATACATAGAAATAAACTACAGGGTCACCCATGGTCGAACATATCAATACATACATATATAAAGAAAGTGTAAAAATATCAAAAAATAAACTCTAGATAATGTAATAACCACCATGGTCTAATGTCATCCATCCATGCAAATGGGTACAACATGATCACTAAGGTCCAGCTCCTGAACTTGATCCTTTACCTGATATCAAAGAAAAAAAGTCTATATAAGTCATGAGGGAGATGTGTAGGGTGTGATTATGAACTTAATAGGCCACCAATAATGTGTTTATATCTTACATCCATAATTATGCAGGTGGATGTGAAATATAAATAAAAGATAGCAGATGTTCATTTAATAAAATATCTGCTTCCCTTGTTCTCAACAACCACAAGGAGGCGTTCTATCTACTTCATATATCACGGACATAAGTCTAAACAAATGCCCCAAATTATATATATATAATACATCACATGTCTACATATATATAATTTTAGTGGTGAGGATCCATGTATTATCACCCAAGGTATCCCCTGATGATTATCATACCAGGTGAACCCCCAAATTCAACCTATAATCATGTCATAAGCACCTCATGCCATCAATAAAGTATTGGTGTCCATGTGGCATGCCCAAAGGAGTCCCTAGTCCCTCAGAACGTATCTTACAAAATCATCATTGCCTCGAAGCCCGATGTCCCGAGGCACAACAATGTATAACCTTTGATAAATAAACATTAACATCTCAACAGCTGACATCATGATGCATGGTGACATACATCCTCCCAAAGTCTCATCCCATCGACCTCAAGTCTCATGATGAGCCTCATCCCCCAACTGATGGTCTCAATGTTCTATCGTCATCCATGTGGATTTATACGATGAGAATCCCCAACATATCTGATGGTCTACATCATCCCCTAGTTCGCATAGTCTATGGGGGGATCCACCCATAATGAGTGGCAAAAACCACCTCAATATGAGTCCTAATTATGTTTAAATGACTCTAACAGTGCATTTTCCAACAAATGATGAGAAAGAATCACCAAACAACCTAATCCGCATCATTCGGCACCTTGTTCCCATGTGAGAATGTCGCTCATTCCTGATGGTAAATATTATCCCACATCACACATGACATTCCCTCATCCTGAAAAACTAGTCACCTCAATCTGATGACCAAGTCATCAACACTTTGATCATTATCAACCCATATGTATCGAGTCTCACCCAACCTGACGAATCACATAACCTCAATCCAGGTAATTATAATCACCTAAATCCTTGGGAATTTCTCAACAAGTTCACATGGAACCAATTAAATCAACATAAACAATTCAATTTAATTTAAAAAAAAACACCCACCCTAACCTTCCCAGGTTGGTCCAAGCCCCTTACCTGGCTTAACCATTTGCAATTTAGTTAGATCATTTCCATTGGAATATCAAATCATCCATTTAATCAAATTAAAAAAGAAATAATTAATTTATTAGGTTCTATCTCAATCAAACCACATGGAATATAAATAACACACCCCTAAAACAACTACAAAATCGAGTAAAAAGATAGGTAATGCTTACCTTAGTATAGTAGGAACTCCCTCATCAGATATCAGCCTCTAACCCAATCTAAATCAAGAGAAATTAATGTTTTAGATGAAAATCCTAAAAATAGGTTAAAAGAGCTTACATGGATTAATAATTTCATACGGTGAGATAAATGAAGAAAATAAGTTACCAAGACTAATCCATAGCCACAAAAAATCAAGGATTAGAGCTCGGATCATGTAGTTGGATAAAAGTCTAGGCACAAGAGGAAAATGGAGTATCCCCCCTCTATTGTGTGTGGAATAAAGAATAAAGGATGAGGAAGAATAGAAATTTGGAAGGAGGGAAAAATGAAATTTATATAAAATGAATGAGTTTCATGGTTTGGTCACACAGTTTTCTTAACTATACACCAACTGTGTGGTGATCACTACCTAAGCACCACATGTTCATGGGATAGGCACACAGTTTTCCAAACCATGCACAGATCATGTGAATACCCTCTGTTAAAAACTACTGAGGTTTTGTACGTCCATGTTCCCCTACCAAAATGGTTTTCTAAAACTTGTTTAGTGCTACTGGATGGCCGCATGGTTTCTCATAGAAGGCCACATGGTTTGTCCAAACCATACACCTATGTCCATGCTTTCTCAAAATGAAGTTTTTAGGG
This sequence comes from Viscum album, assembly GCA_963277665.1. NCBI lineage: Eukaryota > Viridiplantae > Streptophyta > Magnoliopsida > Santalales > Viscaceae > Viscum > Viscum album. The sequence goes on along the minus strand of OY728121.1, from coordinate 533,840,555 downwards.
TATTATGCACCTGAAACTCATCTGAAACCATGATGAACTTTTCGATCCTTAAAACCCATCTAAAAATAAGGTCTTGGGTTAATAAAAATCCCAAAATTAGGTTCCAAATATCATAAATAAAGTTGGTCCGCTCACCAAATGAAAAAATTCAAACTGGTTGGGGATTTTTCAACCCGCTCCAAAACCTGAGAGGTTATCAATAATTACCTGAAGATGCTACCAAATATACCCATATCATTATAATCAACTCATTCTACCATAGTCATTAAGTTACATGTCAACTTCCCTCAAGGCACTCCCCACCTTAGAAGTTACCTACTTGGTCACTTCCTAACCCCAAATCCAAATTCGAATGGTTCTACTGACCATCCCCAGACTCTAAAGTTCTCCTACGATGCGTCTTATTTCCCACACCTCATCAGGTGCTCAAATCATGAACATGTCATACCTAAAACCCATCATATACTATATCTCGTAAAATTCCCATCAGTACATGTTCTATACATGACACTAATAATAACTCCCATATCACCAGGTACCCAAGATACAACATCTCAAAGTATTATCAAAATAATCCTATATCATATATATATACACACATATATAAATGCTTAAAAAATCCTAAAACCCACACACCTAAAATATAATCTGTATCACATTAATGCCCACAATAAGTCCTGGTGCCTACACACCTCATACATATATATACCACGCATCTTAACTGATTCTAAACTACTAACCAGCACCTGGTTAGTATAAATATAACATTTTTGCACCTTGTGATACATTTTATAAACCTGGTATAAATCCCAACTACCTAAGGTATGGCCTTATTGAGGAGATACACCAGCTACCAGTCATTAACCCCACTTATAGGTCTCATTGTCTCTACCACGACCCCCATGTGCAGCTAAATTCTAGCTACCAGCTCCTAGTACTACTCCTAGTATGACCTTGGATCCTTGAGTCTGACCTGATCCCTAGCTGCAAGCTGTCTGAGAAGGATTATTATAGAATCTCTCTATATTTCCTATCTAGCAGCATGCCCAACACTCCTTTGGAACCAGATCACACTGGGTCCAAACATGACTTGGATTCCCACACTAGAAGCATATTGCTAAAGAACCACTTCTTGGTGGTCTTCCTAAATCTTTGGATTTACTTCCCTACTGATATTCCTCATGGACCCACTTCTTGTTACCTAAATTATTGCCACTAATATCGCATGACTCTATCACCTGGCTCATATAAGAATGGTCTATCAAGTTCCCCTTGGCTATCAGCATCTGATTGACCACCTCTAAAAAATATTTCAACCTAAATATGTTTACCTACACTTTGATGGTATGCCACAAGACATCCTCAAAACCTTGCACCCTTGTGATGTCATTTCCCACGATAGAAGGTTCAAAACATGACAGGTCTATGAAGTTCACCATGTAGTCCATGACAGTAGTATCCCCATTGTGGAGATTTATGAACTCGAAGGCTCTTTATTCCCTCATGGTCTCTAGGAATAAGTGATCAAAGAACATATCTTTAAAATCCTTCTCATCCAATCCCTCATGTTTTCCCACCTGTACCTATACATCCCGCCATTTTTTGGCCAGTTCTATAAGCATGTACGTCTCCAAATTCACTCTCTCTCCTGGGGATGTCTTGAGCTAGTTACAAATAGTTTGTACTAACACTATCCATTTCTCCACCACCTATGGACCACATTCTCCATGAAATAGTGGTAGGTTCTAAGACTAGAAATCTTGAATAAATTATTCCATGATGGATCATCTCCCTGAGATCCATGGTCATTACCTTGTATGAACTATACCAAACTCACCCTAAGTTTCTCATCAAGCCATGGACCAAATTCTTCCATTTTATATGGATTAACTTCCTATATCAGATCATGCACCTATATCTCATGATAACATTTACCCTCTATGGCCACAACTCAACCCTCAGGGGCCTCATCACATGCACAATCATGTGAAACCATTTCACCTCCCCCTTGATGCTCCATTGGATCCCATCTAGGTGTTATCCCACTAAATACTAATCACGATGGACAAAAATCTATAATACAATACATATAAATATCACATATAGAGAAATCTGTAATAGGTAGGTGCAATATCACTACCCTTATACTACCCTAACTCACCATGTCACACAGCATATGGCCTCATGGCCCCTTACCCACCCATATCAGAGTCTGGTATCAAGTATCATCTAGAATCATGGACCCTTGCCTAACCACATTGTATTCAAGAATCACATATCACATATATCAAATATGTGGGGTAGCTAAGTATAATTATACTAAATATTCTATATATGAAAACATTGTTTAGATTATTTGTTGACACTTTAAATAGCTCACCCTCTGAAATCATCCCTTCCTACCCTTATTAGGGTCAATCCCATGTATCACATGCATATAGTATCACATAACATCACATATTGATCTCATTGGAACCACTTGTCTGGGATGGCTGACTAGAATGCCACCAAAAGCAGTCTAAGTAGGAAAACACTGTTTAGAATCCTTTATTGACACTTTAAAAATCCCAACCCCTCTTAGCGCATTAAAGGTTCCCAAAGATGATCCCAAGAAAAAGAATACATTATATGAGCCTAAGTTCCTATCATGATGAATAATCAAGTATCCCATATCATACCAGGACAAGGGTCAAAATCCACTTAATAGATAACCATCACACCAAAGTGCACCACCTCAGGTGGAAATCAAATCAAATATAAAATCACACAACATAACATAAATTCCCAACCCCTAAAAACATGGTATGTCCCTCATGCATGGGGCTACAAGCATCCAAGCATGATCTCTTTACCCAGTCCCAACCCCTGAAAACATGGTATACCATTTTTATCACCCCGACTTGGATTCCACTTTAAAATGGTGCTCTGGTCCATTTGGCCACTAGGCCTTAAGTGGGCCACCTCATATGCCAAAGGTTGTTGACTAGCATCGAGGGTCTGATCAAGTGATAGTGGGGAGACTATACCTTCATGCGGTGATAATAATAATGGTCCATATATAATATATTAGTAGAAGAAGAACCATAAATAATGGAAGCAATAAAAAATCCAGTGAAATCATAATAAAATATCAGCAATAATCAAAAATACCATTTCTAGAACAAACATGTTATAACAGTTCATACAAAGAAATAAATGGTAGGGTCACATGTTGCTGACCATATTAGTACATACACACATATATATATATATAAATAAATCAGGAAAGGATCAAAAAGAAACTTCAAATGATGCAAGAGCCACCATGTTCCAATTCCATCTATCCGTACAAAAGGGTACAACACAATCACTAAGGTCTAGCTCCTTAGCTCAATCCTTTACTTGATCCCAATGACATAAATTCTACATGTATCCCAAGGGGCCCATGTAGGGTGTGAGTATAAACTTATTAGGTCACCACAAACATGTTTCTATCTTATATCCAAAAATTTATAGGTTCAAGTGAAATATAAATAAAATTCATCACATGCACATTTAATAAAATACTTGCTTCCCTTTTTCTCAATAGACATAAGTAAGCATTCTACCTGCTTCAGACATCACTTGCATAAGTATGAACACATTCCCCTAATTATATATATGGAATACATCATATTCCTTCATATATATAATTGGAGTGGTGAGGATCCATGGATTAGTTCCCAAGGCATCCCCTAATGAGTATCATACTAGGTGAACCCTCAGACTCCACCTATAATCAAGTAATTAGAACCTCGTGTCATTAATCAAGTAATGGAGTCCCAATGGAATGCCCAAAAAAGTCCCTAGTCCCTCAAACCTCAGATCATAAAATCATTTTCCTCTCAAAGTTTGATGTCTCAAGGCACGGTGATGTCTAACCTTCAATAAATAAACAATTACATCACAATAATCAATATCCCAAGCCATGGTGATATGCATACTCCCAAAGTCCTATCCCATCAGCCTCAAGTATCATGATGAACCTCATCCCCCAACTGATGGTCTCAACACTATCAACTAATGGTCCATCACCATACACGTGGATTTATATGGTGAGCACACCCAACTTATCTGATGGTCAACACCATCCCCTAAGCTACGTAGTCTATAGGGGCATCCACTCATAACAAGTGGTCAACACCACCTCGATTTGAGTCCTAATTATGTGAACATGACTCCAACATCATGTCGGTCAACAAACAGTGGATGATAATTACCAAACAACCTAATCCACATCATTTTTTACCTCATCCCCCTAAAATTATGTTGCATGTTCTCGATGGTCAATACCATCCCATATCACACAGGCCATTATCGCATCCTAACTACCTCGTCACCTCAATCCAATGACCAAGTCATCAACCTGGTGATCATCATCACCCAATATGTATCAATCCTCACCCTATAAGAACCCTCACTTCTCATACAGGGACATTACATCATTTTAGATGAATATTCAGATCATTACAAAATTACATGCTTGAGGATCGTATTATTTTAATTCCTTTGGTAACATGGAAACAAACAAAACTGGTCCATAAGTGAGCTACATCATCTCCCATTATGTTACTCATAACTATAACCCTTCTTAGATACATTATATATAATAAAAATATTTATAACCTTGGGAAAGAAAACATAACAAAATGATGATATCATATGCATAGTAAGATTAAACAAATGAGATTTGTAAGCATAATTATGAGAATAAGGGTATGATAATGTGACCATAACATTATAATATCATACCCTTCATATCAAAAATCATGAAAAAGAATCATGGAATAAGGGTTGGTAGTTCATAAGATATGAATCATAAGGGAATCGAGAGAATAATCCATGAATTCATAACATATGAATAATATGTGGAATTGTGGTAGAAAAATAAACATATAAAATGATTTCCATAGTAGTCAAGTCTTACTTCCAATGCCATATTAGTGGAAAAGGTTCACTCCCCAAACTATATTATCAATCAAGGTTCAATACCAAGACCATATTAGTATACAAATTCTTATACTAAAATTAGTTCACTCACTATTCTAGCCATGTTTATCTCATGAGATGTAAATCTGTACCCAATTTATTAGAGGGAGATATAGGTCCCACCCATCTCATAATGAAATCATATATATTTGTGTCACAAGATCATAAAAAGTCATTATATCAAAACCCATGAAATGAGAAAATGGGTATCATAGTCATTTCATCATATCTTAACCCGTGTAAAATATATAGGTTTCATAATCATTTCATCATAGAATAACCCATGAAAATAAAGTGGGTTTCATAAGTGTTTTATCATGGAATATCCTGTGGAAGAGAAATGGGTTTCATAAGAAACTTTTCATCTTAAACATAAACCATTAAAATAAAAAAAAGAATGGTGTCCTTGGATAATATCCCTAGTAAATAATAAAAAATATCAAAGGATTTCATCTTATAAAGATAAGGATTCTAAAATACCACTTAGATCATTTCTTAAGAAAAAATTACCTTTCTTTAAAAATCATTTTTTAAAAAATAAAACATTTTATGTATCCTTTTATTTGAAAAAACACTTTGAAAACTCATGAAGTAATATTTAAAAATCATTAAAAACATTTCCTGAGTAAAACATCCTTTTTACTATAAAATAACACTTTTTAGAATATAAAACATTTTGAAAACCTTTTTCTTTGGAAATAGATTTGAAAATTTATAAAGGAATCTTTGAAATCGTTGAAATCATTTTCTTTTAAAATAACCTTTGAAAACATATAAATTAAGATTTTAAAATCATTTAAAACACTTTTTAAACATAAAATATTTTTGAAAACCTTTTTATTTGAAAATAACCTTAAAACATATAAAATAATCTTTGAAAATCATTTAAAACACTTTGTTAATATAAAAAAAATGAAAACATTTGTATTTGAAAACCATGTTAAAAACAATTAATTTCCATAATATTAGGAAAAAATTATAAAAATAATAATCTTGTAAGATAGTAACTGAATCTTAAAAATTATGTTCATGATGGAATAAAAAATTTTACATGCTGAACATTCCTTTTACACCATAAAATGTTTAGAAAAGTGCCTCAATTGGAAAATGAAAAAAATACTCATTTTTTTAAACCAGTTTTCTAAAAAAGGAAAAAAAAATGGGTAAAAATGTATTTTAAATATCATAGGATAATATTATAACATTTTTTCAAACATTTTTAGAAAACATGGTTTTTAAAGAACAGATATTTCTGACCAAAGAGAGACATAAATTTGGATTTTATTAAAAAATCATAATTATATTAAGTACCAAAGAGTATAAAATGGAACTATATCTTGAATATGTCATGAATAACTAGAGTTAAAGAAAATTCATGAGTATTTTTTAGACATGGATCATAATATTTCATCAATGTAATCATAAGAACAAATAATCCTGATAAACGATGAGATTGTTGCAATAACTTCTTACCACTTTGGTAACTTTGAATCATAATCACCATGAGAGAATGAAATTAAAAGAATATTAAAATATCATGAAAATAATGAGATTAATTATACAAAATTTAAAAGGGATGTATATACACCTTGTAAAATATTATAGGTGCATAACATAACATGTGTCTTGAATAAGGAAAATTGAGACAAAATTACCTTACATATTTGGTAACTTATGAACCATAAACCCCCTAAAATAGAGGTAATAAAATGGATAAGTAAATAAACATAAATTTAAATATAAAATAATATAATACATTAATTTTCAGTATATACACCACACAAAATATACGAGTGGTGAATAAGGCATAAGTCTCGCAGAAATAAAAGTGAGACTACAAATCCCCTTACTACTTCAGTAACTTTTGAATCATGATCACCATGAAGAATAAAACCAATTGAAATGTAGAATATCATTAAATAAATTACATTAATTATATAAAATGTGATAGGGTAGTATATACATCACATAAAATAAATTACTAGTGAATATGGAATGTATCTCATGGATATAAAAAGTGTGATGAAATTCCCTTACCTTAAGTTTTGACTCTTGTCGTACTTGTTCAAAACTCCTATATAATAAATATATGTTTATTATAAATATATAATAGAACCATATTAATATATATAACAAAATATATTATTTACTCATGAATTTATATTACTCGTTTATTAATGATTTCATGTTAATGTTATGTTTTGGGTAATAACTGCTTTGTCTTTCATACATGTTTTGAATTGTCATTCTTATTCCTCTTACTTAGATCATGATTTCCTTATTTACATAATTTAAACCATGATATTAATATCATATATATTCATTATATATTTATTTATAAAAATATATAAATTTTTTAAATAGAAAATTAAATACATCATTCAGGGAGACGGTAGGTCGTACGTACGCATGAACATTGTTTCAATTTTCTTATCGTATTGAATGAAAGAAAAGTAAATGATGTATATATATATAATATAATAAATTGTTATTATTATTTCATAAATAGAACATGTTTTTAATAAACTCATCATTAATACATTCCATGTAAGTGTGAATGAATCACATCCCTTTGAGGAGGCGGTATTCCACACATCCACAAACGATGTTATCGTATTCCCAAAAAAATTAAAGCACAAAGGTATGTGTTATATAATAATTAAAAAAGAATAAAAACATAAAAAAATAAAATATATATCATATAAAAATATTAATTACATCATTATTACCAACCTTGATAGGTTGTAATGGAATAAATGATGATGTCGGTTTGCGAGGCGGTAGTCCATTGTACACACAAACGATGATTGTGTATCCCATTTGATGGAAGTGTGTGTAGGTGTAGATTGAACCATTAACATGAAAACATATTTTTATATTTAGGAAATTATTTTATTATATAATCATGTAATAAGAATAATTAAATGGTTGGATAAAGAAATAAAACAAAAGTGCTCATTGAAGAATGTTAAGTCTTCTTTGCGTAACTCCTTTTGATTTGCACCAAAGGACTTTCTCGGTTTAATCTATGCCCAAATTGAGTCTTATATTATGAGAGGATATATTTTTTTAGATTATTTTTGTAGGTTTTTTACAATCCAAAAGGCTTGATAGGAGTGAATAAGTTATGGGGGTTACCTTTATATAGTGGAGGAGAAGTGACATTCTAATAAATACAAAAAGGTAAACACTATTGAGGGGTCTCTCTTACATCATGTACCACCAATAATGATCCATTTTCTATAAAATAAGTAACATGGTCTAAATATTTCCATACTATGGGTTTTGGACAAGTTTCTATGTAATATTTCTCCTTAAGATTAAAGTTTAACCACTAAGTATACTTGTTTTTACCTTAATCACTATAATTAATTTTAATTACTTTCACTAATATTTTGATAAAAAAACTAATTTTACCTTAAAAAATTTATAAATTATAATGATTAAAAATATTTAATACATTTTTCTAAATTATAATCACATTAGTGGAAAAAATTAATTTAAAATAATCTCACAAGCAGGACGAAACAACGGGTTTTTTAATTGAAAATGTTCAAAAGTTTGAAATGTTTATATATCCAATTTCAATGTGAAATTGATTATAATGAAATAAATTGTATGAATATATGTATAATTTATCTAAATATACTATAAAAAAATTAAAATATAATACAACTATATAAATAAATTATATGAAAATACAGTTTTCAATTAAAATTCAATATTTTTCACTATTTAACAAAAAATGAAAATTCATATAAAAAATACCAAAAATTAACCCTAATATAATTTTGACATTAAAATTTTAAAAAATAAGTTTATTTTGTCAAATATAAATTATAAAAGTGTCAAAAATTAGTTTTAAAACAAGTCTATCATTAAAAGGTAGTAAAATTGCCTTTTAAAATAATATAGGTTTTTATGCCTAAAACTATATTTATTCTTATTTTATACCTATAAAAATTATTGTATTAATGTAAAAAAATTAATTAATAGTATAAAAATTTCATTAAGATATCTCATTGATATTTATTAATTTAATTTATTAAGATAAAACATCATTGTGTGCATAAAAAAATTTCATAAAAATGCATCCTTTATATTCAATTGATATTTTTCATTTATAATTAATTGATAACCAAAGAATTAATTTCATAAACATGTCTAAACCATAGTTTCATAATTGAGTTAATGTTATTCATATATTTCATTCTAATATCTAGGTGATAAATATAATAATATTTTAATAATAACATTAATAGTATATTATAGTTTAGTAAAAATCTGTCTTATGTGTAACACAAGTTATCAAATAAACCTAATATTTTTTGTAACATAAGAAAAATTTAGTATTGCATGTAACTCAAGTAAATCTTTGTGTTATGTGTAGTGAAAAAATAACTTGGTTTAGATTATAACAAAATTTTAACTTGTTGTAGCGTGTAATTCAATACATCAAAGAAATAAAATTTATTCAAAACAAATGTTCATAAAAACTTGGTATGTTACATTATACCCCCTTAAAATGATTTCCTCCCTCGAAATTTGTCTATGTTATCAAAGTTTTAGTAATTGAAAGTTCCTTTTATAGAAACCCACATCAAAAAAAATAATACTAAACTTCTATTAAAAAAATAAAAATGGAAACATAATAATTACCCAAAGTAACTCATAATTAGGTTTCCACATATGATAATGCAGGTAGAAAGTGAAAAAATTGACATTGAAGAGAAATTAAAATATCAAATTCTGATGGTGAGTGATAGAGAATGTGTTCAGAAGAAAGATAACTATCATAAATCAATAAACCAAATAGGCTTGAAAAAATCATTGATGTCATCAAAAATGATGATAATAGGACAACATATTATTTCAAGACCCTTTTCCTAAATTTGATTAATTTCCACAACAATATATACTTACTTGATTTCATTCCATTTCATATGAACAATCTCATCCTTTGGTTGTATCTCGACCAATTTCCACTTCATCTCTTACTCCAAAAATGAATGTGAATTTGACATTATTGGAGCACTAGTGGATCATAAGATCCATAAGTATAATGATAAATAATTCCATATATATTTAGTTATCATCATAGAAAAATGGTTAGCACTAGTTATCCAATATGTATAAATCCTCATATGGAAAGATAATACTTTAATCTCTAAAACCTCATCTGAAGTTTACCATAAACCATTCCATAAATGGTTATCCATATAAACCTTTTATAAGATGAAAATAAAAAACTTTAGAAATAAGTTCGATAAATTTATCAAAATAATGTTAGCATTGATCCCCCATATATCATAAAGTAGCTCTTGGTTTTCACATTCCAATCATGTGAATAACTTCATCATGTATTCTCTTGAAACGCAGTAATAACATGAATTACCATAAATCCTTATTGAAAACATGCATGATTTATTATTCAAAATATCATTAGATATGTTACTTAAATATAAAAATGGCATAATCTCTATCCATGATAGAACAAACCACTTTTTCAACAAATCATTTATCATTTCTGAGGTCATTAATACTATCCAATTTACTTTATCCATATCAATCATCTCTTTATCTATACTAAACATCAATTTATCTGCATTTGGAACATATTAAGGGGTACCTTCCCATAATCATTTGTTTTCTATAAAATATAAACTTACCATTAAATTACTTTTCTAGGTCATCAGTACCATTCAACATATTTTTTCAAATCCTTAATGAAAAACTTATACTGAACAATCCTTATATATTTCATAAATATTGAATCCAAATAAATAAATACTTGTATCCTTCCAATTCAATGATATTCATTGAATAGGTCCTTACTTGGTTTAGAATTAAATTATTAGGTTAGGGCATCGATATGGGTAATTCCCAAGTTCTCCATAAATAATACATTGAAATCATTGAAACTTTGTCACTCTGGCACTTTTTTCCACACAAATTACATTTCCTCTAGGTTCTTCTTCCCTTCCTATTGACATGTAGGAAGTCAAATCTTCTTTATTTGATTTTAATTCCCATATTAACTTTAATAAAATCCAATATTCCTATTATTTAGTGTGTTATGAATCTCACTGAATCTCACATTGTTAATCATATAACATGATAGACAATTAGACATAATTGCAATATCTTTCTCCCTGGTAATAATCCACTTTTTTTTCTCATAGTCACTAAAATTTCCATCAGATTATGTGTTAATATGATTTCTTCTAGTTCCATCCATTTAATAAAACCAAAATTATTATGTGAGAAACACTAATCATAGTGAAAAAACCACATATTCAGGAAAAATCACTTACTGGATTTCTAAATCATAACATCTTTTTTAATCTATGACACCTTATATTTATACTAGTTTATTCATAGTAATTTTATATTTTCATGATGGTTTGTAAAGATTTCCAGAATTTCCAAATCATATCCCCTAATGATGTCAAACCAGGTGTGTAGCAAGACCCATTATTATGCTCCAATTCTCGATCGAGTCTAGATCAATACAATGTTTTACTTTTTTTACCCATATGCACATATGTTCCAAATCCACATCCACTTGTATTATCCAAACAAGGATATATTTATAAGAAACCACACACTCTATCCTTTACCAAAATTCTAGGACATTTTCCAATACTTTAACTCATTCTTATACTTTTCCTTATATAAATCCCTAGGCATATCCTTAGAAATATCCATAGGGATCTCACTAAAATTTTCTCATGTTAGTTTCCAAAGTTTGACTAAACCTTTGCTCTGATACCAACTATATAGACCCCTACTTCTCATACATGGACATTACATCATTTTAGATGAATATTTAGCACATTTCAAAATTACATGCCCGAATAACATATTAGTTTAGTACCTTCAGAAACATGGAAGAATAAACATTGGTCCATAAGTGAGCTAAATCATCTCCAACTATGTTCTTAATAAATATCTCCCTTCTTAGAAACATAATAAATTATAAAAATATTCATAACCTTTGGAAATTAAACATAATAAAGGGTGATCTCAAATGATTAGTAAGGGTAAAAAAGGTAGATATGAAAGCATAATCATGAGAATAAGGGTATAGAACCTTATTATAACATTAGAAGATCATACCCCACATATCAAAAACCATAAAAAAATAATCATGACATAAAGTTTGGTAGTTCATAATACATGAATCATAAGTTAATCAAGAGGATAATCCCTGAAATCATAACATAAGAATAAGACATGGAACTGTGGCATACAAATAAACATATAAAATTATTTCCATATTAGTCAAGTCTTACTGAAAATCCCATATTAGTGGAATGGTTTCACTCCCCAACAGATATTAGTAGTAAAGGTTCACTCCCAATACTATATTAGTGGGAAAAGTCCTTTACTAATTCGAGTTCACTCTCCATTCTAACCATGTCTATCTCATGAGTTATAAATCTTTACCCAATACATTAGAGAGAGAAATAGGTCCCACCCTTTTCATAATTAAATCATACATATGTGTGCCACAAGATCATAAATAGTCATCATATCATAACCCATGAAATGAAAAAATGGGTATCATAGTCATTTCATTATATCTTAAACTTTTAAAGGATATAGGTTTCATAATTACTTAACCATAGAATAACCTTTGAAAATAAAGCAGGTTTCATAAGTGTTTTATCATGTAATAACCCATGGAAGAGAAACAGGTTCTATAAAAAACTTGTAATCTTAAAAATAAACCATTAAAATAAAAAATAAAAATGGTTCCATTGGATAATATTACCAATAAACCATAAAAAACATCAAATAATTTTATCTTAGATGGATAAGGATTTGGAAATACCACTTTGAGTACTTCTTAAAGAAAAATAAACTCTCTTTAAAAATAGTTGTTTTAAGACATAAAAAATTTTCTAAATCCTTTTATATGAAAACCACTTGGAAAACTCATGATTTAATATTTAAAAATCATCTAAAAATTTTCTTGAGAAGAATATTATTTTCACTTTGAAAAAACATTGTTTAGAATATAAAACATTTTGAAAACCTTTTTCTTTGAAAATAACTTTGAAAATTTATAAAGGAAGATTTGAAATCATCGGAATTATTTTCTTTGAAAATAACCTTTTAAAAAATATAAAGGATTATTTAAAAATCATTTAAAACATTTTTTAAACATAAAACATTTTTGAAAACCTTTTTCTTTTAAAATAACATTGAAAAATTATAAATAAAGCTTTGAAAATCATTTAAAAAACTTATCTAATATAAAACCTTTTTTGAAAAAAAATTTATTGGAAAACCATGTTAAAAACGATTAATTTCCAGAATATTAGGGAAAAAATTCAAAAAAATTAATCTTTTAAACTTTAAAAGGAAGATCTAAAGAAATTATGGTCACGATGGTGGATAAATTCGTACATGCTAAACATTATTTCCCACTGTAAAAAGTTTTCCAAAAGTTCCTCAATCAGAAAAGGACAAGAAAAATCCATTTTTGAAAAAAAAATTGGTAAAAAGTTAAAACATGGTTAAAGATATATTTTAAATATCATAGTATAATATTATAATATTTTTTAAAACCTTTTTAGAAAACATGGTTTTGAAAGAACACAGATTTCCGACTGAAGAGAGAGATAAATTTGAATTTTCATAAAAGAATTTCTATGGTTATATTAATTAACAAAGAGTGAAAAATGGTACCATTAAATGAATATATCATGAATAACCATATTAGAAGAAAATTTATGAGTATTTTTGAGATATGGGTCATAATATTTCATCAATGGAAACATAATCATAAATAATCCTAATAAATGATGAGATTATAATAAGAAACTTTTACCAATTTGTTAACATTGAATAATAATCCCCAAGAGATAATGACATTGAAATAATATTAAATATCATGAAAAATATATATTCATGATGAAACATGAAAATTTTCATTATATATACCTTGTGAAATAATATAGGTCATTACATAATATGTGTCTCGAAGAAGGAAAATTAAGACAAAATTACCTTACAGATTTGGTAACTTTTGAACCATAAACCCCGTGAAATAGAGGCCATAAAATGGATAATTAAATACTCATAAAATTAAGGATAATAATAATATAATTCATTCATGGGTAGTATATACACTACAGAAAAGAAACGGGTGGTGAATAAGGCATAAGTTTCACAGAAATAAAAGTGAGAGTAGAAATCCCTTTACTACTTCAGTAACTTTTGAATCATGATCCCCATGAAAAATAAAACCAATTTAAAAATTTAATATCATAAAATAAATTAAATTCATGATATAAAATTTCATTGGGAATAATATATACCACATAAAATAAATGAGTGGTGAATATGGCATGTATCTCCCGGATATAAAAAGTGAGATGAAATTCCCTTACCTTGAGTCTTAAATCTCATCGTACTTGTTCAAACCTCCACTACAATAAATTTAAGTTTATTATAAATCTATAATATAACCATATTAATATATATAATACAATATATTATTTACTTATGACTTTATATTACTCATTTATAAATAATTCCTTGTTAATGTTATGTTTCAGGTAATAACCGCTTTATTTTTCATACATGTTTTAACTTTTCATTCTTAGTCCCCTTACTTGGATCATGGTTTATTTTTTATAGAATGTAAAACATGATATTAATATCATATATACTAATTATAAATTTGCTTATAATAATATATAAAATATGGAAATAGGAAATGAAATATAGTGTTTATGGAGATGGTAGGTTGTACGTACGCATGAACATTGTTTCCATTTTCTTATCATATTGAAAGAAAGAAAAATAATGATGTATATATATATATATTACCATTAATTATAATTATTATTTCATAAATATCACATGTTTTTAATAAACCTATCCTTAATTCATTCTATGTAAAGCATTAAGGAATCACATCGCTTTGAGGAGTTTGCAGTCCACACGTCCACAAACGATGTTATCATATTCCCAAAAAATGGATATCAGGAAGGTATGTTTTATATAATAATTATAAGAATAAAAAATAATAAATATCATATATATAATATAAAAACTGTATGACCATAATTATTACCAACCTTGAGAGGTGGTAATGGAAGAATGAATGACATCGGTTCACGAGGCGGTATTTTGCCGTACACATGAACAATGATTGTGTATCCCATTTGATGGAAGTGTGTGTAGGTGTAGTTAGAACCATTAACATAAAAAAACATAAGTATATATATTATACTTATGTTATTATATAATCATTTAATAATAATAATTTAATAGGTGGGGAAATAAAAAAATAAAAGTGCTCATTGAGGAATGTTACCTCTTCTTCAGGTAACTCCATTTGGTTTGCACCAAAGGACTTCCTTGGTTTGATTTCTATCCAAAGTGAGACTTCTAGAAATAGATTAGGGATTTTTGGATATTATTTGTAATGTTTTTTATGAGAAAAAATTCTTGATATGGGTTAATAAGTGGGGGGGTGAGTGCCATTGTATAGTGGAGGAGTGGTATTCTTGTAAATACAAAAATGTAAACACTATAGAGAGGTATCTCTTACATCATGTGCCTCAAATAATGGTAAATTTTTTATGCAAGAGGGTAAATGGTATAAATATTTCCATTAAATTGGTTTTGTATAAGTTTCTAGGTCATTTGGTCCCTTATGGTTAATGTTTAACCACTAAGTAAACTCATTTTTATCTTAATTGTTGTAATAAATTTTAATTTATTTCACTAATACTTTTTTTAAAACGAATTTCACACTGATATAAATTATAAATTATTATGATTCCAAATATGGAATCCATTTTTATAAATTTTAATCATATAATTGGTATAAATTAATTTAATATAATCATGCATATGGAACGAAACAATGGGTTTTAAAGGAGAAAATATTCAAAAGATTGAAATGTTTTTATATTTAATTTCAATGTAAAATTGATTATAATATCTTAAATTTTGTTAATATATGTATAATTGATCTAAATATACATTAAAACCAATTTAAAATATAATTTAACTATATAAATAAATTAGATGAAAATGTAGTTTTCAATTAAAAAAGAGTGTTTTCACTATTCATCAAAAAATAATACCTCACAGAAAAATACCAAAAAATCACCCTAACATAATTCTGACATTACAATTTAAAAAATGAATTTTATTTTTTCAAATATAAATTATAAAATTATCAAAAATTAGTTTTAAAATAAGTCTGCCTTTAAAAGGCGGTAAAACTGCCTTTTAAAATAATACAGTTTTTTGTGCCTACAATTGGATTTGTTCTTATTTTATGCTTATTAAACTTATTTTATCAATGAAAAAAATTTGGTTAAATTTATAATATATAAATTTAATTAATATCTCTCACTAATAGTGTTTAATTTAATTTATTAAGATAAAATGCCATTGTGGGCATAAAAATAGTTTTTCATAAAAACAAATCCTTTATATTCAATTGGTTTTTATTTTCATTTATAATTAATTGATAAAAAAATAATTCATTTTATAAACATGTATAAACCATAGTTTCATAATTTATTTAATATTATTCATATATGTCATTCCAATGACTATGTGATGACTATAATAATATTTTAATAATATTATTAATAATATATTATAGTTTAATAAAACTCAATCTTGCGTGTAATGAAAGTTATCGAAGGAACTTGGTATTTTGAGTAAAAAAATCCAAACTTAATGTTGTGTGTAACAAAATATAAGTTATGTATGGTGTGTAATGCAAACTCATCTTATTGTAAAGTATAACAAAAATTTAACTTGGTGTAGCATGAAACACAAACATCAAATAAATTTTACTTATTAAAAAAACTATTCATAAAAACTAAGGGTGTTTCACACCCAACCTGATGAAGTACGTCACCTCAATCCAGATGATCATAATCACCTCAATACTTGGGCCTTGCCCATCAAGTTACCATGGAACCAATTACATCAATATAAAAAAATTAATTTAATTCCAAACAAACACCTAGCCTACCCTAACCAGGTTAGTCCAAGCACCTTACCCAACTTAATAATTTTTAGTGTAGCTTGAGGATGATCATATACATATCAAATCATCCATTTAATCAAATTAAAATCAAAAAATAATTTATTAGGGAATCGCTCAGTTGAACCACATGGTGTATAAAGAATTTACCCCCAAAAAACCACAAAATAAAGGAGAAATCTAAGCACCACCAGCCATAGGTTAGTAGGCGCTCACTCATCAAATATCAACCTCTAACTCGAGTCAGGTCGAAAGAAATTTATGTTTTAGAGGAATACCATAAAAATAGAAAAAAATGATATTTCATAGATTTATCATTTTATATTGTGAAATAAATGTAGAAAAGATGATAACAGATTGAAGGCCTTACCTAGAAAAAATTGTAGCCACCAACAGATCAAGGATTGGAGCTCAGATCAAGGAATTGTCTCAAATACTAGGTGGGAGTAGAAAAGGGAGTATCCCACCAGTGTTGTGCATGGAATAAAGAAGAAAGGAGGAGGAATAAGATTAATAGGTAAGTAGGTAAAAAGTTAATTTACCTAAAATAAATGAGTAGTACAATTTGACTATAGGGTTTGGATAATTGTGTACCAACCATGTGGTGCTCACTGTCTGAGCACCACACACGCACAGATCGGGTATATGACTTTCCAAAAAAATTGAAAACTATGTGAATCTCATTTATTAAAAACTATATGGGTTTTTCATGGTCATGTTCCACCACCTACATGGTTTTTCAAACTATGTCCAGTTCTATTGGAGGGCCGTATAGTTTCTCCTAGGAGGCTACATAGTTTTTCCAAATCATGTGTCTTTATCTACGCTTTCCTGAAATGGAGTTATTGGGGTATGACACACCAAAAACTCATCCAAAATCCTAAGGCATTAGCTGGGTCTTAAAACCCATATAAAAACAAGGATTTGGGTTAATAAAACTCCCAAAATTAGGTTGTAAAGGTCACAAAGAAAGTTCGTCTGCTCACCCAAGATAAAAATTAAAATAGGTTGGGGATTTTTCGACCCACTCCAAAACATGGGATGTTACATTCATACCCTATACAACCATTGAATAGAGGAATATTCTATTATTATCTTGCTACTTCCAACCCTTGTTGCAGATCCCCAGAATCTACTTCCATTAGAGACCATTTGTTGTTCTGCTACCATTAAGCCCTATAATCTACTACTTTTTTCATGTGATTATGTTGGTTTTTTCTACCACTACCATCTAAATGTTTTACCACCCGGATATTCTTATTCTATCATTCCCGGATACTTCTGATCCTGTGACATTTTTCCATTCCATGGTTCCACTACTCTTGGACACACTCCCACTGATTGGAAAAATAGTAGATATGAAGCTGAAATATATGATTGAATTAGAACCAAAACCTTGGCATTTTCACAACTCAGTGGATGAACGAGTATAATAGGATGGGAGGTAGATTTTGTAATAACAAGATTCTAATTTTCATGGATAAATTGCAGCTATCCCATGGATGTAGAACTGAACTAACCGATGAACTTCATTGAAGAAGGACAAACTCCATCTATGAGATTGAGTTTATTGTGGTGGGATGGAAGAAGACATTGGACGAACGACGATGAAGTAGGTTCCATAAAGGAACTGAAATGACCATGGATTATTTAGGAATACCACTGAAGCTCCGCCTATTCACCCGAATGGAGATATTGAGCTTGCTGTAGAACTAATTGAAGTTGAGTACTATGGAGATGTCTGAGCACAACAAATAAAATTATCTGAACAAGACTGGGATTATTAATAAAACATCAAAGGAGGATGAACTCATCCCATTTATTGAAATTCCTCAATAAGTTTGAGTCATGTTGAAGGAATCTTGCTCAATATTTCCAAAATGAATTCCTTGCATGTTGGAGATTGTTCGATCATGTCCATGTGTTATTGAATAAGTTGAACCCATGTTGAGCTAGGTATATAGAAACTTATCTAATCTAGATTAGTGTTCTTATCAAAACCATGAGTTCTGAGATTTGATGAAAACATATGTTCAAGTTGGACTACCTAATCCAAAATCCTTACCAGTGGAAGTTCCAAACCTAGAATTTGGATGAGTCCTAGTGATTTTTATCAGGTTTCACTAGATATTTATTGGTTAAAGAAGTTTGTTCCCTGATTGAACATCATCTTTGAAGATGATCATATGTGATAAGATTATTGATGGGGATGGGGTTGTGAACTTATATGGTGCTTTAGTTGGGAGGAACCAATGTTGAGCTGGGATTTTGTCAAAGATCAGCTGGGATTTGGATGATGATTTGAAGATTACCAAGTGCCACTTAATTATTTGAATCCCTTCACTTGGAATGGTTAATGAGTTTTATGGGTGACAGATTTAAAGATAATAGGAATACTCCAGTAATTTCCATCGACCCAAGACCATGTCTAGAAATAATCCCAATATCGAAGACCTAATGGACCAACCCATCAAATCCTAACACTCCATTATAAGAATAATGAGCACTAATTTTCATGTTTCAGTAGAAAAGATGCCTCATATTGTGCAGGAAACAATTGTACTCAAATGCCTAGATCAAAGAGATTTTAAGAGAGGAAATTGTAGGTGGAATGGGCATGAGAGATAATTAAAAATAAAAGACAATGGGATAAATCTTGATGAATCGTTGAAAATGATGGAATTATTTTAGAGCAAGAATAAGAGGGAATGTTCCTATGTTGGGAATTTGAGAACTATGATGTTGTTTCATATAGGGTGGAAATACCATGTGCTAGTAGGAATTCATTTAGGGAAATTTCACTTTAGTCGCATGATGAATAGGAAGTATTGGGACAAACGCACCATGTGGAGACTGTTTAAGAGTTTGATGAGGCTTACTATGAGGAAGGTAGGGATGAAATTTTTTAATAGTGAATATTATAGAGATGGGGAGGAGTATTACCTAGATGCAGAATAGGGGACCAGAACACCATACATATACATTTTACAACTTTGACTATCCTCACCACTGATCATTCCATTCCCGGATCATCGATTGTCCATCTGGCATGTGATTGGGAGTGGATCAAGATCAGAGGATGGAGAATACACTTGAGGAAATGCACTTGGATATGGAGCTGTTGGAAGAGTTCGATCACACTAGAGAAGATTTTTTGTCTCTTGTATACTTCATGTACCATTGTTTTGAGATGGTTTTAATGAGTTATATTTTTTTCTTTTAGTATGAGTAACTAATTAGTTTAAGGGGTTGTATTAGATGCATTTAACCGCATTTCATTTTACTATTCTTATATTCAGATCAATATAAGAGGATTGGCATCGTTTCACCCAGAGAACCCATTTCTTATTCCTTGAGAGAATTTTTTAACTCTACCTTAGGTACCAACAGGTGAAGGGTAGAGTATCTATTTTCATGGAGGCCACAACTGAAGTACTAACTGGAAAAGGTTGTATCCAGCTCTTCTCTATGAGGAAGCTTCATCATCTTAGGTTCTATTATAAATAATATTTCTCAAGATATATCTATGAAAATGTTTATTTATCTCATTATAGTTAGGAATTTAATTCCTCTTCACTCCACTTCAACACCAATGTGGTTGATTCCATTCAGGGGCAGTGACATTTTTATTAATCCCATCTAGTATAGTTCTCCAAACTAGTTCAAGTGTCCAGTTTCAAATTTTTTTTCATCATTTTCCCACACATTATTCCATCACTCTAGATTCACTTCAAAACTTCACCTCCCACATTGTCTATTCCTATTTTATTGTTTGTTTTTGCATGTTTTTTTGTCTGCAAAACTTTGTCTTCTATGTGGTTTGATCCTCCTTACCACAGTGCTAGTGTAAGTAGGCATATAAATAATTAATTTGACCATCCTTGTAACAAGGATATCTGTAAAATTTTGGTTATTTTACCACAGAAGACAAGTTTATCCAATGAAAAAATAATAAAATATAAAAAACTCAAAAAAAAAGACAAGAAAACCTGAAAATCAAAACAAAATATAAAACAAAAAAAATTATTTCAAAAAAACAATTAAAATTATACTTAAAATGAGGAATTTTGTTGTTCAAGAAGTAAAAAATCAAAATCAAAATATGAATCTAACACGACCATAAAATCAATCCCCTGAGATGCCTATACTGAATCTCTTTTCTCATTGGTTTCTAGAAATCTTTAATGCATAAGGCTTACTCCAGGCTCTAGGAACTGTGAAATTTAATAGTTTCATTTTATTTCATTTCTTCCTTAACTACTCAACCTAATGAGTATTCCTTAGAGTTCATTGTAAATTTCTACATTTCTATGGAATAATTACCCTTCCATGGGCTGAGTTGGGGGATCATGTATTGAGCGTGTTCATATTATGTCTCAAGTTAAAGGTTGGGATTTGGTTCCAAAATGTGGATGAGGGGAAATTTGACACTTCAAATCACTGGTTCAATTAATTTTTTTCCAAATTTTATCCCAAGAATTCTACCATAGAATCTAGGCACAAAATCACTATATTTTTTTAGGATGAGGGATAACTCTTTTATAATACATGGTATAGATTCATAGCCTTACTTAGATAATGTCTCAACCAGAAATTGGATCCCTATCTTCTGATGGAATCCTTTTACAAAAATATCATACCTTATAATAATAATCTTGTGGATCAAATTTTTAGAGTTGATTTTTTAGAAAAGAAAGATCAATATTTTAAACAAATTTTTAATAAAATTTCTCAAAATTATCAATACAAGTTCACTAGGAAGAGAGTGATTCATAGGGATGAAACCAGCCCTCAGGATGTTTCATTTTACAATGAAAACACACATAGGGAGCAATACACTATTTTTGGGATGTATGGCCATGCTCAAATACTATTGCCCCAATTTTCATATGTCATCCCAGCCTAAGGAGAGTGCTTGGTTTTTGGATTTTATGGGTAAAAAATATGGAAATATTGATTGATTTTAAAATAAATTTCATATTGGATACAAAAATCAACAAAACTTGTCTTTTAAAGACAAAGGGGTCATCAAACAACCTGTTGCCTCCCATAGGTTCCTAAATCAACAATGAATTAGGTTCAAAACATGGTTGGAACTTCAAATTCAAAATCTGATTTATAGGAACTTTTTTGGAAGCTGAACATAAAAAATGATTCCCAACAGTCAAGCATTGAAAATCTTCACACTCAATTGGGACAAATGGATCGGGATCTGAACAATATAAATAAGGTCAATTTTCCCAACACAACAATTCTGAACCCATATGTGAGTGTGATGGATTCCTTTATAATAATTCTCATATAAAACTCAAGAACTGGACAAGGTTATTCCTAATAGATAATAAATTGAGGATTTAACTAAATATGAGGATCAAAATATGGAAAATGAAAAATCTAGAAATATGGAAAGAAAGGTAAAACCTGAACAAAATTAATAATATTAACTTAAAAAACCTAAATAACCAAGGAAAACGAAGTGGGAATAGATCAAGAAAGGAAAAAAAGAAAGTAGGATTTGAGGATAAGATGAGTAAAAACCCATTTTTAAAACATTATTCCCCTCTAGTTCCCTTTCCTTAAAGAGTGAATAAAAATGACGAGCCTGAATACTTGAGGTTCCTACAAATTATTAGAAACTTTAGCATTAACATGCCATTTTTAGAAGCCTTGGATAAAATTCCATCATATTTCAAATTTTTCAAAAGGTTTTTTGCTAAAAAAAGTGATTTTAATAAACTGGATACCATCAATTTTATTGAGGAATGTAGATTTTTACTTTTAAGGAAGCTTCCACCAATGTTTAAGGACCCTAGAAGTTTTTTATTCATTAAAAAATATGAGTAAGTTCACAAATAAATTGTTTGTGTGCTTTAGGAGCAAGTATTAATCTGAATTATTTGTGTTCATGAAGTGAATGTGCACTTTAATTGAAATTTTTTTGAAAATTGATTAATTGTGAAGAAATTTAAATTCTTTGGATACTTTTTATTAAAATGAGTTATTTTTTGTTGTGAAATAGTTCAATGGTTCCCCAATTTAAGTGTTCATTTTTTTAGGAACAAAATTTTGTAATTTTTTAGTTTTTATTCATTAAAGAATTTGGTGTTGATAACTTTGGGTGTTTTGGTATATAATTGATTTTATGTTCCTTGATTTGTTCATTATAGATATTTTAAGGGATAATTACTCATTTGATGACATCTTTTAGGATTCTTCATTTTAAAATATTATTTACAAATTTTTCCATAACTTGGGATTGTCATAATTAATTATTCCAAAAATTTCATGGTTTAATAAAACTTATGTTGTGGAATTAATTTTTTGTGATTCTAAGAAATTCTCAGTGATCATTTTTTTTATGAAAGTTCATTTCAATTTTTATTTGATTTATTTTAAGTAATTATTTAATTATAACCATAAATCTATATTTTTTAGATTCTACTATCATTATTCCTTATGCTATCGTTCAACTTGCTACCATTAGACTAAAAACAATTATTGGTCTGCTACTATCACAGCTTATACAACCATGGAATGGAGGAATCTTTTAACATTTCCTTGCAACTTCTAGCCTCTAATGGAAAGAAACTACAGTAGCCAAGGCTTGTTGAGGAAGACCACCAAAGCTCTGCATGTTCACCCTAATGGAAATACCAAGCTTGTTGTAGAACTGATTGAAGCCGAGTACTGTGGATATGTCTACGCACAATAAAGAAAATTATTTGATCGATCTTGAGATTGTGAAGAACACATAAAATATAGGTGTTTATGGGAAGCGGAAATCTGTTTGAAGATAAATTGAAGAAACCTAAATGAGAATGATGAACCAAAGCCTGAAGAAAATGAATCCAAGTGGAGATGAATATTGAGCACTGCTATTTTTACAATATAGATCGACCAAAGAATTGATGTCTCCTGAGTTCATTTGTTTTTTATGATTCCATTAGATGAAATAATCTAGTTCTGATGTTGACGAACTAGTTTTAAGTTGGAATGCACCATGAGGATCGATCGGGGATGGATGTTTGAAGACTCGATTGCTGGATTTTTCTTGTCTATGGGTGAAGAGTGAATATGGAACTAGACCATGTTCTTGGTGGATATACAATCTGAGAAATAATAGGAAAAAGAAATATGGAACAACAATACAAAAAATATTTCAATCAATATTTTTTACTTAAAAATCAACTGACTAAACATACACCCTTTATATAGTATATTCCCAAAAGAAATTAAATGAATCAAAAATCATTATAGCGCCATACATTAATTGAAGGAAAAATAAAACGAAAACAACGATATATTAAAGTCTGCATTGGGAAATTAGAGAAAAAATTTTAAGAGCCGCATGGGGAAGACAAAAGATACAGCATGGGGAAGGCACACTACATTGGAAAACCAATAGGTTTGGTTTGAATTTCCAACACTCCCCTTCAAACCAAAATCAACTTCATTCTGAGCATTGTTATTAATTTTTTGAATGTATATGTTGGTAATTTATTTGTGAAAATATCAGCCACATGTTCCGTAGTGTGTAAATATTCCAATTTTATCATTTTCTTCTTCACATGATCTCTCATAAAATGGAATCGAGTATCAATGTGTTTGATTCTTCCATACTGCACTGGATTTTTGGAAAGTTAAACTGCTGACTTATTATCCCCATATATCACTTTGGATCCATCCTATGAATTCTTCAGCTCCTTCATAAAATTTCTTAACCAAATTCAATCACAAACAGTGGACAATTCTGCAACATACTCTGCTTCACATGTGGATAGGGCGACCATACTCTGCTTCCTTAAATTCCATGTGAAATTAGTCGATCCAAGAAAAAATACATACCCAGTGGTATTTTTTATTTCATCTTGGTCACATTCCTAATCTCTGTCTGGATATCCATATATCTTTTCTTTATCATTGTATGGATAGGAAAGATCAAAATCTATTGTTCCTTTGACGTACCTAAAAATTCTTTTTTCGGCTAGAGAGTGTGATTGTTTTGACGCCTCCATGTACCTGCTTAGAATCCCAACACTCTATAAAATATATATCCTTGTTATTGTGAGGTACCTCAGGAATCCAATTAGACTCTTAAAAAAATCAAGTCAACGCTTCTTCATTATCCATCTTTTGTCATTTTTAAGCTCATTGCTACAGGTGTATTTATAGTATTTAAATTGTCCATCTTGAACCTTTCAAGAAACTCCTAGGAATACTTCTTCTGAGATATATAGATGCCATCAGATTATCATGATCTTCATACAAGAAAAAAAGATTTACCTCTCAGGTCCACTCATAGATGTCACTCAAGTTTTTCATCTTTATAGGAACCATAGGTGAGGATGAGCTAGCCACGTTTTGACTTGATGGAGTGCTTTCAGGAGTGATGGAATGTCCTCCTAGAGTCTTGTGTACTAAAGATGCACCTGAGGAAGGTGTTGCGGGCATTTTCTTCTCATGATCATGCCTTCCTTCAGGATCTTCTATTTTGACTAGAACATCTTGTTTGATTCTTCATCATTCCATTTCCAAGATTCTTCCTCATTAAATACCACATCTCTACTCAACACTAATTTATTGGTTAGTGAATTGTTTATTATATATGCTTTAGACTCTTCACTATAGATGATGAAGATGTACTTTTCACCATGACCATCCAGCTTCCTTCTTCTTGCTTCTGGAAGTTCAGTGTAGGAAACACACCCAAAGATTCTTAAGTGCGCCACAGTTGGTTTGTATCCACTCCACACCTATTGTGGTGTCAAATTTCTAACGCTCTTTATTGGAAACCGATTGAGTAGGTAGGTAGTACATTCCACTACCTCTGCTTAGAATCTCTTTGGAAGGACTTTCTCCTTCAGTATGGTTCTCACCATGTCAAGGATAGTGTGGTTCTTTCTTTCTGAAATTCCATTCTAGTGTGGCATAAAGGCTTTAGTGTATTTCTACTTGATGCATTGTTCACTGCAAAAATCTTGAAATGAATTTTAAGTGTATTCTCCACCTCTATCAGATATGATTACTTTGATTATGTGGCCACTTTCAACTTCAACGCGAGCTTTGAAATTTTTAAAGATCCTAAATGTGGAATATTTTTCTTTGATGCAGCACACCTAAAGTCTTCTACTGAAATATTCAATGAGTGTAATAAAATACCTATTAAATCCAAGTGAGGGTGATTCAAGTGTTGTTAAAATGTCAGTGTGAACCAACTAAAGTGGTTCCTTTTCTCTTATGGACACTCCACTTGGGAAGGAGTTCCTTTATTGCTTACCGAGTGTACAAGCCTCACACACAAGATTTTGAACTTCAATCACCGGCAATCCATACACCATGATTGATGAGGATAAAATTTTAAGGCCATTGAAATAGAGATGCCCAAAGCACAAATTCTATCTCCATGAGTCATTCTTTATGAGTCCAAAGATACACTCCTTATCCATTGTGTTGATATGAAGCGGAAACATGTGATTCTTCTCCATTTGGACTTGAGAAACAAGTCTTCTGTGATCATATTTTATAAAAAAAGAAGATTTTTACATGTGTATCACATACCCCTTCTTAAGGAGTTGGACAATACTGATGATATTATTTTTCATGTTTGGAACTTAATATAAATTAGATATGTAATTTGTCTCACCATTATTCTGATAAATTTTGATTTTACCTTTGCTAATCATGGGTACCTTTGATGAGTCACCAAAAATCATGTCACCACAAACTTCTTCTGTGAGTTCCTCAAACAATTATTTGTTATCACTCATATGGTAGCTTGCACCCATTCAGAGATACCACACGTTGGGACATTCACATGCCTTTTCTTGTGTAAATAGGAGTGTGGTGACTTCTTCTTCATGGTGTGATTCTTCAGCATAGTTGGATTGTTCATATGGACTCATTTTCTCCAAAACAAGGAGAAATAATGGCCTAATTTCTTGCAATTGTGGAATTGAACATTCTTTGTGTTTCCATGACCATGTATGAATTAGCCACCACCATTTCCTCTTCCATGGAAACTAGTAAAATTTTGTTGCTTTTGTTGATGGATTAGATAATATCGATGCCCTCTCCCTCTTGTACGATGGCCTCCTCATTGTGTTTGGCCATTATTTTGTTCTTGTAGAGTCAAATTTAACTTCAAGGCATTCCCCAACATTGAACTCACATTATTTTTCATTCGTTTCTCATGAACATGCAATGACCCCATCAATTCTTCAAAGGAAATTTTTTCCAAGTCTTTTTATTCTTCAATTTCCACAACCACATGCTCAAACTTGGTTGTGAGATATAGAATTGATTTTTAAAGGACTCAAATGTCTCCATTTTTTCACCATTTCTTTTCAAATTGTTAACAATAACAAGTAAAGGTGATAAGTAATTAGAGATACTCTCACCAACTTTCATGTGTGATGCTTCGAACTCTGCTCTTAGTGTTTGAAGACAAACCCACTTCACTTGATCAGCACCCTTGAAGATGGTACCACGGTTATCCCAATATTTCTTTCTTTATGTTTCTTTAGCAATCTTTTCAAACTTTGATTCATCCAACCCTTAGTAGAGGAGGAACAACGCCTTGTTATCTTCCTTCCCTTAATTTTTGAGAGTTGTCTTTTCTTCATTTGTGAAGGCTGATTCTTCCTCTATAGTGGGTATTATATAACCATCGGTTATGATCTCCCATAATTCTTGTGACCTGAAAAACACCTTCATTTGGATGCACCACCTTTCATAGTTGTCCTTATACAACTTAGGAACTTGCGTCTGGATTGCGGTGTCCATGTTTAGAAAAATTGAGGATGCCTTGGTACCGCCTCTGATACCAGTTTATTGGCTATACAATCTAGGAAATAAGAGGAATAATAAATATGGAACAACAATACAACAAATCTTTCAATCAATATATTTCACTTAAAAATCAACAGACTACACATACACCATTTATATAGCATATTCTCAAAAGAAATGAAATGACTCAAAAATCATTACAGTGGCATACATTAATTGAAGGAAAAATAAAATCAAAACAATGATGTATTAAAGAATTCATTGGAAAATTAGAGTAGATGCTTGAAAAGCCGAATGGGGAAGACAAAAGATGTAGCATGGGGAAGGCATGCTGCCTTATAAAACCAATGGGTTTGGTTTGAATTTCCAACAGTTCTTTCCCAATCTTCATGTTTTGAAGGAGGAGGAGGATGCACTCATCCCATTTTTTTAAATGGATCAATGAGTTTGATTCATTTTTAATTCATCTTTCTCAATATTTTCATGATAAATTCCTTAAAATATAGAGATTGGTTGAGTATATCCATGTGTGATTGAAGAAATCAAACCCATATTGAGTATAGTCTTGGTAAATAGGTATAAGATGGATTAGAGTTCTCACCAAAACCCGATGTGATGATATTTTATAGGAACATATGTTCAAGTTGGACTGGATATTCCAAAATCCTAACCAGTGGAAGTTCCAAACCCAGAATTTGGATGATTCATAATGATTTTTATCGGGCTACACCAGATATTGATTTTCCAAAGAAGGTTGTTCCTTTATGAAACATAATCATTTAAGATGATCACATGTGATTGGATTGTTGATGAGGATGGGGATATGAACTTATGTAGTGATTCAGTTGCAAGGAACCAATGTTGAGCTATAATTTTTTTGAATATCAATTGGAATTTGGATGATGATTTTAAGATTACCAAGTGTCGCTTAATTATTTGAATCCCTTCACTTGCAATGGTTGATGAGTTTTATGGGTGATAGATTTAAAGATAATAGGTGTGCTCTAGTAATATCCATTGACTCAGGACCATTTCCATAAATAATCCCAAAATTGAATACATAATGGACCAACCCATAAAATCCTAACACTCCATTATAATAATAATGACCTAGAATTTTCATGTTTCTGAAGAATAATCACCTCATATTGTGCAGGAAACAATGGGCCTCAAATATACAAATCAAAGAGCATTTAAGAGAAAAATTTATAGGTGGAATGGGTATAAGAGATAATTAAAAATTTAAGGCAAATGGATGAATCTTGATGAAGTAGTGAAAATGATGGTATTATTCTATATAAATATATAATTCCATAAGAGGTAATGTTATTATGTTTGAAATTTGTGCTCTAGGATTTTGTTTCTTATAGGGAGGAAAGCCCATGTGTTGGGAGGAATTCAGTTGTGGCAGTTTCACTTGATCAACATGATGAATAGAAAGTATTATGATAGAAGCATCATGTGTAGACTGTTTAGTAACTCGATAATCCTGATGTCAATGAGGTTGATTGTGAGGAAGGTAGGGGTGAAATTTTTTAAAAGTGAAGATTCTAGAGATGGGGAGGAGCATTCCCAGGATGCGGAATGGGGGACCAGAAGACCATAAATCTATGTTTTATGACCTTAAATATCATCACCATTGATCATTACATTCCAAGATCATTGATCATTCATCTGGAATGTGGCTATAAGTGAATCGGGATCAGAGGCTAAAGAATACACTCATGGTAGTTATCTTAGAGATGGAGCTGGAGGAAGAGGTTGATCACACTATATAGGCTTCCTTATCTCTTATCTACTTTCTTTACCATTGTTTTGAGATGATTTTGATGAGTTATATTGTTTTTATTCTAGCATGAGTAACTAATTAGTTTAGGGGGTTGGATCAGATTCATTGATCTGTATTTCATTTTCTTATTCTTATATTCGGATCAATCTAAGAGGATTGCTATCTTTTTATCCATAGATCTCATTTCCTCTTCCTAGTTAGCATATTTTCGCTCTTCCCCAAGTACCAATGGGTGAAGGGTAGATTATCTTTTTCTTTGGTGACCACAACGGGAGTACTAACTAGAAAATGATTTGGTTATATCTTATACATGAGTAAGCATCATCATCTTGGGTTCTATTAGAAATAATATTTCTCAAGATAGATCTCTGACAAGGTTTATTTATTTAATGATAGTTAGGAATTTCATTACTCTACGCTCATCTTTAACCCAAATGTGGTTGATTTTGTGCAAGGTTGGTGACATTTATATCAATCTCATTTGGTCCAGTTCCCTAAACTAATTCAAGTGTCCAGTCTCAACTTCACCTCACATATTATTTGTTCCTATTTTATTGTTTTTTTTTGCATGTTTTTATTTTTGTTTTGTTCTGCCAAAATTTACCTACATTCACTTCAAAACTTCACCTCCCATATTTTTTGTTCCTATTTTCTTTTTTTACATGTTTTTTTTATTTTGGTCTACACAACTTAGTCTTCTCCATGGTTTAACCCTTCTAACCATAGTACAAGTGTAATTAGGTATATAAATAATTAATTTGACCATCCTTGTGATAAGAATGACTATAAAATTTTGGTTTCATTTACATGGAAGACATTTTTTAACAATAAAAAAACATAAAAATATATAAAAAACTCAAAAAAATAAAAGAAAAGAAAACATAAAAAAATTAAAACATAAAAATTATTTCAAAAAAATACATTAAAATTATGCTTAAATAGAGAATATGGTTGTTAAAGAATTTAAAAATGAAAATCCAAATCCAAATCTACCATATCCTACAAATAAAGTCCCTAAAATGCCTCAACTTAGGGATTTTTTTCCTTTGGTGTCAAGAAATACTTCATGTATAAGAATTACTCTTGGTTTAAGGAACTATGAACTTAAAAAGTTTTGTATTTATCTTCTTAATACACTTCTCAACCTAATAAGGATTCTTTATAGTTCCTTAGAGATTTATACAGTTATATGGAACAATTCCCCATCCTTTGGTTGAGTGGGGAGGAGCTTAGGTTGAGAATGTTTAGGTTCTATCTCAGGGTAAAGTCTAGGAGATAGTTCCAAAATCTTGATGAAGATATCTTTGAAACTTCGCATCATTGGTTCAATTCATTTGTTTCCATATTTTATCCTAGGAATACCACCATAGAAGTTAGGCACAAAATCACCAACTTTGTCTAGGATGGGGGGGAACTCTTTCATAATACATTGGTTAGATTATTAGCCTTACTTAGATAATGTCTCAACCACCAATTGGATCCCCATCTTCTGATGAAATCCTTTTAAAATAATATCACTCCATACAATCATAATTATTTGGATCAAATTTGTGGAGGTGATTTTTTAGATAATATAGCTCAGGATTTTAAATAAATTTTTGATAAACTTGTTCAAAATTCTCAACCCAAGTCCACTATGAAGAGAGTGATTCAAAGGGATGAAACATACCATCAGGCTAATATAGTTTACATTGAAAACACACTTTGGGATAAATTCACTCATTGTGGGATGTATAGTCATGATAAAAAGTGTTTCCCTAATTTCCATATGCCAACCTAGCTTAAGGAGAGTGATCAATTTTTGGATTTTAGGGGTAGATAATATGGAAATATTTACCCATTTTCAAATAAATTTAATACTATATAAAAAATAATACAAACTTGTCTTATAAAGACTAAGGGGTTGCCAAAAAACCCATTGTTTCCCCTAGGTACATAAATAAACAATGTAATTAGGATTAAAAGATGTTCAGAACATTAAATTTAAAATCTTATTTAGATGAACTCTTTAGGAAGTTGATCACAAAAATTTATTCCCAACAATCAAAAATTGACAATCTACACTCAATTGGGACAAATGTCTAGGGATATGAACTTTAGAAATAAGGGTAAGTTGCACAACGCAACAATTCTGAACCCTAAAGAGAGTGTGATGGATTCTACAAT
The DNA here is from genome assembly GCA_963277665.1 of Viscum album. Lineage (NCBI taxonomy): Eukaryota > Viridiplantae > Streptophyta > Magnoliopsida > Santalales > Viscaceae > Viscum > Viscum album. The sequence goes on along the minus strand of OY728121.1, from coordinate 533,808,774 downwards.
AAGAAGTGGCCTGAAAACTCAAGACCCAATCTGGGTGAAGCCAAGTTAAAAAGAAATGGAGGATTTAACTAAATATGATAATAAAAATCTAGAAAATGAAAAATATAGAAATTTGGGAAGAACGGTCCAACCTAAACAAAATTATGAACCTGTACTTGAAAAAGATAAATAACTAAGAAAGATGAATTGGGAATTTATTTATGAATTAAAATATAAAGTAATATATGAGGATAAGGTGATTAATCAATTATTTTTACAATATTACCCCCCACTCATTCCCTTTCCTAAAAGAGTGCATAAAAATCATGAGCCTGGCTACTTGAGGTTCATGTAAATTATTAGAAACTTTAGCATCAACATGTCGTTTGTTGAAGCCTTGGATAAAATTACATCATATTTAAAATTTTGTAAAATTTTTCTATCTATCAAAAGTGATTGTGAGAAATTTTATACCTTCAATTTTACCAAGAAATGTAGTGTCTTTCTTTTGAGAAAACTTCCACCAATATTGGATAACCCTAGAAGTTTTTCTATTCAATAAAAAATAGGAGGAATTGGAAAACTAAACTGTTTGTGTGATTTGGGAGAAAGTATTAACATGAAATATTACTCCTTGTTCAAAAATATAGGTCTTAGGTATTTACAACAAACTTATGTTCCTCTTCAACTTGATAATAGGTCATTCACTCATCCCTATGTAAGGGTATATGACTTATTATTTAGTGTAGGGAAGCTTAAATTTCCCACATAAATTATTATTCTTGATATGAAGTGTGATAAAAAGGTCTTAATCATCCTAGGTAAAACCATTCCTTTCCACTGGTCATACGTTCCTTGATGTGTCTAAAGGAAAACTCACCCTCTAGTTTATGGATAATGTGGAAGAAATTTTATTTTTTGAAAATCCCAAACCTGAGTTTAGTTGTAACCTGGTTGATGTTGTAGAGAATGAATGCTTCAAAATTGAGGCCGGTACTGAGTATGGTTCTTTCCCTCTTGAGGTTATAGATATTATGATTTCCTAACCTTTTGACAGTATTACTCATACTTCTATTTCACCACCTCAATAATTTATTGAAGAGGAAATTTCTTGCTATGAGCCAAATCTAGAGTCTAAACCACAAATTACTTTTATTGAGCTATCTAAACCTATTTAGGAGAGTTTAACATATCATATTGAGAGTTTAAAAGTCTTCAAAAGAGGGTAGAGTTATGGATTATAATCATTTAAAAAATTTAATGACTTCTAATTTTAAAAAAATATGCTTTCTAGACAATCTCTCACATACCATTTTTTATTTTGTGCTTGAAATCATCAACATGTTCTTACAAAATTCACTTCATTTTATTCAATATTTAAAACATCCCAACCCAGGTTCCATATACCGATGCTTGATCCGGTTGGTTATGTGACCTCAGGTATTCCTCCCCATATGCTAGTGTCTTCCAAATAGTAGTGAGGGTCTAATATATATATCATGGGGAGACTATAACTTCTTTATCAAATCAACACAATAGTGGAAGTAAATAAAAAATATCCAAATAATAATAAAAAATAACCAGAATAATACCATAATGAATAAACACAAACATCACATGATAAACCCAAAACATAGATAAATGACTATAAACCAAAGCTGCAGATATGTCATTCCATATAAGTGTCAAGTTTCGAATGAAACCCAAAAATAAATACATGTTGAAAACTCCACAAGAGGTTCCTGATATCATTTCTAGTTACCTAGTTCATGCTTCATACCAATCCATCCATCTAATATAGGGCTCTTCCCCTTATCATATCCTACAAACATGAAGTATATTCAGGTACCAATCAGGAAGCCCAAGTAGTTTTTGAGTGTTACTAAGTAGGCCACCACAAATGGCGTCTAAATAAATATCTAGTATATAATAGTTTATGTAGTTGTATAAAGAATAAATTATAAAAGATAAAGTAAACAATTTTCACATTAAATTATTATTTAATTAACCACATAAAGCCTAGAGTTCATGATGACACCCAAACCATCAATACCTATTTTGGTCTGTTCTAGGGTCTGAACCATCCAAAATGGGATGTCACATTTCATTCCATCATGAGTTTCCATTAATCATTTAACACCAAATTCACATTCATGAAATGGGGGCCTAGAGCAGAAGTCTGGTGCCCCGTTGGTATTTGGAGCAGTGTTCCTTATCCCAAAACTCAAAAATCACATGAAATACATATATATATTTGGGGATTAGAGAAGTATTCTAGAACCTTGTGGGTATTTAGAGCAGCAGTCCATATCCTGTAACTCATTAACTAATATCACATCTCATGGTTCTACATTCAAAACCCATTTATCAACCATTTTCATAATTCATTAATCAACCAATTTCATAAATTCAATTATCAACCAATTTTATAATCCAATTATTCACCAATTTCATAATCATGTTATTCATCAATTTTATAATCATGTGTTGTACCAATTTTATAATCACATGGGAAATAAATTAATTAAATCAATTTAGGATTCAATTTCACAATGTGGCAATTGCAATTGAAAAATTTTATACATGTAATTATTTTCAAGACTATGGGATTTGATAATTAGACAATATTACTCAAGGTCATTTATGGATGTTCACCAAACCAAAATCCCCAATTTGATGTGGAAAGATCGAGATCACAATGACATAGAAGATCTAGGACCAAAAACTATGATCAAGATCCAATGAAACATGATCCATCAAAACCTATATTTAAACCCATCACTAATGGAGGAAATAATCATTCCAAAATATGAGTGAAATACACAAGAGAAAAAAAAATAAAACCAAATGAGAAGAGATTATATACTTGAAGAGGACCCTATCCTTCAATCAGACCTTTGATTTTCTAACAAAATGGTTTAAGAAGCTTTATAATTCTCCTGGGAGCCTCCAAAATTGATGGAATTCATGTTAGGAAAAAATGGGGTGTTAAAGGATAATAAATATGGGTTCATATATTTTTAAAATAAATTTTAGGGCTTTAATTTCTCAAGTGTATGGTTTCCTAGGCAAGGGGGAAATGGTTTTCCAAACTGTGAATCTTAACTGGGTTCCTCTAAATAGGGGGTGCACAGATTTTTCTAAGTGGCACATAGTCTGATAAAATGTGCACCAAAAATGAAAACCCCAAACTATTTTTGGGGTGCACAGTTTGGGGAGGGTGGTCGCATGGTTTGGTAAAACTATGCACCAACCTTGTGCCACCTTTTATGCCTCCAAAAAGGGGCACACATTTTCCTGGGAAAACTACACAGTTTTTCCAAACTGTACACCAACCATGCATAACCCCTTGGTCTTACAAATTTCTCTGATTTCACTCATAAAAATAAACCCAAATAAAAATGAAACTAGGGTATAACCAAAATAATGGTAAAATAGCACTTGAAAATTAACATGATGCATCTCTAAAAATGTTAGAATCTTACAATCTCCCCACCTTGTAACAGCTCTTCCTTGAGTTGTACTCCCAAGCATATCTAAGATTCTGAGGTAAAAAGGTCAAGCTACAGAGCCCACATATCTCCTTCTCTCTCCTATGTTTCCTCCTCAACACAACTATGTTTCCATAATACTTGAACCATCATCATGGTATTTCTCTACAGCACTTGATCACTACAATCTATAACAGGAATCAAATTATCCTCAAAGGACGCATCATCCTCAAGATCAACATCATCAACATCGATCACATGAGAAGGGTCAGGGTGATACTTCCAAACTATGAAACATTAAAAACAACATGCATAGCACCATACCTCTTTAGAATATCCAATAGGTATGAAATCAATCTGATTCTCTCTATATCCTCAAAAGGTCCAACAAACCTGTGCACAAACTTGCCATGCCTCTGAATCCTATGGTGACCCAATCTAGGTGACACCATAAGGAATACACAATCATCCATTATAAACTCAAGGGGTCATCGACATAGATCAGCATACGACTTCTATCTACTCTGATCCATATCCATATATTTCTGAATCAACTAGACCTACTATGATGTCTCCATCATAAGACTCAGTCCCAACAACTCAGACTCACTTGCCTCTATCCATCATAGAGGTGATCCATATGTACTACCATAAAGTTCCTCATATGGTGTAGTATGAATAGTATCTCGATAACTATTGTTATAGGAGAACTTAAAAATCACTAAGTTCTTCTCATAATACACACCAAAATCAATAACGCACACTTGTAGCATATCCTCTACCACCTGAATAGTACATTCTGACTACCCATCTATTTGTGGGTGGAAAACCATACTCAGAAATACCTAAGTACCCAATGCCTTATATAATACTTACTATAATCATGAAGTAAAGTGTGAGTCACATTTTGAAACGATGCTCTATGGCACCCTATACAAATGAACTATCTCCAGAACATACATATCCCCCAATGGATCCACTATGAAAGTCTCCTGAATATGCAAGAAATAGACTAACTTCATCAATCGATCCATAATTATCCATATAGCATCATTCTTTTGAGTTGTCCTCATAAGAATCACCATTAAGTACATGGTAACAATGTCCCATTTCCATTCTGGAATGGGAAACATCTGTATAAAATAATCAGGTCATTGATGCTCGGCCTTCACCTATTAACAGGTGTAGTATCATGTCATGAACCCTATAATCTTCTTTTTCATGTTTGACCACCAATACTGTTGATGTAGGTTATGGTAAATTTTGTTCAATACAAGATGCACCACCTATTTAGAGTATTTAAACTCACACATCAGCTCCTCGCGTGTACATGTAAGCACAACAACATGGTCCCAAACATAGATGATCTCATCCTCATCTATAGTCCAACTAGAAGGTGACTCCCCACCTTCAAGGATTTCCCTCAAGGCCAAAAACATCATATCCTCATACCATCTCCCCCTGATCCAACTCAGAAGTGTGGAATCTACTGATATTGATATGAGGGTCATCTATTTCTATCCCTCTCGAATCACAATATGCATCTCATCCAGCAAGGTCATCATCTTCAACTTAGAACTAGTCTCCCGAACTTTCTGAGTCTATGTTTTCTTGATCAAAGCATCAAGAACACTATTTCCCTTCCCAGGAATATATGCTAGCTCAAAATCAAATGACTATATATATTGAACCCACCTCCACTATTGGGTATTAAAATCTCACTGTGAAAATATATACTTTAAACTATTGTGACCGGTATACAAAATAAACTTTTTTCCCAATAGATAATACTGCCAACACTTTAAGGCATAAACAACCACTGACAACTCGAGATCATGGATAGGGTAATTCTATTTATGTGTCCTTAACTGTCATGATCCATACGCTATGACTCAATCTCCCTGCATCAATATTTCTCCAATTCTGATCCTGGATGCATAACAAAACACAGTATACTCCTCACCCAGCTCATGTAGGATCAAAATAGGTATGGTATTCAAATGCTTCTTTAACTCCTTGAAGGAATTATAAAATTCTCAAAACCATTAAAACCTAATTCTCTTCTTGGTCAATCCCAAATGTGGTGCTTCCAAGTAGGAAAATTCCAAGATAAAACTCCAATAATAACCCGCCAACCCCAAAAGGATTTGGATATCAAAAACCTTCTTGGGATGTTCCAAATAAACCACTATATAAAATTTATTTGGGTCCATGGACATACCTTTTTTAGAGATTATGTGGCCCAAGAAATGTACCCGGTCGATTCAGAATTGAAACTTAGATAGCTTGGCATATAGATGATGCTCTCTCAGTATAATGAGGATGATTCCAAGATGTTGGACATGATCATCATGAGTCTTGGAGTACACCAAGATTTCATCCATAAAAACAACCACAAATTGATCCAGGTATGGGTGTAATATTTGGTCCATCGAAGTCAAAAACACAAATAGGGAGTTCGTCAGCCCGAATGGCATCAGGATGAACTCGTATAGGTCATACCTACTTTTAAAAGCAATTAATGTTATATCAGAATGTCTAACTATCAATTGATGATACCCTAATCTCAAGTCAATGTTGGAGAAAACACAAGCTCCTATCAACTATTCAAAGAGATCTTCGATGTGAGGAATAGTATATCGATTATTTAAAGCCATACAGTTAAACTTTTGGTTATCAATACATAAAAATAAGGTCATGTCATCCACCTTAGTAAACAAGATTGGAGAACCCTAATGAGATGTACACAAATAGATGAATCGCTTATCCATAAACTCTTACAAATGAGTCTTATGTTCTCAAAGCTCTATGGGTTCCATTATATAATGTGGAATAGAATTTGGTTCATATTCATGCATGATATCAATTGTAACTCAACATCCATCTCAGGTAGAAGCTCTGAGATATACTTAGGAAACATGTCCTAAAACTGGCCTACTACAGGTGTAAATACATCATACTTCACACCCCAATTGCCCAAACAAAGACTTGAAACCTAGGAGGTGAGATCCCCCGATTGCTGATGTGCTGGCCCTACACGTCTTCTCTAAATATCCCACTCTCCATGATGAATATAATTATTACCCTCAGGAGGCGCAAAGGTCACTCTCCTATGGTAATAATCAATGTGGGGTTGGTACGATACCAGCCAGTCCATACCCAAAATCAAGTCAAACCCTAACAAGTAAATTATGTATAGATCCCAATAGAAGTGATATTCACCAACATTGAGAGAAAACCACTTGCACAAATAGATGTACCTCGAACACACTCCCAATAGTGTTTCAATCATCCTAACCCTGCTCACAAACTCCAACCCCATGCTCAAATCATTCAAAAGTTGTGCGTATATAAAATAATAAGATGATACTATATTAAATAATTCAATTTCAATTATATAATCTACAATAATAGTACCTATAAATATCGATGGTCTATCCACAGGTACAAGCTGAACTATATGAAATATTCATTCCCTTCTTCCTTATGATATAGTCTGAGTCCCTTGAGCTGCACCACTCTGCTGATATGATCACTCTTTCCTTGACATAACAAATCCACTTCCTTGACCACCACATTCAAAATAACTCCAACTACTCGACTGATATATAGTAGAAGACCCCTTCCAGTACTCTAACTCTACTTGGCTCCTTTGTCACTACCCATCGGTTGAGGTATCCTACAATACCTCTACAAGTGACCCATCCTACTACAAGCTTGGTACTCCACCAGTGGTCAGGGACACTGGCTATGGATGTGACCCAAACTACCAAACTGGTGGTATTATATTTTGTTACTTCTCTGAGTAATTGATCCTTCTCCCTGGCCACTATGTCTTCCATATCCCTAGTTAACGTTCTCAAAGTGACTCTTCCTACTCTTAGAATACATACCTCCAAATCATCTACCAGAAACCACTTGTATTCCAATAGATTCCTCCTTCATTTTCCCCTAATAAATGAGATCCGGATTTACCACTTTTGAAAACTTCTTCAGCCAAAAGATAACATAGGACTTAATCTCACATTTAATATCATCTTGAAAAAGTTTCACCATAACAGCCTCATATCCTACAAACATTATAACAAAGTGCTGCAAATTAGTGAAGTGATTGGCGTATTCCATAATAGGAATACTCCCCTAGGTCAATAACATAAACTCATCTACCCTCTTTTGCCTAAACAACTTAGGGTAAAAGTGTTCCAGGAACTTCTCTTGAAAGTGTTTCTATACCATATTCTCCAGCTAATCATCCCAAGTCTGAATGCCCCACCAACGCTTCACTTGACCATGTAACATATAAGCAACCATCTTGACCATTTTATCAATAGAGGTCTCTAAATGTTCAAGGATCATCTAGATAGACTCAATCCATAACTCATTTTTCTCAGTTCCACCCTCTTTAGTGAATGTCATAGGGTGCTGCAACTAGAACTCACGTGTCAAGTTAGACATATTTCGCACAACTTGCCCTTGTTCACTTTCCATAAACTGTATAAAGTAAGAAAATTTCTCATGAAACATATCTTCCACTCCTCCACAAAGAACTATCAGAGCCTCTAGTTCCACTACTGGAGGCACATTTCCTACCATTCCCTCCTATCATCCAATCAACAAGCGTCATCATGGAGACAAATCAATACAATTTCAAACACATATCTTAGGATACAAGACACATTATTAAAACATTTTAATGATAGGTATTCACATAAACCTATAAAAATTCACCCCTCATACCCCACCTCATAGTCAAAACCAAATCAATATCACTACCCACAACCATCCCTCACATGGTTCATGGATAACATTGGGAAAAACATTTTCATATTTCAAGGCTTCCCATTATACACCCATTTATCCATTTTAAATTACCACATTTAGCATCATTTACAATTGTAAATTTTTTATTAGGAACATTTTTATTATAAATTACTCAAACAAATAAAATCATTTCATTCTTAACAACTCACCCAAAACCTGCTTTTGCATGCGTGCCTAAAATGATGCATGTCACATAAAATCATGAGTGCCTACAATGATTCATTTATGCTCAAATTCCATGTCATACTAATCCAAGAGTAAAATCTCATAAAAAAATAATACCACACACCAAGTGCATCACCCAAGATAAAATAACATCCAAATGTAACAAGAAACATCAATAACAACAATCTCACCCTGGGTACTTGGGTTTTCTCCCATACATGGGTTAGTTGCACCTATGCACGAGCTCATGACCAAGGCCCAACTCATACTAGTCTCTTTTCTACCATTCCCAAATAGTAAGTCAACATAAAATAAAAATAAAACCTGATATGATACCACTTTATAGCATCCTAGCTCGGGTGCCACATACTGGTGCCCTGATCCAGTTGGTTACGTGACCTCAAGCATGCCTCCTCGTATTCTAGAGCCTGCCAACTAGAAGCGATGGTCTAATATATATATCATGGAGACACTATACCTTATTTATAAATGTATAATAATATCTGAATTAAATAACCAATATCCAAAAAATAATAAACCAAAACCAGAATAATACCATAACAAATAAAGACCAACATCGTGTGATAAACCCAAAATATGGATAAATAAATATAAACCCAATATATAAATATGTCATGACATATAAGTGTCATGTGTTGAATAAAACCCAAAAATACACACTAAAAACTCCCCAAGAAGGTCCTGACATCATGTCTGGTTCCCTTGTCCATGCCCCATCCCAACTCATCCATATAACATTGGGCTCTTTCCCTTATCTTATCCTACAAACATGAAGTCTATTTAGATACCGATTAGGTATCCCAAGTAGGGTGTGAGTGAAACTCAATAGTCCACCACCAATGACATATAAATCAATATATAGTTTATAATAGTTTGTGTGGTTATATAAAGAATTAAGTACCAAAGATAAATTAAACAGTTTTCATACTAAATTATTCTTTAATTAACCACATAAATCCACTGGTTCATGATGACACCCAACCCATCAATACCTGCTTTGGACTGTTTCAGATTCTGAATTATCCACAAAGGGATACCACATCTGATTCCATCATGGGTTTTCATTAATCATTTAATACACATTTCACATTAATACAATGGTTCCCTAGAGCAGTGGTCTATCACCCCATGGATATTTGGTGTAGTAGTCTCTTTCCCATAACTCAATGATAACATGCAATACATATTCATATTAGGGGCCTAGAGTGGCATTCTAGCATCCCGTGGATATTTGGAGTACCAATACCTATACCATGACTCATTCAAAAATATCACATCTCGTGATTCTATATTTGCAACCCATTTATCAACCATTTCCATAATTCATTAATCAACCAATTTCATAAATTCAATTATCAACCAATTTCATAATCCCATTATTCACCAATTTCATCATCACATTATTCACTAATTTCATAATCACATGTTGGACCAATTTCATAGTCACATGGGAAATCAATTTAGAATTCAATTACATAATGTGAAAATTACAATTACATAATTTCATACAAGCAATTATAATCAATATTGTGGGATTTTACAATAAGGCCACCTACCTCAAGGTTTTTGATGGACTTTTTTCAAACCAAAATCCCCAATTTGATGTTGAAAGATAGATATCACAATGGCACTGAAGATATAGGACCAAAAACTAGGATCAATATCCAATGAAACATGATCTATCAAATACTAGATCTAAACCCTTCACAAATGGAGGAAATCATCCTTCCAAAAGATGACAGAAAGACAGGAGAGAGAAAGGAAACCAAGTGAAAAGATATTACATATCGAAAGAGGATCTGATCCTTCAATTAGATCTTCGATTCACCAAGAAAATGATTCTAGGAGCCATGGAATCCTCTTGGTATCCTCTAAAATCTAAATAATTCATGTTAGTCCAAAATAGGGTGTTTAGGGATAATAACCATCAGTTTGGGAATTTTTAAAATAAATTTTGGGGATTTAATTTCCCGAGCACACAGTTTCCTAGATAGGGGCACATGGTTTTCCAAACCATGCACCTCTACTTAGGGGGGCACAAATTCTCCTAAGTGGCGCATGATTTGAAAAATAATGTGCCAAACATGAAAACCAACACTATTTTGGGGTACGCGGTTTGGGGATAGTGGCTGCACTATTTGGACAAACCGTTCGCTACCTCTTATTCCTCAAAAAAGGGGCACACAATTTCCTAGGGAAACCACATGGTTTTTCATAACCGTGAACCAACCGTGCCCAGTCCCTTGGGCTTCCAAATTTCTCTAATTTCACCCAAAATAACCCCAAATAAAAACTCAACAAAGTTATAACCAAAATAAGGGTAAAACAGTACCTAAAAATGAGCACAATGCATCTCTAAAAAGGTTGGGACCATAAAATATTGGATTCTAAGAGATAAATCCTAGAATCTTAATTTTATTCATTCAAGTGGTAATCCTTTGATCTATTTGATTTACAAGATGTTTTTAGAAATAGTGATCAGGTTTCTGAAATACCAGCACACATATCTGAGTTATTAAATCCCCTAAGTATGAGGGAGAACTTATAGAATATTTTTTGATAATTATACTCAATTTTACATATTATTGTCTTAAATTTTTTATCATCCTAGTGATCCCCTTGGGATATAATTAATTTTCGATAGTAATATCACTCTATAAATATTTGAGGAATTTGAGTACACCTTGATAATAGTTGGAATTTTAATAACCTTATGAGAATATGATGGAATAAATTCCTCCCAAAACTATGAAATTAAAATAATCAATAAAACATACACACATAATGATCATGGATATAATTTGAGGGTTGGTTCTAGATGAAGACTTAAAATTCAGCGTTTCATGGGAGAAAACTCATGGTTTTTAGTTTTTGCTACTAATTTTTTGTTCAAATAAATTCCTATGAATTTGTTTCATTCTAGATATTCCCCTATAATTCCTTCCCTAGATTGACCATAATAATTTTTAACTTCTCTTCAATCCCAATAGGAGCTACTAGATTAAATTTCACTGGATCAAAACATCACTTATTCAAGAATTGGATGCTTTTCACTTTAATATTAATTTGATGAATTTTATTATTGATTTTTTTAGATCTTTTAGGAACACAATTAGACAATTAAATGATATTTCACAAAGAAAACATGGGGAGTTTCATGCAACTGAACAATAAAGTTCATAAAGATTCTACACTAGTGGAGTTCCAGTTCTAATTATATGCATTATTTTACTATATTTTGGTGAAAATTAAGTGTGGGGGAGTCCCCCTTGTTATTTAAAGTTGAGTTATAAAAATCAATTTTATTAATTGGTTGTCTAAATTAATGGTATCTAGAATGTTGAAAATCTATTTAAGCTAAATTTTTGACCTAGCTAGCACCCTTAAAATACCCTTGGATTCAAAATGTTTCTTGTTTTGAACAAAATTGTTTACCATACTTCTTTTTTAACTAAATTGAAAAATCATTTGTATTTATACAATAATTAAAATAATGAACTTTTCAAAAAAATTGATTAGATATATAGAAATGTGTTGTTTTTAACATTCATATAACCTCATTAAAATTCTTTGAACAGCTGAATTGTCAAATTTTTTAACCAAAATTTTGTCCCATATTTGGATTCATTAATGGGGATAATGTTAGGTTTTAAGTTTGGGTATAAGGGAGTTACATTATGTTAAACTACGCTTCAATTCTATAGACATCAAACACCCCCAATTTTTTTCAAAATTTACTCCTTTTCAGCATCAATTTAGTTTCTCCACCTCGTTAATAAATAAAAATTTTGTGTGTTTTTAGGTTAAGGAAAATAAAAAAAATTATGTTTCCTACCTAGGGGGAAAATTTCATTGTCATTTTGATGGATTCAACTGGTTATGAAGTTATTTAAATTGAGAGATTATTGAGTAATGTTTTCTTCTTTTTTATGTAAATTTTGTTTGAAAATTAGGAAAGGAAGTGTGATAGGTTATATTTTTGTGAAATTGGAATTATAACTTGAGAAACATGAAGTTCGAACTTGAACCTAATAAATTAGACTTTGTGAAATAGAAAACTTCAATGAGACAACTCAATTAAGATTAATATTAGTTCTTTGAATCTGGAGTAAAATGGGAAATTGAGATCCCATTGTGAATCTTCGAGACAAGGGCATTGGGTGTGTTGTGTAAATAAATAAAATCCAAATTTAATAAGTGTTTTTCATAGTGTTATGCACAAATTCATGGATTGGAAAAATGAAATAAAGTTTCTTTGTTAAAAATGATTTATTTAAGGTGAGGTAAATATTGAACCTGGATGAAGTAGAGGAAAATTTATTTATAAAAAAATTATTTTGAGTTGTATCAATGAAGTGAAAAGTGGAACATTGGTTTGAAAAACCTAGGAGAGAGTGAAAAATGGTAATGATTCTTATTATAAATTTAATTCCACTTGAATCTCACTAGTCTCCAATCCTTGAACTAGAATTTAATGTTTGGTTAAAGTAGGTCAATGGGTGTTAATCACATAGGAGGCATAACAATTTTTTGTGATGGATGGTTTGGTGACTTTCTTTAATTCCAGTATGTGCAATCCGACTCGGGTAGGGTAATGACTTGTTTTTAGGTGTCTCTGTAGATAAATACAATAAATTAAAATTTTTAGGAGTGAAATTGATTATGTGTGGGAGAGTTTGATGTGGCATGTACTTGAAACATTTTTCCACATTAATTTTGTTTAATTAACTATGTTCTTAGTGTGAAAGTGCACTTTAATCAAAGAATTTTTGAAAATTGATTGATTGTCACTATAAAAAATGATATTTAGCAACATTTTTAAATGTCGCTAATTTTCATTTACTGATGTTTTTAGAAAACATCATTAAATAAATGTCACTAAATTAGTGATGTTTATAAACGCTGCTATTTGCTGACACCTCATTTACCGACATTTTTTAAAAATGTTGATAAAAATTGTCAACAAATAAAACCTCATTTAATGACATTTCTAAAAAGAATTGGTATTTTTTTTGAAATGTATAATCTTCTGTATTTATTTTCTTGAAATTTTTACTATTTTTAAAATATAAAAACATTTCACCCCTCTGCTAGTACATGCTGACCCAAAACCCTCCCATCCATGTTCCTCCTCACCACCAGTAGTCTACCCTGGGCACCACACTCATTCCTCTCATACGCCCAGAGCCTGCCCTGAACACCACAACCATTCAGCCTCGCCTCTAGTACATGCCTGGCCTGGACACAAATAAAAAGGGAGATAACCCTGAAATTCCTTCTAACAGAAATCGAAACATGGACCGACCTATTTCATACTAGTAGAATAAACCAACTCACCTACTAATAATTTGAATATTTAATTGTATTGTAATATATTTATATGTAAAAATACATTTCAGTAATTAAAAAAAATATTATATATATTTATATATTAATTATCGATGATCTTTTAATTTTGGAACCTGTTCATAATGGTATGCTTGATTCAAAAAACTACTATAACCATTTATTCAACAATGTTGATAATAATTTAATCTGGTTAAAAAAAATTAATAAATCTTGGTTAAATCCCTCGAGACTCACTATCATTTGGCGTATTGCTCATGGTAGGATTCCCACTGATATCTTTTTACAATCTTTCAGGATTAATCTCTGTTACAAATGTCGCTTGTGTAATCAGCATCGTGAGAATATTAATCACCTATTCCTTTCTTGTGATACAGCAACTACCCTTTGGCACTATATTTTTTATATTTTTGAGTGCAGATGGTTGCCTTGTAGCTCTATAACATCTCAGTTGCAGCGATGTGTGGATTTATCTGACTCCCAGAAAATCAGTAAACTTTTTATTTGAGCTACAACGGAGCTCCTACATGTGATCTAGTATGGAAGAAATGACTATATTTATACCAATAACTCATTTAAGGTTAATACAGGTAAAATGAGAATACTCATTATTATACAGGAGGTTTCTCTGCTTAAGAAGGATCATTGCAACAACTTGGTTAGATATCTTGGGATTCTCAGATGCATCAGTGTAGATGGGAGGTACCCTCAACCTAAATACACCATGGAAGTCTTTGGAAAGCTCCACCTCCATGTTGGATTAAAATCAACGTTGATGGAGCTTCTAAAGGAAACCCAGGCCCCACAGGATGTGGTTCCATCTTCAGAAACCACCTAGAACAGGTTCTTGGTTTCTTCTATGGATCCTGCGGCTTAGATTCTTCCCTAGAAGCTGATATGATGAGTGTGATTCACACTACTTATTTTTCCAAGCTGCATAACTGGAACAACATTTGGATCAAGAGCGACTCAACAACTATAGTCTAGGAAATTTGGAATGGTGTTGTTCACCTAGATTGGATTCTCACTCCCCTCCGGATGGACTATTTTCACTCTCTACTGGAACTCAACTTCATTGTCACCCATACCTACCGGGAAGAAAACAATCTCGCTAATGGACTTTCCAACATGGGAGTTAATCACGAGGTCTCCTGAAGGAATGAACTTCCTCCTAATTTATCCCCTCTTTATGTTAGGGATGTTCAAAAAATTCCTTACTTTAGACTCATGTAATCCTTTCTTTTTCTTACTTTTATAATAAAGTTTGTGTTTTGGTCTTTGAACAGAACACCACCTTTAAAAAAAATATGTTTATATTATTTATATATTATATGTTTATATTGTATATATATCATATGTTTATATTAATATATATTTTTATATGAAATTGGGGTCTTACTCAAGTGGTAAATGATCCCCATAATTCTACATCAAACCAAGGTTCAAATCCGGTGGGTGCAGGTACTATTACAGTACTATGCAGGGGGTGACGCAGGCAAGATGCAGGCTTGCTGATCCAAGCAGGATGATGTAGGCATGATGTTGCACTGGGCTTTTGGGTCATGTTATGGGTTCCATTCCCACTAGGCCTGCGAGCCATGTATTAAATAAATAAGGCTTGATGGGTAGGTTATCCCCTTAGGGGGGCTATGGTCCGCCTTTCCGGCCTATGTGTGGGGCGTGTGTGTGTGTGTTGGAATGTAATTGTACCTCCAAGCATCTAATATATATTATATATGTTTATATTATATATATATATTTATTTATATTTATATTTATTTATGTATGTGTGTTTATATATATGTGTGTGTGTGTGTCAAAATATATATGTGTATGTATACATATATATAATTACTCATGTTTTAAAACACTAGTAAAAATGTCACTAAAATAGTCATGTTTTCTTAAAAACATGACTAAATTTAAAATATGTGTGTGTTTTTATATATAAATATATGTATCTATATGTGTGTGTGTGTGTGCATGTGTTTATATATATATGTGTAAATATATATATTTATATATATGTTTATATATATGTGTCTGTGTTTATATATATATATATATATATATATTTATTTATTTATTTATTTATTTATTTACATCGATGTGGGTAAATGAGATATATGAATATATATTTTTAGTGAAGTTTCCTTAAAAACGTCTCTAATTTAGCGATGTTTCCTAAAAACACCCCAAATTTGGTGACATTTTTCAGGAAGTGTCGCAAATTTAGCGATGTTTTTTAGAAACGTCGCTAAATTATAGTTTTTTTGTAGTGTGTGAAGAAATTTTAAATATTTGGATATTCTTTATTAAAATGATTGATTTTTTAGTGTAAAATAGTTCAATGGTTCCTCACTATGAGTGCTAATTTTTTTTGGGAACAACATTTTGTGATTTTGGAGTTTTATTCTTCGAAGATTTAAGTGTTGATAACTTTGGATTTTTTTAGTATATAATTGATTTAATGATCCTTATTTTTTTCATTTCGGATATTTTTAATGGATAATTTTCTTTTTGTTGACATTTCTTTGATTCCCCATTTTAAAATATGAATTGAAAATCTTTCCATAACTTGAGATTTTCAGAATTGATTCTTCCAAAAATTGCATGGTTTAATCAAACATATATTTTGAATTAAATTTTTTTTGATGATAATAAATTTTTAATGATTATTTTTGTTTAATAAAATTCATTTCATTTTTTTTTGATTCATTTTAATTCAATATCATCTACAGCTATCATGAACCAAGCTGGTGTTTCATCCAACCCAACACCCAACTCGGCCCGTGGCATGGATCGAAGGGTGTTCCCGATCCCCATGGGATGGAAACTAGTTCTTGGGTGTCACAATATGATTTGGGAACAATTTTCACCCATTTACACAATCATAAAAACCAACAAAAATAAACATCACAAGAAACAATAACCATATCCAAACAAGGTATAATAATTTTCAGATTCAATGTTTAAAACATTAACTAAAACCAAAAAAACCAAGATTGGGGAGAATACCAACCAAACGCAACCCCAAAACCTCTATGCAAGTGAGGGTCATAACCCCCAAGACACCACCACCAACACCGGTTAAAAGTAGGTTCCCTAGACCCAACGTGTGATGTACTTTTATTACCACAACATGTATACAATTTGTTATATATCCATGTGTTCATATTTCCATAATAGTGTAGATACTTTTTCATCTACTATGTTTATAGTGACGTCCATATATTACATGTTGTATAAAAGGGTTATTATAGATCCCAGACTATAATGAGAACCTATAGATAGTATGAAAGTAATCTTAAAATAATGTTTTATGGTCCAGATGCATCATACTGACATGACAGGTGATGTGCGACTATCAGGTGATTGGGGATCATAAGCATTAAGACTTCTTCTCGTGAAGTTCGCACTTGGTGATCTCTAGTAGTTGTGATCATGAGGACAGACCTGCCAATAGGAACACCACATGTTTCAGGTGTCATTGGTTGTTCCTATCTATGGACATGTGTAATGGTCTTCTAACTTGAGATCATTATCAATGTATTCCATTTGATTGCATACTTTGATGCAAGATGAAAACTATGGAAATAAAATCGTGGAGAGGTAGTTTGTGTTGGGTACGTCATTAGTGGCATGACATTGATTGAATGATCAGGATATGATTTGTGGCACAAAATTATAACATAATATATTTGATATATATTACAATTTAGTGATAAAATATAAATAATATTTATGGCACAATTTAGTTTGTTATAAATAATTATTTATAATACTTTTATATTGTATGTTTATTCCATGGGGGTCAGGAACCTAAACCAGGTATTATAGAATTCCACTATATAAGTGGAGAGAGTATCTTCCCATGATGACTATTCATCCATTGGAATTGAGAGTCTCTCTCTTCCTAAATCTTAGAGAGAGAATTTCTCAATCGAGCAAGCGATTCAAGTTCTATATTCTTGGATTGAAAAAAGTGGATTGTGGTGATCATCTCATGGCATCGAAGTGTTCATCAGAATTACGTACTCGCACTCGAATTCTGAAGAATGGCACGCAAGCATATTCATGAAGTATGTGTGGACGATATAGAGGGATTTGGAATTGTATCCTTTGAGAAACGAATGTTGGCATCTTACGAGAGGCTTGCACACATCAGATTATAAGTAGGTATACGTTAATTTTATTTATATACTCTAATTAAACCATGTATGGTCCTCAGACCGTACCAGGATCAAATCGCCAGAGTCGATGATATTTCATCATTCTGGTGACAAAAAAATTTAAATTCCAAGCCCATAGATTTCCATTGAGCGTCCCAGTAACTTCAATTGGTATCAGAGCAACATGTGGATTTTCCAAGTCAAGGAAAAAATAATTTATTGAAATTTTAAGTAGAGGTTGTTGAAACGGTTCCAACAGATATGATCATGTGTCGATCCGTTTCCGAATGGCCTAGTAATGGCCATATGAAAAAACAATTAAAGGTTCGACATCATGTTTAACGGATTTGAGTTTCTCATATTTTTATTTTTTCAAGAACGTTGTTTTATAATTTTATTTTTGTTCTAAAATATACCAGAATATTGCCAAGTTTTGGCCGAAATTCGGTCACTGGAGTTAATTCGGTGGTGATCAAATAATTCAGAGAAAAAATATATAATTTTATATTATTTTATATTATTTTATTTTATGTCAATAAAACAAAATGATAAGTTTGCTTATTTTACCATTTTTCAAAAGTTTGTTAAGTCTTTAAATTAAAAATTGGATATTCTTTTTATAAGTCTAAATAGACTTTAGAAAATTTTGTGAAGACTTGTCCGGGACTTTTTCACATGGTAGGCCCCCTCATCTCTGGACCAAAATGGCCCCCTCATAGTCGATCCAGCATCACCTGGGCAGATTTCCTACCTAGTTTGAGTGCAGCGAGACTTGCGGCTCGCTTCTCCCTCTTGGTCGAACACCCTGTGGCAGAACCCCGTCGCATCCCATACTCAGTTTGTCGCTGCCCTCCTCATCTACCGCATCTCACGGGGCCACTGTCTTGCCTCGTCAGAGCTGCACCACCAGATGTGCACCACCGCGAAGGGACATTGCCCTCCGCACCCAAATCTGGTGCCCCTTCCACTATCTCAGGAACCTCCTCTGCATGAGCTGTCACCGCTACCCATGTCCGGGCAGTACAGTCGGTCGTCGCTTGTGCCCCCCCCCCATCTTGTGAGAACCACTGTGGACTATCACCAGTCCGACTGAGTGCCTCTTCATTAGGACCCCACCACCCATATCCAGAATATCGGAGTCTGTGGCCTCCCAGCACCCTTCATCTGCCATCGTTTCTAGCCTTTCCAAGTAGTCGGGAGCCAGATCCCACCTCGGCCCGGCCAGGAACTATTGTCTCCAACCACCTTCTCTACTCAGCTCCCCACTGAGGTCTGCATCTTGCATTTTTTCCAATTTTCTCCAAGCCCTACCCCCCCCCCCCTCCTCCCACCATGTCCATCCTCGGCATCCACAGTCCATTCAGACTCCTTCTACGGTCTGAGGTAAACCCTATAAGTTACATGATGTTTTTTAAGAATCTGAAACATTAATTTAATTTGAAAATTAAATTAAATTAATGGTTAAATTTAATTATTTGATTTAAAATTAAAGTAAAGTTGGAACCAATAAAATAAATTATTTGAATTTATTTAAATTCATTTAATTTGTTAAAACACCCTCGTACTATTTAAATTTATTACAATTTAATTTTATTATGAATTATTTTATAATGACTGGTTTTGATCAAGTGACTCACATGTTCATGTCTGGATTTAATTATTTATTTATTTATTTATTGGGCATGATGATTGTAATAATTAAGTAGTTAAAGGACGGTTTGTGTATCATTTTATTTTAATTCAAATATGTATAAGGGAATGCGCGTCCAATGCACCTATTGTACATTGCACCCCTATACCCCCTACATGTGAGTATATTTGTAAAAATACGGTGATGTTCTAAGACGCGAACCCTGCCAATTCTAGGTGGTAATCCATATGGGATTCGATTACATTGCACTGGGGGTGAGCTGTGATATGTGTTAGGAGTCAACTCAAGTATGGAAAACCCTTGGTCAAGATTAATCTATTGTGGATAAATCATAATAACATGCTCAAGACCAGTCAGATTGAATGTTTTTCCATTATGAATTATTTATTATTTTATTCAAAAGCATGATTATTGCTTGATCACATAAAATAATAAACAAGATAAAATGCATAAAGATGTGATGAATATTTTTCTATTGAATATTAAATTGTGAGCATGATAACATAGTTTGAACATATTAAATAGAAATGGATTATATTATTCAATAAATAATAAAACCCCTCAAATATATATCAAGTCATAAAGCCTTCCATTACTGAAATTTGAGAAAAATCGGTTGTTCGGGGTGCTCATCAGCTAAAATTGAGAGTACTTCCTACTATCAGGGAGTTCCTATAAGAGTAATGGGTTAAATTTACTAAATCTGGTAGCAATGAAGTATTTAAATCTAGATTTCTATCAATTTATAGGTAAGACATTGAGAGAATCAAGTTATGAATCCAAAGCTGGGAGTTCACTCAACAGTTCAAGGAACCGTGAGTTAATGTGGTTGGCTAGCCTAGAACCTTCCTAGAAACTCTCCAAGTAGTGGCGTAGCCAAAGCTTATAAACTATGAGTAGTAGTTTCAAGGATCTTTTCCACTAGATTACTCAAGAGACAGAGTATTACAAATCTAATAGTGAGGGATATTAAGGTTCGATAAAATAGTGGGAGATATTTAAATGATATAAGAATTAATTAATCATAAATGTCATAAAGGTAATCTAGATAAAGTACCAACTGATAATATTTATCTGTTGTAGATATAAAATGGAAATCACCAACACCACAAGTACATTATCACTACGATCAATTTTGGATAAAGAAAATATCATGACCGACCATAACTTCCAGGAGTGGTATAGGCGATTACACATAGTACTATGCCGAGAAAGGAAACTTTATGTGTTGGAATCCTTAGTTCTCACTGAGCCTCCTCAGGGAGCTAGTAAGGAGGATAAAGAAAAATGGTAAAAGCATATAGATGATGCACTATATGTTTATTGCATCAATTTATCATCCATGTACAGCAAATTGCAGAAAATACAGAAGAACGGGGATGCCTAAAAGATGTTTTCTCATCTCTAAGAATCATATCAAGAGAGGGAAAGGTAGGAAAGTTATGAGATATCTAGTTACCTTTATAAGTGTAGGTTATTATAAGGGAACCAAGTGGGTCCTCATGTACTTAAGATGGTCGGGTATATTGAGAGGCTTGAAGCCCTTGGGTTCAAATTGAACCAAAAACTAGAAACAGATCTCATTCTTGCCTATTTACTTCCAAATTTTTTGACTTTCATTGTAAATTATAACGTGAAAAATATAACAAAGTCGCTCCAAAAACTTTTGACTTTAGTTCTCCAAGACGATAAGGATATTATGAATACCAATTTTTTTATCCTTATGGTGAACAAGAGAAATAAGGGAAGGGAGAAGGGGTCTAAGGCCAAGTCAAGGACAAATACACCAATACACCATCCTTCCAAGAGGATAATGATTCATAGGCAGAGTAATAAGTAGGAGTTTATCTTCTATTTAAGTGGCAAGAAAGGCCATTGAATGAAAAAATTTAGAGCTAGGAAGAAGAAGCAAGGTGACACTTCTACTTCAGGAATTTTTTCATTGAATGAAATCCTTCCCTATATACAATTTTTGTATTGTATATGGCATGTGGCTCACACATATGTATTCATATATAGGAACCAAGTAGATTCAAGAAGATTCTAAGATTTGAAGTGGATCTTCGAGCTGCAAATGGTGCAAATTTGGTACCCTTAGCAGTGAGAGACTATCACTTAACTTTGACAAGTGGTTTAGTTTTAGTATTGAATAATTGTTATTATGTACCCTCTATAATAAGAAACATAATATCAGTGTCAAGTTTATACATTATGGAATTTTATTTCATGTTCTAAAATAAATTTTGTTTCAGTTATAAGGATAATATGTGTAATATCTCAGGTAAATAAAGGAATATGACATTTTCATATTTATCAATATTTATAAATTAAATATTAATTTTACTCTAAAGGGGATTCTATATCTGATAGCATATTCAACACATAACAATGGGTTTCTTTGAAATCTTATGGTGCACACAACTTTGAGTTATATCGGAAAACAATATAATATTATTATTATTTTAAATGGTAATTAACACATAGTCGTTGTATTGGCGGGAATGAACAGAACTAACTAAAATATTATAATACATGTTTTTTAAATGACTTTAAATTTATCCAATAAATTTTAGAGGCTTAAAATAAAACAGAATTAGATTTTAAGCATGAAATACTCTAATATTCATTAAAAGGTTGTTTTACCACCTTTTGATGGAAACCCCTTTTTAAATCTAGGTTTTGTCACTTTTATATGTTCTATTTGACAAAATAAAATTATTATTTAGAATCGGGATATCAAAATTTTCTTTGAATGAAATTTTGGAATTTTTCTAATAAAGTTCATTTTTTAATTAATAGTGCAAAATAGTGCATTTTAATTCAAAACTGCTTTTTAATCTAATTTCTTTATATGGTTAGATTATCTATTAAATTGGTTTTAAAGTGTAATTAGATTAAATTTTTACCATTTAATCGAATTATGGTCATTATAAGTAATTTAACTTTGAAATTGGACATAAACAAAGGTCAATCTTTTGATAGGTATTATTTCTTAAAAACATGCCTTTTAGTTTTGACAACGGGAATTAATTTTAAATCAATTTCTGTCACTTCTGTGTTTTAAATTTGGAAAAATGGATTCCATATTTTGAATCAGGAGTTCAAAATTCTATAAATAGGTAACTTTTATTTTTAGACATTATGAATATTTACTTCAGTATATTTTATTTACCATGGTTAAAGGGAAAATCTGGTAAATAAGGGTGAAAAATAATATTATAATAATATTAAATTACTATTACACTTGTCCTAACCCTATTGGATGAGGTATTTCTAACCAAGGGCATCCTTGGATCGATTTTGGGACCTCATGGAGCCACTTGAGAGTGATAATGATACTTTATATTAATTAATTTAAAGTAAAGACAAAAGTAACATAAACATATATCTTTTAGTAAAACAATTTTTATATGGGGTTATATAAGTAATCCCTTCAACTATAAATATTCATCTGAAATATAAAACTATTTCCTACATCATGGTATTTTATTTATAATTTCTAGACATTAAATAAATAAATTTAATTATGACACAAAGGTGATGTAGTAATTGCTTCATTAATAAAGGATTAAAATAAATGATATTATAATTATTAAAATAAATTTATTTTGAAACTTTTTATGTCATACATGATTTTTAGAGATAATAATGACTTTTTATCTTTCAATTAATAATTTTTTTTTGAAATAATCAAGTTTTTATAGATTTTTTAAAAGTCATGATATGAATAGTTTATAAAATGACATAAATGATATTTTAAAACAATTAATATTTTATTAAATGTTAAAGAAATCCAAAAAATCTAAGAATCATAAAACTGACATATATGATGTAAAAAATGTCATTAATGATCTATTTTGGGTCTCTTTTAATTTTATTTTAAATATATTAACCTTATAGTATGAATATGGTAAAATTTAAATAAGTTAACAAAAGGTTAAATAAAAATTATTAGGATTAAAAAAATATCCAAAACCTGTAAACTTATTATTGGATGATTTTATTTATACTTATATGCTCCTTATCTTTTAATTAAATAAGTTTTGGACCTTTTGAAACTGAAATTAATTTTATAATAAAATAATACTTTCAAACTTCTCTCAAGTTCATTTCTATTATTTTACTTCTCCAACCCCCGAAACTCTCTTTATTCCTTTATTTTATAACAGCACAAGTATCTTCAATATACTAGGTTGTTGTTATGTGAAATATTATAAGTAAACTTACACACACCTTCATCTAATGGATAGGAACATACTATTTCTGTGGACGACGAACTACTACATCACGAAAGGATGATTGTTCAATATTTTTCTACCACCTCTCATGGTGCCATTATGATGGAACTGTAATTATATATGATATATATTTTATTTTATTTTATCAATATGATTCTTTAATTCTCATTTATAACATACCATTTTTATTTTCATGTTGTTTAAATATGATAATTTTATTTGAGGAAGTACGGAATACCGCCCCCTCAAAGTGATATGACTCGTTCATACCACACAAGGAACGTATAAATGATGGTGTTAATGAAATTATGTTATATATATATAATATTATATTATAATGTAATTATAATATACCTATGTATCATTAAGTTTTCATTTCTTTAAAAATGAAAAAAGAAATGAAAGTAGAGTTCATGCGTGTGTACAACTTACCGTCTCCATGAACGGTGCATTTCATTTCTTATGTACAGATATTATGGAATATTATAAATACATATATATTGGATATATATGATATATATGATATCTAAATCATGAATATAAATCTGTAGATAATTTACTTTTGACCACATGGACAAATTGTAATTATAACAAGTTCATTTTTAACTCAAATTCCGAACATCGACAAAATGTTTGATATGAACTCAAATAATTAACTAATTTTTATTTAAAGGTAATAAGTGATATAAAAGTAATAATAAAATTGATAAATGTTCTGAAGAAAGTATAAATTAACTTAATTTTATTATTCAGGAAGAACAAGGAACAAACAAGTCAAGTAGGACACGAGGTAAGGGAACTTCTTCACCCAATTTCCATTCTTTGTGTTGAACTTATACTTATTGATTATGTCATGATATAAATATGTGTGAATGACCTATGATTTCTTTAAACTTAATATCCCATTATATTGGGTGTATTTATATTTTTCACACATAATTATGTCATTGATTTATCCTTAAATTAATGATACGATCTTTTAAGGGAACCTTTCACCCTTCTCTTTTAGTCAAAGACTTATTTTATGTTATGTATTTTAATTTACATTTTATTATTTTTGGAATATGTTCTTATATATCCTTATTGATTTAAATTTTATGTCCAAGTGATAAGAGATAATTTTCTCTATCATCAACTCATTTTCTAAATTTTAAAGTGACGTAGTTAGGCTACCGAATTTTCATAAGGGGCTATGTCTCAATCTTCTTTCATCTGAGGCATATCTTGATCTTATGGACCTTTATTATCCTATAGGGTGTATATAATACCCTTATACATATTATATCATGAATCTCCATATTCTCATGATGTTATAAGTTTTTTTTAATGTTATTCTTTAACTATATTTATTCAAGTATTCTCTCAAGTGATTAGGGACTCTTTAACTAAAACATTGTTTTAAATGTTTTAAAGATTTAATCTTTTAAATATTTCTCATTAATGTCCATGTTTTCAAAATCGTTTTAAGGATTTATTTATATGTACATTAATGTTTTAAAATTTTAATTACTTTAAAATTTTTAAATTGGTATGGGACTCTTTGATTCAAAAATATCTTTATTAAATTTTTTAAATGGTTTTGGAAATGGATTGACTATTTCAGTATCTTTAAATGTTATATTGTGATTGGAATGTGGAAATGTTATATTTCCTTTATGGTTGTTTTATTTGTTGTGATTATTTTATGGTTCTTTGTAATTTTTTACGTATACGGGTGGTTCCGTGATAAACCTAGGGTGGTTGAGCCCGAGATAGCTCTTCAATGCATTGGGTAACATAACGGAGGTAAAGGTTAATGTTGCTCCTAAGAGATTTAGGGAATATTCTATGATGGGTATCCCAAAAGTAACTCCCTACATATCTGTGAAAGCTAAAACATAAGTATGTTGTGTATGCCATAAGTTACATTTATGATTTATGATTTCTGTGTGTTATTAATAAATCTTATGATTTCATAAGGTATGTTATGATTGAAAAGTATGGCTTCATTGATTTGTATTTATTGATGGGTTAATGTTTCCTTTCCTTATTTTATAACCCTTACTGATCTTTTTATGCTCATCCCAAGTTTTGAAATGTTTTTTCACAGGACTTAAAGATGAATAGGGTGAAGGATGGGATTAAGGAAAATTCATTTTGTCTAAAACATGGAACTAGACAAGTTTTTTTAAGAGTTTTTATTTTATAAAAAAATGGAAACTGAGTAGAAGTGTCTAATTTGTAATTTTTTAGATGTAATGTAATAGTTATGGCCTAATTCTCTAAAACTCTAAACCTGAAAATATCCTCAATGTGAATTCTTGACTGAACTCAATATTATGTAATATTTAAGGTTGGGTCCTTATTATTGGTATAAGAGGTCGGTTTAGATGACTTTAGGGATTATGAGTTTTCTTTAAACACATGGTTAGTCCCGGTATCTATTATTTCAGTTAAATCCTTATTTAATAACTTTTTAAGATCATGGAAAGTCAGTTACAGATGTAAGGATGAGGATATCAAACAACATTCCTATCTCTTCCTAATGAAATGCTTGCAATAATTATTGCAAAGTCCTGTTTGGATGATTGTGAAACTTTTTTCTAACATATAAATCACTTGCAAGAATTTGTTTGAGATATCAAAAACCTCCAATATACCTTGATATCATCGTGGATCATGGGTTGTATTTAATGAAATTCCATTTTCACAATATTCTCATATTTTCAGGAAAGGTAAATATTATCAAGGAATTTTCAAATATTTTACTTTATCACAAGATTTTGAAGCATATTATGATTTTAAAAAAGTTGTTGAAGAATGAGACCCTTGTTCAACCTATTTATATCTTCTTTTGCAATATATTCTCTCACCACATACTTATGGTATTTTAAAAGGACTATTGATTGAAAGTTTCAAATCAAACTCGGTCCGACTGTTTTATAAAAATCATGTTTTATCATATGTTTTGAAATTATATGCCATACATGATTAATTTCCAAAACTATTTTCTGAGAACACCCATATGGCCCAAGTTGTACAAGGTGTATTTGGATGAAGGAAGAAAATGATTTTGAAGTATCTCTAAATCATTTTTGCAATGCATGGACCTTCTACCTACGTGAACAAGATTATGATGAAACTATATGGACATCGTGATCAAGGTAAGATGTTCCTTCTATTGGGAATAGTTTTATTTTATTATAAGAGGTGAAAAAAATGACAATAGATAAGATGTTCAGGTCTTAATGTATTGGGATGAAAATGAAAGTATAAGAAAACATTTGAGGTTAAAAAAATTTAGGGTTATTTTTGAGTTCTATAAAAATGAAAACACACAGATTGTATGACACCCGTCATGTCGGACAAAGCTGTGGGAATAAAACCCACAACCAAAGTGCGATTGGGATTTATCACCTACCACTTGACTATGTGAAGTCTCTGGTTAGTATGACTTATTCTTTTTAGTTAAATAATTTTATTGATCAAGAATAAGTAGATTTGGGATCCTATGTTTTATCAAATGGATATCCTTAGTATTGGAAAATTATTTGGTGATTAAGTGATAAAAGTTATTTTGGAAGACATTCTCTCTTTTGGGAACTTTATATGCTTAAGGAAAATAGAATACTATGGGATCTCATTTGTGGAGTAATGGTTGAAATTTTATTTTGTAAGAATATATATTTTTATTGTGTACATATAGTTATTTGGTTTATTTATAAAAATTATTAACCTCTCATAGAGAATATGTGATTAGGTTAATTACACTTCAGTGTGAGACTTTAATAGTAGCCGATGTTTCTGGAGATTAATGTTAAGACTTACTATGGAAGACTATGTGATTAAATCCTTCTGAGTTTTGGGTTTCAATCTTAGTTTGGATTATTTGGAATAATTTTAATGATAATTTTGTATTGAATGGTCTTTCTTGAACTTTTGGTACTTTTTGTTCAATTTTGGAGATTAAGAGTAGTATTTCTATTTATAAAGGATTATCCTTTTTGGGGATTATCTGATCTCATACTATCCATTTTTGGTTTCAGTTAATGTATAAACACATGGGATATATATAGTTATTATTTTGTGGATTATGTGATTCTTTATGAGTTGATTATATCACTTTAGGTGTGACCAAGTCATCTTGAATACTCATTGTTTGAAGAAAAGATGAGTTTTTGGTTGAAACTTATTAAAATATGAAACTTTACTTGAAAGGTAAGTATATTTCCTTATGTTCTTATTCAATATCATAAATAAATTCCTCAACTTTATGAAAGCTAAATTAAAACAAAAATTTTGTATGTTAACTTTTCCTACTGGGGAACCAAAGACCATTTAACCCATCAAAAGTTTATGGTTTTCAGATTGTTAACTTTCTCCTGATCATGTTTTCTATCACTCTCCATCAGAACTTGATGGTTAATTTATCTTCCATATCCATGTTTTCCTACATGTAATCCTAGTATTTGTTATCTCGGGTGACCTTTTTACTTCTATTTCTTTTTTTTAAAGTGATAGTTTTATTGACTCTTTTCTGATGTGGTGCTTTTAATGAAGTTTCTGAGCCCAATTTTAAAATTGCGAGAACGCAATTCCCCAAAGGGGGGATGGATGTAACATCCCAGGTAAACAAATAATATTAAAATTTTACATTTATTAATATTTGTGAATTAAATATTAATTTTACTCTCAAGGGGATTCTATATCTGATAGCATAATCAACACGCAACAATGGGTATCTTTTAAATATTATGTTGCACACAACTTTGAGTTATACCAGAAAATAATATAATAATATTATTATTTTAAATGGTAGTTAACACATAGCCATTATATTGGAAGAAATGAATAGAACTAACTAAAATAATATTATACATGTTTTTTAAATGACTTTAAATTTATCCAATAAATTTTAGAGGCTTAAAATAAGAAAGAATCTGATTTTAAGCATGAAATACTCTAATATTATTTAGAATGTGAAACAGGCATTGGACTAATGGCAGTTGATGTCGGTTATAGCTGACATGCGGCTGGAATGTGAGGATCAGGGTGATAGAGAGGTCTTCTTTCTGGTCTTGTTGATTCCTAAATTGGTGGCACTGGTTAAAGAGGCGCAGATATTTGATTCTGAGTGTGTGACCATGAGGTTGAAACTCAATGGTGGGGAGACCATTGAGGGTTGGCAACTGAATGGAGATTCAGTTTTGTGTTTTCGGAATCAGATGGTTGTACCAGTTGCTTTTCAGGAGGATCTTCTCAGGTCGTATCATCATTCCAGATGGGTTGTTCATCCTGGAATTTAGAAAATGTATAAAGCGTTGAAAGCGCAGTTCTGGTGGTATGGTATGAAAAAAAAAGTGTGGCTAAGTTTGTTTCGTGATGCTTGACTTGTCAGCAAGTAAAGGTAGAGCATTAGAGGCCAGCGGGAATGTTGCAGTCTTTACCAATCCCTGTTTGGAAGTGGGAGAAAATAGCGATGGATTTTGTCACAGGTCTCCCAAGAACGGTTAGAAAGCACAATGTCATTTGGGTGATAGTGGATCAGCTAACGAAGTCGGCCCATTTCATTCCAATTCCTGAATCTCATATGGTGGAGGATCTGTCCAAAATCTATATCTGGGAGGTGGTAAAGAGGCATGGAATTTCAGTTTCGATTGTATCAGATAGAGATCCAAGGTTTACATCTCATTTTTGGAAATCCTTGCAGCAAGCCCTTGGGACACAGTTGACTATGAGCACGGCGTATCACCCTCAGACGGATGGTCAATCCGAGAGGACGATGCAAACTTTGGAGGATATGTTGAGGAATTGTGTCATGGATTTTGGTGGCTCGTGGGAGGAGCACTTGTCGTTGGTTGAGTTCTCGTCCAATAAAAGTTATCAAGCATCCATACATATGGCTCCGTTTGAAGCGTTGTATGGGCGGTCATGTCGTTCTCCACTATGTTGGGTGGAAACGGGTGAGTCCTCGATGGTTGGACCAAGCCTTGTCCAGGAGACTACGAAGAAGATCAAGTTAATCAGGAAGAGAATGGAGATGGCTCAGAGTCTTCATAAATCGTATGTGGATCATCATTGACGGTTGTTGTCGTTTGAGGTGAGTGATCATGTTTTCTTGAGGATCTCTCCTAGGTTGGGACATCGTCGGTTTGGGAAGCAGGGAAAGTTATCTCCAAGGTATATTGGACCTTTTGAGATTCTGGAGCGGGTTGGTGAGGTGGATTATCGTTTGGCTTTTCCACCTAGGTTCAGTTCGGTGCACAATGTGTTTCATGTGTCGCGGTTGAAAAAGTATCATCCAGATCGTGACCATGTGATTCGATGGGATCGTGTTGAGCTAGAGCTGGATGCTTTGTTGGTTCATGTGCCAGTGCGGGTTGTGGATAAGAAAGAGAAAGTCTTGCGTGGTAAAATCATCGGTTTAGTTCGTGTTTTGTGGAAGTATGGTCAGATTCAAGAGGAGACTTGGGAGCGGGAGAAAGAAATGGTCGAGCAGTGGACCGAACTCTTTCGGCAAAGGGCGGGTTCACTACTTTGCAAGGATGAAAATTCCAATGGTGGGGAGAATGTAGCACCCCCGGTTTGAGGTATGTAGCTTTTTTATGCTTCTTTATGTGTTTAAAGTTCATGGGATGAGTTGAGAAGAGGTTGGGAGAGTTTGGAATGGTTTGGATAAGTTTGGAGGCTTTTCTTAGGGAGCACGGTTTGAGCACGGTTAGGGGAAACCGTGCAGGTTCTCCAGGAAACCGTGTAGGGGGAGACATTAGGCTTCACACAGCCTGCGCACGGTTTGTCAAACTGTGCGAGGCAACCATGTGGACCCCTCCTCTCAAGGCAGTAGCGTGTGCACGGTTAGCGCACGGTTTGTCAAATCGTGCGGGCTAACCGTGCGACCTCTTAAAGTAAGGGGTTTTAAATCCAGGATCCCTCGGGCTTGACCTAAAACACTCCAAACTTCCTCCCACTTGAGCCTCACTTGGGATTTCGGGTTCTCAGGGGTTGAGGGTGTTCTCCCACATGTTTTGGAAGCAAATCGAAAGGTTTTCATGGTGGTTTGAAGGTGGTTTCTCCTGGGTAAGTCTTTCCTCTTGGCTTCTTGTGGTTTCCTCTAGATTTATATCTCCCTCTCTCGTTTTTCTAGATCTACACCCATTGTGTGTAGATCTAGGGTTGTGGTTGCCTTGGATGTTAATTTTAAGGATTGTGGATGTTAGGGAAGGAGATCTAGAGAGGTTTTGGTGGTGCGTTCACTGGATTTGAGGTGTGGTTGCTTGTGGGTCGATTTCGTCGGAACCCTAAAGGTAGGTGACTTCTCTCTCGACTCCACTTGGTTAGAGCTAATGGTTTTGGTTATAATTAATTTGGTTGTCTTGAAATTAATTGTGTTTTGATGTGCGAAATTGGTTAGAAATCCCTTGGGTGATGTTTTTGGGGATTTTTGGGAAAAAGTAGGTTTTGTGGTGAAATGCACTTGTTGTGGATTTTAAAATGGAGATTTTAAAATGGAGATTTTAAAATGGGTTGCTGAGTTTGATTTGTGAAAATGGTTGATGAGAAATGGTTTTCAATAAAAAGGTTGTTTTATTGAAATGTTGTTTGGCATGGAAAATGGTTAAAGGGTGTTTTCAATAAATGGGTGATTTATTGAAGTGGTAGACATGTAATGGGAATGGTTGATTGCATGTTGTTGTGGCCTTGGTGTGCAATGCTTGGCTATGGATTCATTTGGAATGTTGTGTGGAAGTGGGCGGGAAGTACCACTATAAAAAGAGAATGGATAGTGGACAGAAGGGCCACCATCAAAAGATAAGTGGTCGGGAAGTACCGTTAGTTGTGAATGGGTGAACGGGTTGGACGAAAGTTCCATCGTTATGGTTGCTTTGTGTGCATTGTTTTGCGAGATGGAAATTGTTGTGCTAATGTGTAAATGATGAAATGACTTGTGACATGTTTGTTTGGCTTTCCCTTGGTTGTTTGGTTTGGGTGAGATGACTTGGTAAGGGTGTGTTTGGCTTATGGTAATGGTTACACTTGTGGTTATTTTATATAAATTGTTTATATAAATGTGCTAACGGTTTTATCCTAGTGGTGTGTGTAGGGAATTCATTTGGGGAAATCCTACTAAGTAGTTGTACTCACCCCCTGCTTTGGCACGTTGATGTCTTTGTAGATGTTGTGTATCGTGACGTGGGCAAAGGTAAGGCATCACTCACCTTTAGTGGTGCATCGTGATGTCTGGGTGGAGCTTGGAGCATGGAGCTTGGTGTGGAGCCATGTAGTGTGTCTTAGCTTATTTTGGGTCTTTTGTTGAGTCTTCTGCATAGTACTCTGATATGGTATTGGTTGTTTTGGTTTTGTGTTGTATTGTGGAACAACTTGGTTGTCCTTTGGGAATACATGCTTGAATGTTTTGATTGACATGCATCATATAGTGGTTGATAGTGGAAGGTTTGGTTGGTTTTGTCTTAAGGGCAAATCGTTCCCCAATTTGTTCTCGAAGCCCTCGGCATTTATTGTCAGCTTTTGGCGCCTTGGGAACATCGCTTAAGGCCAAGTAACCATCACCGCCTCCTCAAGCCAATGAGGTAGGGGCAGAGTGTTACAATTATCATCCAAACATGACATTTATGGCAAATAAATGGTAGAACCAATAATGACGTAAATATTACAATAAATTAATTGAGCATTTAAAATTCTTTATAACCATTTGTCAAACACACAATGTTGTGTCAATCAATAAAATTAGGTTTTAATACTACATTTTTTCCAATTTAATGTACTTTTTAATTATGTTCATTAATGGGAGACTACACGGCGTGTACATCCAGCTACACGCCATGTATCTCGGTTGTCGTGCATCTGGGTCACATGCTTGGGTCTGCAGCATGTACCTCGGTCGGACTACACGACATGTACATAGTAGCTACACGTCGTGTGTTCTGCTTTCCATGTGTCCGGGATATATGCCCGAGACTTTGGCATGTGTCGCGGTGGGCTACACAATGTGTACAATCTAGCTACATAGCGTGTATTTCTTCAAGCCATGTGTTTGTTTTTCTCGCCGAGTTGCTCGACATGTTCTTAGGACGTAGGAATTGATGAACTGCATGTTGTGTACACTGCATACGCGTCTTGTATGTCATAAATGCTCCAGGTTTTCAATCTCACACTGTTTTAACCTTTTTAGAAGGTATTTTTTTTATTATTGTTTCATTTTTGTGTTTTTCATTCTTATGCTCTGATCTTGGTTGAGTTTTACAATTGGTTTTGTTGTATACCGAGGGTTTGTGGTCTTATTAAAACCCCCACACCCTCACCACAACATTGGATTGAGTGACATTTTAAAGAAATCTTCATTCTTTATTGTGTGACCACTTATGTAGCTCATGGACACAAACAGATATTCAATGCGTCATCATCTCATGATGCTCTTAGTCTTTTCATGGTGTGAGCAAACCTTTATCGATAAGTACTTGTCTTCGTCTCCATGTGATTGTTGGGAGTTAATTGATTTAAAATTTAAATAATGAGGAGAGATAAAATATTAATGGTTGGATTTTCTCAACATTAATGGAGGATTTTCTCCCAACATTAATGAAGAGTTAATTCCAATATTAATTGGTGGAATTAATGATGGAATAATGAATGTTGACCGCATTAATGGAGATATGGGTTGGGTGTCTATATAAGAAGATGCGGTAGCATGTTTTGGAACGTGGGTTGGCAATGATGTAGCCACCAAGAGAGAGCGGCGAAGGGGTTGCCGCGTTTGCGGTAACCGATACGAAGCAAAGATGGTGCGAATGAAGCAGAGGTGATGACGCCGACAATGACGGTGCCATGTATCGAAAGTCCTCTTGGTTGCGGAGATCAAGCAGCGTGTCCCGGTTGCGATGATCGGCGGTACATCAAAATGGCATTCAGGTGAAATCTTCTCTCCTCTCGTGTGTTTCTGCAACGACTACTTCCGCTGCAGCGCTGGGCTCCACACCCCAACAGTGATGGCATACAACACTTTCATCTTATGACTAGATCTTCTTTTCTTCTCATGATGATCATATTGAATCATCTTCTATGTTCTTCATCATCCACCATCTACTTCGCACATTGATAACAAATCCAACATGGAATGTACGAGGTCATCGTTAAGTCATGCAAAGTCTCCTCCTTTCTCTTAGTATTATCTCTCATGAAGTATTTCTAAATTTCTCGGGCTCTTTTTTTCGAACCAGCAAGACCGCAACTGCGATTTCCCTATTTGCCCCCGACCCCACAGGTTTCGACCTCGACGGGAAAATTGATAAAAAACAAAAAACAAAAAACGAGGAAGACGACGATCATCGATTCAGTGTACATTTCTCAGCTGAGACTACTCTAGGGCAAGCCAAAATTCTCCCTTTGGTTTTTGATTCCTCATTCTTACTCACTTTAAGCTTCGATGTAGGAGTTATCATAATGTCCAGCGTCTTGGTTCTCATCCTCTTCTTCTGCACGCTCCATCTCGCGTCCTCTGCTCACAGATCCCACCACAACAGGCGGTTCCTCCATCAGCCACTCTTCCCTTCTTCATTAATGCCCCCATCTCCATCGCCTACTTCCTTGCCAGCCCAGAAGCAGCAGCCCAAGCTCCCGGCTTCGGACTCCCCAGACACCCCAGGCAAATCCCCTTTCTTTCCATCCTACGCTTCTCCGTCCACGCCGCCGCCGCCGCAGCCGCCGCCGCCCTCTTCCGACGTCCCCACTACTTTTCCCGCCAACATTTCTTCACTCGTTCTTCCGCAGTCGCCGTCCCCTCGGAAATCCATCTCCACCAAGCTCTTAGCAGTGACCACTGTTGCTCTCTCCACTACCCTCGCCTCGGTCATCATCCTCATCTTGTATTACAGAAGAAGAAGCTACAGATTCTCCCTTGCCAAGGCATCCAGATCCGACAGTCTCCGGTTGTATCCAGCAAATTCCGCCCCATCCGATGGTGGAAGCATCTGCCTCAAGCCGCCGCGAGGGGGCGCGTCTGGGCCGAGCTCTGAATTCATCTATCTCGGAACTCTGGTGAGTCCCCGAGGAGGAGCCGACGAATGTGATGTCACCACCGATTCGGGCACCGTTATTCCGTCGGTGACTGCTTACCATAAGCTGGGTTCGCCGGAGCTCCTTCCTCTTCCACCGCTGCCACGCAAAAAAGCCCACCGGAATGTATCAAGTGCCGATGCAGGCTCGTCCATGAGCGACGATGAGGACGACGAAAACGAAGAAGAGGTGTTCTATTCGCCAAGGGGCTCTTCTTCTTCCTGCGGCAAGGAAACAGCTTTCCAGGCCGTTGAAGTTGAAAACCTCGGTCGCAGAAGCTTCAATTCCCCTGCTCGTTCATACCCATCTTCAAACACAGCGTCCCCAACGTCTCAGTCAACTTTGAATCACACTCCCTCACCTCCCCCGCTGAGGCCGCCACCGCCAGCTCCCTCACGGCGTAGGGCCACCGTCTTGACACCCTCGCCGGAGAGGGAATTGCCTGCAAGAGTTTACGATTTTTCGCAGCCTAGCGCCGGGCAATCTCCAGAAAGAGTGGGGGGTGTTGGTGTTTTTTCAGGGCAGGAACACCCCCCTAAAGTGCCTCCAGCGCCACCTCCGCCCCCTTTAGGATATGGGGAAACGCTTAATGCTCCTAATGTATCTCGAGAACCGTATTCTGGGCCGCCGATTCTCATCAGACCGTCCAGACATGTCGTGTCCCAGAACGGAGCTCCATTGGTCTCCCAAGGTGGGCAGTTCCGGAATGGCGACGATTTGGTGGCCGGTGAAGATTCATCTAAGCCAAAGCTCAAGCCTTTACACTGGGACAAGGTTCGGGCAAGCTCTGATCGTGCTATGGTGTGGGATCTGCTCAAATCGAATTCTTTCAAGTAAGTTATCATCTGCCTCATTTAATGCTGCTGGGCTATGACATTGTTATTTTGTGTAATGCTGGTTAAAATGAAATTGGCCAGATTGGATGAAGAAACCATCGAAACATTGTTTACTGTCCATGGTTCAAATTCCCTGCCCAAGGAGAATCCCCGTCGCGCGGTTCCGATGATCCCAAGCCAGGAGAATCAGATGCTTGATCCAAAGAAGTCTCAAAACATTGCAATATTACTGAAGGCTCTGAATGTGACCGTTGATGAAGTTTGTGAAACGATTTTAGAAGGCAAGTAGAATTTTGTGAATTTACAGTTGGAAAATGCTTGAGATCAGTGGTGGTTTTGTTGTCCTGATTAAAATGTTCTTATCTTGTATGCAAACAGGTAATGCTGATACTCTGGGAACAGAGTTTCTTGAAAGCATGTTGAAGATGGCTCCGACGGAGGAGGAGGAAAGGAAACTCAAGGACTTCAAAGATGAGTTCCCTGTTAAGCTTGGTCCAGCTGAGAGATTCCTCAGGGCAGTGATTGATATACCCTTTGCATTTAGGAGGGTGGAGGCCATGCTTTACATTGCCAACTTTGATTCGGAAGTTGATTATCTTAAGAGGGCTTTTGAGACCCTGTTGGTAAGCCCCGGGTTCTGATAATAATTATAATTATTTTTTCCCGATGCTGATCGGTCTCTCCCCCCTTCACAGGTGGCCTGTGAAGAACTAAGAAACAGCAAAATGTTCCAGAAGCTCCTTGAAGCTGTACTAAAAACCGGGAATCGCATGAATGTTGGGACCAGTCGTGGGGATGCGCATGCTTTCAAGCTCGACACTCTCCTCAAGCTCGTCGACGTGAAGGGTGCTGATGGGAAAACCACCCTGTTGCATTTCGTTGTGCAGGAAATCATAAGAGCGGAAGGCGCTCCCCCCTCCAATTCTGATAATCACAGCAAGGCTGCACCCTCTGATCTGAGGGATGACTTGGAATTCAGGAAGCGTGGTCTGCAGGTTGTCTCCCACCTGAGCAGCGAGCTCATGAATGTTAAGAAAGCAGCCACCATGGATTCTGAAGCTCTTAGCAATGATGCTGGCAAACTTGCAGGAGGAGTTGCCAAAGTGAAGGAAGTTGTGAAGCTGATGGGGCAGCTTGCTGCATTGGAGGAGAGTGATCTGAAATTTTGTGAATCTATGCATGCGTTTCTGGACAGGGCTGGAGTGGAGATTGCTGGCATTCATACACACCAAAAAGCAGCCTTCTCTTCAGTGAGGGACTTGACGGTCTATTTTCATGGGAACTCAGCAAGGGAAGAAGCGCGCCCGCTGAGGATTTTTATGGTGGTGAGGGATTTCCTCTCTACCCTCAATAAGGTTTGCAAGGAAGTCGGGAAGATAAACGAAAGAACGGTCTTCAGTTCAGCCATTTTCAGTTCAGGTCGAGTGTTGGCACAGCATTCTAATCCACCCATGCCTCCCTTCGTTGAATGCAACAGAAACCATCAGGGCAACTCATCAGCTGAAGAAAGCTCCTCCTCGTCCTCAACCGCATCCTAATGCTTTGTAATTCAGTTTGAACTGTAAAATATATGGAGGATTTTGTAGTTACTTTTGCAATCCTTTGTAATACCCGTCCTAACGATGCTTTGAGCCTATTCGCACCCCCATTCTACTATCATCTTAACTCCTTCGTTTCCTTTATTTTGCTCCTTTCCATGAGGAGATTTCCTTTTCTGTTGCAGGAGAATTCTAGTCGACAGGGGTAGACTTTCCAGTCTTCGAGTCACGGGCCACAAATGCGAAGTTCGCGATGAGAGCCCCCGAGTCCACAGGATCACAGCAGCTTTCCACTGATCGAGTCAATTCGGGTTCAATCTCTATGGACGACCTTCCCACTGGTGCCACGATTTTCATGTCAGTGTAGATGCGAAATCGTTTCTTCAGGACTATCTTGTCCACGAAATCGTTTCATCATCAAAACAGTGCTGGTTTGGAATCATATAGAAAAACATAGGTCAGATCGAAGACAGACAGTAACAGCAACGAATACCGGAAAGCGTTCGTTAAAGCGTGAATAGGAATTTAATTTGACGTTATTTCAAGGGGTGTGGTGTGGGGCGGGGGAACCTCAGCAGCAGTACATTGTAGGAGATGGTTCCGGCGAGGACATCAAATTCTTCGATCGAATTCCCAATCCTGATATCGTTGCCTAAGTTCCTGTACTGCTCTCTCAGGATTAAAACGCGGAGAAGTTGTAAAGAATTCTGATTCTGCTCTGCCCCGGCGTTTTGGTCAACAGCGTAGGTTGCGAATCAGAATCAACGATCGGCGAATCCACGGACCTCCCAAAGATGCTGGATCTCGCTTCCCAGAGAGCATTCGTGACCGGAAAATGGTAGAATCCAGGCCATAAGCTGATGGGTTTCCGGATAGAAGAACCGGCATCGATGGGCGGAGAATCCTAAAATGGCGGATTCGGGGCGGAAGCAAGCGGGATCGTAGCGGGGATGGGAAAAAATTGGCGAATCGGAGAGTGAGGGGGGGAATCTGAAGTTAGAACGGGGATGAACGGAGGAAGCTGGTGGTGGGGGAATGACCGTCAAGTCTATGTGACGTTTGACTCGCAATTATATGTATGACTCGTAATTATATGTATGACTCGTAATTATATGTAGGGTATCAAAAAGTTATATTTGAAAAATAAAATAAAATAACCTAATACAATAAATTTGGTTAAATCTTTTATTTGAATTAAATTGTTTTTTATTTAAATTTTTAGTTTTCTGTTTGTTTTATTTTGATTTCTAGATTGTTCTAGAGTTGAAAGAATTGACAATGCGAGTGATGTTAATAGCTTTTTTTTTTTTGCGTTTTGACATAAGTTTTTTTTATGTTTTTTTTTGTTTTTATTCGTTTTATTTTATTTTTAAAATAACGTTTTATTAAAAAAGTAACAATCAACAATAAAATAGTAAATATTTATTAATAAATAATAATTTAATTACTAATGACAATATTATTAATATAATTAATATATATATTTTTTGAACACGTTGACATCGAGACTCTTATTAGAAAGAAATCAAATCCCATTTTAAACAGAGTTGAGAGGTAACCCAAACATGACCCAAAGACCCAGAGGTCCGAAGACCCAAAACGACATGGTCCGTAGACCCACCAACCTGAAAGTCAATACATAGCCAAATGCCCAAAACCTGAAATCCAATACATAGCCAAAGGCCCATAGTGTGTAGTTTACAACATAACAGTCACCAATCTAAAGATAAGTTGTCCCCTGCCCGAAGACATTTCCACATGAAACTAGTGTAAAAAAGCATTGCCCCCCCTCCCACTAAAAATGTTGCATTAAGCTAGAACACAACAAGGAAAAACACCACTCCAACCACAGTGTGAGAGGATGGTATGATGATAGGTGCCAACACACTCCTATCTCTTTCGAGCCGCCCACCTGATGATGCCTATGAGAATAATTGTATCACCAACCAAATGCAATGCAACATCAAACTGGATCCAATTGAAAATGTCAAATGTGAAGGCACCCCTCCATCCAACAATGACGACAAAAGACTAGATGATGAGTGCCAACACGCCCATCCCTCAAAAAGAGGCCGCCCACCCGGCATTGCGACAACACTGTCAACTTGATGCGCCGAATCATTCGTCGGATGCCAGTCACATATAAAAAAATGTTTTTAATGTTTTTAATATTTAAATTATTAATAAACAATACAATTATTAATTATTAATAAATATTTTTTATTTTTATGTCATTTTTTTAGTAAAATGTTATTTTAAAAACAAAATTTAAAATTTAAAAAATTATAAAAACCTTTTAAAAAAATAAAACGTTTCAAAATGTTTTAAAAAACATTATTTTACAAACGTTTTATAACAAGTTTTTAAATTATTAATAAAACGTTTTTAAAAACGTCTCAAAACCCAAATAACCAAAAACAAGATTTTTTTTTGAGAAACGTCAAGTGAATTGATGTCAGCCATGAAGTCAATTCTCAGGGAAACCCATATCCCTAAATTTTAAACCCTAAACCCATAAAACTCAATAAAAATTTTAAAAAACCCAAATAAAAAATTTAACCTAATAAATTAACATGAGTGTGGAAAAAAAGTTCAAATTTATACTCATCTAATAAAACCATAAATAAACCATCAAAGATATAATTTTTTAAGGGTTGTTGTCAGAGTAATTGTTAATTGAAAACTAAATATTTCCACCCAATCTCAAACCTTTCTCATTTCTCGCTACACTTTATCATGGTTCGCCAAACAATTATATATATATATATATATATATTATCTCCTTTAGCCTGTGAGCTGACCCGTTAGTTCGTGAGTCCCGCATGCATAGGGTCTGACCTTTATTTTTTAAGCCTGCGTCCTTTGTGGATCGGGTCAGACTGCTCAATAAAATCCGCAAACCGCATGACCCGCCCTGTGGACCGACCCACCCAGCCCCGTTAACACCTCTAGTAGCGACATGGATGGAAAACAAGCTACCACTTCATCATAATTATAGGTTTGCTCCCATCAAGCACGAAGAGTAGATCAAAGCATCATGCGCTCGGTAAGATTCCACTCCAATTATAAATTTCATTGGATATTTCAGCACAAGCTTGGGATGTAGACACGTGTCCGAAGTTATTCTCAATCGTTGATGCGCGGGAGAGGGGGTGAGGTATCCCGAATATTTGAATTCAGGGACAAGTTTTCCCTTTTCGCATTGCCACCCTTACACAACACCCGATTCATATCTGTGGCGATTCTGGCATTTTTTTCTTTACTACTGTGACAACCATGATTATTCTTCTAGTAGATTAACAAATGACTGCATTTCACCCAAATTTTGAACGTGAGGGCACCATTCCTCTTTCTGGTGATTCATGTGATTCGTCATCTGTTACTGCTCAACGAAGGCACTGTTGCGTTTGCCTCAAAATAAAGGCTTCCTATTTATCATCTGATACTAGTCAAAGATTCATTAACGCACTATTGTGTTTCTCCCACGTGATCCTATATCATTATAGAATAGATGATCCAATGACAAAAGAAGGTATGTTATCTATTTGCAGTAAAACTTTGAGTGAAATTGCAGTTGGAATTAATATTGTGATTATCAGTGGAAGTTGTAGTGTTATTGGAAACTATCACCAATCTTCCCTTCTAGTATATTTGTTGATGAATGTAGTTGAAATTTCAGTGGAACTTCCATGTATTTCCACTATTACTGGAAGTTCCAGCGGAAACCCACCTCTAATAATGACTAAAACCTGGAATGTGATTTGTGGAATACCCACAAACACATGTTCAACACATTCCACTGAAATTTTACAAGCTTGATAGGGGAAATGAATATGTTGCTTCCCCACTGGAACTTCCATGAAATTCCACTGGAATTTCGAGTGGAATTTATAGTCCTCCTATTCTTGGAACCTTAAGAGATAATTGAAAGTTCCATTGAAATTTGTGAAATCACCACCAACATTTATCACTGAAATTTTACAGGTTTGAGAGGGGAAATGGATATGTGGATTCCCCATTGGAACTTTCATGAAATTCCACTAGAACTTCCAATCCTATTCTTGGAAGTTCCAGTGGGAAGCCACCTTAAAGGATGATTGAAAGTTTCACTAAAATTTATGGAATCTACACTAACATTTTCCACTAAAATTTTACAGCCTTGAGATGGGAAATTGATAGATTATTTCCCCACTAGAACTTCTATGAAATTCCACTAGAACTTCTAGTCATCCAATTTTTGGAAGTTCCAGTGGAAATTCATCTTAAGGGATGATTGAAAGTTCCACTGAAATTTATGGAATCTCCACCAAAATTTCCACTGAAATTTTGCAGGCTTGAGAGGGAAAATAGATAGGCTTCTTCCCCATTAGAACTTTCATAAAATTCCACTAGAACATCCATCCATTCCTCATATTCTTGGAAGTTCCAATGGGAAGCCACCTCAAGGGTTGACTGAACGTTCCACTGAAATTTATTGAATCCCCACAAACACTTTCTAGTTATTTTTTTTCATTCTTGAGAGGGAAATTGGATAGGTTTCTTCCCTATTGGAACTTCCATGAAATTCCAATGAAACTTCCAGTGGAACTTTCAGTCCTCCTATTCTTGAAAGTTATAATGGGAATCCACCTCATGAGATTTCTGAAAGTTCCACTGAAATTTGTGGAATCCCCATCAATACTTTCCACTAAAATTTTATAGGCTTGAGAAGAGCAATGGATAAGTTACTTTCCTACTGGAATTTCTATGAAATTCCTTTGAAACTTATAATGGAACTTACTGTCCTTCTATTTAATTTCCACTAAAATTTTACAGGCTTGAGAGGAGAAATTGATATGTTGCTTCGCCACCGAAAGTTCAATGAAATTACATTGGAACTTTCAGTCCTTCTATTCCAAGTTCTATAGATTTCCACTGATATTTTCTATATTCAATTTTCAGTTGTACATTTTTTATCAAATATGACATTCTCAGATCGACTTATACAACAAATTCAACTAAATTTGAAAGAGGACCATACAGATGCTTTGCGAGACACTTATTTTTGGAATATGTTTAACGCTTATATATATAATAATATCGCATCATCAGATTGTAATAAATTTGATAGCTTAGTTATCTATGTGTTTGATTGGTATGATCCATCAATAAATACATTCTGAATCGATAGTGTGGAAGAAATGTTTTGTGAAGGTGATATTAGAAGGATGTTCAGGATTACTGAAGGGGAAACTGAAATCAGTTACTACTGTTCATTCAAACCTATGAAGGTACCATTATATTTACATAGATTTGGAAATTGTGTAGGATTTCTTACACAAAATTCAATACAAAAAACAATTATGAAAGCTGTTACAGGGGATAAACCAGAGGACTATGTTGACACAACATCACTCTGTACGCATGTGCTTCTTCTTTCTTTCCAATTACAGGAGCTTATTTAAGTTGTGGTTTTATCATGTTTGTGGATAGTTTGATAGACAAGAAAATTTTAAAGTGTTACCATGCAATACACCAAAAACTGATGAATTCTGTCAAAGAATTCCACAAACATTGTTCGAATCTTACTTGGTCCATTGTTTCATTGCTGATATGGTTTGAAATTTAATCTCTGTTATATCTATAATTTTTTTAATATGTAATGATTGAACTATTATAAATAAATTTCCCTTATGATTTAATTTTTTATTATGTAATATGGTTATAGAAAAAACATGTACTTATTTTTTTATATCCAATTGGATTCAAAAGACCATTAAGAATTTTTACTGCTGATAATATAGCCATTAAACAGTGATCACATGATTAGTATAAATATAGGTATTTAACAAATCCAATTAACCCAGACAAAGGAAGTGATGACCACATCTAGTAGGACTATACCCTATGAAGCCCATTTATCAGAGCTTCCAAGAGAGATAGAATCTTAGGGATTTTCCCTTGACCAAGCCCAAGCTGAGATCCAACAACTTAAGCATGAGGAAACCGTTTACGAGATAAGTTTAAGCTCATCGAGACCATGACCCAAACCATGTTTGCCGAACGACCCCATGAAAGTCTCACCATCACGCACCTTACTCTTAGGGTGTAGGCTGGTGTATTTAAGGGATATGCATCAATACCATAGAATATTGATTATTTACATTATTTTGTAAAGAATAATGAATATATTTTTATTTTGATACTATAAAACACGAATACTATTTTTGGGTAATATTAAATTCAATTAAGGAATT
This sequence comes from Viscum album, assembly GCA_963277665.1. Lineage (NCBI taxonomy): Eukaryota > Viridiplantae > Streptophyta > Magnoliopsida > Santalales > Viscaceae > Viscum > Viscum album. The sequence continues at coordinate 533,765,231 of OY728121.1, read as the reverse complement.
TATTTCGATGGATTAATGTATTTTTGAAATAAATAATATTTTAATTAAATATTATTATTAAATATTTTTTATTAAATATAAATGATCATATTTTTTTATGTAGTCAAATGTAATGTTTTATTAGGGTTCAAAAAATGTCATTACCAAAAACCCGTCATTTTCAATAAATGTCGGTTATTATTTTAAAAAAATTGAAAATACACATATTTAGAAAATTATTTAGATAAAATAAATATTATTTTTGGAATCATAATGTTGAAATTATCAAACGGTGAATTTTTCATAATTTTTTGAGACAGTCAAATTTTTGGGTAAAAAGTAAATACCGTATAAATATACGATGTGTTTTATGACATCATAATGACCAAAAAATGATGTAATAAATACTATAATGGGTATCCTTGGCCAAATCTTTGTTTTCCCCTTAAAATAATTCAATTTTAGGATTATTTGATTAATTCTACAAAGCCTTTATGAATCTTCCAAAACATATAATATATTTTATGATTTTAAATTCATTTATTTAAAAGTGTAACTCACCTCCACATAAGAAAGGGTAATATTTTAATAATATCGGCCCTTTACCTAATAAAATATTGAAAAACACTCCCATTTGGCAGAAACCATGGACAAAAACCATGGTAAGTTTTGTGGTTTTTGAATATTTTATTATATAGAGTCTAAAACCAATGTTTTTGAAATATTAAAGAATTATCCTCTCATTTCCTATACAAAACCACCTAAGATCCCATTTCTTTTCACTCAAAATCCTTAGATAATGTCTTCAATCTACCCTCTTATTCTTAGAAGTTCAAGTGGGAAGCCACCTTATAATACCCCAAACATTTTATGGTATGCTTCTATTAAATACATTCTATTCATAGCCTATATTGCATGAAGCACTATGTCTTTTGTGAATCAAAACATTATAGGAGAAACTTATAAGCTATCCATTAAACATAAATTTTCCACTTCTATGTTTTAAATTTCGAAAAACGGTCATCTAGAGTTGTGACTAGTAAGTCATTTGGAGTCTGATAGAACCAACTTGATTTTTTGGTGAATAGTAACATACCCTTATGAATAGTAATATGACCCTTATAAATAGTAACTAATGATAATATTTTATTTTCTTAAGTTAATAATATAATGAGATCTTAATTAATTTTTCAATATGATATAGAACTAATTATACCTTTAAAATTGTTATTTTCTGAATTAACTACAATTTTATTTAAAAATTAAATTAAAAATAATTAGAAAATTATTTTCAAAAAATGGAGTTCATTTTTGAATTATACATGTAGAAAAATGGTTAGGGTAAATTTTAGGGATTTTTCTAAAATACATGATTTTTTCATGAATAGTAAAAATACAGTTTTGAGTTTTCGGTAGTTTAACGACATCATAATGATTTAATAATTAAATATAAAAGTATGGTCGACTTGTTTACAGTAACTTATGACATGAGGTGTCCCAAGTGGCTAAAACAATGGGCAAATACCATGGGCAAGCCCATGGTTTGACAAAAACCGCTAATGAGGTGTCCCTTTGAAATTATTAAAAAATTACCCCTCTTTTTCTATAAATACCCACTCATCCATTCGTTTTTTTTTCATTCCAAATCCATCATCCTCTAAGATCTGGTGGTTTTACCTCTCTAGGAGTCCTCCCAAGGTGTCCTTAAGCCCTCAAGGTCCCATCCTTCAAGATCTAGGAGTTACTCTACAAGGTAAGGGATTGCTTAACTCAATTTTCATTCTTTGGGTTAAACATCTATTTCATTGGTTACATTGTTCCAAGAATATGTGTGAATGACCTATTATTGTTTTATATTGTATATCCACTTATATTTTTTGGATTTTTATTTGTCACACATAAATATTTCATTGATTTATCATCACTCTAATGACACAATCTTTGTAAGGGATCCCCTCTCTCACTTTTGTTCAAGAATCTCCTCTTTATTGTGCTCTTTTATTTTTAATACCTAATGATGGGGTATGTTTTCTCACCTACCCCATAATTACCTAATGATATATAAATAATGGTATAACCTTTTACCTCTCATTAATCCCTTGCAAGAACACTCATTACCATGCCGAAATGTTTGTAAGGGGTTTCTCATCTCACTTTCGTTTCTGTGAGATTTTCATTGTTCATCACTTATTTCTTGTATGTGGTATATGTGTAATTCCATTTGATATATAATAACATGATTATATTTATATTCATTTTATTCAATGTTTTATTTGAGGGTTATTAAGTTCTGGTCATATGATTCGACCAATTACATTATGTTAAGAGACTTTGTCTCAACTACTATTTTGTTGTGACTAACCTTGTATTGTGCACCTAATAATACTTATGTGGTGTACCTACTACCCATTTTATATCAATTTTAATTTGAAATTATATTGATAATAAATATCCATAATCTCATATCATGGATATGTTTTTGTCTAAACTGTATACCATTTTACATACGGTGTTTATTTTGGAAAGTTATTTTAATTATGGAAATATTGATGAATCCGTATACTCTACTCTATACAGATATTGAAAAGGCATATTTCTCTTGTATTGAATAAATTTATAAGGAATGATTTGGACATGCAGTGGCGGGTGGGGCCCTCTACAGCCCCTCGATGCATCAGTAGTTCTCATGAGACAAATCAGTTGGTGACAAACCCTTCAAGTTTGTTTCCAAAAATCAGACGGGTTTCTACCCATAGAACTAAACCATTTTTATGGTATTATGGTTTCATGTGAAATATACATGACACCCAATTAATAATAATTCTCTTTACTCATTATCAGTTATTATTATTATCCATGAGGCTTTCACTATGACAAAATCTATGGATGCAGTTTTATTCTCAGTTTATTAATGACATTAGTTATTCATTTATTCACTATGCCATATTGATTATGTCAGATTGATTGTGATTTGATTATTATTGTACTCATGCTTCCACTATTTGTAACCCTTACTGAGCTTTTGAGCTCACCCCTTTCATTGTTTACTTTCAACAGGTGACAAAGAGGAGATCGTTTATTGATGTCTTGTGGATGGAGTTTTTAGTTTCGTTATGTATTGTATTTTATAAACTTTTCCTATGTAATTTCAGTAACATCTATATATCTAGTTTCTTCAAGACTACTAAAATGATCGTTCCTTCAGGATTTTAATTCATTCTAACCATGCCAATATCACAAGTAATGCACCGACTCCAGCCTAGAGGGGTTGGGGTGTTACAGTTAGTATTAGAGAAAGTTTAGTAGAAAACTTGGAAACTAGAGTAGGAAATGTATAGTAGGGAACAAAGCTCTAAGTTAGTATTTGAGGATAAACATACAAGAACATCCTGGTATTTTGGTAAGGAATATATCATGTGGATATTTAAGAAATACATCCCTTTCTGGATACGAGCAGGTAGAGGCGGCTCTGGCATAGATGTATCTAGGGGTAAAACCTGAAAACACCGCTTTGAGCTAGAATCGAACGGGAACTGGGGTATGAAAACAGGCCTTGCTTCACTCTTGGTTATGAAACTCTCAGGGGACATGCTTAGGATAATTCACATTTTCTTTATAAGCCATTATGAAGGAGTTTAATGTAAATTTTTCCTCAGAGAAACCATGTTTATAAGATTAGATATGCATAAAATTTCAATCTATGTTGAGTGATTTTCTATTTGAGACTCATAAACTAATCTAGTGTATACCATTATTTAGAAATGGAATCTAATGGAAGAATGGGAATCAATACTCATGGGAAAGGTTGGTATCTTCCCACAGAGTAAGTCAACATGGTCAATGTTAGAGCATATCAAATCATGACCATATTGGGACAAATTACTCAGGTTGTAATGAATAATCATTCTGCACCTGTGTTGGATCGTTTCATTAGGTGGAAGCCCCCATATTTTAACGAGACTACTAATCCAGTGGTTGTTGAGCAATGGATCAAGTCCCTTGAAAAGATATTTATGGAATTAAGATGCAATGAAAATGAAAAGGTAGTACTGACAGTATATTGTCTCAAGGGTGATGCTGATCAAAGGTGGTCCTTGATTCAGAATACCACAGAGGAAGAAGAAATAGAAGATATGGAATGGAGGACTTTTAAGGAAATATTCTTCGAAAAATATTTCCCTCGTGAGCAATGAACTGAAATGAATAGGAAATTCCTTAGCTTAAAACAAAGGGAAGAAGACAATGTTGTAGAGTATGAGGCTACTTTCACAAGGCTAGCCAGGTATGCCGTAGATTACGTACTTGACTCGGTATACAAGATTGATCATTTCTTTGAAGGTCTTAAGCCAAGTCTTAGAAGGGCATTTTATTCTCAATCATTTTCATCATATGATGAAATTGTATCAAGTGCCATCAAAACAGAGAGGGAATTTGCTAGATCAAATATTTTCAAAGGAAACCAAGACAAGAAGCGGTACTCTGATAACAAAGGAAAAGGAGAAGCACCAAAGAAGAGCAAGGGAATAAATCTATTCCCGTTATATGAGAACTGTGGAAAGAATCATCTCAAGAAATTCTTGAAAGGCATGGGGGTCTGCTATAACTGTGGATAAAAGGTTCACCGATCTGATGAATGTAAGGGAAAGAAAAAATTTAATGATATTCAATGCTACAATTGCAGAGAGATGAGACACTATGAAAATGAGTGTCCTAAGAGTCAAGGAAACTTGACTCAGAAAAGGCCAAGAGAGCAAGGGAGAGCCTATGCGATTACAACCGCGAAGGTTGAAGTTCCTAATGACGTGGTGGAAGGTACTTTAATTGTTTCCTCAAACTTATCCAACACTTTATTTGATTCTGGATCATCGCATTCATTTATATCTTCCCAATTTTCTAAGAAAATTAGATATGTCCAATTTAATTTAATAAAGGAGTTATCAGTCAAAACTCCTAGGGGATGTATCATTGCAACTAAGGAATGTAGACTAGTCCCCCTCCAGACACCAAAACGTTCTCTAGTTGATAACCTTATCATCATAACAATGAATGAATTTGATATAATTCTCAGTATGGATTGGATGTCAAATTATGATGCGAATATTTATTATAAGAAGAAGGAAGTTACAATTTTTGAAAATGGTGTAGAATCCCTTATCTTTAGGGCAGAAACTTCGCCACTTGATTCTTATCTAGAACCACCCCAGTAGCTCTACTGAATGCAATACTTATAGAGGAAGATAAACTAATATCTACGATTGAGGAAAGAAATATTAAAATTGAATATGTGCACATAGTGAAAGAGTACATTGATGTATTTATAGAGGATTTACCTAGACATCCTCCATAGTGGGAAATTGAGTTCTCTATTGATTTAATTTCTAATGAAAGACCTACATCGAAGACTCCCTATAGAACGACCACTGTGGAATTAGTAGAGCTAAAGAAAAAACTCGAGGATTTGAGTGAAAAAGGATTTATTCGACCTAGTGTTTCTCAATGGGGAGCCCCTATCCTCTTTGTCAAGAAGAAAGATGGATCCATGAGGCTTTTCATTGATTACAGGGAAATAAATGCTATTACAATAAATAATAAGTATCCTCTTCCCCATATTGATGATTTATTTGACTAACTTCATGGAGATCAATACTTTTCTAAGATTGACCTTCAATCCGGATATCATCAGTTGCGTGTGAGGAAGGAAGATATTCTTAAGACATCATTTCAGACCAGGTATGGGCATTATAAGTTTACAGTGATGCCTTTTGGACTGAAAAATGCACCCTCTGTTTTTATGGATTTAGTGAATAGAGTTTTCAAGGAATATCTTGATAAATTTGTTGTGGTATTCATCAATGATATCCTCATATACTCAAAAATCTATGAAGACTATGAGAATCACTTTTGGGTTATTCTAAGAACTCTTAGAAGAAATAAATTATATGGGAAGTTTAGAAAGTGAGAATTTTTGGCTTCAATCAGTTTCTTTTCTAGGCCATATTTCCTTTAAGGATGGAATCCTAGTTGATCCTGCAAAGAAAAAGGCAATCCAAGATTGGCCCACACCAACAAACATAACCGAGGTACGTAGTTTTATTGGCTTAGTAGGTTATTATCGGCATTTCATTCAGAATTTTTCCCGACTGGCTAAGCTGCTAACCAAGCTCACACGTAAAGGAGTTAAGTTTGTGTGGACAAAAGAATGTACAAAATGATTTGATGAATTGAAAAGAAGATTGGTCAACGCTCTAATTTTGACTCTTCCATTTGGAAGTGATGGATTTGTAATATACAACGATGCATCAAAGAATGGACTGGGTTGCGTCCTTATGAAAAATGATAGAGTTATTTCTTATGCATCAAGACAGTTGAAGACTCATGAGAAAAATTATCCAACTCATGATCTTGAGTTAGTAGCTGTAATATTTTCTCTGAAAATATGGAGGCATTATATCTATGGAGAGAGATGTGAGATTTATACGGACCATAAGAGTTTGAAATATATTTTCACACAAAAAGAACTCAACATGAGGAAAAAAAGATGGCTTGAGTTACTCAAAGATTACAATTGTTCAATACAATATCACCCAGGAAAGATGAATAAGGTGGCATATGCATTAAGCAGGAAAGATCATGGCCTTCTGACTCAAATGAGGATTAAAAGAGATCCTATGTTCATGGATCTAATAAAGATGGATATGGTAATTATTAAGGAAGGGGAAACATCACTCCTCTTTAAAATTATTGTTAAACTATATTTACTAGAGAAGATAAAAAGTTCTCAATCTGATGATGAGAATCTGCACAAGAAAATTAATGCAGTAAAGGATGGGAGACTGGATGACTTCGTGTATGAAGAAGGAGTTCTGAAATTTGGGAAGACGTTATGTGTTCCATCAGTACCTAAGCTAAAAATGGAACTATTAGACGATTCTCATAGCTCAAATTTCTCTATACACCAGGGTAGCACCAAGATGTATAGAGTTATGAAGGAATATTTTTTGTGGGATAACATGAAGCGAGAAATTGCTGACTACGTGTCAAGATGTCTAGTTTGTCAACAAGTGAAGGTGGAGAGACAACATCCCAAAGGAGTGATGAAACCTCTACCTATTCCTATGTGGAAGTGGGATAACATTACGATGGATTTTTTCACCAGACTACTGAGGACACCTAGAAGGAATGATGTAATATGGGTAATTGTTGGTCGTCTCACTAAATTAGAACATTTCCTTCCAATAAGAGAGGATTTACCACTTGAGCGCCTGATAAGACTTTATATTAATGAAGTTGTGAGACTTCATGGTGCACCTCTATAAATTGTCTCTGATTGAGATCCTCAGTTTACGTCAAAATTCTGGAAAAGTCTCTAGAAGTCTTTGAATACTGAGCTTCATATGAGTATCACATATCACCCCCAAACCGATGGACAATCTGAAAGGACTATTCAAACTCTAGAAGATATGCTGAGGTCATGTTCTCTTGACTTCCAAGGTATGTGGGATCAATACTTGCCTTTGGTGGAATTTTAATACAACAATAGTTTCCATTCTAGTATTCAAATGGCTCCATATGAAGCATTATATGGAAAGAGATGTCAAACTCCAACTTGTTGGGACGAAGTTGGTGAGAGGAAACTTATAGGCCCAGAACTTATTTAAGAGACCACGAAAAAGGTGAATAAAATAAAATCCCATATTAAAGTAGTCCAAAGTAGGCAGAATAGTTATGATGATAACCGGAGAAAGGACTTGGAATTCCAAGTGGTTGATCATGTATTTCTAAAAGTATCTCTTTGGAAGGGTGTCTTAAGGTTTGGTAAGAAAGGGAAACTGAGCCCCAGGTACATCAGACCATTTGAAAATTTGGGAAGAATCAGAGCTGTAGATTACCGTTTAGCGATGCCATCAAATCTCTCCAGAGTTCATGATGTGTTCCACATATCATTGTTACAGAAATACATGCCAAACCCAACACATGTACTCACATATGAAGAAATAGAACTGGAACCTGATTTGTCATACTGTGAAAAGCCTATCAGGATTCTTGACACAAGGGAGTAGGTATTGAGAAATCAAGAAACTCGTCTAGTAAAGGTTCTTTGGAGAAACCAGAATATGGAGGAAGCAACATGGGAACCAGAGGATATCATGAAGAAGAACCACCCACATCTTTTTGGTGGGCTTTATACATAAAATTTCGAGGGTGAAATTTCTGAAGGAGGGAATAATATAACACCCCAAATATTTTATGGTATACTTCTATTAAATACATTCTATTAATAGACTATATTGCATGAAGCACTATGTATTTTGTGAATCAAAACATTATAGGAGAAACTTATAAGCTATACATTAAACATAAATTTTCCACTTCTATGTTTTGAATTTCAAAAAACGGTCATCTAGAGTTGTGATAAGTATGTCATTTGGAGTCTGATAGAACCAACTTGATTTTTTGATGAATAGTAACATACCCTTATGAATAGTAAAATGAATAGTAATATGACCCTTATAAATAGTAACTAATGATAATATTTTATTTTCTTACGGTAATAAGATAATGAGATCTTAATTAATTTTTCAATGTGATATAGAACTAATTATACCTTTAAAATTGTTATTTTTCAAATTAACTATGATTTTATTTAAAAATTAAATTAAAAATACTTAGAAAATTATTTTCAAAAAATGGAGTTCATTTTTTAATTCTACACGTCAAAAAATGGTTAAGGTAAATTTTTGGGATTTTTCTAAAATACATGAATTTTTCATGATAGTAAAAATACAGTTTTGAGTTTTCGGTAGTTTAATGACATCATAATGATGTTATAGTTAAATATAAAAGTATGGTCAACTTGTGTACAGTAACTTATGACATGAGGTGTACCAAGTGGCTAAAACCATGGGAAAATACCATGGGAAATCCCATGGTTTGGTAAAAACCACTAATGAGGTGTCCCTTTGAAATTATTAAAAAATTACCTCTCTTTTTCTATAAATACCCACTCATCCATTCGTTTTATTTCATTACAAATCCCTCATACTCGAAGATCTGGTGGTTTTACCTCTCTAGGAGTCCTCCCAAGTTGTCCTTAAGCCCTCAAGGTCCCATCCTTCAAGATCTAGGATTTACTCTACAAGGTAAGGGATTGCTTAACTCAATTTTCATTCTTTGGGTTAAACATCTATTTCATTGGTTACATTGTTCCAATAATATGTGTGAATGACCTATGATTGTTTTATAATGTATATCCACTTATATTTTGTGGATTTTTATTTGTCACACATAAATATTTCATTGATTTATCGTCACTCTAATGACACAATCTTTGTAAGGGATCCTCTCTCTCACTTTTGTTCAAGAATTTCCCCTATGTTGTGCTTTTTTATTTTTAATACCTAATGATGGGGTGTGTTTTCTCACCTACCCCATACTTCCCTTATGATATATAAATAATGAGATAACCTTTTACCTCTCATTAAGCCCTCACAAGAACACTCATTACCATGCCGAAATGTTTGTAAGGGGTTTCTCATCTCACTTTCGTTTCTGTGATATTTTCATTGTTCGCCACTTATTTATTGTATGTGGTATATGTGTACTTAGATTTGATATATAATAACATTATTCTATTTATATTCATGTTATCCAATGTTTTATTTGAGGGTTATTAAGTTCTGGTCATATGATTCGACTGATTACAATGTGGTAAGAGACTTTGTCGCAACTACTATTTTGTTGTGACTAACCATGTATTGTGCACCTAATAATCCTTATGCGGTGTATCTACTGACCATTTGATATAACTTTTAATTTGAAATTATATTGATAATAAATATCCATAATCTCATATCATGGATATGTTGTTGTCTAAACCGTATACCATTTTACATACGGTGTTTATTTTGGAAAGTTATTTTAATTATGGAAATATTGATGAATCTGTATACTCTACTCTATACGGATATTAAAAAGACATATTGATCTTGTATTGAATAAATGTATAAGGAATTATTTTTACATGAAGTGGTGGGTGGGTCCCACTACAACCCCTCGATGCATCGGTAGGTCACATGAGACAAATCAGTTGACGACAAACCCTTTGAGTTTGTTTCCAAAAATCAGACGGGTTTCTACCCATAGAAATAAACCATTTTTACGGTATTATGGTTTCATGTGCCAGATACATGACGTACAATTAATAAGCATTCTCTCTATTCATTATCAATTATTATTATTATTCATAAGGTTTTCACTATGACAAAATCTATGGATGCAGTTTCATTCTCAGTTTATTAATGGCATTAGTTATTCATTTATTCACTATGCCATATTGATTATGTCAGATTGATTGTGATTCACTTATTATTATACTCATGCTTCCGCTATTTGTAACCCTTACCGATCGTTTGAGCCCACCCCTTTCATTTTTTACTTTCAACAGGTGACAAAGAGGAGATCATTTATTGATGTCTTGTGGATGCAGTTTTTATTTTCACTATGTATTGTATTTTGTAAACTTTTCCAATGTAATTTGAGTAACATCTATGTATATATTTTCTTCAAGACTACTAAACTGATCATTCCTTCGGTATTTTCATTCCTTATAACCATTCCAATATCACAAGTAATGCACCGGCTCCAGCCTAGAGGGGTCGGGGTGTTACACACCTCAAGAGATAACTGAAAGTTCCATTGAAATTTGTGGGATCACCACCAACATTTTTCACTGAAATTTTATAGGTTTGAGAGGGGAAATGGATATGTTTATTACCCACTGTAACTTCCATGAAATTCCAATAGAATTTCTAGTATTATTCTTGGAATTTCTAGTGGTAAACCACCATAAGGGATGACTGAAAGTTCCACTAAAATTTATGGAATCCACACTAACAATTTCCACTAACATTTTACAGGATTTAGAGGGGAAATTGATAGATTTTTCCCCACTAGAACTTATATGAAATTCCACTAGAACTTCTAGTCATCCAATTTTTGGAAGTTCCAATGTAAATTCATCTTAAGGGATGATTTAAAGTTCCACTAAAATTTACGGAATCTCCAAAAAACTTTCCACTGAAATTTTGAAAGCTTGAGAGGGACAATGGATAGGCTTATTCCCCATTGGAACTTCTATAAAATTCCACTAGAACTCTTAGTGGAACTTCCAGTCCTCCTATTCTTGGAAGTTCTAGTGGTAATCCACCTCAAGGGTTAACTGAATGTTCCACTAAAATTTATTGAATCCCCATAAACACTTTCCAGTGAAATTTTTCATTCTTGAGAGGGAAAATGGATAAATTTATTCCCATTTAGAACCTCTATGAAATTCCACTAAAACTTCTGGTGGAACTTTTGGTCCTTTTATTCTTAAAATTTACAGTGGGAAACCACCTCATGGGATGTATGGAAGTTACACTAAAATTTTTGGAATCTCAATCAACACTTTACACTAAAATTTTATAGGTTTGAGAAGAGAAATGGATAAGTTACTTTCCCACTGTAATTTTTATGAAATTCATTTGGGACTTCTAATGGAACTTACAGTCCTTTTATTCTTGGAATTTCCAGTGGGGATTCACCTCAAAGAATGTTTGAAAGTTCCACTGAAATTTATAGAATTACCACCAATACTTTACATTGAAATTTTATAGGCTTGAGAGGGGTAATCAATATGTTGATTCCCCACTAAAACTTACATGAAATTACATTTTAACTTTCAGTCCTCCTATTCTAAGTTCTATGTATTTCCACTGATATTTTCTATATTCAATTTTTAGTTGTACATTTTTGATCAAATATGACTATAACAACCCTGATCTTTATTTAAAATTTAAAAATGATTTATTACATAAAATTTCACTTAATAGAACTCAGAATATAGAGAGGTCTAGTGTATTTTGGAATTAGGTACATCAAATAAAAACTTAAAACATAAAATAAAAAATCTTTATTGAAAAATTCTTTGACAAGACTATATCATTCCTTTGTACTTAACACTTCATGGGATAACCTGAGTACATACATAAGAAATGAGTGAGATATAAATCCCAGTAATATCGTTTAACATATACCATACAACATGGATTCATTAATGGGAAACAACATACGACATGATATTAACATGAGTCAAGGCTCATTGCACATAGAGGAACACGAGTCAAAGATCGTTTCACATGGAGGAGCATGATTCAAAGCTCATTTCACATGGATTAGAATGAGTAAAATCTAATTGAACATGAAGTATAATGATACTAAACATTAACCAATGCATTTGAGTGCTATCAGGGTGCACCCTTCATAATCTTTTTGTTTCCATTCTTAAGTGTTCCACATATATCATACAACATGGATTCATTAACCATCATAGTTTATTACATGATGAAGGAAATGTGACAAAAATAAATATTGATCCACAATTAATAAGTATATGTGAATAAAGGTAAATACCCTTGATAGAGAAATGGGTATGGTATTCACTACATAAAGATTTTGTCATGGAAAAATCATGGTGTAATTTCGACAGCATAACAATGTCATATAGAAATTAATAAAATGGGTTGATGAGAGAGAAAAGAGTATATAATCATTTAGGAATGAAATGGAAAATAATAGGGACATGTAAGGACAATAAATAACATAAGTAATTGTAAATAGAAGGCACAACATAATTAAGAGTCTTGAATTAAGAGGAGAAAGCAAAAGAACCCTTATGAAATTTTGGCATGGTAATGAATGTACATAAAGGATCATAGGGGAGATTAATGACAGTGAAAGGAAGATATAATCATTTATAAATAAAATTGATAGTAAAGTAATAATGGAAAATCATATTCCAACATATGAAAATGGAATTTAAGAAGAATAATATAAAAGAAGTGCTTGAATGGAAATGAGAAGAGAGAAATCCCTTATAGAATTTCGGCATAGTAACGACTTTGGTAAGAGTCTAAATGAGGGGTAATAAATGACCCATAATACAAATAACATAAATTTTATATTAATTTTATGATTATAAATTAATGTAAATATAATCAATAGCAATTAAAAGAACTAATCTCAAATAAGGTGCTTGAATACAAAGGAGAGGAGAGAAATCCCTTACTTGGATGTGCGACTCCAAAGGCTTAGGAGATGCTTATTGGGAGATTGGGGGTATCTTGGGAGGACTCTAGGGAGTATATAAAAGAGTTTGGATGAGTTTAAAGAAGTTTGAGTAAAGATAAATGGGTGCTTGGGTGGGTCTATATAGGAAAGGAGGAATATTTCTTTATTATTTTGGTTTTGGACACTTCATAATAAAATATTCAAAACCACAAACCATACCATATTTTTTTCTTATGGTTTCTACCAAAGGGGAGTGTTTTAAATTATTTTATATGGAAAAGTACTTAAATTAATAAAATATTTCCCTTTCTTATGTGGAGGTGAGTCACACTCTTAAAGAAATGAATTTAAAATCCTAAAATAATTATATGTCTTGGAGGATTCATAATGGATTTACAAAATAAATAAAATAAAATTAATACCAAATTATTTTAAAGATAAAACATATATTTTTCCTAATATACATTTTATTGTATTTATTACATCATTATTGATCCATTATGATGTCATAAAACACACTATATATTTATAAAGTATTTAATTTTTACCAAAAAATTTGATTGTCTTAAAAAATCATGAAAAATTTACCATTGGATAATTTCGAAATATTGATTCCAAAAAATATATTAATTTTATCTAAATAATTTTATAAATATGTGAATTTTCACTTTTAAAATAAAAACCGATATTTATTGAAAATGATGATTTTTTTGACAATAACAGTTTTTGAACCCTAATAAAAAATACATTTGACTTCATGAAAATTATATGATTATTTATATTTAATAAAATTAATTTAATAATAATATTTTATTAACATATTATTTATTTCAAAAATCCATTAATTCATCAAAATATATTTCTTAATTGAATTTGAATATTAACCAAAAATACTATTTGTGCTTTAAAAATCATCGCCAAAGTAAAAATAATAGGGAAAAAATATATTAATTATTCTATAAAAAATGTACATAATATTATTGCTAGGGTATTTATACATATCCATTTATTACACCATCATAATCCCTAAGAGTAAGGTGCGCGATGGTGGGGCTTTCATGGGGCCATTCGGTGAACATGGTTTAGGCCATGATCTCGATGAGCTTGAAATTCTCCTATAAATGATTTCACTTATGCTTAATTTTTTGGATATAAGCTTGGGATTGGTATAGGTAAAATCCCATAAATGCTATATCCCTCAAAATATATGATAAATTGGATTCATAGGGAATGATCCTACTGGTTGAATTCATCACTTCTTTTGTCTGTATAAAAAGGATTTGTTAAAACCCTATATTTATATTAGTCATGTGATAATTGTTCAATGACTATATCATCAATAGTAATGATACTTAATAGTCATTTAAATCCAATTGTATAAAATAAAACATAAGAACTGCATGTGTTTTCTATATCTATTAAACCAAAAGGGTAATTTTATTTATAACAATTTTGGTCGTTACAACCTTCCCCCCTTAAGAAATTTCACCCTCAAAATTTCCTTTTCCCACACTAAAACAGATGAGGGTAACTATGCTTCATCACCTCCTATGGTTCCCACATTGCTTCTTCAAACTTTTGGTTTTGCCACAACACCTTGACGAGGGGCATTTCCTTATTTCATAGAACTTTTTATCTACGATCTAAGATCTTCACCGGATGATCCTCATAGGAAAGGTCATTCTCCAATGGTACCACCTCTAGATTGAGTATATGTGATGGGTCTGGGATGTAATTCATTAAGAGGGATACATGTAATGCATCATGTACTTGAGATAGGTTCGGTGGGAGTTCTATTAAATAGGACACTACTCTGATGTGATCAAGGATCTCAAAAGGTCCAATATACCTTAGAATAAGCTTTTACTTATTCCCAAATCTCATTAATCTATTTAATGGAGATATGTGGAGGAATACCATATCTCTAACATTGAACTCTAGGTCATGTCAATAATTGTCAGCATAGCTCTTTTATCGACTCTGAGTAGCTTTGATGTGCTACTGGATGGTCTTAACCTTCACCACTATTTCTTAGACCATTTATAGACCTAGAAGTTTTCATTTCCCAACTTCATCCCAACATTCTAGTGTTCTGTACCTCTTCCCATAAAGGACTTCATAAGAGTCCATTTGGATTCTTGAATGGAAACTATTATTGTAAGAGATCTCCACCAAAGGAAGATGTTGGTCCCAACCACATTTTAAATCCATTTTATCTAGTGATAAATCCTCTCGAATCTCAATGAAGTGTGTAGTATTTGTAAGACGATCCACAATAACCCAAATAGCATTATTTCCTTTGGATTTCTTCAGAAGTCCATTAACAAAGTCCATGGTAATGTTTTTCCATTTCCATGTTAGTATGGGTAATGGTTGAAACATCCCCCTAGACTTATGTCGTTCAACCTTCACTTACTGACATACCAAATGCTTTTGATATATATTTAGCAATCTCCTTCATGTTATCCCACCAATAGTGCTCTCGTAGAACTAGAAACATCTTTGTGTTTCCTGGGTGAATGGAGAAAGTTTAACTATGTGCATCATCCAAAAGTTATTTCTTTAACTCAAGATTTGATGGAACACATAGTACTAACCTAAATATTACAATTCATTCTTTATTAACATTGAACTCCAAGTATTTCCCTTTTCTGATAGTTTCCACTTTATTTTGAATTCCCACATCATCATTTTGATCATCATTTAACCTTTCCCAAAGAGATGGTTGAGAAATAATTTGAAAGGATTGATGATGTTCCTTTATTTATGATCCCCATGTCAATATTATTCAAATACCTGAATACTGGATCCTTTTTAATTCTCATCAATGATATAATTGATGGGTCCTTTCTACTTAGATCATCCACCACCTTGTTTGCTTTCCCAGGATGGTAGTGGATCGATCATTTGTAATCCTTGATGAGCTCTAACCATCTTCATTAGCGTATATTCATATTTTTCTATGTGAATATATATTTTATACTTTTATGATTCATATATATTTCACACTTCTCCCCAAAGAGATAATGCCACTAGATTTTTAACACAAAGATCACAACTGCTAACTCCAGATCATGCTTGAGATAGTTTTGCTCATGATTTTTCAAATGCCTTGAGGCGTAGGTAATGAATTTTTCATTTTGAATCAACACACATCCCAATCCCTTCTTTGAAGCATCACGGAAAATCACAAAAAGTTCCCCACTTTTGGGTAGTGTGAGAAAAGGGGCAGTGACAAGCCTCATTTTCAACACCATGAATCTTTCTTCACATTCATCATTCCAAGAAAATTTGTCTCCCTTCCGATTTATCTTGGTAATAGGGTTTGAAAATCATGAGAAATTTCTCACAAATCAGCAATAATACCCAGCTAACCCAAAGAAGCTATGAATATCTATCACTGATATTGGCCCTGACCATCCCTTAATTGATTTTTTCTTAGAAGGATCCAAAGATATCCCATTACTTGTGATGATATTTTCCAAGAATGAGACTTCCTTCAACTAGAACTCACACTTGCTGTACATTTCATAGAGATTATCCTTTCTCAAGGTCTTAAGAATAGTGCTTAGATGCTCCTCATGCTCCTCCTTGGTTTTGGAGTATATTAGAATATCATCTATAAATACTACCAAAAAATTGTCAAGGTAATATCTAAATATTATATTCATCAAGTTCATGAAGATTTCTGGATAATTAGTGAGTCCGAATGACATCACTATGAACTCATAATGCCCGTACCTTATATGAAAAGTAGTCTTGGGGATATCCTCATTATTCACCCTTACTTGGTAATATCATGACTGTAGATCCACCTTAGAGAAGTATTGTTCTCCATGTATTTGATTGAACAAGTCACCAATCCATGGAAAAGGATACTTGTTATTTATTGTAATCTTGTTGAGATCACAATAATCAATGGAAGGGCGCATTGACCCATCATTCTTTTTGACTAAGAGGAATGGTGCACCCCATGGAGAATCACTTGGGCATAAAAATTCTTTATCTAGATTCTACTATAGTTGTTTCTTTAGCTCCTCAATTTCAAAAATAGCCATTCTATATGGAGTATTGAATATTGGAAACACCCCGGGTATATGTTCGATCGAAAATTCAACCTCTTAGATAGGAGGAAGACAAGGCAATTCCCCGAGAAACACATAAGTGTATTCCCTCATAATAGGAAAGTATTAAAGGATGATCCTTTCCTTAGAATCAATCATTTGAGCTAGATATGAATTCTCATAGGGTAGTAATATCCATGCTTGAGATGATGGTTCTTAAGAAGATTCATCCTCCTCCTTGAAACTGTCTAGAATCATGGTAGATTCTCCATATGAAGAGTGATTTCCCTCTCATGGTAATTTATGTTGGATCTATATAGAGAAAGCCAATCCATTTCTAGAATTTCATCAAATTCCACCAAGGGAAGTATGAAAACGTTCTCCAGGAAGTTTAATCCACAAATTATGATGGGGGAAGAGTTATATATATGGGATGCAATAATTTCCCTATTTTCCATTTTTACCGACATCTCTACTCCCATGATTTCTGGTGATTTTTGAATAGTTCTACTAAAATTTCTTGATATAAAGGAATGTGTAGAACTATAGATGATAAACCTACCTTTAACTTTTTGATTCTAGCTATAATTTATCCAATATAGACATAGGTATCACTAATTTTAAACTATTGATCACATAAAGGGGAATCCAATGACATTAAAGGGTTAAATTTTAAATTACATTTATCTCCTTAACTTATGAATTTCTAGGCTTCAATCTATGTTATCCATGATCTAATTCCTAACACATATTCTTATGAACATTTTCCCTTAATAATGGTTTGTAATGAGATTATGAATTTACCAAAGCATAACCCCCAGGAGTGTCAAACCAGGTGCGCAGTAAGACCCGTTGTCGTATACCAGGTTACCCCAAGTCATGCTTAGAACACCTTGTTAGAATTGTTACTCATAGGTACATCTATTCCAGAACCACATCAATTGTAGTATCTAGACATGAATGTATTTTCTTGATAAACCACTTTCTATATACTCACAAAAATTTAGGTATGTTATCTTATACTTAGTCTTATACCTAAGGGTTTTCACTATGGGTTTCTAATCCCAATCCCAAAAATAACTAAACCCATCCTCTAATACCAACTATATCAACCCTTCTCTTTATTTAACTTTTAAACATGATTTATTACATAAAATTTCACTTAATACAACTCAGGAGATCAAGAGGTATAGTGTCTTTGGGAATTAGGTACATCACATAACAACTTAAAACATAAAATAAAACATCTTTATTGAAAACTTATTTGACAAGACCATATCATTCCTTCATACTTAATACTGCATGTGATAACCTGAGGACATACATAAGAAAGGGGTGAGCTATAAAGCCCAATAATGGAATAAAAAAGGCATAACATGAGGAATACAATACATGTTAGACAATAGGAATATCAATGGAACATAAAAGGAACATGAATAATAAGGCATGATATAACATGATAATCATAACATGGGAAATGTGGAAACAATATACAACATGATATTAGCATGAGTCAAGGCTCATTACACATGGAGGAACATGAGTCAAATCTCATTGCACATGGAGGAGCATGAGTAAAAGATAATTTGACATGAATTATAATGATTCAAATCTCATTGAACATTAAATATCATGATACTAAACATTACCTAATGCATTGGAGTGCTATCAGGGCACACCCTTCATAATCATTTTTTTTCATACTTAAGTGTGGAAAATAGATCATACAACATGGATTCATTAACCATAATAATTTATTACACAATCAAGGAAATGTAGAATAAATAAATAAAGATCCACAATAAATAAGTATATGTTCATAAAAGTGAATACCCTTTATAGATAAATGGGTATGGTATTTAATACACAATGATTTTGGCATGGAAAAACCGTGGTGCAATTTCGGTAGCATAGTGACGTCATATAGAAATTAAAAAAATGGGTTGATGAGAGATAAATGGGAATATCATCATTTATGAATAAAATAGATAGTAATAGGGAAATTTAAGAACATTACCCAACATAAGTAATTAGAAATAGAAGGTGTAACATAATAAAGAGTCTTGAAGTAAGAGGAGAAAGCAAAAGAACCCTTATGAAAATTCAGCATGGTAATAGATGTACATAAAGGATCATAGGGGAGATTAATGAGAGTGAAAGGAAGATATAATAATTTATACATAAAATTTATAGTAATATAATCATGGAACATCATATCCCAATATATGAAAATGGAATTTAATAAGCATAATATAAAATAAGTGCTTGAATGAAAATGAGAATAGAGAAATCTCTTATAGAATTTTGGCATAGTTACGGCTTAGGTAAGGGTCCAAATGAGATGGAATAAAAGATCCATAATAAACATAACAACAATTGGATAGTAAGGTAATTATTATAAATTAATGTTAATATATGCAATATAAATTAAAAGAACTAATCTCAAAGAAGGTGCTTGAATACAAAGGAGAGGAGAGAAATCCCTTACTTGGATGTGTGACTCCAAAGGATTAAAAGAGGATTCGTAGGAGCTTGGAGGTACCTTGTAAGGACTATAGGGAGTATAGAAAAGAGTTTTTAAGAGATTAAAGGAGTTTTATTGAAGATAAATGGGAGTTTGGGTGGTTTTATATAAGAAAGGAGGGATATTTCTTTATTATTTTGGTTTTAAACATTTCATAATAAAATATTCAAAAGCACAAACCATCCTATGGGTTTTCCCATGGTTTATACCAAAGGGGAGTGTTTTAAAATTTTATATAAGTTAAAGGGACAAAATTATTAAAATATTTCCCTTTATTATGTGAAGGTGAGTCACACTCTTAAATAAATGAATTTAAAATCATAAAATATATTATATGTCTTGGAGGATTCATAATGGATTTAAAAAATAAATAAAATAAACTTAAAAACACATTATTTTAAATAGAAAACATATATTTGGACGAATATACATTTTATTGTATTTATTATAATATTATTGATCCATTATGTTGTCATAAAACACACTGTATATTTATATTGTATTTAATTTTTACCCAAAAATTCGACTGTCTCAGAAAATTATGAAAAATTCATCGTTGGATAATTTTGACATCATGATTCCAAAAATAATATTAATTTTATATAAATAATTTCATAAATATGTTAATTTTCACTTTTAAAACAAAAACTGACATTTATTGAAAATGACAAGTTCTTTAACAATAACATTTTTTGAACCCTAATAAAAATTACATTTGAATTCATGAAAATTATATGATTATTTATATTTAATAAAAGTAATTTAATAATAATATTTTATTAAAATAATATTTATTTCAAAAATCCATTATTTCATAACAATATATTTCTTAATTGAATTTTAATATTAACCAAAAATACTATTTGTGCTTTAAAAATCATTTACAAAGTAATGATAATAGGAAGAAAATATATTTATTATTCTATAAAAAATAATGTACATAATATTATTACTAGGTTCTTGATAAATATCCCTTTATTACACCATTATAAGACCTAAAAGTAAGGTTTGGGATGATGTTAATTTTATGGGGATGTCCGGTGAACATGGTTTGGGTCACGATCTTGATGAGCTTGAACTTTTCCCATAAACGGTTTCACTCATGCTTAAGTTTTTGGATATCAACTTGGGATTGGTCTAGAGAAAAGACTAGAAATTCTATCTTTCTCAGAAGATCTGATAAATGATCTTTATATGGAACGATCCTACTAGTTGAGACCATCACTTCCTTTTTCTATGTCAAAAGGATTTGTTAAAACCCTAAATTTATACTAGTCATGTGATCACTATTCAACAACTATATTATCAAAAGTAATGATACTTAACAGTCATTTAAATCCAATTGGATAAAATAAAACATAATAAGTTCATGTTTTTTCTATATCCATTAAATCAAAAGGGGTAATTTTATTCATAATAGTTTGGGTCATTATAATGATAGTCTCACAATCACTTATATAACAAATTCAACCAAATTTGAAAGTGGATCATACAAATGCTTTGCGAGACACTTATTTTTGGAATATTTTTAACACTTTTATATATAATAATTTCTCAGCATCGGATTTTAATAAATTTGATATCTTAGTTTTCTATGTGTTCGATAGGTATGATCCATCAATACATACATTCTGAATCGGTAGTGTGGAAGAAATGTTTTGTGAAGGTGATATTAAAAGGATGTTTAGGATTACCGAAGGGGAAACTAAAATTAGTGACTACTATTCATTCAAACCTACAAAATCACCTTTATATATATATTGATTTGTAAATGGTGTAGGATTTATTACACAAAATACAATACAAAAAACAATTATGAAAGCAGTTACAGGGGATAAACCAGAGGACCATTTTGACACAACATCACTCTGTACACATGTACTTATTCTTTATTTCCAATTACAGGTGATTATTTAAGTTGGGGGTTTATCATGTTCATGGATAGTTTGATAGACAAGTGAGATCTAATGTGTTCTCGTGAAATAAACCAACAACTGATGAATTCTATCAATGAATTCCACAAACATTGTTTTAATATTTCTAGGTCCGTTGTGTTATTACTAATATGGTTTGAAATTTAATCTCTATTATATCTATAATTTTATTAATACATGTGCTATTACTATAGTATTGGTATTTTGAAATCATCAAACTAATGAAATAAAATGAAAAAAGTGGAAATACACCTTTTATTAAAAGGATCTAGGAAGATTTGGATGTGGCTGTCAGGAAGAAATTTATGGGTCAACATGTTCAATATAGTGGGGGAAGTATTTAAATTTTAGTAATATTTTAATGTTTCTATTAACAAAAACAGATATATAAATTTTTTACTAAAAGTTGGTAAACATAAAGAGGGTTCACAATAAACAACATCCACCATGGGATGCGGTTTAGAAATGAAAGAGGATACAAAGGACGACAAGGATAGGCTACAAGTCCTTGAAGAAGAAAATGAAATTTTGAAAATAAAACTATAGAGGATGAAATCCAAGATGAAGAAAAGGATAAAAAAATTTAAAACTAAAGTAGTTTATAGTTGAAAACAACAAAAAATATGAAAGTGGAATGAAACTTGAAAGGTAAGGGGCTAGTAACAAAGAAGATAACCATCTAATGAACATATTTGTTATGGATGAAAAACAAATAAGGATATCCAAATATAAAACACCCAACTATGAAGAGAGATTTATCCCTACAATCAAGAATCAAAGTCATATATAACATCCCAAGGAAATAGGGATCATGGAATAGAAAAATAGAACATTTATTGCATCATAATTTCATCCATACAGTCATAAAGTTGATGAAGTAGTAAAAAGTTAGGAAGAAACTTGAGAACTGTGCACACTTTCTGAGCCAGTATCACAACTGAAAAAACTAAATGATGGACTCATCAAACCCAAACACTAATTAAGAATGTAAAATCAAGAACAATAAAATAAAAAGTTGGACTCAATGTTTTTTTATGAAACCATAACAAGAATAAGAACAAAAAAAAAACAAAAACAAAATCAATAAAAGAGCCATATCAGCCAGAAAAAACCATCGACATACTTAGTATTTCAGGGAGAACATAATAGAGAAGGATTGTTACTGGGTATCTTTTCACCATAATTAGTGAGGAAAAGTCAGAAATTCCATAAATTAGACTATGAGCATCTTTAGAAGATTCTGGAGTTAGAGCTTACCTGGTATACTGTTAGGACCAAAGGGAACGACCACCCTTAATTTAAACTTTTCTATCAAAGTCCCCTTCTTGGAACATGATTTATTATACATAAATGTTATTATTGTGTAGTGAATATGTTTGAGATTCTGAAAAAAAATTCAATTCAGTTGTAATGGATGAAATTTTATTTCTTTTGAACAAAGTATTGATGAATAACATGCTGCCTATTTAATTTAACCATGCTTATTTTTAAATAACTTCCACTCAGTTTTATATCCTCCACTCATTTTAAATTATATAAAGTAATAAATTAATATTAAAAAATAATAAAAATCAAGTGTCAAATGTGGAAGATGGATGGAATTTTCCTAGATAAATCGACATTTATTTCCAGTGCTTCCATGGTGAGTATACTATTTTTAGCATTCTTTAAGTTAAAAATGTAATGGTTCACTATTGATCTAACTTTTTAGGGAATAATTTTAGGGGAAAATAAAAATTCTATAGAGATGTTGATAGAGAAACCAGTTAAATATTCACTCTAGTTAAATGGAAAAATTTCCATCCCCATCAACACAAAAAATGTACATTGGACATTGCTTGTTTTTAATGTGGTGAGAAAATATTTCAGCCACTACAACTTGATGTAGCCTTAGTTGGGTGGTATTGGACATGATATTTATCATAAGGATGCATTAGTAATGATATATTTTCCCCTCTTAGATATGAAATCCATTTTTAAATTAACCAATTATGATAATTAAATTTCTAAAACCGTGCAAATTATCAGGAAGTATTTATCAAAGAAATCATTAAGAAATATATCATTGATTACTTGGACAATACTACCACCACATTAATTGTGTAATATACCCCTAAACTAGTTGGTAAAATCTTAGACTGTGCAATAATAGTCTTTCATCTTATATAGAATATTACAACATATCAATAATATAACAAAAACCTAGTCCAAGAACAAGTTAATGACCTACAGATTTGTATAGTGCACTGCTTCCTTATTGACCTTGGTAGTAGATGGTTGGAAATATATTTTAAAATCAAGATTTTCTTATTGGATTTAGTGTCATCAACATCCAGATAAACAATCAAGCAACCTTGGTTTATAGGAGTGAGATGAAAGTGGAATAGAAAATATTGTCCGGTTCTTAGCATTGTTCAATTTTTTGGTATTATAGTAGAAATTTTTCTTAAAATAAAATGGAATGAAACAATGATGTTAATATAAGTGGTATAAAATACCAATATGGATACATTTTAATTAAAAAATGGAATATTTTTTCTAGTTTTGTTATCAATTTTCAAACATTATTGAAACACGTTTTCTTAGAAACCTTCAATTTTTCTATACGGTATCAATACTTTGTAAAATGATTCTAGTATAAATGGTCTCAAATACCAATCTGGGTGATTTAAAAATAAAAATATTTTCTAGATGTATAACTATTCCCATATAGCACTCACACATACAAACTGTAGTTCCTAAAATAGGTTTTTCATAAATAAAATTTAGTTTCTTAAAATGTTTTCTAAATGAATTACAATTCAATACCAACCTATAGTGGTTTAGTGGATTCATTAAAATTAAAAACATCCTATAAATAGTTTATCAATTTTTTTTTGGATTTATTATAATTCAGTAGAGTAGAAAATTTTATCCAGTTTTTTCAGTGGTGTTTAAACATTAGTGAAACATGTTTTCTTATTAGTTTTCAATTTTTCCATATGGTATTAGCACTTTGAAACATGATGTTGGTATAAGTGGTCTGAAATATCAATCTAGGTGCTTTATAAATCAAAATAGTTTCTAGATGCATAACAATTTTCATATAGAACTCACATATACAAATTAAAATTACTGAAGTAGGTTTTTCATAAAAAAATTGTAGTTTATTAAAAATTGTTTCCCAATGAATTATAATTAAAATTATCCTATAAATGGTTTAGTGGATGAATTAAAATTCAAAATATCCTGTAAATTGGGTAGATGTATCTCAATTCAACAAAAAAAATTCATCCAATGTCTGCACTACTTTACCTATATTCTAAATCTATGGAAGTATACCTCTAAAATAGAAGTTCCAAATTAGTTTACTAGTATTATTGAAATATAGAAAAAAAATTAAAAAACTTATAAATAAGGATACTTCTGCCAAATAATTATGTTTAAAGATGTTTTTATGGCTACGAAAACAAAATTTGTTTTTTCTTAATTTTCAATTCCTTATGTGAAAAGAAAAATGATATCAGATACCACATTACCATTATAAGACTATAATTAGAAATTAAATACATCATAAAATGAAAAAAATATCATCATCATAACACTATAATTATTCTTATTTTTATTCAATTGTGTCCAATTTTGATTTGATCACCCCTTTCCTTCTTTGTTTCCTTTTTAAAAAAGAATTTATTAAAATTATGTTATAACTTTCATGACTAAAAACTCTATCCATTTATGTATTTATGGTAGTAAAATATTTTGAAAAATTACTAAAATTAGATAAGGTAATGTTATACCTTTCATCTATCTCAAAATAAATGATAATCAAACTTATTCCCATTCATGCTAATTATTTGCAATGCTTTGATATAACTGAATTACTATCAGTATTTACATCAATAAAATCTTCTTCAAACATTAGAATATTTATAGTTGTTCAGGTCCACCTCCCCAAAATATATTTTCCATATATTTATCTCACATCAAGCCAATCAAATTTTTTTAACACATGATAACAAATATACCCAAATGACTCAAATTTTTGATAAGAACATTGAACAAATTCATTGGAAGATTTATATGATATATGTAAATGATATTCACATCCAACCATTCTAATTAAATAACTAAATTGAACTCTTATTTAATTACATGATATCAAAAAACAAGAACCAATCATTTGATATTCATACTGAAATAAATAAAATATATTAGGTTTATACCTTGTAGAAACCTGACACATTGATTCATGGTAAGGGTAAAGATTATGAGGAAACTTCTACCGTATCTCAAATCCATCATTTATTTCTTGATATAAATTTTTTTCCAACAATAATTCTAATTTATTAAATAAATATACAATATTTAACTTCTAATGAACATATTCTTTAAGTGGTCCATTAAAAATTTCACTTAATTGAGTGATAAAAACATCCAATGTTAAAGAATATTTCAAAAATAAATTCACCCACTTATCTCACAACATGAATAAATAATATGACCACTGTAATTTTCTATCCTCATATTCCACTCAGAGGTAATCCCACTCTTAATCAAACTAATGGGCATCATGGTACCGAAACATACACTTCTTAAATCTAGTTAGAAAACTTAAAGGAAGTGTTGAGTTCCCACTGAAACTTCAAAAATTTAATTTACTATTGATGAATCCTGACCATTATATATAGTTTGAGGTCAATTTATGTGACACAACTATAATTTTTTTTTAAAAAAACCTACAAAAATAACTCATATTTTCATCATATAACAAAGATTCCCTAAAAAAGATAACCGCATGATGATCAAATCCCACAAAGACACTTAAGAGCATGTACTATTTATTAGTACTAAAATTAGTGTAAAAAATAACAAAATATTCAAATAACTCATAATCTATATTCATTTTTGGATCATCCCAAAAAATATTTTCAATTTTCTTAGTTAAGTTAAACTATATAGTGTAAAAAAATGATGGATTGTCCTGATTTTGTCTATACAGGTACTCTAACATGAAACATGCATCACTATAAACCAATCCCATTTTCCATATAGACCTTAAAAAATTCAACCGATCTATATACATGTACCCAATAACATCTTGACCTCATAAAACAGTTTTCTCTAATGAGAAAGAATCATTTGGTTTAATACTTGCTAAAGTATTCACATTTAAATCAGTTTCTTATTTTTTTGTTATTTTAATTTGGGAACTCATCATATTATTTGATTTAAGATTGTGAAAGGGATTCAATAAATAAATTACATTTATATTTCCCACATGATAATAAAAAAACCTCTATCCGAGAAATGAAACCTTTCCATGTCTCAACATGGTGAAATTTCACCATGTTGTCATGTTTTTCAACCATCCTATAACCTTATTTGTTATATGTATAAAGGTATGATGTGATTATTTATTTATCATTTCTCCTTTTATTAAAGTATTTTATGTATACATTGATCCCATTTAGTCCCTAATACATAACATAGAAACACTATACACCCTCAATTGACTTGAACTTCATCCTCACAACTGTTTTAATAGATGATGATTCAACATCAACATCATCAACATTGGAATAAGTTGAAACATAGAAAATTATATTCAAGGAAATTATAATGTGGATTTCATTAAAATTTTAATTGAAAGTTATAAATTCTTTTAGTAAACATTTTAGTGGAATTTTCAATGTAAGATTTTGTGAAAGTTTTAGGGGAAGTTCCATTGAATGTTCCAGGGAAAATTTCACTAAAACTTCTACTAAAAGTTTCAATGAATGTTTTAGAATACAAAAAAAAAGAAAAAATTGGATTTAGATATGATATATTTAAAAAAATATATTTATAATAAATGAAATTATAAAAAATATGTATTATATATGTTACATAATTTTAAAAAATAATATATTCACATATTTTTATAAATATAATACAATTTACTATATAAAAATGTATATACTATATAAATAAAAATGTAAATAAAATTTATATATTTAGGAAAATAATTATTTATAAATATAGAAATAATATTTTTTTTATAAAATTATAAATAAAACTAAATTTATAATAAATGAACTTATAAAATAAATTTAATATATTTTTTACAAAATCTTTATAAATAAAATTTATAAATCCTTTCGGTGAAATTTTTAGTGGAAGTTTCAGAAAAAGTTCCAATACAAGTTCCAGTCAATGTTTTAGGAAAGTTCCAGTAAAAGTTCCATTGAAAGATCTAGTGAAGTTTAATGGAAGTTCTAGTGGAAGTTCTAGTGACACTTTCAATTTTTAAGACCCCAAATTATAAATCATCCAAGATGGGGTGCCACATGGCCTTAATCATGCCTCCCTATATGCCAAAGGCTGCCAACTAGCGGTGAGAGATTAATCCATACAATAGCGAGACTATGCCATCAAATTAGAGTTCATAAAACAATATAAATAACTAAGAATCATCCAAATCATACCAATGTACATGAAATAAATAAATGGAAAAAATAACATACATGATTCTTTCATACAAAACATATAACCAATCTCCCACAAGGCCAATCCTAACTACAAAAAAACTGAAAATACTACACATGAATCCTTGTCTTATTATCATCCCCAGGCCTCATCCTAACTCTTAATAACCTCTATCTACTTTAGCATGAACCTCTATATAACCTTTGGTTTAATATGAAATGTAGACATAAGACATGCACACACACCGAGTGAAGGTTTCGGGTGCAGCAGAAGCACGTGGGTGGATGTGCCCACTTGGATTTTTGTCATTAACAATGATCAATCCGGGATCAATATGACAATAAACACTAGTCTCCACAGATCGAATCACAGAAATAGACAAAGAAAAGGAAATTCCCAAAACCACAAAGTAGGATCGTTACAGGTTGATTATAATTAATTTAATCAATTGAAAAGAAGTACCTTTTGGTGTTCTTTCTTCATTGATATTCTTGATCACGTTCTGACGTGATTCATCGTTGCATCGCAGAAGCCAAGTGTAGACTTCCTCTAGCGGTGATCCACACGTGCACCTCGTATCTCTGGACGTCACCAAAGGAGTCTCCGGGTGCTAGCGTGGAGAAACCTTTGCTTGCATTGTCCACCTTAGATCGTCTTGATCCGATGGAAGAGAATCTCTCTTGGTCTTGAGAGAATTCTTGGAGGAAGAGGTTCTTTCGGCCTTGAAATAATTCTCCAGAATTTTTGTGCACAATGATTCTCTTATCTTCTGAAAAGAGTTGGGGTTGTGAGGATATTTATAATTGGTTTTGAGGTTGTAGAGTTATGCCAATAAATAAACGCGTTACGCGTTTTATTTATTTCATTAACTCCCTTTTAAAAACCCCATGTCGAGTCATTAATTCCTTGACATGCGTCCACACTGATTATAATAAATATCATTTAATAAAACGATATTTCCTCAAAATCCCGACTGGAAAAACTACACGGCGTGTATTAATAAATACACAGCGTGTACTTGTTTTTCATTGAAAACTACATGGAGTGTACATTCAATGTACACGGCGTGTATATCTTGTTTTTATTTATTCATTTCCTTTCCAAAATAAAAACTACACGGCGTGTACATTTAATAATACATGGCGTGTACTTGTTTTCAAAATAAAACTACACGGCGTGTAATCATTGATACATGGCATATACTTGTTTTATTTTATTCCTCCTCCAACATTAAAACGATTTAGGATTCCTTGAATAATTATTAAACCACGTACGGGAATAATCTTTATTCTACTTGAGATACTTGAATACACTTAGTGTGTGACCCTCTAGGCCTCTTTCTCGTTGGCATTAGGTGGGCTTGGCTAAAGTCCAAGATTACTGTCTAGCAATGGGTCAAGGCACCCAATAGAAAGAAGTTGATGCTGCATTGACCTATCACCTCATACGAAAACTTACTATGTAATTTAATCCCTTTGTCTCAATATCTCACCAAGCAGGTTTCATGGTAGGGTCATAAACCTATATGCTTGATCTATCATTCTTTGACTTCCAGAAATAAACTCCTCGTTACACCATGGCCATGGAATTTGTTTGATAGTTCTATTTAAATCAAAGGGCCTAAGATATCTACTTCCATAAATATGGAAGGGAAAAATCCTTCCTCTAATTATCCATTAACAACATGTCATTCGTGACGCACCCAACGTACCCTACTTCCCACCAACTGTCTTCGTGACAGTTTTTGTCAGCAAATCTAAGTGCACGAGTCATGACATGAGTTAATGATAATCTTCCAGTCTAAGGACAATTACACACACTCACAGATAGTAATGTCCGATGAAACCAAGACATGCAGAATTACTACTAGCGGGTCTGTTCTCATAATCTCCCATCTTGGAGATTACCAAGTGCGAACTCCATGAGAGAGAGTCTCGTCTTCTTACGAGTACTCGCACATGACAGTCTGTATACTATGTGTCCTATCATAATATGTCATCCAACCGCAGAACTTTATTTAAGAATATTGTTATAGAATTTCAAGGTTCTCATCATAGAGGGGATCTTCCATGACCTTATTAATGCAAAAAATATTCCAGGACATTATTATATTATAGTCATGCAGAACAATAAACAATATATAATAAGTGAACATTCATGTAATCAAAGTACAAAATAGTTGGTTCTCAGGACACCAACCCTTACACAGAGATACCCATGAAATTTTTGGGCATAAAACTCAGTAGGGTCTCACCAAGTTCCCCCAGTTTACGCCATCATATGCATGTGTATTCATGAGGAAAATAAATAAAATAAATATGATCGATGATTTGTTGTACACTAACCATGACACTATGACACCTAATGAGGTATATACACCCGTCAGGTCATCGAGTGTTAACCAGGATACCATGACATTAATAAAAACTTCTTCAACACCATATTGGAATCCACCCATCACCTTATACTATAACACCGATGCCTGAACCATACCTTCTATAATGACCGAAACTTTTTAAATGATATTTTTTCCTGATAAAATGTGTGTTATAATATATTAAACACAACAAAACTACATCTCTTTAATAATGAAATGGTATTTATTGATTATAAATGGAAATGTGACCATCGGGATTCGACTGTTGGTCAATATTACCATTAGAAAATATATGCTTGTTAATAAATTTAACGTGTTTATAATTAGTAATGAAAAAGGATAATTAATGCATAAAGGAGAAGTAATGACCTCAACCAGTAGATTCATGCCGTATGAAGCCTATTTGTCAGAACTTGGGAGGGAGGTAGCATCACTGGGGTTTTCCCTTGAGCAAGACCAACCCAAGCTTCAAAAAGTGAAGTTAGAATGAAATCTTCTATGGTATAAGTTCAAGTTAATGGAAATTACCACTCAGTTGATGTTAAATGAGCCGCCCCATGAATCTATCACCATCGCACAACTTATCCTTCGATTGTACGCGAGTGTTATAAGGGGTTACATGTCCAAGATTTAGTTACTTAAA
Organism: Viscum album; assembly: GCA_963277665.1. Taxonomy (NCBI): domain Eukaryota; kingdom Viridiplantae; phylum Streptophyta; class Magnoliopsida; order Santalales; family Viscaceae; genus Viscum; species Viscum album. The sequence goes on along the minus strand of OY728121.1, from coordinate 533,734,156 downwards.
GTATAATTCATTTGTATAAATAAATTTTTTATTACATAAATTCCATTTTAAGAATAGTTCTTCTTAATACAATATAGGTTTAATTGAGATAGAATTTGATCAATTGATTTTTAGATGCAAATTGTACTTTTCAAAAAGATATAATTTTTTATAATAAACTAATGTATTATGAATAATATTTTTTTAATGAAATACTATTTTTAAAAATATTATTTAAATATAAATGATAAAATAATTTTATTACGTCCTTGAAAATTTTTAAGTGTCAGAAATTTGACTATACATTATCAACCCGCTATTTTTTTAATAAATAATGATTTTTATATTTAAAAGTTAAAATTATCATATTTATAGAATTATTTTGATAAAATAAACATCATTTTTGAAATAAGAATATCGAAATTAGGTTTGGGGGAATTTATGATAATTTTCTAAAATACTTTATTTTTTTTGTGAATAATAAAAATACATTTTGAGGTTTTCAGTATGTTTAATGACTTCATAATTATTTCATAATTATGTAATATTTAATCAACCACAATCCAAGACCTAATATATGTTATTTTATCAATATCAATTATTTTAATATATTTTAATCAATTTCCAAAGCTATAAGTTACTTTCCAAAGTCTAAAATGGAAACTTTGTCTTTAAAAACATTATTTTGTGGAAAACTTTATTTTACCATGGAAAAAGAATTAATAAAAAATGATTCTAAGTTCTTGTTTGTTAAAATAACATAAAATATTTTCCAAATGTCCAAAACTATGGGTAAGAACATGGTTTTTCATTTTCCACAACCTAGATTTCCAAGGCCTATATTTGAAAATTACTAAACAAATCCTCCACTTTTGCTATAAATACCCACCCATTTATCTATTTAATTTCACTAAAAACCCATAATTCATGAATTACTTGTGGTTTTACTTCCTAGGTAGTTCCCCCAAGGTTTCCTTAATCCCCCAAGGTCCCAATCCTCAAGTTTTAGGATTAACTCTTGAAGGTAAGAGAATTATCCTTTTTTATCTTCAATCCAAGAACCTCATTTTATTATGTCTTATAAATGTTATGTTTAATCTCTTTTATTACCCTTTTTATCATAACCTTACTTAAAAATTATGTTTTATCAATGGTATTCCCTTTTACCCTCTCATTTTACCCTTTTCTAAAACCACATTTTATACCTATCATGCTGTTGAATTTACTTCTCAAAATTTCTCTCTTCTCCTTAAGAAATTCTATTTTATTTTCTTTTTGTGAATACCCAAACCTATTTATTTTCTAGGGTAATTAAAATATATGTAAATATGAATTATTTTATTTGGGTATTTACACATAATAAAACCACTTTCACTTTTTTTGGGTCTAAAAATGATGTAATGATCTTATCTTTAATCACTTTTGTACTCCATGATTTTGATAAGAAACATATTATTTATTATCCATGGGTTATTAATGAAATTATTGATTATGATCTATGTGGATCACATGAATTAATATATATTAAGGGTGTATACTTATAGTGATCTAATTAATTGGTTAAATAATTTAATCCCTTAAGATGACATGTTTTACGATACCTTCGTATTTTTCATTTATGACACCTCAGTAAAAAACCTTGGTGATATTATTATGAATGTCTCATTTAAATATTATAGAAAAATTTCCATGTTATGAATCATGTTATTTTTATTATGATATTCCACATGATCCATTTATTATTCAATAATGTTATCCCTTATGTTCCTATTGATATTCCTCAAGATCACATGTAAAATGTTTCCCTTACCAGGCCTTATTCTCACCCCTTTCCTTTGATGTATGTCCCCAAGTTATGAAATGTAGTAAATGTACATAGTATGAACCTATGAAGAATAATTTCAAGCATATTAAAACAATGTTTTATTTTTTCATGTATTTTATACCTTATTTCCAAAAAATTAAACTTTAAAAGACCCTCTATTTTTACAATGCAATGAAAAGTTATGTAATAAAAAGGCAGGATTCCATAATTAGTATCAAAGGAGGGTTTATTTATTTATATAAATTAGGATTTAAAAAATTTAATAATAACTCTAGGGAAAAGTTTAAATATAGAAAAAAATACTGGTATTTTGGTGAATTATTAAGTAAGTGGTTTTTAAGAAAATAAATCCCTATTTCGACAGGAACAAGTGGATGTGGATCTGGCATAGATGTATTTAGGGGTAACACCCGAAAACAATGCTTTGAGCTAGACTCAAAAAGTAACTGGCACATGACAACAGACCTTGTTTCACTCCTGTTTTGTCACTCTTGGGGGATATGTTTGGTTAATCACCAGATTTTTTATGAACCATTATGAAGAATATATAGAAAATGTAATTGTTGTTAAAGAATAAAATATTTAAGCATGATGTTTTAATACATAAAATTCATTTTTGAATTATAATATTCTTAAAATAAACACATTTCTCACTAAGTTTTTATTCTTTTAGAAAATGGTGGGAAATAGGAAGAACCACATAAATGATGAGCATAATAGACAATGCACCGACAACCCTATAATGGAATCCAGAATGGAAAACTTCATGAGAATAATGAATCAACTATCTGGAGTTGTGAATAATAACTCGAATCAAGTCGAGAGACCAAATTCACCTTTAAGGGAAAAAATTTCCATTGAGTCCTTCATGTGTCAATGACCACCTTATTTCATTAGATTTACTAACCCATTGATTGCTAAAAAATGTCTAATCTCTATAGAAAATATCTTTTCTATACTCTATTGTCTAGATAAAGAGAAAGTAACCCTAGAAGTATACTGCTTAGAGGAAGAAAATGATCAGTGGTGGAAACTGATTAAAAATAAAAATCCAAGAAGGGAGATCAATGCTATGGAGTTGAAAGAGTTCATGGGAATATTTTTCAATAAATATTTACCCTGTTTAGTGTGAAGTAAAATAGAGAAGGAATTCCTAGAACTAAAGTAGAAGGAAAATGAATCGGTGGGAAGCTATGAGATGAACTTTACAAGACTTTCTCATTATACCTATAGCTTTTTTATGGATCCTAATGGAAAGGTTGATAGATTCTTCAGTGAACTAAGACCCCATATACGGAGAAATTTTTCCAATCGAGATTACGAAAGCTATAAGGATATAGTGTAGAGTGCTATTAAGGTTGAACTAGAGTTAAGATAGACACAATGTTTACATAGATAGAATTAAAAGAAGTGATATTTGGATCCAAACTCAGGGAGGAACTTTGATCATGGAAGAGGAGGAAAGAAAGTACAACTTCTCACATGAAAAAAATGTGGGAATAATCATTGGGGGAACTACTTTCTTAGATGTGTAAAATTTTACAAGTGTGGCAGAGATGGACATATATCTCGGAACTATCATGGTGAGGTGAAGCCTCAACTTCTCAATACAAATGACAAAGGGAAGATGGTGCATGCTCAACTCGAAGTCCAATGCTTCAAGTGTGGATAACTTGGGAAATTTTCCAATCACTATCCAAATCAGAAGATAATAGAGGTAAATCACCATCAACCTTAGAATAGGCTAAGGGAGCATGGTTGGGTATTTTCTATCATGAAGACTGAAGTATAATCTCTAAATGATGTGGTGGTAGGTATACTCATTGTTCTCTCAAATATAGCAAGTACTTTGTTTGTTTTTGGTTTTATACATTCCTTTATTTACTCCATGTTTTCAAAAAATATAGAATCAATCCCTGAGCTTATATAAGTTGAGTTATTATTCAAGACTCTTGGAGGGATTATCTATACATTAATAGTGTTTAAAAACTCTAGTATTGAATTTAGAGAGCAGAATATTATCTCAAATCTAGTAGTCATTTCCATGGTGTAATTCAACACTACACTAGGGATGGACTGGATCTTAAAGTATAATGATAAGATCAATTGAATAATTAAGGAAATATCAGTAGTATTGAATGGAAAACCTATAGTTATTTTCAAATGAAAGATGTCTCGACCTGAGATTTTTTTAGAATCACATCACATAGCCTTATTTATAGATATAAACAGTGAATAGGGGGAAGTAAATGAAAGTATAAAGATAGAGAATGTCACCATCATTTAGGAATACATTGATGTATTTCCTAAAGAGTTACATGGACCTCCCATATAAAGAGAGGTAGGGTTCTCTATTGAACTCATAACTAGATCCAAGCCGATATCAAAGATACCATATAGAATGGAAAATGTAGATCTAGAGGAATTAAATAAACAACTTCAAGATCATTTGGAGAAGTTTTTTATTAGACCAAGAGTGTCTCCTTGGGAAGCACCTATTCTCTTTGTGAAGAAGAAGGATTGATCAATGCAGATATGCATTGATTATAGAGAACTTAATGGGATAAAAATAAAGAATAAGTACCATCGCACAAGGATTGATGATTTATTTTACGAGATTCATGGGGATCAATTCTTCTCTAAGATTGATCTTCGATATGATTATTGTCAATTGAGGGTGAAGAAAGAAGATATTTCAAATACCATATTCTGATCAAGATATAAGAATTATTAGTTTTTGGTTATGCCCTTTGGCTTGACTAATGATCATGCTATATTTATAGTTTTGATGAATAGAGTCTTTAAGGACTGACTTGATAAATTTGTGGTAGTTTTTATTGATGATATTCTGATATATTCCAAAAGTCACGAGGAGTATGAGGATCATATAAGGGTTATATTGAAAACTCTGAGGAAGGAGAGGCTATTTAGAAAATTCATAAAATATAAATTTTGGTTACAACAAGTTTCTTTCTTGGGTCACATTATAACCAATGAAGGATTCTCAATTGACCCTACCAAAATAAAGGTTGTGGAGGGGTGGCCTCATCCTACAACAATAAATGAGATTCAAAGTTTCCTTTGTTTATTAGGATATTATAAGAGGTTTATGAATAAATTTTCATGAATTTATAATCCACCAACCAAGTTAACTTGAAAATGAGATGAGTTCATCTAGATAAAGGAGTGTGAAGAAATTTTCCAAGATCTAAAGAAGATATTGGTTACCACACCTGTGTTAACTCTACCCTCTATTATAGAAGGGTTCATTATTTTTAGTGATGCATCTCTGAAAGGGATTGGGTGAATTATCATGAAAAATGAAAAGGTTATTGATTATGTTTATTGGTAGTTAAAGAATCATGATCAGAATTATCCTACACATGACCTAGATCTAGCTACATTTATTTTTTATCTAAAGATATGGATGAACTATTTTTATGGGGATAAATGTGATATATACACATATGAATAAAGTTTGAAGTACATTTTCATGCAATAGGAATTTAACATGAGACAAAGGATATGGTTGTAACTTCTTAAATACTATGATTTTTTAATTAATTATCACCCTATAAGAGAAAAAAAAGTCATTGATGCATTAAGTAGGAAAGACCATGTTGTTATGGAAATGATGAGGATTCAAGGAGATCCATTGATAAATGACCTAGTAAGGTCAGACATGGGAATAATGAGGTAAGGGAAATCATCAATCCTATCCTAAATTATTTCTCAACCATAATTACTAGAGAAGATCAATAAATATCAAAGAAAAGATCCTTTATTACCAAAGAAGATAGAGGCTGTGAAGAATGGGAAGTTTCATGAGTTCAATATTGATCAAGAAGGTGTAATAAAATTTCATACAAGGATATGTGTCCCATATATTCTAGAAATAAATAAGTAGCTTATGGATGAAGCTTATAACTCTACATTATGTATAAATCTCAGAATCACTAAAGTGTATAGGTACTTTCATGATTATTATTTGCGGGATAACATGAAAAGGGATATTTCCAACTACACTATAAGGTGATTGGTGTGTCAATAAGTGAAGGAATAGTGAAAACATCTTAAAGGGGTATTGTAACCATTACCCATACCAACATGAAAGTGGGATAATATCACTATGAAATTTATCACTAGTATCTAAAGAACATCCAAAGGAAACAATATGATATGGGTTATAGTGGACTGACTCACCAAGACTACCCATTTCATCGCTATTTAGAAAGATTTATCTCTTGACCAACTTTACAATATATACATAAAGGAAGTGGAAATGATACATGGGGTTCCACTTTCTATAATTTCTAATAATGATCCAAGGTTCACATCTAAATTCTAGAGAATTATTTATCATACTATGAATACTGAATTGAATTTCAGTACGACCTATCACCTCCAAACTAATGGCCAATCTCAAAGGACTATTCGGATAATCAAGAACATGCTAAGAACATGATCAATGGAATTTAATGGTGGATATTATCAACACCTCCCATTATTTTAGTTTTGATATAATAACATCTTCCACTTTAGTATTCAAATGTCACCCTATGAAGATCTATATGGTAATCAATGTATAACTCCTACATGTTGGGATGGATTTGGGGAGAGAAAGATGATTGGGCCTGATATTGTACAAGATATGATATAAAAGGTTCATTCTATCCAAAAACACATTAAGGATGCTCAGATTTGGAAGAAGAGATATTCTGGAAAAAATTGAAGGGACTTAGTGTTTTATGTTGGTGATAAATTTTTCCTTCGAATATCACCATGGAAGAGAGTCATACTATTTGGGAAGAAAGGGAAGCTTAGCCCCAGGTACATTGGACACTATGAAATCCTTGATTGCATAGGAGCAGTGGATTATAAGCTAGAAATTCCACAAAATAAAGTTCAAGTTCATGATTTATTCTACGCATCTCTCTTGAGGAAGTATATACCTGATCCTTAACATGTACTGAATCTGGAGGTGGTACAAATGGAACATGACCTCTCTTATGAGGAGAAAATGATAGAGATCTTAGACTATAGATACAAGACTACCCACCTATTCAAAGTGTTTAGGAGTAACCATAAATATGAAGAAGTGACATGGGAACCAAAGGATACAATGAGATAGAAGTACCCAAACCTTTTCTCAAATGAGAAAACAATTTGAAATTCCAGGGACAAAATTTCTTAAGGGGGGAAGAATGTAACGACCCAAAATTTTTAAATGATATTTTATTCCTAAAAAAATGTATGATATATTATATTAAACATAAAAAACTATATCTCTTTAATAATGAAGTGGTATTTATCAAGTAAAAAGGGAAATGTGACCATCGGGATTTGACCGTTATATGACTATTGGTCAAATATGACTGTTGGTTAAATATGACCACTGGTCAATATGAACATTGTAAATTATACTCTTGGTAATAAATTTAATGTATTTATAAGTATTAATGACAAAGGATAATTAATGTAGAAAGGATAAGCGATGACCTCAACTAGTAGAGTTATGTCGTATGATACCCATTTGTCAGAACTTGGGAGGGAGGTAGCATTACTGGGGTTTAACCTTGACCAAACCCAATCCAAGATTCAACAAGTGAAGCTATATTGAAATATACAATGGTATAAGAGCAAGTTAGTGGTTATTACCACTCAGTCAATGTTAGCTGAGCCGACCTATGAATCTATCACCATTGCACACCTTACCCTTTAGTCATACGTGAGTGTTATAAGGGTTTATGTGTCCAGTACTTAGTTACTTAAAGTGTAATTCCTTTGTATAAATAAAATTTTTATTATATAAATTACATTTTAAAAATAGTTTTTCTTAATAAAATATAGGTTTAATTGAGATGGAATTTGATCAATTGATTTTTCAGACACAAATTATACTTTTCAGAAAGACATAAATTTTTATCATAAACTAAGGTATTATGAATAATAATTATTTTAATTAAATAGTATTTAAAAAATAATATTATTTAAATATAAATGATAAAATAATTTTATTATGTACTTGAAAATTTTTAAGTGTCAAAAATTTGACTATGCATTATCAACCTGCTATTTTTTTAATAAATAAGGACTTTTATATTTAAAAGTTAAAATTTTCAAACTTATAGAATTATTATGATAAAATAAAAATAATTTTTTAAATCATCACATCAAAATTAGGCTAGAGTGAATTTATGAGAATTTTCTAAAATACTTTATTTTTCTATGAATAATAAATATATAGTTTAAGGTATTCAATTTGTTTAATGACTTCATAATTATGTCATAATGATGTAATAATTAATTAACCACAATCCATGACCTAAAATATATAATTTTATTAATATCAATTATTTTAATATATTTTAATCAATTTCCAAACCTATAAGTTACTTTCCAAAGTCTAAAATGGAAACTTTGTCTTTAAAAACATTATTTTGTGGAAAAATTTACTTTCCCACAGAAAAAGAAGTAATAAAAAATAATTCTCGGTTATTTTGGGATAAAATAACATAAAATATGTCCCAAATGTCTAAAAACATGGGCAAAAACCATGGTCAAGTCCATGGTTTTTCATTTCCCACAACCTATATTTCCAAGGCATATATTTGGAAATTATTAAAAAAAATCCTCCACTTTTTCTATAAATACCCACCCATTTCTCCATTTAATTTCACTCCCAATACAAACTCCATTAATTTCTGGTGGTTTTACCTCCCAAGGAGTCCACCAAGGTTTCCTCAATCCCCCAAGGTCCTAATCCTCAAGTTTTAGGAGTAACTCTTCAAGGTAAGTGAATTATCCTTCTTTTCTCTTTAATTCAAGAAATACTTTTTTTATATGTCTTATAAATGTTATGGTTACTCTATTTTATTAAACTTTTTTATCATATAATTACTTCTAAATTATTTTTTATCAATGGGAGACCCTTGTACCCTTTCATTTTACCCTTTTCTAAAACCACATTTTATACCCATTATGATGCCAAATTTACTTCTGAAAATTTCTCTCTTATTCTTAAGAAATTATCTTTTATTTTATTTTTTTGAATAATAAAACCTATTTATTTTCTATGGGTATTTTAATAGATGTAAATATGATTTGTTTTATCCATAGATTTATACCTATGAAAACCACTTTCCCTTTTCATGGACTAAAAATGATCTGATGATCATGTCTTTAAGAACTTTTGTATGCCATGATTCTGATAAGAAACCCATTATTTATTCTTGATGGGTTATTAATGAAATTATTGATTATGATATATATGTCTAACATTAATTAATTCATATGAAGGATGCACCCTGATATATCTCCAATGTATTGGGTAAATAATTTAATATCTATAGATGACATGTTTTACTATACCTTGGTGAATAACCTTGGTAATTTTCATTTATGACACCTCAGTGAAAAACCTTGGTGATATGCTTATGAATGTATCATTTAAAATTTATAAACACATTTCCATGCTATAAATCATGTTCTTTTTACTGTGATATTCTTCATGATTCATTTCTCATGCCATAATGATATCCCTCATGTTCCTGTTGATATTCCTCAATATCAAATGTAAACTGTTTCCCTTACTAGGCCTTATGCTCACCCCTTACCTTTGATGTATGTCCCTAGGTTATGAGATATAGTAAATTTACTTAGGATGAACCTATGAGAAAGTCCTTCAAGTGGTTTAGATTTTTTTTTAATTTTTCACATATTTTTCACCTTATTTACAAGAAACTAAACTTTAAAAGATCCCCCGTTTGTAAAATCTAATGAAAAGTTATATAATAAAAACATGGGATTATATACCTATAGAATCAAGGTAGGATGGTGTCCAAAACTACATCCCTATACCCAAATACACTAGGCACAGTCATACATCCAAAATCCACAACCCATCCCTAATCACTCTAGGGAGGTTCATCGATCATCCATTGTACCATGACCCAGACCCCAGGGTGGTCCTCGACCCATGGCTCCACTAGGAAATGTCCAACACATGCACGCTGACCTAAGAAACATCTAGAAATAAGGGAACAATCATCCACCGAACCATCCCCACAGACTCATATGGAGGTTTATCTCACAAACCCAAGTCATGAATGATAAGTTCCTCAACTTGATACTCAAAGGAACCATACATAGTCATCCACCGCCCCAATCCTCTAAGGCAAGGTCACCTAACACACTAACCCATCCCTGCAGATTCTAGAGAGTTAACCTAAATCATCCTAGTCTAAGAAACCTCAAAGAAAAGTCCATCGGTCATAGTCACACATGGTCGTAGACCATGATTCTTCTCACTAGTTGATCATAGGGTGCTAGTCACTTGAGAGATATCCCCTCATCATAAAACTCCTCAAATCACCCATAATGGAAAACAATAGGTCCTCCAGAGCTACCACAGTCTTCGCTCGCTGATACCAACTCAAGCCCATCATCCACTAGTGATGTCTCTACCTGAAGGTTCCTCCAACCCAAATCCCAAGTATGGTCCAATATCACTAAATCCCCTTAACACTCCCAGACCTGCTACTTAGGGACTATCTAAAGACACCACATTTTAACCAACCTGGGCCTTAATAGGTAGGGTCCAAACCCTAAGAAAATACCCTTTATCACTCCAATTAAAAGTCATGAACAACCTACCCCTCTCACCACATGCACTGAGACTCTCCTCTAATAACAGGATGGAGGTTACCATCACCAATGATACATACTGGTCTCATCCATCACCATCCATCCCGAAGCCACCCATTCATTACCACTAGCTTTAGGTAACATAACCTATTCTATCTATGTCTCAACACACATCCCAATACCTTCCCAAGGATTCATTTCAACCTAACCCTACCCTATCCCCTTGGAGACTAAGTAACTGGGGAGATCCCAAACCATCCAAGTTCTAAAGAGCACTTAGTATCATCCCGAGAGTCCCAATGCACCTCATCACCTAGACCAAGGGTCATGTCATCCCTTTTCCCTCGTTCTAAAATCCATGAAACATATACATGCATTCACACTCATGTATAGACATACATATGATTTTTTATTATAGGGTCCACCTACCTCTAACATGAAGTTATCCCCTTTCCAGGATCTTTTGGGCCTTGTCCAAGCACTCGACAAGCCTAGGTGTGTCTCTGCTAAGATTATCCAAGACAACTGAGAAACATCTAATATCCTAAACATTGAGCATCAACATCGCACCAAAACCACAACCAACCACTTGTGGGAGGTCCATCACACCTCTCTGAAACCATTATATGAAAAATCCCTATCATTCGACACTAATTCCATCATAAATTTAATTAAATTTAATTTAATTTCTCAAAAAAATTCATCAAGAAACATAACTTCACTAAAATGAATTCCGATAGTGTGTATAAAATATATCGGGACACCATCTTCAAAATCAGAGCAAAAGTTCCATCAAGCTCAGTCGATTCCACCATGCTTAGGTGGAATCAATACCAAAAACCTATCCCAACCCACCAAAAATTAAAATATAGTGAATGGGAAATAAAAAATAGAAGCAACCAGACAAACTCACCTCGAATCACCATCACAAAATCCTTGGAACCATCCTCTATAAAGAGGGTAATAAAGAGATGAAAGGGAAGGTAAAATTATCTATGAAATGGTATCCCCAATCCCCCTTTCCACTTTATACCCAAGGCCTCCAAAGCAGAAAAAGATAGATTTTACCACATGAAAACAACACTCCATCATCCCCATTGGATATCCAATGCTACTACAGCAGCCCTGAACACCCCCAAACCCTCCTCTGATAATCTCACAGGAACCCTACTTCCATATAATACTCAAAACACATCCAAAATATTTATTTTGAGATGCTCAAAGTTTCATATTTCCATCATGAATATTGGTTCTAAAATCAAACTGTCCACCAAACATGAAATTCAAATTCCCTTTCAAAACATAATAACCCAAAATCCATGGGGTGTTACAAAATCCTCACCATAATTATTTTCATCCTTGAGAAGCCATGTAAACCTTCATACCATGTCACCTGACCTGTCTCATTCATCCAAACACCAATCACTCACCATGTTCCATCTTTAAATGCCCACTGTACTTTCGCAGCGTAACTCCTACACCAAACTAGGACTCATTGAATACGAGTCTGATCTCTAGACCACACCCATCATATCCCATATGAAATTCCTGATATGGCCATATGGAATTCCTAACATGGTTCCAACTTCACTATATCCAAATTTTAGAAAATATCCATTCAGTACCCCAACCTACTTTTTGAAATGATTGACCACTATCAACGATGAATCACCAACCCTCTATTCCCAATCATGATGGCCAAAACTCATAGGCATTGTAAAAATTTTCAGGCACCAAAACCGTATCCTGAACCCAATAATAGTGTAATTCCATGTTTGGATTTCCAATTTCCTACTCGAGCCACCATGCTACTACCCCAAGCACCAGTGTGCCTCAGATCTGACACATGCTTGGATCACCCAAAACCATCATGATCCTAATGACAACATACTAACTCCAATTACCACCACACTCAAACTCTAAAGCTGGTATTTATCAAGGAACCAGTCTTACTCCAGTTCACCCACACACTAACATCCTAATTTGACCTATCCATCTATGACTGATCTCACCTCCACAACCCTTCCAAAATAATGGATACACACTTGATACTAATATGAAACTCCCCACCATAGTAGTATCATTATTTTAATTATCAAACTAAACATTGAACTCCATGAACCACACTTTATCCTTCACCATACACAATGATTGGATGTGGCCAACCCGCTCATACTTGATCACTAAATCCAAATTCCAATCTTAATCTATTCTCGAATCACTATGAATGTCATTCTAAATATAGAAAAATCTCAAAAAAAAAAATGAAATTACACCCTCCAACCATCTAATGGTGCACTCCCCACCATAAAACTTCCCTTATATTGCTCCATGAGTGTAGAATCCAAATGGGTCCCAACCCTACACGCTTGTTTATCCTCCCAATCCACACTCTCCAATCCATGAAAAATCTTATCAAGGAACAAAATTAAATCAAATGAACTAAGGTATACTAATATATCACCAATGTAACCTTTAACAACCAATGTATGTATTTTATTTCTCACCCAATCCCCAGGCCACCATACCTGCACATGTCTCACTGAACACACCTGTCACCTCACATTATGAGTGACCCCAAACCAAAACCACCATAGTGCCACTGCCTCACTACTTGACTTCATCCATAACCCAAACCATTATCAATGGTCCCATACATAGACTATTCATTGTTCCATAAACCAATTGGAAACACTCATCACCTGCGTGCACATTCCTTCACACACGGAGACCTTTCCCAAAAGTCCACACCAACACCACTCTCCTCATAAATGGAAAAGAAACATACCAAGAACTATCTAAGAATTTATTTTCCACTAACCAACCTAGTCTCACTGGTCCCAACAGTCACACACTTCTATGAAACCCAATCACACAACCTGAATCATGCTCCCATGGGTCACGTCTTGTCAAGCCTTGGATCACGTGCCTTACCCACTAACCATGCCCCAAGAATATATCAGTATCCACCAATATACTAAGGTATCTCCTATTCCAAGTCTAACTAAATGACCACTCACCACACAAACATTGTTCCAAAACCATGATTTTCCATCCATGCTCCCACAATGCTAGCCAAAAGTATGTCCAAACCATAGGGCCAGACACCTAACCAGTTCCACCCTCTGAAACCAACCTTGACACCACAAGGAATTACACATACCTTTATATAGCCCACTCAGGTTTCAAAATCCTCAGGGAAACCTGTGCTTATCTTTGGATCACCTCTTGAGCATATCATGCCCTCATCGAGTCATCATCAAGGTGTCAAATTCCTAAACCGACTCACATAGGGTCTCTATGCATCCCTCAATAAAGGGAATACATTTACATCACTAAGAAACCTCTCACTATAAGATCCACATGACCTTACACCAAAATAAAATACATCGTGGTATAGATGAGTAGAATTACACCATGAAGTTATATGGGAAAACACCATAAAAGTTGTTGTTGAAAACTTAAATAGATAGAAAATATCACCAATAAACAACCATAGGAAAGAAAATACATGTCATGTGAATCTTATGTACCTACTATGATTAATGTATAAAACCTATTTATAATGGTAAAAGAGAAAAACATGAGCCTTTTTCCAACCAACCAATATCCAAACCACCATAAATCATAAACCCAAAAATCCATGTGTGTCAACCAAGGTGAAATCATAAAACTGTAACATCAAAAAACAATAACAAAAATTCTATGCCCTAGTAACCTATAATTCCTATCAAAAAAAGTGTTCTTGACACAAAAGTCTAGTATACACCACAGAATTTGACACATCCCTAGACCACATGTTTACTATCTCCCTAAATAATAAAATAAAACAAAGGCCTGATACTACCTGACCCAGAAATCATCAAATTCGGGGAGCTACATGACCTCAAGAATGCCTCCTCATATGATATAGGATTCCAACTAGTGGAGATGGCCTAATACATATAATGGGGTGACTATTACCTCAAATTAGATTTCATCAAATAGAAAAAATAACAAAATATCATCCACATCATATCATAGAATGAAAAATAAATAAATTGAAGTAATAATATACATGTTTCTGTTATATAAAACATACAAATGATCACTCACTTGACTAATACCAAATACAAAATAAACTAAAAATAAAACACATGCACCATAACTATACTTCCATCCCTGAGATTCATACCAAATATAGATACCCTTGAGCTACCTCATCCCAAACCTCCACACAACTAGTGTTTTTACTTGAAATGCATAAATAAGTTATGAATCTCAACTAATATTCCCATGTAGAATGTGAGCAATAAACTCACCAAGCACCCCTATTATACATCTTCATATGTGTGCATATCCATGAAGAAAATAAATAAAATAAACATTCCATCCATGATTTCATGTGCTAATCAAGATTCCACGACACTCGATGTTGTATACACACCCGTTAGGTCATAGGGTACTAACTAGGTCACCCCATCATTGAAAAAAAACCTGATTTGGTGTCATGCCAAAATACACTAGTCACCTCATTCCATAACTCTAATTCCCAACCTACACCCACAGACTCAAGGTAGGGAAGCTTCCAAAACCTCAACACAATACTCACAAACACTGGGAATGATCATACATCCAAAAGACATGACCCATGTCTAATCACTCTAGGGAGGTCTATCAGTCGTCCATCATACCACAACCCATCACCCAGGAAAATACTCAACCCAATACTCAAATAGGAAAGGTAAAACACATGCACAATAACCCAAGACACATCTAGAAAAGTCCTCGACACAATACTTGAGCATCAGGGAATAATCAACCACCGACCCATCCTTAAAGGCTATTAGGGAGGTCTATCAAACCGACCTAAGCCATGAATGGTAAGGTACTTGACCTGATACTCGAAGGAACATGGAACAGTCATCCACTAACCCTAGCCTCCAAGTAAAGGTCACATAGAACACCGAACCATCCCCATAGAATCTTGGGAGGTCACCTCAATAATCCTAACCTAACCCTCCTTAAGGTAAGGTGTATCAGTCATAGTCACACGGGGAAACATCCCACCACTATACTCACCAAATAATTATAGCATGCTTGTCACTAGAGACTTGGTTCCTCATCATAAAACAACTCAACTTTCCTGTCATGGCATCCACTAGATACACCAGACCATCCATAGTCTCATCTCATTGATATCACCTTAATCCCATCACTAGATAGTGACATCACTATCTAAAGGCTCCTTTGACCCAGAACTGAAGTCTATTCTAACCTCACCAAAGTCCCTCAGCACACCCGGTCCCGCTACCCAAGGACTTTCCCAAGCCACTATATTCTACCCAACGCAAGCCTCAATAAGTGGGGTCTAACTCTCAAGAAACTCCCCTTGTAATATTGATATAAAGTTCCAAAAAACTCATCCCACTCATCATGTGAACTACGACTCACCTCAAACCACATGAGGGAGGTTCCCATCACTCACGAGACATACCAATATTACTCATCACCATCCACCCATAAGACACCCATGCCTACCCACTAAATATAGGTAACCCAATATAGGCTATTCATGTCTCAAAATGCACCCCAAGACCTTCCCAAGGTCTAATTTCATCTTAACAATGCCCTATACACTTGGATACCAACCCATCGAGGTGACCGTAAATTATCCAAGTGCTAAAGAGCACTTGGTCTCATCTTGGGAGGCCCAAGCCTCCTCTTCACTTATCTAAGGGTTTCACCAACCCTTCTCCCATTCCTAAACCCATGAAACATATGTAGGGATATACTCTCATGTATAAACACACATATGGTTTTTTATTATAGGGTCAACCTACCTTAAAACTAGAGTTATCCACTTTTCAAGCTTCGTCATGCCTCATCCAAGCACTCACTAAGCCCACGCGTGCCTCCGCCAATTTCATCCAAGAAAATCAAGCATCATAAAATATCCCAATCATCAAGAATCATTATTGATCCAAAGCCATGAACAAACCCCCATGAAAGTTCAATTACACCTCCTGAAACTATTTCAGGTGAAATCACTATAACCCGACACTGATTCCATCATCAATTTAATTTATTTAAATTGAAATTATAAAATAATTATGATGAGAAACATACCTTCATCTAAATGACCTATGAAGGTATACATACAATATCTCAGGACACCCTCTTCATAATTATAGTGAAATCACCATAAAGATCGGTCAATTACACCATGATCTAGTGGAATAAAAACAAAAAGCCTAGCCCAATCTACCAAAAATTAAAACATAGTGAATGGGGAATAAAAAACTAAATCAATTGGAAGAACTCACCTAAAATCACCATCACAAAATCCCTGGAACCATCCCCTATTGAAGGGAGATTAAGGAAAGCCAAGGGGAGGGAAAATCATCCAAGAAATATTCTTTCTGAGACCCCTATATTCCTAAAATACAAGTTCCCCAAAGGAGAAAAATATAGACCCCCCATTAAAGAATTTATATAGCGGCTAGCTAGTGGCTCCCACCGACCATCCAATGAGCCCAATAGGGTTTCTGGGTTAATGCCCACCTCACTAGCTAGACGATGCTGCTACAACAGCCCCAACCACCCCCATTCCCACCTCCGCTGATCTCCTAAGAACCGAACTACCATCTAAGCCTCAAACCATGTCCAAAAAATTTATTTTGAGATTCCCAAAGGTTCATATTTTCACCCTGAGCACTGGTTCTCAAAATGATTAATCCACCAAATGGGAAATTCAAATTCCCTCTCAAAACACAACGACCTGAAATCTATAGAGAATTACAATAGTGAAACTCTAAATTTATAATAAATGAACATATAAAATATATAAAATATATTTTTATAAAATCTTTATAAATAACATTTATAAATCCCTTTAATAAAAAATTCAGTGGAATTTATGCTAGAAGTTTCAATAGAAGTTGCAGTGAAAATTCTAGTGTAATTTCTACTCAAAGTTCTGGGTAAGTTCTAATTGAAGTTACCCTGAAACTACCAATTAGGTTTAGTGAATGTTTCAGTGGGAGTTATAGTGGAAGTTCTAGTTAAAGTTTCAGTGAAACTTATAAGGAAACTTCAACTAAAAGTTATAGTGAAATTTTTAGAATAAAACAAAAGGAATACTTATAAAATTATATAACTAAAAAATTTACTATATTTTAATAAAAATTATATTTAAAAAAATAAATTTATAATAAATGAAATTATATAAAGATTATATTTACTACATAATTTTTATAAATATAATAACTATACTTTTTTAAGAAATAATATAATTTACTATATAAAAATGTATATAATAAATGATTAAAAATGTTAATAAAATGTATAGATTTAGCAAAATAAATATTTATATATATAAAAAACAATTTTTTTTATAAAATTATAACTAAAACTAAATTTATAATAAATTAAATTATAAAATATATTTAATATATTTTTTTATAAAATATTTATAAATAACATTTATAAATCCTTTTAGTGAAACTTTCTATAACATACTGCCCCTCCTCATTGGCTTGAGTTGAGGCAGAATTGTTACTTTTCCTTAGGCTACATCCCCAACATGCCAATGGATGACAATAAATTCCAAGGGCTTCACTACAGTTGGGGGATGACTTTTACTTTGAAAATAAAAAACCATAACTAAGTGAACCAAACCAAACAACCACTATATGATTTATGATAACAATGTAATAAAACTCAAAGTAATACCAAAAGACAACAAAACCAAACTACACCATGACCAATATCAGAGTAATGAAGTGGAAGACTAAACAAAAAACTCAAAGACTCCAAATACATAACTCCATTACTCCCAAAATGCTCTATGCTCCAACTCCACAATATAGCCCAAAGTATCACAATGAATCACTAAATAAATGAGATAATTTTCCTTTACTTATGTCTCAATAAAAAATATTTTCAAAAGAACCATAGTGCCAAATCTGGGATTGATTAATGAAACTCAGTAGATTTTACCCAAATGACTTCCCTACTCACGCCACTAGGATAGAACATGTTAGCACATTTATATAATAAAATTTATATAAAATAGTTTATACAAAACAATTTAAAATAGTTATATCAAGCCAATCTATTTTTATAACAAAACAGTTTCCATGGAAAACAACCAACAACTCTTTAAACCATTTTATATTCCTTTTTGGAATACTCAATCCATGATTCACACACCCACCCACACATGCATGCTTCAGTGAAAGTTCTATACTCATGAGCGATTTCTCATCCATCCACTAAGTAATCACTAAGTGGCCAATATCCTTGTTCCCCAATGTCACATTCCCCTTATCCATGGTCATGTCCCTTTGTACCCCAATAGTACACGCCCCTTCTTCAGGGTCACGCTGAAATCATGAACTCACACAAAACTATGTATGCCAAAACCATGTCAAACCAACCATTTAAATCCATTTCAATAAAATGAAATTTTTATTAAAAATATTTTCAAAAATAATTTTTCTATAAATTAATCTAAAGCCATATTTTAAAACACCATTTTAAAATAATTAAAACAAGCACTCTACACAATAACCAATTTCCACAAAACCATAAACCATCACTAAATAGGGTTTCTACCATGCTTTACACATAAATTTCACAACCAATTTCATGAAATTAAATCAATTTGAAACTAAGACTTTAGGTTCAAAGAAGAGGAGCCAAGAGTGAAGCCACATACCTTGGAAGTTATAGATAAAACAAAGAACAATACTAATTATTCAACAAAATTGGGTTGAATATCCAAAAAACCACCTTAGATATCATTCCCTAACATAAAAACAACCATATATAATCATTATTAGAATCCAATATCATATATCTATCCCCAACAGATTAGATCTATGAATCCAATAGAGGAAAGATAAGAAGATATAAGGAAAACAACCAAGAACAGAGACTTACCAAGGAATCCAACCTTTAATGCACCAAGATTTGCCAACAGATCGTTCCTAGATCAAAGGAAAAAGTCTTCACTGCCTTTGTGAGGAATAAAAACCGATTTAGGGTAAAAAATAATGAAAAATGAGGTGATTTAGGGTAAAAACAAGTTATATACACTTTTTTAGGATCTAAATTTTAACTATGAATGGTTGGATTGCACGATTAGGAAAACCATATGCCACCCATGTGATATCCACCGCCTCCCAACACCCTTTTCATGGCTAGTTTTCACGGTTTGAAAAACTATGTGCCAACCATTTTTCCATATATTATACTTTTCATGGTTTCTCCTAAGTGGCCGCACGGTTTTTCCAAATTGTGTGCCTAATAGTGCGCTTTCCCATAGCCCACTACCTCTCTTTTCACGGTTTCTGGTAGGATTTTCATGGTTTGTACTAACCATGATCAAACCATGAACCTCTATAAATCCCAAAAAAATTCCAAAAGTATTTTAAACCCTCCCAAATTTCACCCAAAAACTTTACATACTTAAAATACATAAAAGAAGGGTTATTTAATTGAAACAAGGGGTTCTACATTCTCCTAACTATTGAAACTTTAGTCCTTGAAAAGTAGAAAACAAGCATTTCTCTGAAATAGTTCTATCCATTGCTCGATCATTTCCTTCTCCCATTACCACGTCTCTTTCTAAATTTAATCATGTTTCCAAAAAACCTATTCTAGACTGATGATTTTCCCATGCAATACTTCATCTTTCCTATCCACAATTCATATAGACACATGAACCAATGAAGCATATAGATGTAGGTCAATGTGATCCCATCAAATCACATGGTTAGGATCAAGTTGATACTTTTTAAAATCAGATATGTTAAACACATTATACACTACACAGAACCATGGGGTCCAATAAAACTAACATTCCACCTCACCAACCCATTCAAGTATCTCAAAAGGGCCTATGTATCGAGGATATAACTTGCCTTACTTCCCAAAATGATGATTCTGAAGCCTTGGAGAGATTCTAAAGAACACATAATCACTCACCTCGAACATAAATGATCGTCGATGATTATCTGCATACGAATTCTGATGACTCTGAGTTTTCGCTATTCTTTTCCTGATCAATTGAATCTTCTCCATTGTCTCTTAGACATGGCTCAACATAACTAGTGAAGTCTCACCTATTTCCACCCAACAAAGTAGAGAACGATAAGGATTCCCATACAATAATTCAAAAGGAACCATATGTATCAAGGAATAATAACTGTTGTTATATGAGAACTCCACTAATGGTATGTGCTCCACCTATGAGCCACCAAAATACATTACATAATCCCATAACATGTCTTCCAATGTTTGTATCATTCGTTTGGATTATACATCCATCTAAGAATGATACGCCATACTCATTGTCAACTGAGTCCCAAGGGATTATTGTAAGGATTTATAGAAATGAGATGTAAACCTTGGATCTCTTTCTGATACTATCGAAACTGGTATTCCATGCCTTTAACATTTCTTGGATATATAATTTATACAATTCCTCCATCGTATGAGATTCATGAATAGGGATGAAATGGTCTGAATTTGTGAGCACATCCACAACCACCCATATGACATAGTGTTTCCAAACCGTTCTTGGAAGACCTATTACAAAATCTATGGTTATCTGCTCCCATTTCAAAACAGAAATAGGTAAAGACTTCAACATACCTGCTGGTCGGTGATGCTCTACCTCAACCTACTGATAGGTGAGGCATTTGGAAACAAACTCATCCACCTTCCTTTTCATACCGACCCACCAAAACTGTGCTTTCAATGACATATACATCTTATGTGTTCAAGGATAAGCATCCCATATTGAATGGTGGTAAGCATGAATAATTTATTCCTAAAAAGCCATAGGTATGACCACATGATATTGAAACCACAAAAATAAACTTTTTAACTACCCAAACTGTTATAAATAAAATTTCCCTTTCTTTTGACTTAATTAAATACCTTATAGTTATAGAAAAAACATTCAATTCTTATGTTTTACTTTATCCAATTGTATTTAAATGTCCATAAGGTATCATTACCATTGATACTATAACCTTTGAATAGTGATCACATGACTACTATAAATATAGGGTTTTAAAAAATCCTTTCGACACAGAAAAAGGAAGTGATGACCTCATCTAGTAGGATTGTACCCTATGCAGCCCATTTATTAGAGCTTCTGAGGAAGATAGAATTTTTTTGCTTTTTCTAGACTAATCCCAATCTAAGATCCAACAACTTAAGCATGAGAAAAACCGTTTATGGGAGAAGTTCAAGCTCATCGAGATCACGACCCAAACCATGTTCACCGAATGGCCCCATGAAAGCCCCACCATTACACATCTTAATCTTAGGGCGTATAGTGGTGTAATAAAGAGATATGTATCAAGAACCTAGAAATAAGATTATATACATTATTTTTTTATAGAATAATGAATATATTTTCTTCCTATTATTGTCACTTTTTAAAGAAAAAATACTATTTTTTGTTAATATTCAAATTGAATTAAGAAGTCTATTTCTATGAATTAATTTATTTTTTGAAATTAATAATGTTTTAATAAAATATTATTAAATATAAATAATCATATAATTTTCATGAAGTCAAATGTAATTTTTAATAGGGTTAAAAAATTGTTATTGTCAAAAAACCCATAATTTTCAATAAATGTCAATTTTTATTATAAAAGTGAAAATTAAAATATTTATAAAATTATTTAGATAAAGTTAATATTATTTTTGGAATCAGGATATTGAAATTATTTAATGGTTAATTTTTCATAATTTTCTGAGATATTTGAATTTTTGGGTAAAAATTAAATACTGTATAAATATACATTATGTTTTATGACATCATAATGAATCAATAATGATGTAATATGTCACAAACCAACCTGGGTCAACCCTAAAATAGTCACCCAAGTCGGCCCGTGACATGGCCCAAGGGTCGTTCCCGATCCCCACGGGCTGGAAACTAGTGCCGGACATCAAAACTAAACAAGTGGGAACGATTTGGCCCATAAAGATAAATAAATAAACCAGAATAAACAGAACAAAGAAAGATAAATATATGACAGGAAAAGAAATAATGACCAAGAAACGACTAACTTGTCAACGTCTAAAACTCCACGTAACCCCATGGGTTACTCTCCGGTACCGAACCAAACATCGCTCAAAGCGATCCAAACCAGAACTGGGGCCTATAGGGGAAACTAAAAACAAGAAAAACACTATAGGCGTGAGTATTAAAACTCAGTAGGTAGGCCCGAATAATATATTCCCAATGAACATTCTTTAAATAAATAAAACATTTATTTCAAGTTTTAAATACAATCTATAAATATAGAATTTTCTACATGTTTCATTTTGAAGGTAAACAAATCACAATCATAATCCATTGCCCTCAAGTTTTAAAATAAGGTGCAAGAGGAGGAAAGAAAAAGAGACCAAAAAGAGATCATTCATTTTTCATAAAAGTTTCAAAGAGAAGAGTGATTGTTCATTTAAAACATTTTTCTTGAAAAGATATTTAGCAACCACACATTTACAATTTTACAAGAGAACACCAAAACTAAGAACAATGGGTATCACTACATATAGCGAGGGCAATGATACTAACTATACTAGTGTTAAAGGAACATGGGAAAACCTAGGAACTCAGAGGAAGACCAGAAAATACTATACATGTGACTCATCCTGAAGGCATGCCCTACTCAATGACGTCATAACGCCCTAACACCCGACCATCTCCCTACCTGGCCTGGTCGAGGGGCCCAATCCCATAGCAATAAAGACAAACCATCCCTCTACTATGGGGCACTAGCAGTACATACCTTAACTAGTGTAGTAATCATTCTCAGTAAACCTCTTTTCTATGCTATATTCCCATGTATATTTCACAAAGGGGTGTGCCATGCAATTCAAATAACAAGCCACATATATATAATTGAACACGCCAAACAATTTATCACTACCTCGGCCACCTCAGGGGTAGTCTTTTCCTTAATGTAATGATTATACAAGGAAGGTCCCATAACGAGGACTCTCCCATATCATGATCGAACGATGAGGAAAGAGACCCAACCCAAGAGGGGTTTTCCCCAAATAACCAATAAAAAGTTCCAACTAAGCCTTTACCTATGAAACACTCTAACATTTGACAAATCATTTAGAAAACCATTTCCTGAGAAAATCCAAACATCATTTTACATAAACCTGGACAAATGGGCCTGAAACAATCATTTAACAGTAAACCATTTCTAAATGAAGCAACACATGCCATTACTTTGAAAACCAGACGCACTTAGAAACCATTTAAGAAATTCAATTCACCACTTTAAATCCGAAGCGCATTTGCAAGGGCCAAAGGGGAATTTCATCAAACACTTAGTAAGAACATTTAATAAAACAACTTCATGCAATTCAAATCAAAGGGTCTTAATTTATTTTAGAACAAGAAACTATTCTTAAATCCCTAATTTACTGACAAGAATTTAATAAAAGTAAGAAAAACAAAAAATCAACAATTATTTAATTTAAAGGATAATGCATAGGGAAACCTACCTCAAAGAAGGAAGCGGACCAAGCCGAGACACTTCGAATCTTGAAGCTTCCGACTAAAAACGCCCACACTAGCACACACATACATTCTCATACGTATATAATATACCCTTAATCCGTTGAACATATTCCCCACGCCATGAGGGAATATGTGCAGGGAAGATTTATATATATACATATACACATACGTACCTATGTATGTGTGTGTGCACCACCAAGGAGCCACCCAAGCTCTAATTAATTAACCTAGAGGAACCAAAATCATTTTAAAAAAATAGGAACCCTTTAGGAAAACAATTTTTCAAGGGAGCACCAATTTAAAGCATCACCTTCCTATGATGACACCCCCATGTGTGCACCTAATGCACCCATGGGTGTGTCAACATCTAGTGACACACCAAACATTCCAAGAGACACAAAAAAATCATTTTTAAAAATAATTTACCATTAACTAATCAATTCATGAAACTCCTTTGTAAAAACTCACTATCAACGCATTCACATCTCAAGTGCCTTTGAAAACAAATTTCGCACATTTTGAAAAGTCCTAAAAACACTTCCAAGAAGTACCCTAAATAAGCACACATGAAAACATAACCATATCATTTAAGAAATCATCTTTCACCATATACTCATGTCAGAACACTTTCAAAATATATTTTTCACCCCCGAATGCATTTACCAAAGGCAATTTAAAAACCATTTTTTTAAACAACGTGAAATCTCCACTTCACTAAGAATTGCCAAACATCATACTCTTTTCCACACATACACCAAAACCATTACAAAACACACTTCCCATTTCTTGAAAAATTCATAAAATAATTTCATAACACAATTATCACCACACAATAAATCCATGGAACACATTTATAAATCCACACAAGCATATTAAGAACATCTAAATAAAATAATCCATGGAAACACTTACCGATTGAGTGAAAATTCAACAAAACCTCACCAGAAGGGAGGACAACACCCCACAATGATATACAATCCCTAAAACCCCAAGAAAACAATTCACACACCAACCAGGGATTTAGGGTCCGACCAAAATGAAGAAAACCACAAAAATTAATAAAACAAACACTACAGTTGGAGTAGGGAGGACACCAGTAAGGTAGGGGGGTCAGCTGTTCGAGTTGCGTGTGCCCAGAAGGTGTGCCGGAGGGCCGCTCATTGTTGGAGGGGAGGCTGGATCACGGTTGCTGGGGGACGAGGGCAGAGGGAGTTGGCGAGGGTCGAGTGCAATGATGCATACTAGAGCATGGAAGGCCAGAGGCCAGCTACTAGCTTGGGAAAGACCGACATGAGGCAGGGAGAGAGGGAGGTGGTGTGAAAGCGGGAGTCGGCGGTGGAGGGCCTGGGCATGAGTGGGAGGCCGAGGGCCTAGGCGAGCCGAAGGGGGCGAGCAGGGAGGTGGGTCGGTGCAAGGAGAATGGAGGGCCTGGGAGCAGCGAGATCGCGTAGGGAGGGAGGTTCAGTGCGCAGGAAAAAATGTGGAGGGGAATGGGGGTTGTGCCGGGTAATTAGGGTTAGGACTAGTTTTTTTTTTTCATTTTAATAAAATAATAATAATAATAATAATAATAATAAGATAAATAAAAATAATTATAAATAATAATAATAACATAAATAATAATAATATAAAACCAATAATAATAATAACAATAACAACAACAACAACAACAACAACAATAATACTAATAATAATAAAACTAAAAATAACAATAATAAGAATAATAATAATATTATTAATATAATAATAAAATTTTTAATGTTAATAATAGTAAAAAAATAATAACAATCAAATCATAACACCTTAGTAATATTACTATAATTAATTAAATAATAACGTTATTGTTAATACAATTTAAAAATTTAAACCGTTTTCTTTAACTTATTCTGAAAAACGACCAACTACGCACTTGCCGCATGGCTTAATAACCCGCGTGGAAGCTGAACACCTCATTCCAGTCCACTTGGGTACCTATGTAAGTACCAGGGCGACCACACGATTACCGCTAACCGTGCGGTGCCTGTGCACCGGTCTGAAACCCACCAAAATCATCAAATGATAAAAAATTTAAGTTGGTACTCGACCCGGACCTTGGTGCGAGATCCTGAAGCCAATAATTATTAAAATAAATAATTAATTTTTAAAAAAATGGATGTGTAAATTCTCCCCACCACAGACACTTTCTGCCCCCAGAAATTCACCCAGCTGAACACTAGACAAAAAAAGAAACCATGCCCGGTTGAAACCGAAAGAAACCACAACACAGAAGAATGGGAGAACATGAGAGGGTTCTCCCAACCACAATAACTCAGATATCGTGTAAATTTAACACCTAACCATAACACCTCGAGAAGGGGGGGGGGGCGACATGAGAACTCTCAACCGAAACAAACTAACTTCTAATACACAAGAGAAACAACACCTCCGCTGAAACTTAGAACTTTCGAACCATACCCAAAACCCCCAATAGTAGAGAAAAACCTCCGAGTGGAATGTAACCCAAGCAATAAAACTGAGCATAACTATAAGCCTTGACTCCTTCGTAGGAACTTATATCTCCAAATAAACACAGCTAAACCAGGACTAACCCATACAAGGGCCAAACCCACTTCTAAGAAAAGTGCATGATTCAAAAAACCATGATCAGACAAACAAAACTATTTGGATTATAATATAATGATTCCATCATAACTTCACGACCAAACAATGAAATTAAAACAATGTCAAAACATTAGTAGTAGAAAACAAGAATACAATGACTTTAAATGTTCCCCCACCAATACGGAACACGAAACCTGGACCAAGGCTTCACACCCCTAGAAACTCCTGACTGTGCGTGAGATTCACCCCAAGACCTATGGTTGGGGCTCTAATGGATGAAGCATCTTCTACCTCATAGTCAGGCACTAGAATTACTCTGGTCACAATGTCTTCTTCAGGTGACGCTTCCTGCAAAACTTTTCTAGATGACCCAGGCACCCGCAACGATGACACGTCTTTGGAGGGATGCGACCTGATAGTTTTACATGCCCGAACCAGCCAAACTGGTGGCCCACCACTGAATGGTCCGATGAACTGGAAGAAAAAACCACTATAGAGTACTCTTTAGAAACAAGTTTCTTTGGCACACCCTGCTCGTCAGATAGAGAACCTTCATGAGCAACTGGGTACGCTGGATTTCCAACCATCTTTGCTCCGAAGACCAACTCATCTAAAAACGACTCATCCAACAACTTCTCAAAATGATGGTCCCTAGAAGGGAGGAACTTCTCCTTGATATCTGGATGAAGACCCCCGATGAAGAGGGAAGTCTTTATCGATTCTTGCGACACTACTTCCGAAGAAAATGACACAAGCTCCATGAAATGGTCAACATATTCCTTCACCGTCTGTTGGCATTGTTGAATATGCATGAGCAATTCCCTTTTCTTCATCTTCACTTCTTAAGGTATAAAACATTGGAAAAAGATGAATTTAAAAATATCCCACGTCATCCCAACTTGCATCGATGGTGGGGAAAGAAAATCCCATTCATCTAAATCCAGACCCTCAAATAATCCCAGGACAGCTCGAACTCTAACATACTGGAGTTCCCAACATCCTAAAATCACACTAGACCTCTTCAAACCACATAACTACCTTTAATGAGACCCGATCACTATTAAGTATAGACAATGTCCGTGAAGGACCAAAAACTGGGCATGACTTATCAAAAACCTTGGGGGACCTTTTTGGGTGGAATTTTCTGAACATCATATAAAACACAAATCCAAAACCAATATGAAACCGAAGAAACATCAATAAAAGCACTTTCATCCAAAAACAGCCAGCTCAATAACCAAAAAAATACAAACACAACACAAAATTTCATTTTCCATTTTAGATTTCAAAACCACCTTCTTTCAAGGCCACTTTCCAAATACCAAACCCACTTTTCAAACCAAATTAAATTTTCCAAAAATCATTTCCCTTTTTCATTCTCAAAACACACTTACATCAATAAAAACCAAAACAAAACCCAACTTACAACAAACTATCAGGATGAGGAACTAGCAATTACGCTTAACTTGGAGACATGGTAGTGATACATGCCCCAAGTAAGCAGAAATGACTAGGAGAATCTCAACCATGAAATCAGACTCCACATGGGTCACTACTCCTTGTGAGGTCAAGAAGTAACATCGGCTTGCCTCTATTGTCATCCCTCAATCCAAAACAAATCAAAATGAGACATGGAATCAATTCCCGGACTACCCCTGGCTACTCGAGGTTTGGAATAGGCAAGGGTTCATGACATCCTCCTTGTACCTACCTATCAAGTCCCGACAATCCTAATCTCTATCTACCAGACATCCCAAATAACAAGGGCCTCCTGTGATACCATTTTTTCACGAACCAACCTGGGTCAACCTTGAACTGGTCACCCGAGCCGGCCCACGACATGGACCGAGGGGCGTTCTTGATCCCCACGGGCTGGAAACTAGTGCCGGGCATCAAAACTAAACAAGTGTGAATGATTTGGCCCATAAAGATAAATAAATAAACCAGAATAAATAGAACCAAGCAAGATAAATATACGATAGGAAAAGAAATAATGACCAAGACACGACTAACCTATCAATATCTAAAACTCCACATAACCCCATGGGTTACTCTCCAGTACTGAACCAAAAGTCGCTCAAAGTGATCCAAACTAGAACTGGGGCCTGCAGGTGAAACTAAAAATAAGAAAAATAGTATAGGCGTGAGTATTAAAACTCAGCAGGTAGGCCCGACTAATCTATTCCCAATGCACATTATTTAAATAAAGAAAAATTGATTTCAGGTTTAAATATAATATATAAATATATAATTTTCTACATGTTTCATTTTTAAGGTAAAAAAATCACAATCATAATCCATTGACCTCAAGTTTTAAAATAAGGTGCAAGAGGAGGAAAGAAAAGGAGACCAAAAAGAGATCATTAATTTTTCATGAAAGTGTAAAAGAGAAGAGTGATTGTTCGTTTAAAAAATTTTTCTTGAAAAGATCTTTAGCAACCACACATTTACAATTTTACAATAGAACACCAAAACTAATAACAATGGGTGTCACTACATACAGGGAGGGAAATGGTACTAACTGTACTAGTGTTAAAGGAACACGGGAAAACCTAGGAACTCAGAGGAAGACCAAAACATACTATACATGTGACTCATCCTGAAGGCATGCCCTACTAAATTATGTCATAACGCCATAACGCCTGACCTTCTCCCTACCTGGCCTGGTCGAGGGGCCCAATCCCATATCAATAAAAACAAACCATCCCTCTGCTATGGGGCACTAGCAGTACATACCCTAACTAGTGCATAAATCATTCTCGGTAAACCTCTTTGCTATGCCATATTCCCATGTATATTTCAAAAAGGGGTATGCCATACAATTCAAATAACAAGACACATATATATAACTGAACACTCCAAACAACTCAGCACCACCCCGACAACCTCAAGGGTAGTCTTTTCCTTAATGTAATAATTATACAAGGAAGGTTCAATACCAAGGACTCTCCCATCTAATGATCGAACTATGATGCAAGAGACCCAACCTAAGAGGGGTTTTCCACAAATAACCATTCAAAAGTTCTAACCCGGCCTTTACCTATGAAACACTCTAACATTTGTAAAATCATTTAGAAAACCATTTAATGAGCGAAGCCAAACTTTATTTTACATAAACCTGGCCAAACGGGCCTAAAATAATCATTTAACACTAAATCATTTTCAAATGAAGCAACACACGCCATTACTTTGAAAACCAGATGCACTTAGAAACCCATTTAAGAAACTCAATTCACAACTTTAAATCCGAAGCGCATTTTCAAGGGCAAAAGGGGAATTTCATCAAACACTTAGTAAGAACATTTAATAAAACAAATTCATGCAATTCAAATGAAAGGGTCTTACTTTATTTCATAACAAGAAACTATTCTTAAATACCTAAGTTACTAACAAGCATTTAATAAAAGTGCTAAAAACAAGAAATCAATAATTCTTTAATTTAAAGGCTAATGCATAGGGAAAACTACCTCAAAGGAATCAAACCAAGCTGAGACACTTCAACTCTTGAAACTTCTAACAAAAAACACCCACACTAGCACACACATACATTATCATACGTATATATATATACCCTTAATCCTTTGAACATATTCCCCGCGCCATGAGGGAATATGTGCAGAGAAGATATATATATATATACATATACACATACGTACCTATGTATGTGTGTGTGAACCACCAAGGAGGCACCCAAGCTCTAATTAATTAACCTAGAGGAACCAAAATCATTTGAAAAAAATAAGAACCCTTTAGGAAAACAAGTTTATAAGAGAACACCAATTTAAAGCATCACCTTCTTTTGATGAAACCCCCATGTGTGCACATAATGCACCCATGGGTGTCTCAACATCTAGTGACACACCAAACATTCCAAGATACAAAAAAACCATTTTTCAAAATCATTTACCATTAACTAATAAATTCATGAAACTCCTTTGTAAAAAATCACTATCAATGAATTCACATCTCAAGTGCCTTTGAAAACACATTTCACACATTTTTAAAAGTCCTAAAAACACTTCCAAGAAGTACCCTAAAGAAGCACACATGAAAACATAACCATATCATTTAAGAAATACTCTTTCACCATATACTCATGTCAGAACACTTTTGAAATATATTTTTTACCCCCGAATGCATTTACCAAAGGCAATTTAAAAACCATTTTTTTCCAAACAACGTGAAATCTCTACTTCACTAAGCATTTCCAAACATCCTACTCTTTTCCACACACACACCAAAACCATTACAAAACACACTTCACATTTCTTGAAAAATTCATAAAATAATTTCATAACATAATTATCACCACACAATAAATCCATGGAACACATTTATAAATCTACAAAAGCATATTAAGAACATCTAAATAAAATAAGCCACAGAAACACTTACCGATTGAGTGAAAATGCAACAAAACCTCATTGGAAGGGAGGAAAACACCCCGCAATGATCCGAAATCCCTAAAACCCCAAGAAAATGAGTTACGCACCAACCGGGGATTTAGGGTCTGGCTAAAATGAAGAAAACCACAAAAATTAATAAAAAAACACTACGACTGGAGCGAGGAGGATGCCGGTAAGGTAGGGGGTCGGCTATCCGAGTTGTGCGCGCCCGAAAGGTGTAATGGAGGGCCGCTCGTTGATGGAGGGGAGGCTGGATCATGGCTGCTGGGGGACGAGGGTAGAGGGAGATGGCGAGGGTCGAGTGCACTGCTGCCTGCTGGAGCATGGAAGGCTGGAGGCCGGCTGCTGGCTCAAGCAAGACCGGCATGAGGTAGGGAGCAAGGGAGGTGGTGTACGAGCGGTAGTCGACGACGGAGGGCCTGGGCATGAGCGGGAGGCCGAGGGCCTGGGCGAGTCAAAGGGGGCGAGCAGGGAGGTGGGTTGGCGCAAGGCGAATGGAGGGCCTAGGAGTGGTGGGATCGCGTAGGGAGGGAGGTTCAGTGCGCAGGAAAAAACACAGAGGGGAAAGGGGGCTGCGCCGAGTAATGAGGGTTAGGACTAGTTTTTTTTTTCATTTTAATAAAATAACAATAATTATAATAATAAAACTAATAATAATAATAATAAGATAAATAACAATAATTATAAATAATAAGAATAACATAAATAACAATAATATAAAACCAATAATAATAAGAATAACAACAACAACAACAACAACAACAACAACAATACTAATAATAATAAAACTAAAAATAACAATAATAAGAATAATAATAATATCATTCATACAGTAATAATAATTTTAACGATAATAATAGTAAAAAAATAATAACAATAAAACCATAAAACCTTAGTAATATTACTATCATTAATTAAATAATAATGTTATAGTTAATAAAATTTAAACATTTAAACCGTTTTATTTATCTTATTCTGAAAACCGGCCAACTGTGCTCGCCACATGGCTTAATAACCCACACGCAAGCTACACACCTCATTCCATACCACTTGGGTACCTACGCAAGTACCGGGGCAACCACACTGTTACTTCTAACCATGCGGTGCCCGTGCACCGGTCTGAAACCCACCAAAATCATCAAACGATAAAAATTTTAAGTTGGTACCCGGCCCGGACCTTGGTGCGAGATCCCGGAGCCAAGAATTATTAAAATAAAGAATTAATTTAAAAAAAACAGATGTGACCTAACAGATACAATAAAAGCTATATTAAGTCAAATATATATTTTATATTTAAAAAAATGTGATTTTAATTTAATTTAATTTATTTTTTAAATCCATTATGAATCCTCCAAGACATATAATATATTTTATGATTTTAAATTCATTTCTTTAAGAGTGTGACTCACCTTCACATAAGCAAGGGAAATATTTTAAAAATTTCATAACTTTGCCTTATAAAATAATTTAAAACACTCCCTTTTTCATAACCATAGGAAAAAACCATGGTATGTTTTGTGGTTTTGAATATTTTATTATGAAGTGTACAAAACCAAGATAATAAATAAATCCCCATAATTTCCTATATAAACTCACCCAAGCTCCCATTTCTCTTCACTAAAACTCATTAAATCTCATACACACTCTTATCTCTACTACCTAGAGTCCTACCAAGGATCCCCAAGTTCCCAAGAATCCTATCCCAAGCCTTTGGAGTCACACATCCAAGTAAGGGATTTCTCTTCTCTCCTTTAAATTCAGAAACCTTCATTGATATTAAATATTTTAATTTAAATTGCTTGTGTTTCATTAATTTTTAATCATTACCTTAATTTCCAATTGATGTTATTTTAATGAGGTATCATTTATCCTCCCCCTCATTTGAGCCCTTACCTAATCCGTTAGTATGACAAAATTCTGCAAGGTATTTCTCACTTCTCATTTCCATTAAAGTACTTATTTTATATTATGCTTCTTAAATACCATTTTAATATGTTGGGATATGATGTTACATGATTCAATTACTTTCCATTTTATGTATAAATGATTATATCTTCATTTCACTCTCATCAATCCCCCTATTACCCTTTATGTACACCCGTTACCATGCCAAAATTTCATAAGGGTTCTTTTTCTTTATCCTCTTACTTCAAGACTCTTTATTATGTTATACCTTATATTTCAAATTAATTATGTTGGGGAATGTCCTTAAACGTCCATATTACTTTCCATTTCATGCCTAAATCATTATATACCCCTTTCTCTCTCATCAATCCATTTTATGAATTTCTATATGACGTCGTTATGCTGCCGAAATTACACTGTGATTTTACCATGCTAAAATCATTGTATAGTGAATACCATACCCATTTATCTATAAAGGGTATTCACCTTTATTAACATATACTTATTTATTTTGGATCCATATTTATGTATTCCACATTTACTTTATCATTGAATAAACTATGATTATTAATGGATCCATGTTGTATGATCTATGTGGCACACTCAAGCATGAAAATTAAATAACTATGAAGGGTGCACATTGATAGCACTCCAATGCATTGGGTAATATTTAGTATCATGATACATCTTTTTCAATGAGATTTGACTCATTATCCTCCATGTGAAATGAGTTTGACTCATGCTCCTTGATGTTCAATGAGATTTAACTCATGCTCCCCCATATGCAATGAGCTTTGAATCATGCTCCTTCATGTGAAATAAGCCTTGTATCATGATAATATCATGTTGTATGTTGTTTCTAAATTTCCCATGTTATTATTATCATACTATATCATGAAAATATTATTCATGTTCCTTTTATGTTCCATTGATATTCCTATTGTATAACATGTATTGTATTCCTCATGTTATGCATTATTTAGTTTCGTACTAGGCTTTATAGCTCACCCCTTTCTTATGTATGTCCTCAGGTTATCACATGCAATGTTAAGTTTGAAGGAATTTTGTGGTCATGTAAAATAAGTTTTCAATAAAGATGTTGCTTTTCATGTTTTAAGTTGTTATTTAATGTACCTAATTTCCCAAAGACACTAGACCTATTGATCTTATGAGTTTTATTAAGTGAAATTTTATGTAATAGATCATGTTTAAATATGAAATGAAGAGAAGGATTTTTTATAGTTGGTATCAAAGTATAGGTTTAGTTGTTTTGGGGTTAATATTAGAAAACCCTAGTGAAAATCCTTCGGGATAATACTAAGTGTAAGAAAGCATCCCTAATTTTTTTGTAAGTATAGAGTAAGTGGTTTATCAAGAAAATACATCACTATCTATATACTATAAGTGGATGTGGTTTTGAAATAGATGTAAATAAGAGTAACAACTCTGACAAGGTGTTTTGGGCTTGACTCAGGGGAACCTAGTACATGACAACGGGCCATACTGCACACCTAGTTTGACACTCCTGGGAGATATGATTTGGTAAATTCATAATCTCATTACAAACCATTATTAAGGGAACAAAAAAATACCCATAAGAATATATATTAGGAAGTAGATCATGGATAACATAAACTAAATATTAGAAACTCATAAGTTAAGGAGACAAATGTACATTAAGTTATCCTTTTAATGTCATTGAATTACCCTTTATATGTTTAACTGTCTAAGATACCCATCACTAATTTTCCTTTTATTCCAGATAATGGAAAGAAATAGGAAGAATCGTGCTAAACAATGATGTGAAGGGCAGTGTGAGGATTTCCCCATTGAGATGCCCAATCTGATGGGAGTTGGAGTCAAAATTTTTTCCACAATACTCTCTCAGTTAACCCAAGTTTTGAATAGAAACCTGGACCAAGAGGAGTGACCAACCCCCCCTAATAGAGAGCAATCCTCAGCCTAGAGCTTCATGAGACAAAGTTCTCCTACTTTTAGTGGATCATTCTATCCCTTAATCATAGAGAAATGGATTAATTCCATTGAAAATATCTTCTCTATCCTTCAATGTTCCAAACAAGAGAAGTTTATTCTAGATGTTTATCATATAGAGGGTGAAGCTAATCAGTGGTGGACATTGATCAAGAATACAAATCCCTAGGAAGAGATTTAATTAATGGAGTGGAAGGAATTCCAAAAAATGTTTTTCAATAAATATTTTCCCCACACCCTCTGTCTTAATATGGAAATAGATTTCCTTACACTCAAGAAAAAGGATGAAAAATATTTTGGGGAATATGAGGGAAACTGCAAAAGACTTGCACAATACGTCTCTAGTTTTTTCATTACCCTCGAATGTAAGGTTGACCACTTCTTTGGTGGGCTAAATCATAGCCTACGAAAAGCCTTGGTAGTCCTTGACTTTGATAGCTATGAGGAAATTGTACGATGTGACCTAAAATTTTCAATGGAGATTGATGAATCTTAGAGGTATCATGGGGATAAGAAGTGGAAAGTAGAATTTAATTCTGGTGGTCCGATGGATAAATCCAATGGTGATAAGAAATTCCAGCACCCCACTTGTCAAAGGTGCAGAAAGAAGCACCTCATAAATTTCCTAAGGGGATCAAGGAAATGCTTTAGGTGCGGAAGAGAATGGAAACTAGACAATTATTTTCAATAGGAGAAACCCACCAATGTGACATAGTAAAGGAATGCTCCAATTTACCCTCAACACATCATTTATTACAACAACTGCATGGAACTAGGACACTTTGTGAACTAGTTCCCTAAGACAAGGGTTTTCTGAGAAAACCAACAACCTGCAAGGAAGAAAGGGAGAGTTTTTTCCATCACTACAACTGAATTGAATCCTGAAGATGAAGTGGTGATAGGTACACTAGTTATTCATTCAAGAATAGTGAATGTAATTTTGATTCTAGTTCTACACATTTGTTTATATCATGAAAGTTTAGTAGAACTATTCAAACACCACCAAAAATCATGGAAGTAGAGATGTTGGTAAAAATGGAAAATGGGGAAATTATTTCATCCCATGTATATAACTCCCCCCTATCACAATTTGTGGATCAAAATTCCTAGATAATCTTTTCATACTTCCCTTGGTGGAATTTGATGCAATTTTAGGCATAAATTATCTTTCCATATATAAATCCAACATAAATTACCATGAGAGTGAAATCACTCTCCATATGGTAAATCAACCCCCAATTATATACAAGTGCACGGAGGAGGATGAATCTTATATAGAACCATCATCTTAAGCATGAATATTTTTTTTTATGAGAAATCATATCTTTCTAAAATGATTGATTATAAGGAATAAACCATCCTCAAAGGAATTCCTATTATGAGGGAATTCACTGATGTGTTTCCCAAGGAGTTTCCTAGTTTTCTTCCTAGCCGAGAGGTTAAATTTTTGATCAAAATTATACCTGGGGCGTTTCCAATATCCAAGACTTTATATAGGATGGTTGTTTTGGAAATTGAGGATCCAAATAAATAACTATAGGAGAATATGGGTAAAGGGTCTATACACCCAAGTGCTTCACCATGGGGTGCACCAGTCCTCTTCGTCAATAAGAATGGGTCAATGTGCCTTTGCATTGATTATCGTGAGCTCAATAAAATCTCGATAAAGAACAAGTATCATTTTCTATGAATTTATGACTTGTTTGATCATCTATGTGGAGTATAATAATTATCTAAGGTGGATCTTCTATTGGGATATTACCAAGTAAGGTTGAAGAAGGAGGATATCCCTAAGACTGCTTTTTGTACAAGGTATGGGTATTATGAGTTCATAGTGATTCCATTTGGACTCACTAATGCTCCAACAATCTTCATAGACTTGATGAATATAGTCTTTATAAATTAGCTAGAAAAATTTATTGTAGTCTTTATAGAAGATATTCTAATATACTTAAAAACCAAGGAGGAGCATGAGGAGAATCTAACCATTGTGCTTAAGACCTTGTGAAAGGATAATCTCTATGAAAAGTACAACAAGTGTGAGTTATGGTTGAAGGAAGTCTCATTCTTAGGGAACATCATCACAAGCAATGAGATATCTATGGATCCTTCCAATAAAAAAGAAATTGAGGGATGTCTAAGGCTAAAATCTATGATAGATATCTATAAATTACTTGGGTTAGAAAGATATTATCACCAATTTGTGAGAAATTTCTCACGATTGTCAAACCCTCTTACCAAGCTAACTCAGAAGGGAGTCAAATTTTCTTAGAATGATGAATTTGAAGAAAGCTTCATGGAGTTTAAAAGGATTCTTGTTACTGCCCTTGCGCTCACACTACCCACAAGTGGGAAACTTTTCATGATTTTTAGTGATGCTTAAAAGAATGGACTGGGATGTGTGTTGATGAAAAATGACAAAGACATTGCCTATGCCTCAAGGTAATTGAAAATTCAAGAGAAAAACTATACCATTCATGATATGAAGTTAGCAGCTGTGATATTTTCATTAAAAATATTGTGGCATTATCTCTTTGGGGAGAAATGTGAAATATATATGGATAAAAAAAGTTTCAAATATATATTCACACAAAAAGAACTAAATATGCATCAATGAAGATGATTAGAGATCATTAAGGATTACAAATTCTCAATACAGTACCATCCTGGGAAAGAAAACAAGGTGGAATATGCTCTAAGTAGAAAGAACCCATCAATTCTATCATTGTTGAGAATCGAGAAGGATACAATCTTCTTAGACTTGAAGAAGATAGACATGAGAATCATAAAGAAATAAATATCATCAATCCTTTAACAAATGATTTCTCAACCTTTTTTTTGGAAAGGATAAAGGATGCTCAAAAAAATGATGCGAGAATTCAGAAGAACGTGGAAAATATCAAAAAAGAGAAATCCTTGGAGTTCAATGTTAATGAAGAAGTAATTTTGATATTTGGGTCAAGACTATGTGTTCCATCAAATCCTGAGTTAAAAAAATATCTTTTAGATGATTTATATAGTCTTACTTTCTCTATTTACCTAGGAAACACAAAGATGTATCAAGATCTATAGGATCACTATTGGTGGGATAAAATGAAGAAGGAGATCACTGAATATACATCAAAGTATATGGTATGTCAATAGGTAAAGGTTTAAAGGAATAAGTGTTGAGATGGTATGTGGAGTATGATATACTCTATAATACCAAATGTAGGATTGAAATAATATAGATACTGAATGAAGTATCTAATAATGCTAAAAATACAAGAGGGGGTGGGGTGAATTGTATACTTTAAAAAATTCCTTTGTAACTTTTTAAAGATGATTATGTTTAACAAGGTTAGACAAGGATAATTAACAATACCTCTAGATCTACACACTTACTAGATTCTGAAAATATGATTCCGAGAAAGTGATTCTGGAAAAGATGGTTCCGGAAAACGAAACTTAATGAAAGTTTAAAAAGATAAATATTCTACCTTAAAGCATATAGAATCTTACTGAATCAGACTGGACAAGTATAATGAAGTATAATATAGTCATACTTTCCTCAATAATAAAAAATACAGTGGAAAACTTGTAACAAAACAAGTAACAAGTAGTAAATATTTTAACCCAAAGAGAAGGGTATCCAACAACCTTGGATAAAGGTCCCTTGATTTATACTTTCAAGAAATTATATCTTACCCACCCCAGGGTAAGCCCTCGATATGAAGATCAGAGTCTGTCTTGCTATCCCCGCAAGCCCTCAACTTTAAGGTAGTCGACACCTATGTCTTCCTCAGCAAGGAAGTCCTCAAACTTTAAGGTAGTCGACACCTCTGTCTTCCTATCCCTGTAAGTCCTCGAATGTACTCAACAAAATTCAGGGTCGCACGATGAAAATCTGAACAAGGTGTTCAGTATTCACTAAGCATGAGAGTCTCTCTCTATAAATTACTTTAACAGCATGTAATCTCTATAGTCATAGAATAGTTCATAAAATTTGTAAAAGTTTTGAGCTTGTTCAAAGGAGATCCTATTTATAGGCATATCACCAACGATCGACTCCCTCCTCCAACAGTCATATTTTTCCTTGAATTTCAGAGGGACCTATACACATGTCACTCAAACAATTGTTAGTTAGTAACTGAAAGCACGACATCGTTTTTTAATCAAAACATGAGTAAGAAAAAATATGGTTACATAACCAAAATCAAATATTTGGAATATAAGAAAATAAAAATTTGGAGTCTAACTAAAAACACATTCGGTGTCTATAATATAAAGATATTCAGATTCTGTTTTCTAAGGAATTCGGAACTTGAACTCTATAGAATTCCAGAGTCTAAATTTCAAGGAAATTCGGAATCTGAATTCACAAGAATTCAGAACATGAACTTAAAAAGTTCGGAGTCAGAGTTCATGAGAATTCAGAGTCAAAACTTTCAAAGTTCAGAGTAAGAATTCATGAGAATTTGGATTCTGAACTTACAATGTTCAGAGTCTGAATTTAGAGAACTTATAGTCAGAACTCAAAAGAGTTCGGAGTCTAAATTCAAAGAACTCAGAGTCAGAAATCATAAGAGTTCAGAGTCTGAATTCAGATAATTCGGAGTCTGAAATCAGATCCTGAAAACAGAATTCTCTTTATCTAAGTATTATATGATTCTGAGGTTTTAGATATGAAACTGAATTTTACACTTAGACAAGATAATTAACTATGAAAAACATGGCGAGGATAAATTTACATGGGGAAGGAAAATTCTCCT
Source organism: Viscum album (assembly GCA_963277665.1). NCBI lineage: Eukaryota > Viridiplantae > Streptophyta > Magnoliopsida > Santalales > Viscaceae > Viscum > Viscum album. The sequence continues at coordinate 533,694,502 of OY728121.1, read as the reverse complement.
TATGAAAGTAAAACATAGGGTAGAATGAAATTTTCCTTAAGATAAGGTGTTTGTGATTTTCAAAACAAGAAGGAATGGTAAAGTCATAAGGAAACCTTACTGACTCAAAAATCTACCCCAATTATGAAGGAATGGAAAATTCATAAGGAAAACCTTATTGACTCAATAATATCCTTCTTTTTGGAAAGCACAAACATCCTTACGAAAAATAATATAAGGAATTAGAAATTTTTTTTCTATACTTTGAGATAAAACTTATCTCCCGTTACACATGGACAATGATGAATACGAATAACTCACACTTAGGCTTTGGAACTCTAAGGATTGTATTCTAGATTTTCAGAATGAGATTTTTCATTATCTTGAGTACAGAAATCTCGGTAATGAAAAAACCCCCTTAGATAATCTCCCCCTTACTTAGGGATAATTATTCTTTACTTAGTATTCTTTTTCCTTTCTCCCCCTTTGTGATTTTCAAAAAGAATTTGGGGGAATGGAAAAGAAATTATGGTACCTGAAAGATTAGTACAACACATCCAAAAGACAAGCAACCAAAAATTTAATTATGATTAGAAAGAATTTGTACAAGGAAGAAAAGTACAACAAAAGATCAGATTGAAACAAAATTATCCTTCCTTTTCCTTCGGCATCAACTTCTTGAATATAGTCTTTAGATTTTTGATCTCCTTATGATCTTCCTCTACTCGCTTAAGAAGCTGATACTGATCCTCATCTCTCTTCTCTAAAGCCTGGACTCTTTCTTCTTGAGTCTTGAGAGCCTCTTCCGGAGCCTTCAGGACTTCTTCCTGCTTAACAAGATTTTATTCAATCTCAATCAAAAAATCTCTTTCTCTCTTCCATCTTTGGGCAACAGAATAAAATTTCCCATCTATATCCTTCACTTATTGAATCCGAGTATTCTGCTCAAGAGTTATCTTTTCTTCAAAACTGGTTGTAAGATCCTTGATCCTACCATCTTCTTTGTCAAAATCCTTTTTGACACCATCTTGGAATTCATCAAGTTCTCTTAAATCTTCTACTGTCTTCTTTGACCAACCAACCATTTTCTTGCAAGAACTTTTGTGGGAATCATAGTTAATGAAGAAATTCTTGAAATCAGCCTCAATATTTACACACTTATCCATCATGATGGATACTAAATTTGATTTCCGATTTAGTGTATGTTGAAGCATCTGACATCTAGAGTCTATGATTGGGAAAATCGGAATGGTGCCAACCAGCTTCTTCAAAGACTGCACAACAAAATCATGTCCTAGAGATGATGATTCCGAATCTGAGACTTTGCTTGGTGAGAATTATTTCTATAGCTCAACAGATTTCCTCTTTGAAGATCCAACAACTTCCTTCTTCTTTACAATAGATTTAGTAGGTGTATCAACAACCACCTGTTTACCCTTATCAGCTTTCAGAATGGATTCCTCATCCAGAGATTCATGTTCACTATCAGACAGCTGAAAAATTCTATCTTCATCTATTTTCTACTTCTCAGCTCCTACCTCATCATATTCAGGATGAATAAAATGACGATTATAACTTTCTTCCTCAGATAGATTATTCACTTCATCTTCAACCTTGTCATCTAACCCAGGAGTAGTAAGCTTCAAAGATTCGGCTTGAGAAGTTTGGATTGACAATTTCTTTGATGGGATTTCCTTCTCATGAAAGTATTATACTTGCTTAATCAAATCAGCTGTGTCATAACTACTTTTAGCTTCTTCCACTTCTTCCACAAATTTTTCTACTTCTATTTCTTGGGCTTTTTTTGGAGTGAGAAATTTCATACCTGGAGTCTCAGGTAAGGGTTTTACTAGGAAGGATTCTGGTATCGTAATTTGTTCGGAAGCTTTTTCTGTATCCCTCAGAAGGGATTGCACAATCTCAGTCTCAGACATCTTTTTCTTTAACTTCTTTTCTTTAGCTTGCTTCTCAAGCTCATCAGCTATCTTTTCTTTTAAAGCCTTAGCTTCTGCAAGATCCAAACCAAACTGTGGCTCTCCTTCCTTTCAGTTTTTCTCATCTTCCCTCCATTTTTCTACAACCTCATCTGGGTATGATTTTTTCTTCTTAGGTTTAGGAGGTGCGGATTGAGCTTCTTTAGCTTTTTGGGTTTTCTCTTCTTCTTCTACTTTCTTAAACTTTCTCTTCTTTACTGCCTTTTTGGATGGTTCATCCATTTCTTGTTTTTTTGGAACAGCTTCAGTTTCCTCCTCCAGTAGGTCATAAAATTCTCCGGAGTCTTTAGAAAATCCAATGTACATCATTTTCAGTGTATCATCACTAACTAGAATAACTTTACAGTTCCTGGGCTTCGAGCTACAAGGGATTTTAAAAGATTCTAGACAACGAACAATTAACTTTGATAGAGTAGCCGAGTACATGATAATCTGAGCCTTATTCTCGATTGTAATCAGAATATACTTAACCAAATTGACCTTCCTCAGGTTCACCAGAAAATCTAGGATGTACATATCACTCTTCTTCAATGTTTCCTTGTAACCTTTTCTCAGAGTGATAAATACTTGAACCCATAATTCAAGGATCCAATTATTTATATAGAGGTGAGTAATCTTCAGATTCTTGACATCAGTAAGACTGAGGAACTTCATAGATTTTACCTTTTCAAAGCTTCCTTTGACATTCGAAATCTTGTGGGAACAAAATTTAGCTTCTCCTTCGTATGGAACACCAACTAAGCTGACTGCCTTAGTATACAAAAGATCATAGGTCTTTCCATATCTTTTGAAGGAAAACTTCTCTCTGCCTTCTTCCTTAAAGAAACTGACTAATTCATAAAACTTTATCAGTATATCTGGATAATCTAAGTCTCGATCCCCTAACTTCGATATGGAAACACTCTCCCATACATTCAACTTAATGTTCTTTGAAATAATAGAATCATACTTGTTGAATAAGTTCAGATGCACCAACCTTTCTCTATACACCTGCCACTCCGAAATTGGATTGACAGTAGACATATATTTCTGATAGGATTCTTCTACAGACATTCAGAATTGAGAAAACTCTGATAAGTTTAGAATGAGATTAAGTATAGGTTCAGAACTTCAACACGTGAGAGCTTGAGATCAATGCGGGACAACCCTTCGGGGGTCCTTTATATAGGCGTTGGAAGTGACGATTCATCTTTAAAACTCAATCCAATGGCTGAAAATCCTTATGATCAGATCTGACAGTTGTTATGATAGATGCTAGGAAAACTTGATAGAATCCGATATTTTGAGGTTTTTGAGAAAAAAATTCAGATTTAAGGAAAAAAGAATCCTATTTTTTTTAAAACCAAATGAAAATACCAGCAAGTAAATGATGATTATGAAAACTTAATAAAGGAAACATACCTTTTGGATTTCTAGGAAGATTATTTGTATTGAGGGAAAAATTTTCTTGAAGAACTTTAGATTCTGAAAAATTTGATTACGAAAAAAAATTTGAAAACGGAAAACTTCATTACGAAAAATTTGAGTACGAAAATCTTCATTACAAAAATTTTGAATACGAAAATATTCATTATGAAATATTTGAGTACATAAATCTCCATTATGAAAATTTTGAGTACGAAAATATTCATTACGAAAATTTTGAAAACTGACTATGAAAATTTTCTTTATGAAAAATTTTGAAAAACTGACTACGAAAATTTTCATTATGAATTTTTTTGAAAAACTGACTACAAAAACTTTTATTAAGAAATTTTTTTAAAACTGACTATGAAAATTTTCATTACGGATTTTTTTGAAAAAAAACTAACTACAAAATTTTTTATTTAACTAATAATAAAATGTACTCCCCCTATGAAAAAGAGTTTATTACTGTATGGAGATTGATTTCAACAGAAAGTTAATAAAGATTATTTCCTTACGGTTATCATTCCTAAATTCTGTTTAATGTATTAAAATCTATTGGAGGGTAAAGATTTTGTGAAAATATCAGTAAGTTGATCTTGAGTTCTGATAAATTGAAGAATGATATCTCCTTTTTGTGTGTGATCCCTAAGAAAGTGATGCCTAATATCGATGTGTTTTTCATGAGAGTTATGTGTAGGGTTTTTACTTAGGGAAATGGAACTATTATTATCACACAAAATTTGTGTTTTGGTAAAACTCATACCATAGTCTGTGAGTGTGTGTTGCATCCACAATACTTGAGCACAACAACTTCCAGCTGCTACAAATTCAGCTTCAGTAGTGGAAAGTGCTATTGAGTGTTTCTTCTTGCATGAACAAGAAACTAATGAATCTCCTAATAAATTACAAGTTCTAGATGTACTTTTTCTATCCATTCTACATCCACCAAAGTCATCATCTGAAAAACGTTTTAGAATAAAATCATTTACAGAAGTATAAAAGAGTCCTAAATCTATGGTTCCCTTTAAGTAGCGAAAAATTATTTTCACTGCCTTTAAATGAGATTCCTTAGTATTGGATTGATATCTTTCACATAAGCATACTGAAAACATTAAGTCTGGATGACTAGCTGTCAAGTATAGTAGACTTCCCATCATACCTCTAAAATATTTTTGATCTACTAGTTTCCCAGCTTCATCAAGATCTAGTGTGTTTGAGGTACCAATGGGAGTACTAATACTTTTAGTGTTGTCATATCCATACTTTTTAAGAAGGTATTTAATATACTTATGTTGGGATATATAGATTCCTTCTGGTTTTTGAGAAATTTGAAAACCAATGAAAAATGTTAACTCACCCATCATACTCATTTCAAACTCAGATTTCATTAGATCCATAAAGGAATTAGTTAAAGATCGATAAGTTGAACCAAATATAATGTCATCAACATAAATTTTAACAATCAAAACATTTTTCTTATCTTTATTTATAAAAAGGGTTGGATCTGCATTTCCCTTAACATAATTATTTTGAAAAAAAAATCCTGTAAGCCTATCATACCAAGCTCGAGGGGATTTCTTAAGTCCATACAAAGCTTTAGTAAGTTTATAAAAATGTTAAGGATGTTTTGTATCTTCAAAACTAGGAGGTTGTTCAATAAAAAATTCCTCTTGTATAAAACCATTAAGGAAAGAACATTTCACATCCATTTGAAAATTTTTGAAATTGAAGAATGCTACAAAGGGAAGTAAAATACGAATAGATTAAAGTCTAGCTATTGGAGCATAGATTTCTTCATAGTCTATTCCTTCTTGTTTATTATAGACTTTAGCAACCAATCTAGCTTTATTTCTTACAATGATTCCATTTTCATCACACTTATTTCTGAAAACCCATTTTACACCAAAAACAGAAGTTTCCTTAGGTATTTCAACCAAGGTCCAGACTTTATTCCTTTCGAATTCATTTAGCTCATCTTACATAGATTTTATCCAATCATCATAACCTAAAGCTTCATCGGTGCTTTTTGGTTCAAATTGGGAAAGAAATGCTAGATGTTCTACTTCATTCCTTAAGAAACTTATAGTCCTTACAGGTTGATTCACATCACCAATGATACTATCACTAGGATGATTCTTTAGAAACAACTGATTTGGATTTTTTAAAACCTGTTCATCAACATTGGATAAGAAATCTTTTGGGTAAATGTTTCAGAATTATCTTCTTGGACATTTTCCTTGTCAGAAGGATCTTCTATCATGGGTTGATAATCAGTTTTTGAAAACACATCCAAAGATGTAGGTTGGGGTTTTTTAAAAACAAAAGGATATATTTCATCAAATTTAACATGTACTGTCTCTTCAACAATACAAGTGTTTTTATTGAAAACTCTATAATCCTTAGAAGTTGTGGAGTAACCTAAGAAAATTCCTTCATCAGATTTTGGTGTGAATTTGTGCAGATTATCTTTAGTATTCAAAATGAATACTTTTCAACCAAAATCCTTAAAGTAGGAAAGTCTAGGTTTTCTTCCATTCCATAACTCATAAGGTGTTTTATTAAGAAAAATTCTAATCAAAACTCGATTTATAGTATAACAAGAAGTACTTACAGCTTCAGCCTAAAAATTTTTGGCTACAGAATACTCACTCAACATGGTTATTGTTATCTCTTCAATAATTCTATTTCTTCTTTCAACAACACCATTCTGTTGAGGTGTTCTAGGTGCTGAGAAGTTATGAGTAATTCCTTTTCTACTACAAAAAGTTTCAAAATAATAATTTTGAAATTCTTCTCCATGAACACTATGAATAGTTATCAAAGGAAGGTTTTTCTCATTTTTAACTTGGGATCTAAAGATTTTGAAATAGGAAAAAGCTTCAGATTTATTTGCTAGAAAATAGGCCCACATAAATCTAGTGTAATCATCAACTAAGACAAATACATAATATTTGCCTCCAATACTTCTAGTTTGTGTTGGACCAAAAAGATCCATATGCACTAACTATAATGCATTAGTGGTTGAGACTTAACCAACTGATTTAAAACTTGATTTATGTTTCTTTCCATATTGATAAGGATCAAAAACTTTTGAAGAATAAAATCTAAGCTCAGGTAGATCCTTAACTATCCTTTTCTTTGAGAGTTTTCATAGGTTTATAAGGTTATAGTGACCTAACCTTCTATTCCACAACCAAGAATGATCTTCCATTGCACTAAGGCAAGGTATGTCTTGGCTTCTAAGGTCTTCTAAGCTTAGTGTGTAAACATTATCTTGGCTATTGGAAGAAAGAATAAACCCTTCCTTGGAATTGTGTACTAAGCACATTTCATTCCTAAAATTCAAAAGGTAACCTTCATCAGATAATTGACTTATGCTAATGAGGTTGTTCTTAAGACCCTTAACAAATAAAACATTTGAAATCAAAGTTTTTCCAAGAAGAATGATGTTACCTATACCAATAATTTCTCCCTTAGAATTATCTCCAAAAGTTACTTTTCCTCCTTTCATCTTGATAATTTTTTCAAAATAGTTTTTGTTACCAGTCATATGCTGGAAACATCCACTATCCATGTACCGAGTATTGTTGTTGGTACTTTCTTTATTTTCCTAAAAACAAAAGATTTAGACTTTCAGAACCTAAACTTTATTATATCCGGAAATTTCATAAAGCAAAATATTGGGTACCCACATTTTCTTAGAAAAATAGGCTTTATGAATTCCTAAAGACTGAGTTTTGTTTAAGGAATAACTTTTTGCCAAGTGTCCACCACACTGACACTTAGTGCAGAATGGATCACTTTGAGGAACAAAATAATTGTTACTAAAAATCAGTTTAGAACTAGTATAACCAAAACCAGAATTATTCCTTAGAGGTCGGATTTGTGAATACATCTTATCAAAATTTTCTTTACATAAGGTAAAGTTTGACAAACACTTCCTTAAGGAAAAAATTTCAGAATTCAGTCTAATAACTATTTTCTTGTCTTCCAAAACATTAGCTTTAGAACTAGAGTTAGGCTCAAAAACATTTTTCTTAAAAATTAAATTTTCTAGATCTTTAGAAAGTTTATCCTTCTTAGAATTTACTTCCTCAATATTTTTTGAAATATTTTCAAAATCAAGGTTTTTCTTTTCAAGATCTTTAGAAATATCTGATATTTCTTTAGTAGGTATAGAAATCCTAGAATTTTCCTTATCAATCTTTTTTTTGACTTTAGAATTTTCATTCTCAAGAAGCTTAGAAAACCTAGAAACTTCTTCATAGGTAGGTTGAGTGTCATCTTCATTAGAAGAATATTCTTCATCCGAAGATTCATAGTATTTATCATTACTATAATTTTCATTTAAAGAATCATTGGTCATTGATTCAGCATTGTGTACCTTAGACATTAAGCAATTATTTTCAATAGGTATTCTGTCTATTAAACCAAGATTCTTCTGTCTAGAAGATTCGTAATATGATGATTCATTTGAAGAGTCACCACCACTAGCACTCCAGGTGTCATTAGCTTTCAAAATATTCTTAGATTTGGATTTGTAGTACTTATTTCTGTTTCTATCAGAATGCTTTTCCTTTCTTTCCTTTCTTTTAAGCATAGGACAATCAGGTCTTATATGTCCAGCTCTCTTGCATTCATAACAAGTGACTTCTGAATCTTTCTTATCTTTCCTTTCTTTCTTCTTATATATGGATTGAAAGTTCTTCTATCCAGATATCTTTTTCATCCTTCGAACAATATTTTCTAATTCATTTTCTGAAGATTCACTTCCACTAGATTCAGATTGTATAACAACCTTCTTATATTTGGATCTAGTAACTCTCTCAGGAGTCTTGGATTTCATATGATTTGAAGTTGTAGTAAAAGAAACACTGCCATTCCCATTCTTCTTATTAATGTTGTCAGCATCTCTCTTAATTCTAGTCTCATGTTGAAGTAGAGTTCCAAAAAGTTCATCAAGAGTAATATGAGTAACCTTTCTATTTTCATCAATAGCAGTTCTCTTGGATTCCCACTCATTGGGCATGATGTCTATGATATTATCAACAAGAGATTCATCATCTAATCCTTTCTCACCCATGGATTATAAACTATTAATGATAGTCATAAATCTATATTGCACCTTATATATGGGTTCTCCATAAGGAAAGCAAAAACCATGATATTCAGCTCTGAGCATGGCTCTTCTAGTTTCGATAAATTTTTAAGTTCCAAAGTGTGTAACTTCAAGTTTCTTCTAAACACAATTTTCTGCTTCACCAGATGAAATTTGGCCATATATATTTTAAGTCATAGAACAAATCAATGTATTGCGTACCTTATAATTCAGTTGATATTCATGCTTTTCTTGATTTGTGAAAGTACTAACTTCCTTTTCAGGGATTTTATAACCTCTAGTAAGCATAACAAAATTATCCACTCCAGTATTGATAATAAATGTCTTCATGTGATCTCACCAATATTCGTAATAATTCCCATAAAAAATAGGTGGTCTTGTTGGATTTAGGTTGTCAATGGAACCAACAGTGATTCCTTCCATCTTACATAAAAACTTTCCACACAAACTTGTTAGTAATAAAATTTTGTAAACAAGGAAAATATTCCTCAATAATAAAAATATAGAACAAGAGTATTTCTAAGAAAAATATGAATCCGAACTTTATGAGTCCTAAAAACTGATTCCGAAAATATGAATAAGAATAATTCTATCTTAAATCTAATCGTGAGATTAATTCAGATTGAACCAATCCATTGATACCAATTGTTGAGATGGTATGTGGAGTATGATATACTCTATAATACCAAATGAAGGATCAAAATAATATAGATACTGAATGAAGTATCTAATAATGCTCAAAATACAAGAGGGGGGGGGGGGGTGAATTGTATACTTTAAAAAATTACTTTGTAACTTTTAAATATGATTATTTTTAACAAGGTTAAACAAGGATAATTCACAATACCTCTAGTTTTACACACTTGCTAGATTCCAGAAATTTGATTCTGGAAAATATGGTTCTGAAAAATGAAACTTAATGAAAGTTTACAAAGATAAGGATTCTACCTTAAATCATATAGAATCTTACCAAATCAAAGTATACAGGTATAAGGAAGTATAATATAGTTATACTTTCCTCAAAAATAAAAAATGAAGCATAAAACTTGTAACAAAACAAGTAACAAGTAGTAAATCTTTTAACCCAAAGAGAAGGGTATCCAAAAACCTTGGATAAAGGTCCCTTGATTTATACTTTCAAGAAATTCTGTCTTACCCACACCAGGGTAAGCCCTCGATATGAAGATCGGAGTCTATCTTGCTATCCCTACAAGCCCTCAACTTTATGGTAGTAGACACCTCTATCTTCCTGAGCAAGGAAGTCCTCTAACTTTAAGGTAGTCGGCACCTCTGTCTTCCTATCCCTGGAAGTCCTCTAATGTACTCAGCAACATTCGGAGTCATACAAAGAAAATCTGAACAAGGTGTTCAGTACACACTAAGCATGATATTCTCTCTCTAGAAATTACTTCAACAATATGTAATCTCTAGAGTCATAGAACAATTCATCGAAGTTGTAAAAGTTTTGAGCTTGTTCAAATGAGCTCCTATTTATAGGCACAACTCCAATGGTCAGCTCCCTCCTCCAACAGTCATATTTTTCCTTGAACTTCGGAGGGACCTGTACACATTTCACTCAAACAACGGTTAGTTAGTAACTGAAAGCACGGCATCATTTTGTAATCAAAACATGAGTAAGCAAAAATATGGTTACATAACCAAAATCAAATATTCGGAATGTAAGAAAATAAAAATTAGGAGTCTAACTAAAAACACATTCGGTGTTTATAATACAAGGATATTCAGATTCTGTTTTCTAAGGAATTCGGAACCTGAAATCTATAGAATTCCGAAGTCTGAATTTCAAGGAAATTCGGAATCTGAATTCACAAGAATTCAGAACCTGAACTTACAAAGTTCAGAGTCAGAGTTCATGAGAATTCAGAGTCAGAACTTTCAAAGTTTGGATTCAGAATTCATGAGAATTCGGAGTCTGAACTTACAAAGTTCGGAGTCTGAATTTAGAGAACTCGGAGTCAGAACTCATAAGAGTTTAGATTCTAAATTCAGAGAACTCAGAGTCAGAACTCATAAGAGTTCGGAGTCTGAATTCAGAGAATTCGGAGTCTGAACTCATTTCCTGAAAATAGAATGCTCTTTATCTAACTATTATATGATTATGAGGTTTTAGATATGAAACCGAATTTTACACTTAGACAAGATAATGAACAATGAAAAACATGGTGAGGATAAATTTCCTTGGGGAAGGAAAATCTTCCTTATGAAAGTAAAACATAGGGTAGAATGAAATCTTCCTTAGGATAAGGTGTTTGTGATTTTAAAAACAAGAAGGAATGATAAAGTCCTAAGAAAACCTTACTAACTCAACAATATCCCCAAATTATGAAGGAATGGAAAAGTCATAAGGAAAACCTTATTGACTCAACAATAATTCTAAGGGGATGATGCAACCATTACCCATAACAACATGTAAATGGTAAAACATAACCATGGACTTTGTCACTAGAATTCCAAAGACATCCATAAGAAATAATGTTATTTGGGTTGTTATGGATCACCTTAAAAAGACTATACACTTCATTGTGATTTGAGAGGATTTATCACTAGATCAAATGGTATATATATATATCAAAGAAGTGGTAAGGATGAATGAAGTACCACTATCAATTGTGTCTGATCGAGATCCAAGATTCACTTATAAGTTTTGGAAAAGTCTCCTGTATGATATAAACACTAAGATGAACTTCAGTATGGCTTATCACCCTCAAAATGATGACCAATCTAAGTGGAATATCTTGATAATATGTTGAGATCTTTCTAAATGGACTTCAAAGGCGGATGGTACCAACACCTTTCTTTGGTAGAGTTATCTTACACCAATAGTTTCCACTCAAGCATCCAAATGGATCTTTATGAAGACCTTTATGGGAATAGGTGTAGAACATTGGCATGTTGGGATGAAGTTATGGAATGAAAACTTATAGGTCCTAAAATGGTCAAAGAAATAGTGGATAAGGTTAAGACTATCCAACAACACATCAAAGCTGCTCAGAGTTGAAAAAAGAGCTATGGTGGAAATCATCGACGCAACTTAGAGTTTAATGTTGGAGATATGGTATTTCTTCGCATATATCTATAGAAGAGAGTGATGAGATTTTGGAATAAGGTAAATCTTAGTCTAAGGTACATCGATCCTTTTGAGATCCTTGGTCGCATCAGAGTAGTGGCCTATTAATTAGCACTATCACTGAACATGTCTCAAGTACATGATGTATTCCATGTATCATTCTTAAGGAAGTAGATCCGAAACCCATCACATGTACTCAATCCAGATGTGGTACCATTACAGAACGACCATTCCTATGAGGATTAGCCGATGAAGATCTTAGATCGTAGAAAAAAAGTTCTACAAAATAAGACAATTCCCCTCATCAAGGTGTTGTGGAGAAACCAAAAGTTTGAAGAAGAAACATGAGAACCAAAGGAGGTGATGAATTAGAGTTACCCCCATCTATTTTAGTGTGAGAAAATGATATTTCAAGGGTGAAATTTCTTGAGGGGGGAAGGTTGTAACAACCTAAACTATTATGAATAAAATTTCCCTTTCTTTTGACTTAATTAAATGTCTTATGGTTATAGAAAACACATGAAATTCTTATGTTTTATTTTATCTAATTGTATTTAAATGAATATTAAGTATCATTACTGTTGATAATATAGCCATTGAACAGTGATCACATGACTGGTATAAATATAGGGTTTTAACAAATCCTTTTGACAAATACAAAGGAAGTGATGACCTCATCTAGTAAGCATGTACCCTATTAAGACCATTTATCAAAGCTTATAAGGGAGATAACATTTATGGGATTTCCCTAGACCAACCCCAAGCTGATATGAAACAACTTAAGCATGTGAGAAACTATTTATGGGAGAAGTTCAAGCTCATTGAGATCATGACAGAAACCATGTTCACTAAATGACCCCATGAAAGCCCCACCATTACGCACCTTACTCTTAGGGAGTATGTTGGTTTAATAAAGGGATATATATCAATAACCTAAAAATAATATTATATACATCATTTTTTATAGAATAATGAATATATTTTCTTCCTATTATTGTCACTTTTTCAAAGCATAAATAATATTTTTGGTTAATATTAAAATTAAATTAAGAAATCCATTCTGATGAATTAATGGATTTTTTAAAATAAATAATATTTTAATAAAATATCATTTTATTAAATATAAATAATCATATAATTTTCATTAAGTCAAATGTAATTTTTATTAGGGTTCAAAAACAGTTAATGTCAAAAAACCTGTCATTTTCAATAAATATTAATTTTTATTTTAAAAGTAAAAATTTATATATTTAGAAAATTATTTAGATAAAATTAATATTATTTTTGGAATTAGGATGTTTAAATTATCCAATGGTGAATATTTCATAATTCTCTGAGACAATCAAATTTTTGGTTAAAAATTAAATACTGTATAAATATACAGTGTATTTTATGACATCATAATAGATCAATAATGATGTAATAAATAAAATAAAAGGTATATTCATACAAATATATGTTTTATCTTTAAAATAATGTGATTTTAATTTAATTTTATTTATTTTTTAAATCTATTATGAATCCTCCAAGACATATAATATATTTTATGATTTTAAATTCATTTCTTTAAGAGTGTGACTCACCTCCACATAAGCAAGGAAAATATTTTAATAATTTAGGACCTTGGAATTATAAAATGATTTAAAATACTTCCCTTTTGTAGAAACCATGAGAAAAAACCATGATATGGTTTGTGGTTTTGAATATTTTATTATGAAGTGTCCAAAACCCAAATAATAAAGAAATCCCCCTCCATTTCTATGTAAACCAAACAAAACTCCCATTTATCTTCACTAAAAATATTTTAAGATCTTTCAAACTCTTATATATACTCCATAGATTCCTACAAAGTCACCCATAGGCTCCAAAGAATCCTCTCCCAAGTCTTTTGAGTCACACATCCAAGTAAGAAATTTCTCTTATCTCCTTTGAATTCAAGCACCTTCTTTGAGATTAGTTGTTTTAATTTCAATTGCTTGAGTTTAAATTCATTTTTAATCATTAATTTACTATTAAATGGATGTTATTTTTATGATGGATCATTAATACACCCATTATTTGGACCCTTACCTAATCTGTTACTATGATGAAATTTCATAAGGGATTTCTCTCTTCTCATTTCCATTCAAGCACTTATTTTATATCATGCTTCTCAGATCCCATTTTCATATATTGGGATATTATTTTACATGATTCAATTACTATATTTTTATGTATAAATGATTATATCTTCCTTTCACTCTCATTAATCCCCCCATGATCCTTTATGTACACCCGTTACCATGCTGAAATTTCGTAAGGGTTCTTTTGCATTCTCCTCTTACTTCAAGACTCTTTATTATGTTATAACTTCTATTTACAATTAATTATGTTGGTGAATGTACTTAAATGTCCCTATTACTATAAATTTCATGTCTAAATGATTATATACCAATTTCACTCTCCTCAACCCATTTTATGATTTTTTATATGACACCATTATGCTGTCGAAATTGCAGTGTGATTTTTCCATACCAAAATCTTTGTATAGTGAATACCATACCCATTTCTCTATTAAGGGTATTTATAAATATTCACATATACTTATTTATTGTTTATATATATATATTTATTCTAATTTTTTTTGATCATGGAATAAACTATGATTATTAATGAATCCATGTTGTATGATCTATGTGACACACTTAAGCATGAAAACAAAATGATTATGAAGGGTGCACCCTAATAGAACTCCAATGCATTGGGTAATGTCTAGTATCATGATAAATCATGTGAAATTATATTATACTCATTATCATACATGTGAAATGAGTTTGACTCATGCTACTTCATGTGTAATGAGATTTGAATCATGCTCCCCCATGTGCAATGAGCTTTGACTCATGCTCCTATATGTGCAATAAGACTTGACTCATGCTAATATCATGTTGTATATTGTTTCTATATTTTACATGTTATGATTATCATTCTATATCATGCATTATTATTCATGTTCCTTTTATATTCCATTGATATGCCTATTTTCTATCATGCATTGTATTTCTCTTATTATGCTTTGTTTATTACCTTACTGGGATTTATAGCTCACCCCTTTCTTATGTATGTCCTCAGGTTATCCCATGCAGTGTTAAGTACGAAGGAATGTTGTGGTCATGTAAAAGAAGTTTTGGATAAATATGTTTCTTTTCATGTTTTAAGTTGTTATGTAATGTACCTAATTTCACAAATACACTAGACCTCTTAATCTTCTAAGTTGTATTAAGTAAAATTTTATTTAATAAATCATGTTTAAATATGAAATTATGAGTAGGGTTGTTATAAAATCTCCCCCATCTTCCATCCCTCAATAGTCTCCCCACCATTGAGTTTTGAATTCATAGTAACACAATCTAAATCAGACATCTGTGTGTCTATAACCATCTTAACTAAATCAGGAAAAAAGGAACTTGAAATAAAATTGCTACACTACCTTGATATTAATAGTACAAGTACATATTTTCCATCACTAATATAAACTACCATTGGTCTGAAGCCTCTTTTTCTAAATGAGCATACGACTTCCTGCTTAATGAATCTTCCACCGAATTGACTTTACCCAGTGTATACATCAAGTCAAAGTTAAACATTTAGAGATAATACATCCATATTATTTGTCTCAAGTTCAAATACATTTACAAGAAAAATTGTTTCAAGATATTATGATCCATAAAAACTATAAATTTCTCACAAAATAGGTAATGACACAAAGTCTTGAAAGCATGGACTACAACAACTAACTCTAAATCGTGTGTTGGGTAGTTATTTTCCTGAAACAGTAACTATCATGATCCATAACCGACAACATGATCTCCCTACATGAGAACACATCCCAAACCAGATCCTGAAGCATCACAATACACAATGTACCCTTATCACAATTTCATCAATATCAAGATAATTGATGATGTACGAAGAATATTTATCTCTTTAAAAGACTTATAACATTCATCATTCCATTAAAGTGGAACATTATTCCTTGTTAAAGATATAATTGGTGATTCTAGTCATGATAATTCACGAACAAAACGTTGATAATAACCAGCTAAACCAAGAAAAATGTGTATCTAAAAGAAATAATTTGGTGGTTTCTAAGAGATAAAAACCTCTATCTTTTCTAGATCTACAGAAACACCTATTTTAGAGATTACATAGCGAAGTAAACATATCTCTTGGATCCAAAAATCAAACTTTGATAATTTGGAATATAGATAATGATCCCTCAATATTCCCAGCACCGTCTCCAAGTGTTTCTCATGATCTACTCTTGTCCTTGAATACACCAATATGTCATCCACAAACACCACTACAAAAGAATCCAAATATCTCTAAAATATATGATTCATTAATTCCATAAATACCATTGGTGCATTTATAAGACTGAAATTTATTACCACATACTTGTAATGGACATATCTACTTCTGAATGCTGTCTTTGGAATATCCTCTTTCTGAACACACAATTAGTGATATCCTGATTGTAATTAAATTTTATAGAACCACTGATCTCCCCTCAATTGATCGATAAGATCATCAATAAGTGGAAGTGGATACCATTTATTTATCATAATTTGGTTAATCTTATGATAATCCTCACATAGCCTTAGAGTCCCATCCACCTTTTGACAAACAAGACTGGTGCTTCCCATAGATACACACTAGGCTGAATAAACCCTTTGTTTTACAGCTCTTCCAACTGCACTTTCAATTCCTTTAACTCTTTTGGTTCTATATAATAATATTAAATGGAAATAGGACTGGTCCCCATAAGAAGATCAATTATAAACTCCACATCTCTTATGGGTGGAAACCTTGATAAATTCTTGGGAAAAACATCTGAAACTAATCTCCAACCACTAGAAAAATACTATTCTCAATCTCTTACATTGATGAAAAAGTCAACACTACCAAATGGTATGAGATCATTCCAACTACTAGTTCCAAAAATCCCATTGAACCTACCTTTACATTCTGGTATCCTTTAAAGAGATGCTTGACACCATCCTTAGTTGTAAAACTAACTTGTCATGTATAAATAATGATATGAGCCTTGAACATTTTCAACCAATCCATACCTAGGATAATGCCATATAAATCCATATTAAGTACAGAGAAATTTCATATCAACTCAGCTCCATCAATAGTTATATAACATGCTCTACACATAAGGTCTCAACATTCTCTTTAACCAATATGAGTTTGAAGTTTCACAAAATAAGGCATCATCTCAACATTTAAACCCATAAGATCAATAACACAAGAATAAATAAATGAATGGGATACACCTTTATCAAAAAAAGATTTCGTAATGGTAGAATTTAAAAGAATCATACCTCTAACCATCAATGGTCTAGATTGATCACCCACAATCACCCGCTCTTCTCTATATAACTTCTTACTCGCTGTAATTTGTTTTTTATTACTATGTTTATATTTCCCTTGATGAGGAGTCACGATATTCCTAGAATCACCATGGATATCTTGGTTCCACTGAAAATAATTATTCTATTTCAATCGTCCCATCAAAGCATACAACATCTATTAAACATGAAAAGTTTACCAAATGAACGATTTCAGAGCACTATGACAATAGCATTGAAGATTTCCCATCTGATTGAAATTGTGGAATGATCTAGGTGGTGACGTATAATCTTGCTTCATGTAGTCAAAAAAACCACATTGTAATCATATAGGTTTACTATTAGGCCTTGGAGGAAGATTTACTGATCCAACTGTTTGATTCTAAATCATCACACTACCTTGGAAGTAGGTGTCCCTCTTCCACTTTTTTCCAACATTAGTGTTCCCACCATTTCCTATAGGTATCAACATGCTTCCTCTACTTGTATCTCCTGAGATGTCACTTTCTTCCACTGTTTCTCTATTAACTATCTCCGTATAATCCATTATACAAAGCATAGAAATCTTAGAGAGAATTTACTACCTCAACCCTGATTTAAATATGTGTGCCTCCAAAGACACACTTGCATCAACATTGGGTGTAAATTGGACTAAATTAATAAATTTAGCTACATACTCATCATTGAGAGGTTCTCCTACTTCAAGATGAAAAAGTACTTCGTTCTTGAAATCCTGAATGTATGAGAATAGAATTATTTATTGAACAATTCTTCAAAATCCTCCCATGAAATGCCTTGGTCTAATTTAGTCTGAACTACTAAATAACACCACTAGCATGAAATATCCTCCAGTATATATATTTCTAACTTGAATTTCAGCTCTGCTGTTATGCTAAGGAAATTGAATATTCGATTCATCATGTTCATCCACACCTTTTCCTTTTCTTGTTCTGAATCACCCCAGAAGATGGGTGGATTCTACTTTAGGAACTAAATGTAATGATACACTTTACTTGGTCCATCCCTTATTTCACCTCTATACACAACTTGAAATGCATATATTATACTCTAAACCAGCTGTTGCTTCACTTGTGGCTCAGGTGTAACCACATTCTTACCAACTTCTTTCAGTTGGTTTCTATAATGCCTACCAGATTCCATTTTATATAAACACAAAAAAAACATAAGTTTTACTCTCTAGAAACTAAAGTCTTAAAAATTTAAAATTATACCATATCACACATATCATAACAAGGCTTTCCAAAATTCCACACTTTCCATTTTTCAATCAATTTTTGAAAATTTGACCATGCTTTTGAAAATCAACCCATTTTCAAAATACCCATATCATGTCTTTTTAAAATATAACATTTGAAAACAATTCCATCACTTTTCTAAATTATAAATCATTACTCAAAATTAAATATGAACTCTTAGTGGAAACTCATTTCTATAATGCATGTCACGATCTTCTCATTGGATAAACCCATGAAAATGAGATTACAACTCCAATAAGTGTCTCCAAAACACTTATTTACCCAAATACCTGGTAAATTGAAGTTCATAATAAAAAGGTCAGATATGTCTTTTTATGCACTACATTTCAAGTCTCAACAATCCTACTCCTTTCTACCATCCCAACTCAAGGACTAAAACATAATGATTGTCAACTCCAAGACCGATAGACCAATAGCCATGGATTTAACAAACTAATACCATCTATAAGTAAAGGAACAAACAAGAGGATATCACTTGTAACATAATTCCCCTCCTCATTGGATTGAGTCGATGTATAATTTCTACTTGGACTTATGTGACATCCCCAAGATGCCAACGGTTGGAAATAAATGCCAAGAGATTCACTATAGTTGGGGGATGATTTTATCTTTAAAAATAAAAAAACCACAACTAAGTGAACCATACAAAAAAATATTATATGATGTATTGTAACAATGTAATAAAACTAAAAGTAATACCAAAATACAAAAAACCAAACTACACCATGACCAATATCATAGTACCAAAGTGGAAGACTAAAACAAAAATCTCAAAGACTCCAAATACATAACTTCATAGATCCTAAAATTCTACATGGTCCAAATACACAATACAACCCAAATTATCACAATGCATCAATAAATAAATGAGGTACTTTTCATATACCTGTGTCTCGATAAACAATATCAGCAAAAGCACCAAAGAGCCAAAGAAGGGGGTGAGTAATTAAACTCAGTAGGTTTTTCCCAAATGAATTCCCTACTCACATCAATAGGATAAAACATATTAGAAAATTTATATAAAACAATTTAAAATATTTATATCAAGACAATCCATTTTTTATAACAAAAAAATTTCCATGGAAAACAACCAAGAACTATTTAAACCATTTTACATTCCTTTTTAGCATACCCAATCCATGATTCACACACCTACCCACACATGCATGCTTCAGTGATAGTTTTATACTCATGAGAGGTTTCTCATCCATCCATTAAGTCATAACTAAGTTTCCAATCTCCTTGTACCCCAATGGAACACACCCCTTATCCAAGGTCACGTCCCTTTGTACCCTAATGGTACATGCCCCTTCTTCAGGGTCACATTGAAATCATGAGCTCACACGAACCCGTATATTCCAAAACCATGTCAAACTGACCATTTCAATACATTTCAATAAAATGACATTTTTATTGAAAATATTTCCACAAATTTTTTTTCCATAAATCAAATAAAATCCATATTTTAAAACATCATTTTAAAATCATTAAAAAAAGCACTCTACACAATAAAAAATTTCCACAAAACTATAAACCATCAATAAAAAGGGTTTATACCATGATTTTCACATCAATTTCACAACCAATTTTATGCAATTAAATCAATTTGAAACTAATCCTTCAAGTTCTAAGATGAAGAGTCGAGAGTGAATCCACCTACCTTATAATTTATGGTGAAAATGAAGAAAAAAACCAATTCGTCAACAAATCTGGGTTAAATATCTAAAAACCAGACTTAGATCTCATTAAATAACATAAAAATAGCCATATCAAATCATGATTGGCATCCGATATCATATATCTATCCCCAATGTATTAGATATATGAATCCAGGAGAGTGAAAATAAGTAGATCTAAGGAAAATGACCAGGAATGAACACTTACCAAGGAATTTGGCCTTCAAAAAACTGATATATACCAACAGATTACTCCTAGATTGAAGGGGAATGTCTCGAAAACCTTTGGGAGGAAGAAAAACTAAGTTAGGGTCGAAAATAGTGAACAAATAGGGGATTTGGGGTCTAATTGAGTTAGATACTTCTTTAGGATCTAAATTTTAACCATTTATGGTTAGTTCACATGATAAGAAAAATTGTGCACCATCCATGTTCTTTCTATTATCTCCCAACACCCTTTGCATAGTTAGCTCACATGGTTTGACAAGCCATGTACCAACCATGTTTTCCCTCTATTCCACTTTTCATGGTTTCTCCTAAGTGGCTGCACTATTTTTCTAAACCGTTTGCCTAACCGTGTGCTGGACTAGAGCCCACTGCCTCTCTTTTCATGGTTTCCTAGGGGAGTTACATGATTTTTAGTAGCCATGCTCAAACCGAGAACCTCCAGAATTTACCCCAAAACAATCCAAAATTTTAAACCCTCCCAAAATTCACTAAAACACTTTACATACTTAAAATAAATAAAATAAGGGTTAATTACTTGAAATCAGGGTGCTACACTTTTAGTGGAACTTACACTAGAAATTTCAATGAAAGTTTTAGTGAAATCTATAATGCAAGTTCTAGTCAATGTTCCAAGAAAGTTCCATTACATGTTCCACTGAAACTTCTAGTGAAGTTTAGTGAAAGTTCTAGTGGATTTTTAGTGAAACTTCCAAGGAAAATTCCACTGAAAGTTCCAGTGAAAGTTTTAAAATACAAAAAAAAAATATTTACAAAAGTATATAACTAAAAAACACTCACTATATATTAATAAAATTTATATTTTAAAAAATATATTTATAATAAATGAAATTATATATAATATGTATTATATTTGTTACATAAATTTTATAAATATAATATCAATATATTTTTTAAATATAATATAATTTACTATATAAAAATATATATACTATATGAATAATTTTTTTAATAAAATTTATATGTTTAAGAAAATATATATTTAAAAATATAAAAAATAGATATATTTTTATGAAATTACAACTAAATTTTTTTATAATAAATTAACTTATAAAATATATTCAATATGTTTTTTACAAAATATTAATGAATATAATTAAATTTTTAGTGAATGTTTTAGTTAAATCTTCTGTGAATGTTTGAAAAATTTTTTCAGTAATGATTTTAATAGAAGTTTTATGGAAAGTTTTAGTGAAACTTTCAAAGTTCTAGTGTCAGTTTCATTTATTTATCTTAATCCAAGATTCAGATAAAGTTTATGAAGGATTATCTAAAACTTTTTGTAAAACTTCCATTTAAAATCATTGCTTCAAATTTAGTATACTTAATTATGTAGAAAACATTTCAAGTTTCACAAAAAATCTAGCATGTGCAGTACAAAACTCAATTTAAACATGTAAAAATTCAAATAATAATCTAGAATACCTTCATCCGTGTCCATTATAAGTAAAATAAAATTTCTTATAGACACCAAGAATCTGACGTGTGTACCTATGAAAAAAACATACACATCCAAATGAAACTCCACAATTATTCATGATGCATTTCAAAAATATTTCATAATTTACAATCACAACAAAAAAAATAAAATAAAAAATTCTCTCTAATAGACTACAAGCTATTGATACCCACAACTAGAAATTGAAAGTTTCCTCTAGTAATCAAGAATTCCATGCACAATCGTGGTGTAACCCTATAAAAGTTCCCTTCAGAAACTGAAATAATTTCACCATGGAATTCCTGACCATCCCATGAAAAAAATTCCTTACCATCCCACACACAAAATTATTGACCATTCAAACCTTTCAATTTCCATGAGACCAAAATTACCTTCATCAAACTAGTGCATCTAGATCTTGAAACTTGTAAAAATATCAATGTGTAAACATCTAAGGTGTGTACTAGATATTATTTTAAAACATGGAACTATATATGATAAAAAGAAACATGTTCACATCATTTTAAAATTATGAGTTCAATTTGTTTTATCATATAAATTCTATTTTTCATGATGAATATTAATAATTTTTTATTTTCTCACTCTCAATCATTACAAAGAAATTATCTATTTTGAATTCTAAATGATAAAATGAATTTGAATGTAAATAATATCATTTAAACAACAAAGTAGGTATGCCAAAATATTTAATATCAAATATTTTATAATAAAGGATACTCTCATATTGTGAAAAAATCCCAAATAAACACATTATCACTTGAGTTTTGTGATCTTATCAAATGTATGTTATTAATTAATTCATTTATAATTCAAAGATATAAATTTAGTATGAAAATCTATTTTTTTATGTTTAAATTTACCACACAACACAAATTATATGGAGAAAACCAAACCTCATTTAATTAATGTTTATGGTCAAATGAAAAAAAAAATTAAATTATGGAAGGATAATAATCAGTTAAAGAACTTTAAGTGTTTTGAGTGTGGTAAAATTAGTCATATTAAAAGATATTTCTCTCAGTTAAAATCGAAGGATAGTATGGATCAAAACAATATGAAATGCCTTGATTTTGACACTAAAAATGTTCTTTAGTTTCTTTTACATCTCTTAGTTAGAGTTAGGAGAAGACTCTAGGCTGTATTTATTCTGTATTATTAGGACTGAGATTTCATGATGTTTGTAGAGACCCCCAATTGGAAGAGAGGATTAGTTAGGTCTAATATGAGTTGTTTAGTCTCAGGTGGAGATTTATTATCCTATTGATTTTTTTTGGTTATTGTGTGTTTCCATTGCATTTATTTATGTCATTTTATTAAGATTTGGTTTTATAAGTTTCATGTTCATAGTTTTTTACCTCCGAGGAAGGTTTTTTTTTATTTTTAGGTTTTTGGGTGTTTATTAGAAGTTTCATTGGATTTTATGGTGACTCAGGTATTTTGGGTAAGCTCTTGTTATTTTTTTTCTTAGTTTGTTTTAATTTATGATCATGTTTAGTAGTATGATAGTAGTAGATGGGTTGGTAATTGTAGAATGTGTACTAATAGGGAACATGAAAAGTCTTAATCATACTGGGTGATTATGTTTTAGTCATAAGTTTTTTATTGAAATCTACTTGAACAATATGATAGGGTAGGCTAGTTAGAACTTACAAGAACATATATTGCTGATTTTATTTGAAAAGGTGGATATTTTTTAAATATATTTTTATTTATTTTCAAATAAACTATTGTCATTTATTTTTTCCAGGAAAAATTATTATATTTTTATTATTGTGAAATATTTTTCATTTATTGTGGGATTTTTTAGGGTTTTATCATTCCGGACTCTCTATTTGGGCCTCTTCTTGGGATTTTGTTTTTTTTGGAATTCATGGTTTTAGGGGTGTTCATGATGTTGACCCATTTATGCTACTTAATCCATGTTTTTTTCCTTTGAATGGATTTTTACCATTGATTAAGTTGGATTAGATGACCTTTCTTTGAAATATTTGTGTTTCTTTATGTGTTTTCTCATAGTCTACTTCTATGGGTGATCCATATGACTTTATTTCATCTAATCATTTACTATAAAATGCCCTTAGGTATTCCTATTTTTCAATACAACTCTACTTCATGAGATTCAGCACACCATGGACCAAACACACGTCTCACTATTTTTTTATGTTAACACCACCTACCATGCCATTATTACCTCCCATATCCACCTCCCAAGTTATCATATTGATATGAGAGGTCACATGACTCTTTATTACTCTTTATAGTAGTAGAGAGATGATATAAAGAGAGTGGATATTAATGATTCCCATCAACAATATCACTTGTACCTTGTTCTAAAAATCCTCTCTAGTAGAGATTTTATGTTGAGTGAACTTTTTTTAGACCGTGATGTATTTAATAAGAACCATCCCTAGCAATATAGTCATCCCTTATGATGAGCACCTCTCAGGTTCTTGGTATTTTCCTAAGATTATGAGTGTATATTCTTCTATTATTGATGTTGAAATATATTTCTTTTCTTTACTTTTGGTATGTGTGGGATTATATGTATACATCCATATAGTTTGGGAGGGTAAATTACCATTCTCAATCTAGGTTTCACTACTGGTTCCTAAAGTGATGAGGCCTCTATTATTGGATATTTTTGTGGCCTATGTGTGTTTCTATCCATTCCTTCTTATTTATTGTGTGCTTGCTATTTTTTTTTCATAATAATAAACTATGGTGGTTGTGTTCTTATTGTGCATGTAGGAAAAAAATGTCCTGAATCACATAAATAATATTATTCATTTACTTTCCTACATTTCCTTTACTATTCTTGGTTTTATTCATTAAGATTTCAGTTCTATTTTAAGTTTTCTTATTTTCTCTAAATCACACCAATAAGACTGATACTTATTCATTCCCTCTTTTATATAAAATATCCCAATCATTAGACCTACAAATCACCCCAAAATTTGTATCAGAGATTATAATTGGGCTTAATGACATATTTGGTTAAGTTATAAGTTGGGAATTTCAATGATGATAATAATTTCAATCTTTGGAGAGTAAATATTAGAGTTTTACTTGTCTATAATTGGATATCATATTCAATTTTAAGTCCCAAGAATCCTGTTATGATTGTTTTCACTGAAGGATAGTCATCAACCACCTATGTTGATTTCGAACCTAACGTTCTTGATAACTTTCATTTTATGATGCTGTTTACCTTAGGAGATAACGTCTTACATAAATTAGTCCATGAAACCACTTTTAAGTCTATATGTATTAAAATTGAGATTCTATATTTGTCTAAGTACCTTCTTGATTGTCTGTATAAATTTATGATACTTTATAACTTTAAGTTGACACATGGTTTTATGTTCATGTTCGTCTTGATGATTTTAATAAATTCCTCCTCAACTTAGATAATATATATGTGAATATTAATAATAAGGATTAATCTATCATACCATTGACCTATATTGATGTTTTCTTTAACTCTATAAAGGATTATATGATGTATGATAGATATTATATTACTCTAGAAGAGGTTATGGTAGAAGTGTTTTCTCATGATCATCAAACACATGATTGGAAGGATGAGGGTAGTGGGGTGAAGACAAAAACCCAGTTAATGAATGTTAGGGGTCAAATTAAAAACAACAACAAATAATGAAATGATAAGAACTAATTTAATAAATTTTTATGTTTTGAGTGTGGTAAAACCATTTATATTAAAAGATTCTATTCTGAGTTAAAATTGAAATATAGTATGGAACTAAAAAATATGGTATGACCTTGTTTTAACACTAAAAATATCCTCTTGTTTCTTCAGTAACCTTGAGTTAGAGTTAAGTGCAGCCTCTAGGATTTATTTCTTCTATGATCCCAAGACTGTCCTTGCATACGATTTACTGGGGCCCCCTATTGGAAGAGAGGGTTATTTATTGATGGTATGAGTTATTTGGGCTCAGGTGGAGAGTTAGTCTCTTATCAACTTCCGATTTTGGTTGATATGTGTTTCTACTACCTTTATTTCTTGAATTTTATTGAGATTTGGGTTTTTTAATTTCATGTTCAATACTTTTGACCCCTAGGAAAGGCTATTTTTTTTTGTTTATAGGGTGTTTACTGGTAGTTTCACTGGCTCCAATGAAGACTTAGGTACATTGAGTAAGCTTTTTTAATGATGTTTCTTATTTGTTTTAATTTTTAACCATGTTTAGCAGTATGGTAGTGGATATGGGTTGGTATGGGTATAATATGTGGTGATATGGAACATACTCAGTGTTAATCATGCAGGGAAATTATTTTCCAGCCTTAGGTTTTCTGTTTATGAAAAATTTCCAAAACCATCTGATATGGAAGACTAGTTAGGGCTTACAAGAACATCGCCTATTGATTTTATTTAAAAAGGTGAATATTTTTAAATATGTTTTTCATTTCTTTAAAATAAAATGTTGTGATTTATTTTTTATTTCCATGATTTTTTATATTTTTATTATTATATATATTTTTTATATTTTTAGTTTATGGTGTATTCTCATATAGTACTCTCTGTTTGGGCCTCTTCTTGGGTTTTTACTTGATAACCTTCATGGTTTCTTGGGTGTTTATAATTCTGGACCATGTCCATTACTCAATCCATGCTATTTACTTTATATAGATTCTAAATATCAATTAATCTAGATCAAAAAGATTTTATTTATAGGATTTGTGTTTCTTTATGTTTTTTCTCATAGTTTACTTTTGTGGGTGATATTCATGCCTTACCTTCCTATAATCCTTTATGTCACATTCCCTAAACTATTCCATTTCTATTATGCTATCTCTACATCATGTGATTCCTATATTTTTTGGATCTAAAATGTGTCACATTGTTCATTAAAAGATGACACCACTTTCCATGCCAATATTACCTCATCACATTATCTCCCAAGGCATCATCTTAACATGTGAGGTTTTACAACTCTTCGATACTCCTTCCAGTTATAGAGATATGAGAGAATGAGAGAGAGGATCTCAACACTTCAAATTGACGGTGCTTCTTTCACCCTATAATGACAATCCTCTCCCATGGAGTGTTTGTGTCATGGAATCTCTATCTAGACCATGACATCTTCAAAAATAACCATCCCTAGAAGCACAATAATCCATTTCAATAAGAACCTATCAGGTTATTAGTGTATGGTTGTGAATACGAGTGTGTATACTTTCATTATTAGTGATGATCCATGTTTCTTTTAATTATTTTTGGTCTATGTAGGGTTGCGTGAGTGAGTTTGTCCAGTTTAGGAGGGTATGATACCATTCTCAAACTAGGTTTCACCACCAGTTCTTAAAGTGAAAAGTCCTCTATTCTTGGATAGTTTTTGTGATCCACATGTGTTTCTCTCTATTTATTATTCTCTTTAATGTTCATTTTTTTTATTTTTATAATAATATAGTGTATAAGTGGAGTTATTATCATGAATGTGGGACCAATGTGGTCTGAAGCACGTAAATAATCTTGTTCATTTACTTTTATGCATTTTATTTACCATTCTTGGTTTTTTTTCATTCTAATTTCAATTTAGTTTTTAGTTTTCTCCTTTTCTCTAAATCATAATAATAATTCTGATACTTATTCCTTCCCTCTTTTAGGTGTGGGATGCTTCTCATTGGACCTGTACCACCTCCAATAATAAAAAATGTTAAAAATGAATGTTTTTTATGATATGAAATGAAATCAGTCATGTACATGTAATATACCAAAATAATTAGTTGATATTTATTATTAGTTGATGATTTATAATGAAAAATGTATTGAACCATGATTTTATCATCCAATCATAAATCATAATGACAATGTAATAAATTTTAACATCTCTAATTTCCTTTTATTATAAAAGGAGGTTTTCATCAAGATTAATTTCCATATTAAATATATTTATCTCATTGACAATGATATGAAACACACAATACTTAAATATGGGAGATAATTTATAAACCTTAAAATGGATAGTTCTCATGTAAGTATAATAGGCAGTAGAGTGAAATTAATTAAAATTTCCAAATGAGTGAATATAAACCTACATATAGGTACACAAATATTGATAATAATGCTTTGTTTTCTTTTAAGTATCAATATAATTTATTAATTTTCAAAGATATTCATCAAAATGGACATCATAATGAGATTATAGATAAAAGAGTAAATGAATAATTTTTCAATAATAGTGGGAAAAAATTAAATTGAGAAAAAATTCCAAGATTTTATTACAGTTTTTACTATATGAATATATGTATAATAAAATCAAATATGGTAATTCCAAATTTTATTGATCATGATACAATTATTTTTTAACATGACTGTTTGGATCATCTATAATTAATTACGATGAGAAATTTTATTAAATATATTCATGAGCATCTATTGGTTGATAAAAATGTTATTACATCTAATGATTTCTCATATGCTACTTAATATTAGGTCAAAATAATTCTAATCCCATCACTATAACAAATTGACACCAAATCCCTTATATTCTTGAAAAAAATTTATGGTGATATATGTGGTCTAATACAACCACAATGTTGACTATTTATGTATTTTGTGATTTTGATTGATGCATCAATCATATAGTTCCATGTGTTCTTATCATCAACTCACAACTTGATATTTTAGAGGTTTCCTTCCAAAATAATCATATTAAATAAAAATTTACCAAATTAGCCAATTAAGAATATTTTATTTGATATTGTTGTTGAATATTAATAATATGTTTTAATAATCATTACATGTCAATTCGAGTAAGTGTTTAATATATTATTGTTCATGTTCATACTCAAAATTGTATTGATGAATCATTTATAAAGTGTTTATAGTTCATCATCATATCATTGTACACAAGAAAAAAAGTACTCAATTCCACATGGATACATGAAATTTTTCATGCAATAAAATTTATTCGAATAAGACTATTAAGTTATCATGAATGTTCCCCTTTTTAATTATTTTGTGGGCATAAACCAACTATTTCATATTTAAGAACTTCCAGTTTTTCTATATATATTCTTAAAACACCCCCACTATGAAGAAAAATGGTACCCTAAAGAATTTTGGAGATTTATATTGGATTTGAATTTCCCTCAATAGTAAAATACCTAAAAACAATAACGAGATTTGTATTTACAACAAGGCTTATTAGTTCCCATTTTCATAAAAGATTATTTCTATGGGAAAATGAATCAAAATTAAGAGAAATATAATGGAAAATTACATAATTAGTTTATCATGATTGTAACACCCCTAAATTGAGGTATTTTATTATTTTATTGTATATTTTTAAGTTATAAAATGATTGGGGTTGGTTTAAAGAAGTCTTTGAGAGATTTTAGGAGAATTTGAGAGTGTTTTAGAGGGTGCAATGTTGGAAATGACCTTGGTAAGAAATAAATTATTAAATGGTAATTTAAATCCATTATATTTTAATAAAATGTTAATTTTTTTAGAATAAGTACTCAAAATCATAATTACATGATTACTATCCTTCACGCTTAATGATTATATATATGTCTATACCATAGTGAACCTTTTATACATGATTGAGTGATTTTATTTTAGACTTACATTTTATGATTTTTTTCACATACATGAATTTATTTAGATGTCATTATTTATAAGTATGGTGAATAATAATTTTAATTAGACAAAAATCATGCTGGAAGTGTGGATATTTTTATTTTAGTTAATTTGAAAAATTAACAATGAATAACATATTGTCGAAATTATATGATATGTACATAGTTAGTGAAGCATGTATAGTATAAAGAGTAGCATAACATGTAAAAATATTATACATTAAATGGAATATCTTTTTATAATGTTCAATGTGTTTTATAAATCTATTAATAGTTAGTTCCATGGTTATGATAGCATGATAAAAGTTGCAACATGTTAATTGTAGTTATTTAATATAATATTTAATTGAGAATAATTTATTAGTAATATAATTTTTTGATAACAAGTTTAACCATGTAATATAATCACATAAAATATGTATGTATAGTAGGTGTTTCTATTTCATTCCTTTATTTCACAATTCAAGATATTATTATGTGTTATAAATTATTTTTCAATTATAGTATAATTAAATATGATATCCAAGATTGATTTTGAAAATAATTATCCATGAAATTGAGGCTTGTAATAGGGTGTTTCCTCATTTAAATGTATGTTTTAATTTTAAAAATTAACTTTTTTTATAATCCAAGAAACAAATTTTCATGGAAACATAGGGTTTTGGCCATGGTTTGATTTTCAAAGAGAAAAACCATGTTTTAGGGGATTATTTAGATAAAAGTGTTTATTTATTTTTTTGAAGTTAATTTTAAATTATATTTTAAAATAAAAGTTTTCATGAAACATAAATGACTTTAATTCAATGTTATATTTGTATGAAATTCCCATTCGGTACTTTGTAAAATGAATTGTTCTATAATGACCCGCTACCCTAAACCACTAATCGGTGCCTAGAATGGTGGTCACTACTATATATTAGGTGTGCCTCCCCATATGCTTGAGGATGTTGATCAGTAGTTGGGGTATAATATGGTACCATGGGGAGAATATACCCCCTATATCAGAGTACACAATGATATAAAAAAAAACAAACATCATACAAAACCATAACTATCAAAATACACAAATAATTAAAACAAAGAACAATAATAATAAAAATATGAGATATACATGCAGTCATATGGAATCGATCACCCACAAAGCTGATCACATATATAGAATGAAAAATAAAATAATAAAAAAAACACTAAAATAAAATTATAGGAGGATTTTATACAATCCTCAAGCCACACCCCATCCTGAAATCCAAATTCCATGAGAGCTACTCTAGCTTGATCATGAAATCTTGAGCCTCAACTAAACCTGAACCTGCAAAAAAGTGAGGGATATTAAATTACCTAAGTGTAACGGTGGATCGAGTAGGGAGTGAGTAAAAAACTCAGTAGGGATCCACCAATTTGGTCCCATACATAATCAGTAATGCAATGTTATTTATAGGTGGAATACTCTAATAAAGTACATAACTGATATAAACAAATAAATCAAACCACCAACAAAACCTATATCAACCTGATGTAGAAATATATCTAACCATGCTTAAGGGACTATTACAACTAATTTACCTTGTAACATACCATTTTAAATCCTTATATCTATGACCTTGATCGACTATACATACTTCAGCCAATGCTGGGGTGTCTCTGAGCACATCTCAATGACCATGCCTCCAAATATAATAGACCCAAGTATCCTTGGTATAAAAATATGTATCATAGACCTACCCTATGTTAGTTTTTTTATTTAAGTCATAGAATCCCCTATACATGAGTTTTATTATCCATTAGTAACAAAGACCTACCCTATGGGAGTTTTATCAACCAGGTATCAAAAACCTCCCCTATGAGAGTTTTCTCATCCAGTAAACAAGATTACACCAAGGGAATTTTCCATACATAAAAGAGGCCACCCAAAGGGTGTTTTATAAACTTAAATAAAATATAGACCTCAAGGTAATTTTCCAAACATAAATAAAATACCACACTTAAGGGAATTTTCCCATACATCCCCATGGGGTTTATATAATATAAAATCAATATAAAAGAGAAACCAAGCTTGGATGAATGCCTAAATCCTTCACTAGTCCAAACCCAAGAACACCCTCTCACTAGGGTTAGAATCATAGGGTAACCCTATGGGATCCACTAGGAATCTTCACAACCCAGACACCTCAAAATGGTCTATCAATCCAAACTCATCACTCGATTAAACACCCATAATAAGGGTGATGGCCTCAAGATCATTCATTTTGAAAATCACTCTAGGTTTTCCCAAAAACACAACTCATCCATCTATCACAATAATTTCCACTCACCTAGGTCACAATATCTCTATAAGGGGAATAATACTACTCATACATCATAATTTCCAAAAGGCTCAATAGAATCAATTAGGTCTCACATAGACAACCCCTAATCCATTATTCCTAGATCTCCACTGACCTTTACTTGGAGGTATCTAGGGATACTACTACTAGGCCCATTATGTCGCATTCATCAATATAAAAACACACCACTCATGGGGCCTAAGATTCTAAGGGATATAAGGTTAATATCAAGGCCTCATCCAATGGTGGTCAAGGAAATAAACCTGGTTCCAAGGTCCCTCATGTACTTGGAACTTGGTGAATCTTATCCAAACATTTCATTTTAGTTAAAACATTTTATTAAAATATGGTCACCACCCTCAACGGAGAGACCTCATAACACATTATTTATAAAAACTTACATAAATTCCATAGGTCATGGAAAAAAATACTACCCAACTTAATTTTGAAGCCTTCCCAAATTAATTTATAGCCCAAAAACTACTAGAAATCCTAGTCTAAGGTTGTTCATAAACATCTCAAGACTGAGCCAATACCCTATCCCCTTTCTCAAACCATGACATCCAAATTAATTATTTATAACATTTTTAATTAACTAATTAATTAAATTTAAACTCAGCATGATGTAAGATAACTCACTGGTCCTTGATCTCCTATATAAAATTCATGCAATAAGGTGTTTACCACCCTTAACATGCCCTTACTACTATATTGATACAAATACACAAACTACGACAAAAAAACCATAAATAATTTATATAACAACCCATATCTTTTATATACTTTATCTCATGACTTATTACATAAAGATACAAATAATACAATACCAAAAGATCGAGAGGCCTAGTGACTTTGGGTAATTATATTCATACCACAATAAATTTAAATAGGGATATAACAAAATTATTTAAAACTATATAACATTCCCTTAATATCCATTGATCATCTAATATTTCATCATATAACATGGGGATGTACCTAAGAAAGGGGTGAGATATAAATCCCAGCAAGGGAATAATCAAAGAAAAACATGAATTAAAGTAGTACGAGTGATTCAAGGGGTATAACATGGTGACATAAAAAAGGTGAGAATCATAATAATTAATATTGAATAATGAAATAATATTATAACATCAAGGCATCATATGAATATTGAAACAACATAAAACATGAGATCATAAGTATAAGTCAAGACTGACAACTGAGACATCATAATATAGTGTGATTAGGGTATATTCCCATGAACTATATATAGTATCTCATGAGATAAAAACATAACCTAATGTATTGGAGGGATATAATTCTAGGACCACCCATCACATTCATATCATGTACACTCATTTTTGTTCCACATTGATCATATAATATAATAAAATTTGTAATCAATTTTAATCAAATAATTTTAGAGAATGTGTTTCATACATTTAAGTAACTAATAAATGAAGGATAGTTTCATCTAGGTGAATACCCTTGAGTGGAAGTGGGGATGGGTGTTAATAACACAAAACTTTGGCATGGGAAATCATGGGATAATGTTGGAAACATAATAGATGTACATAAATGTTAATATAATGAATTAATGAGAGTGAAATATAGTATTCATAAGGAATGTTAAGGTATATGTAAAAAAATATTCCAAAATGAACAATTGGAAATAAAAAGGCTAAATATAAAGAAATTACTTGAATAAACAGGAGGAGGAATAAAATACATTACTTGAGAAGTTTCTTCTAAAATATTGGGAGTATATTTTTAAGAGATTGGGAACAAATTGGGAGGTATTTAGAGAGGGATATGGAGAGTAAATTCTTTCTCAATGGGTTTTGAGTGAATAGGACTCTGAGGTTGGGTGGGTATTTATAACAATAGATTGGGGAATTATCTATTAATTTCTAAACTTATGTTTTGGTCTCTAAGTGATAAAATAATAAAACCACAAACATTCCCATGGGTTTTAACCATGGTTTCTACCAAAGAGTATTGGTTTTAAATATTTTATTAGTATAAGAATAAAATTCCTTAAAAATAATATAATTCATGATGTGGAGGCAAGTCACGTTCATAAATAATCGATTTTAAAACCTTAAAATATTATATAATATTTGGAGAATTGATTAATGGTTTGTAAAATTAATCAAATAACTTAAAAAAAAAAATTATTTTAAAATGGAAACCTATTTTTTGTCATGTATTCATTTTATTTTATTTATAACATCACCTTTGGGATATTATGATGTCATAATACATACTGTATAATTATATTGTATTTAATTTTTACCTAAAAATTCAATTGTCTCATAAAATTATGTAAAATTTTCTATTGGATAATTTCAATGTGAATATTTTAAAAATAAAATTTATTTTACCAAAAATTAGTTTTCAAAATATTATAGTTTACACTTTTAAATAAAAATACCTATTTACTAAAAAAACTAGTTTTTATGACACTAACCACTTTTCGAACCTTATAAAAATTACATTTTACTTACTTAAATTATATTATAATTTATATTTAAATAAATATCATTTAATAATAATATTTCATGAAAATAAAATTTATTTAAAAATTTATTAAATTTATCAAAAAGAGTGTTTTAATTGAAATTATATATTTCTTAAAAATATAATTTTGATTTATTCATATAAAAATTTAATTTTTTTATCAAACTCATTATATAATCTAGATATATATAAAGTAATGACATAAAGGGATAAATATAATTGTTATTTTATTAAAAATAAAATATAAAAATTTATACTATTAGGGTCTAGATACATAATTTCTTATTATTCCAGCATACACCCTAAGGATAAGGTGTACGATGGTGGAAGTTTCTTAGGGTGGTTCAACAAACATGGTTTGAGTTGTGATATCTATGAGCTTGAATTATCTTAAATTTTTTTTTCTCGAGTTTCAGTTATTGAATCTCAGCTTGGTCTTGGTCAAAGGAAAAGCGTAGTAGTTCCATCTCCCCCAGAAGCTCTGATAAATGGGCTTCAAAGGGTATAATCCTATTAGGCAAGACCATTGCTTCTTCCTTCCATGTCAATTAGAAATTTTCATAACCCTTAATATATACTAATATTAGAAGTCATTATAGAATGAATATATTATCAATTGTTATGATGATTAATGGTATCTTAAGCTTGATAGAAAAATTATGGGCATATTTTATAATATTCTTAAATAAAAAAGGAAATGTAGTGCATTTTTTTCTATAAAAACATTTCTTAATAAGTAATTTATTAACTCAAAAAGGGAATTTAATTTATTAAAGTTTGGTTTATTACATTATTAAAACCTTCAAAAATTTCACCCTTGAAATCTAATTTCATACACTAAAACTGATTAGGGTAATTTGGCTTCATTACCTTTTTTGGTTCCTATGTCGTCTCCAAAAACTTGTGGTTATGCTAAGTACATTGACCAATTGAGTTGTCTTGTTTTGTAGAACTTTTTCTTTGTGATATAAGATCTTAATTGGGTGTTCCTTATATAATAGATCATTTTACAAATTCACCACCTTTATTTTCTATACATGTGAGGAGTTTGGTATATACTTCCTTAAGAGAGATACATGGAACACATCATTGTACTTAAGATAGGTTAGGTGTGAGTTCTAGTCGATAAGCCAAAATTCTGATGTAATAAAGGATATAGAAGTGGATGATGTATATAGGAATAAGATTTCCATTCTTCCCAAACCTTAATAATTTATTCCATGGTGATATATGAAGGAACACCTTATCTCTGAGCTCAAACTATAGGCCTCATTGATAATTTTTACCATAGATTTTTTTTTTCATTTCATAAATTTCACATAATGATTAATGGTTTGAAACTTATTTGTCATCACTTAGAAAATATCAGATCCCACTAGCATCCATTATCCAACATCATCTCAATATGTTGGATTCCTACACCTATTCACATACATAGCCTTATAAGGTACCATTTTAATGTTAGAATAAAATTTTTTTATATGAAAACTCTATTAGGGGAAGGTGGCGATCCAAACATCCTTGGAAATATATTGAACATGATATCAACATATCCTCTTGATTTTGAATGGTTATATTAGAATGATCATCCATTTGATGGTGATAATCTATAATGAAACTCAACACTATATCCAATTCTTGATGAAGTCTTATCCAAAACCTCGAGGTAAACCTATGATCTTGATTAGATACATTGGAGAGTGGTAATCCATGCAGTCTTATCACTTCTCTCCTATATATATTGATGAGTTGGTTAATAGAGAAATTTTTCTTTATAGTAATGAAATGTGATGAATTTATAAGGTGATCGACTAACCCTCAAATGGAATTATTTATTTTAGATGTCATGAGGAGTCATAAGAAAAAATTCATGGTTATGTTTTCCCATTTCCATACTTTTATGGGAAATGGTTTCATCATGGCCTTAGAATTTTGTCATTAAAACTTGACTTTTTGGCACACTAGGCATTAAAATAAAAATTATTTAATATCCCTTTTCATATTTTCCCACCAATTTTTTTGCTTCAAATATCTATACATATTATTAATTCCTTGATGAATAGAGAAGGAAAATCCATGAAAATCATACCAAAGTTCCCCCTTAAGTTTTGGTTTTGATGGAACACATATCCAGGTTCCAAACCATATAATTCTATCTTTAGAAAATTTTAACTTTAGAATATTCACTAACTTTTGTTTCTAGCTTCTTATCATCTTTTTGAGCCTCCTTAATACTCTAAAGAATTTATGGTTGAAAATTTATTTGATCAATATAGGATGAAATTCCTTTTATTATTCCCATGTCCATCCTTTTCATGTCCAAGAAGATTGGATCCCTCTCAATCCTCATTATGGATAAGACTACAGGGTCCTTTCTATTCAGATCACCTACCACTTTTTTCACCTTCCTAGGATGGGAATGGATTGAACAATCATAATCATTAATCAACTTAAACCAACTTCATTGGAACATATTGAGTTATTTTTGTGTGTATATACACCTGAGGTTTTTATGATCTATATACATGTCATACTTCTAACCATAGAGA
Source organism: Viscum album (assembly GCA_963277665.1). Taxonomy (NCBI): domain Eukaryota; kingdom Viridiplantae; phylum Streptophyta; class Magnoliopsida; order Santalales; family Viscaceae; genus Viscum; species Viscum album. Next base: position 533,657,881 of record OY728121.1, on the reverse strand, counting down.
TAATATAACCAAATCTTCAATGTGAAGATCAATGCATCCAATTCTAAATAGTGGATTGGGTAGTTATTATCATGGATCTTTAATTTGAGGGAGGCATAGGCTATAAATTTTTTATATTGAATGAGTATAAAACACAATACCTTTTCAGAAGCATCATTGTATATAAAAAATCCTCCCCAGTTGGTGGGTAATGTGAGAACATGTGTAGTGATTAGCCACTTCTTTGACTCTTTAAATCTCTCCTCACATTCATCAGTCCAGGAAAACTTCACTCCCTTATGATTTATCTTGGTTAATAGGCTTTAAAATCATGATAATTTTCTCATAAATTGATGATATTACCTAGAAAATCCAAGGAAAATATGAATATCTATCATAGATGTTAGTCTGGGCCATCCTTCAATTGCCTCTATCTTCAAAGGACCCATATACATCTCTTTGCTTGTTAATACACGCCCCATAAATGTTAATCGCTCTATGTATAAGTTTGATTGAGAACTTAACCACTAATTTAAGTGGAAGAGTAAGAAATTATTTTAGGAACACAGTATCATATTCTCTTACAATGAGAATGTCATCAAGGATGATCTTTTCCTTAGTCTCAATCATTTTATCTAGATACACTTACTCATAAGGAAATAATATCCATGGTTGTGATTGTAACGAATCAGAATTATATCAATGAAATTTACCATATTATAATTATTTCATATAGTATAATCACATAAAATCACTTATATAACACAATAAAAACTTTATAAATGAATAATTAATGAAATAAGAGGATTTTTCATAAATTAAGAAACCTAAACCAATGGAATAGTAACTTTAACTTTGGAATAATAACGTGACCATTAAGAATAGAAACATGGATAATAGAATAATAACCTCACATATGAAATTATAAATAAAATTTATGCATATTATAAATGAAAATATAATATATTTATATCATGGAATAAGTAAATAAATGTTTAAAAAATGATAAATCAAGTATTGGTATTTTTGTGAGTCATAAATGTTTATTTATAATTTTATAATTAATATAATTATTTTAAAAAAATTATTTTCATAAAATAAATTTATAAATTAATATTTTGTTTTCTTATTTTTATAAGATAATTTTATGTGACCTTAATTAAAATTTCAAAGTGTTATAAAATCAGTTATAATTTTAAAATTGGCATTTTACAAATAAATGATGATTTTAACTAAAAATTAAATTTATCATATTTATAAAATTATTTTCATAAAATAGAGTCCATTTTTTAATTATACATTTTGAAAAATTTTCAGGGTAAATTTTTAGGATTTTTATAAAATAGTTTAATTTTTAGTGAATAGTGAAATACAATAATTTATGGTATAAGTTAAATTCATGAATTATTGAGTCATGGTTGATGTATGAATGATTTAAGAACCATTTTTTCGAACTCACATACAATATTTACTGTATTTATTCACAATAATCCACACTAATGATAGTCTTGAGCCGAAATAATAAAATAATGAATAAAATAATAAAAAAACACCCCTCTCCTCCACTATAAATACCACCTCTCACCACCTCTTCTACTCACACCTGAAAATCCTTGAATATTATATAAATTATACCCGATAATCTTCCCAAGTATCCCCCCAAATCTAGGAGCCTGTGTTCTTAACAAAATACCAAACCCAATTCTCCTAAAGTGGTTCTCAAGGAAAAGAATTCAAGAGGTAAAAACCCTTTTCTTTTTCTTTTAATTTCTTTTCAATTTATTTTCTTTTCTTTTCTTTTATTCTCCTAAACTACCCTTATAAAAGATACATGATAACTCCAGTATATTTTAAATACTGAAATTTTATTTTGTTAATGGAACAATTTACCATCAATTCTCTTCCCCTCTCATTTTTATCTAAAAATGAAAACATCATCTGTGATGTGTTGATTTATCACATTCAAGGATGATGAGTTTTCAATTTATATTACCGCATTCAAGGATGAAAATCAATAAATTTTTATGTTTAAAAAAATTAAAATATAATTATTAAATATTATTTAATGTTTTTTAACCATTATATATAAATAATATTAATTAATAAAATAAAACCAGTTCGTGATGAATGAAAAAATGCCAAAATAATCTAAACATTTATCATTAACGTTTTATCTAATGAATATTCCTAAAATATGAAAAAATGATATATAAGAAAATTTAATATTATATAATCTCATTAATAACATATGATTTAAACTCTGGACAACTATTCTCATTTTACACGATCTTCCATACATGTATACAAGTAAACCGATCATGAAAACCAAGGAAACGAACACTCCATAACAATGAAATTGTATCTTATAACTCATAAAAAAGGATAGGAATGAACTTAATAAAATTATAATAAGTCAAATAAATGTATAAAAGGTTCTTAATTAATTAATTAATGGATCTAATTTTAATATCTAGGACATTAAGATAAAGTGCAGAACAATTTCGGACATAAGGTAAGGGATTCTCTCCAAACCCCCATTTTTCCTCCGAGTTACACATTCTCTCTATTTAACCCAATGTAATTATTAATTATTGTTATTTACTCCTCATAAATTTTGATTTTATGTTCCAAACATATTTAACTTTTTCAATTCTTCTTTCTTTTATGGGGAAATACATGTTTTATAAAGTTTCCTTCTCAATCCCTCTCGATAACAAAGTCCAATTAAAGGGAACTTCCCAATTTAATACCAATTTTTAAGTGCACAACATAATCTATTTTAAGTAAAAAATATTTTTATAAAATTAATAATTTTATCATTTAAAACTATCTTGGTTCATTTATGGTTTTATACAAACAATTATGCCTTTTCCATTTTAAAGAATCATTAAAATTTTCCCTTAAACCACCCCAAAGTGGATCATTTATAAAGTTTTTTAAAAACTATTTTTACCTGTTTTCAATCTAGTTTGGCATAAATTATCATGTTTTATACCTATTTTACCTTATTAATGTCCATGTATGATTTGGATCCATTCTTTCATGTACACCTTTATGATATACCCATTTTATGCATTATAACATGTTTACAATACCCATTCCTTTATATGAGTAACCCTTATGTTTATTCCTTATGTATTATTCTTCATGTGGAACATGTATTCATAAAATTTTTTTATGGGTGTACCTAGATTATGATCTAATTAATTAGGTAATTTTTAGTTTCATGATACATCATGTGCAATGGTATTAGTGGTTATCCTTGACTCATGCACCTCCATGTGTAATGGTATTAGTGGTTAGGCTTAACTCATGCTCCTCCACGTGCAATGGTCTTGGTGTTTATCCTTGAATCATGATCCTACATGTGAAATGGTATTGGTGGTTGGCATTGAATCATGATCCTCCATGTGTAGTGGTCTTGGTGGTTAGTCTTGACTCATGCTTATGTCATGTTGTATGTTATTTCCATATTTCTATGATACCACAATTACATGATCCCATGTTCTATATGTTATGATTAAATATGTTTATTCATGTTCCATTCATTTTTTATTTCATCATTTTATGCCTTATAACTCATGTTCTATTCTTTATTTACATGATTATTCCATTACTGGGCTTTTTAGCTCACTACTTTGTTCATGTATTCCCAGGTTATCCTATACAGATGTAAGGGTTCAAAGGAAGTTAAGAGATCTTTATTAAGATTAAATAAAATATGTTTTTATACCTTATAATTATGTACCTAATCTTCCAAAGACACTAAAATGTATGATCCTTGGTTTTTATTTTAAGGCTAGTTATGCTTAAAATCATGTAATAGTATTTATAAAAATCAAGGACCATTATAGTTGTTATCAGAGAATAGTCTAGTTATTTTTGGTGATTAGGACTAGATAAATTTATTAAGAACCCTAGGGATAATTCTATCATCATGGATAACATATATTGAAACTTAAGGAATAACAAGATAGGATATACCTTATATTTACAAGTTTATCCTTTTAAGTTCATATTTTTATTTTTATATTCTTATTAGATAATTATTCATGTCCCCCAAATTGTACTTTATTCTTCTTTATTAATGGATATAAATAAGATAATCCATGCTAAAAATAAATGTGATAGGTAATGTTTTGATTTCCCAAATGAAATTAAAAATATGATCAGAACGGGAGCTCAAAAACTTATGATAGTACTTTCTCAACTGGGTCAAGTTATGAATAATAACTTGAATCACGTGGAACACCATCATTATCCTAAGAAATAGAAAGCTAAAGTCAAATAATTTATGTGACAAAGGCCTCCAATGTTTAATGAATATTCTGACCCCCTCTTCACAGAACAATGGATTAACTCTATTGAGAAGATATTCTCTATCCTATAATGCTCAGAAGAAGATAAAGTTGTGCTAGAGGTATATCATTTTGATAGGGAAGCTGATTAGTGGTGGACACTAATAAATAACAAAAAGTAAAGGGAGAAAATTGATTCCATATAATGGGAATATTTAAATAAAATATTTTTCAATAAATATTTTCCCCAAACTCTCCATCTTAATACGGAGAGAGAGTTCCTCAGACTAAAGAAAAAGAAAGATGATTATATTGGGGCATATGAGGAAAAATTTACAAGTCTTACAAAATACACATATGGATTTGTCATGAACACTAAAATCAAGGTGGATTTCTTCTTTATATAACTAATGTTGAGTCTATAAAAAGTATTGGAAATTTGAGACATTTATATATAGGAGAAGATTGTAAGTTATGCCCATAAGTTTTAAATGTATATTGGAGACTCTCAATGGTCTTGTGGGTGCAGAGATAAAAATAAGAAAATGGAGTTTAATATGTGAGGATCAATAGATAAATACCAATATGGAAAGAAAACCCAACATCCCACTTGTCAAATATGTGGTAAGAAGTATCTTTGGAACTATCTAAAGGGAACCAAGAGATACTTCAAATGTTAAATAATGGGGAATCTGGATAATAACTACCGAAGGGATATGAAGAATCCCACTAATGTGGAGGAAAAAAGGAAGGTTTAGATCCACACTTAGCCTATTGTGTAGTGTCTCAACTACAAGAAACATTGTAATTATGAAAACTATTTCCTTAATCCAAGGGTTGTTAGAGGAAATAAACAACAACAACCTCCAAGGTAGTAAGGAAGGGAATATGCTATCACTACTATTGAGGTGAAGTCCAAAAATAATGTGGTGATAGGTACACTCATTATTCATTCAAGAATAGTGAATGTACTATCTAATTCTAGTTCTAAGTAATATTTCATATCTTTAAAGTTTAGTATAACTATTAAAAAATCACCTCAAAATATGGAGGTTGAGTTATCTATGAGAACAAAAAATGGGGAAATTATTGCATCCAATGTATATAACTCCCCAATTATTTTTATGGACTAAACCTCCTAGAAAATATTTTCATACTTCATTTGGAAGAGTTTGATTATATATTCACTACTGGAAAATAGCCCTATACCCATGGTTTTTGAAAACCATGGGTATAGGGGTATTATGGGAACCTATACCCATGGTTTTGGGACAAACCATGGGTATAGGTTTATCTTTCAAGACCTATTCCCACGGTTTTCCAAAACTATGGGAAAAAAGACAGTTATACCAATAGTTTTTCCAAAACCGTTGGTATAGAATTTTTTTCGAAGACCTATACCCACAGTTTTATAAAACCGCGGGTATAGATTTCCCGCATTATGGTGGAAAAAAAATCCACAGGACAAAAAAATATTAGTGGGGAAACCTATCCCCACGGTTTCACCTCCTATACCCACAGTTCTAATTAACATATTTAGGTAGATACAAATAAATAGTCACATAACTTCCATAGGTGCGTTGGTGGTGGGCACTGTGTATTCTTCTCTTCGGTCGCAAGATCGATATCTGGCAGACACTTTTTTTTTCTGATACATGTAAAAAAATTATTATATTAAAATAAATGAAGATATATTCTGATAAAAGTGAGTTTCTCGGTTGGTTAGGTGATGGATCCCTGAACGTAATGACGCGGGTTCGAAACCCCCAAGCAGGTTTTTTTCAAATTCTGACGTGCATATATTATTCGGTTATGTATTAATATATATATATATATATATATATATATATATATATATATATATATCAGTAAGGGATGTAGGATGATTGGTAAAGTTCCCAGATACGAAAATCATGGTTCCCAGTTCAACACCTACTGCGTGATTTTTGTAATTTTTTTTACCCACAGTTATAAATCCGTGGGTATAAGGTTTTGGCACGTGGCATTTCAATACGAGATTTTTCCATGGTGGAAAAATATCTATGCCCACGGTTTGGAAAACCGTGGATATAGGTTGGGGACCTATCCTGATGCCTCAGTTTCCCACAGTTTTGGAGGCTATACCAATGGTTTTGAACCGTGGGTATAGGTCATTTTTCCAGTAGTGATTGGGCACGTATTGGATATCCTTATATAAATCCAACATCAACTATTGGGAAAAGGGAGATCACTCTTCACATCCCAAAGCATCATCTAATTATGTACAAGTGTAAGGAGGAGGATAAATCTCCTTCAAAATAATTGTCTCATGTGTAGATATTATTTCTTTATGAGAAAGCATATCTAGCTCAAATGATCGAGACAAAGGATAGAATCATACTTGAAGACATGCCCATTGTGAGGGACTACACTGAAGTATTCCCTGAATAATTTCCTAGTCTTCCTCCTGATCAAGAAGTTGAGTTATCAGTTGAACTTATTTTTGGATATCTGACAATATCAAATAAACCTTATAGAATGTCCACCATCGAGTTTAAATAACCAAATAATAAGTTATAGAAGCATATGGACAAGTGTTTTATATGCTCGAGTGCTTCACTGTGGGGTGCACCAGTTATCTTTTTCACGAAGAAGGATGGATCAATACGCTTCTCCATTAATTATCACGAGTTCAATAAAATAATTATAAATAAAAAGTATCCTCTACCATAGATATATGAATTATTTTATTGAATACATGGGGATAAGTATTTCTCTATGGTAGACCTTCGGTCAGGATATCACCAATTAAAGGTGAAGAAAGAAGATATTCCCAATATCTCCTTTTGAATGAGGCATGAAAACTATGAGTTCACAGTGAAACCCTTAATAATCACTAATTATATATAATTTTTCATGGATTTAATGAATATTATTTAGATATTACCTCAAAAAATTTGTGGTAGTATTTATTGAAGATATTCTAATATACTCCAAGATCAAGGAGGAATACATGGAGAATTTGAATATTGTTATGAAGAATTTTTAAGGGAGAAACTATATAAAAAGTACCATAAATGAGAGTTTTTTATGTAGGAAGTTTAATTCTTGGGGCATGTTATCTCTAACAAAGGAATATCTATGGACCCTTCCAATAAAAAGGCAATCGAAGAGTGGCCCAGTCCAATATCTGTAATGGAGATCCGTAGTTTCCTTGGTCTAGCTTGGTATTACCAACGATTTGTGAATAACTTCTCATGATTATCAAACCCAATAACCAAGATGAATCAAAAGGGAGTGGATTTTTTATTAGTAAATGTGAAGACTACTTCAAAGAGTTAAAAAAAGAGGCTTATCATTGCACTAGTGCTCATACTACCGAAAAGTGGGGAACTCTTTGTGGTGTACAATGATGATTCAAAGAAGGTATTAGGATATTTTATAATAAAAAATGATAAAGTGATAGCCTATTCCTCAAGGTATTTGAAAATTCATGAGAAAAAATATACCACACATGATCTGGAGTTGTCGACTGTGATCTTCACATTGAAAAACTGGAGGTATTATCTCCATGGGGAGAAGTGTGAAATATAGACTGATCACAAGAGCCTTAAATATATATTCACAGAGAAGAAGATTAATATGCACCGGTTAATATAGTTATAACTCATCAAATATTATGAATTCTCAATCCACTACTATCCTAGTAAAGAAAATATGGTGGAAGATGATCTAAGTAGAAAAGATCCTACATCTTTATCAATGATGAGAATTAATAAGGATCCAATCTTCTTAGACCTTAAAAGTATAGACATGAGAATAATTAAGTAAGGAACATCATAAATCCTTTCTCGAATGATTGATCATCCATACCTTATATATAAAATAAAGGACAATTAAATAAATGAAGTAGAGATTCCAAAAAATGTAGAAGATATTAGAAATTTCAAATCCCCAGAGTTCAAAATTGATGAGAAAGGAGTTATAAGATTTGGGTCATGACTATGTGTACCATCCAATATATAGATAAAGAAAGATATTTTTAGTGATTCACATAGATCATCCTTATTTTTTCACCTAGGGAGAACTAATATGTATTGATATCTCAAAGATAACTACTGGTGGGATAATATGCAGAAAGAGATCGTTGATTATACATCAAAGTACCTAGTATGTTTGAAAGTGAAGAATTAAAGGAAAAAGTATAAAGATATGATGCAACCATTACCCATACCAACATGGAAATGGGAAAACATCACCATGGAATTTGTCACTGTACATCCAAATACATCTAGAGGGAATAACGTTATATGGTTTGCTATGGATTTTCTTACAAAGACATCTCACTTTATCACAATTCAAGAGGACTTGTAACTAGATAAAATTTCACAAATATACATCATATAAGTTGTAATGCTACATAGAGTACCACTATCAATTGTATCTAATAAAGTTTCAAGATTTACCTCCAAGTTTTGGAAAAGTCTCTAACATGACCTAAACACTAAGTTGAACTTCAGTACAAACTATCATCCTCAAAATAATGGCCAATCTGAGAAGACTATTTAGAAACTAGAAGACATGTTGAGAGTGTGTTATATGGACTTCAAGAGAGGATGGTACCAACACGTACCTATAGAGAACACTGGGAAAAGATGCAGAACACTAGCATGATAGGATGAAGTCAGTGAACATAATCTTATGGGACCTAAAATGGTCTAAGAAATGGTGTAAAATGTGAAAACCATTCAACAAAACATCAATTAATCCCAAATTCTAAAGAAGGGCCATTCATACAATCATTGATTATACCTAGAGTTTAAGGTTGGATACATGATATTCCTCCACATATCTCCATGGAAGAGGATCATGAGATTTGGGAAGAAAGGAAAGCTAAGTCCTAGGTACATCGACCCCTTCAAGATTCTTGATTATGGAGGAGTTGTGATCTATCGATTATCACTTCCATCAACCATGTATCAAGTAAATGATGTATTCTATGTATCTCTATTGGAATTTTATAAAATGTTTTTTTTCTATAATGACCCACTACTGTGGAACACTAATAGGTTCCCAGACTGGTGGTTTCTACTATACCTCAGGCATGCCTCCCCATATTCTAGAGGATGTCGAATAATAGTTTGGGTTTAAGATGATATCGTGGGGAGACTATAACCCCTATATCAGAGTACATAATGATATATAAAAAAAATCACACAAAACCATAACTATCATAGAACTCAAATAATTAAAACAACAAAAAATAATAATAAAAATATGAGACATACATACAGTCATACAAACTCGATCACACACCAGGCCGATCACATATACAGAATGAAAAATAAAAGAATAAAAAAAAACACCAAAATAAAATTATAGGAAGATTTGATACAATCCTCAATCCTCACCCTATCCTGATATATAAATCCTATCAGAGCTACTCTAGCTTGATCATTCAATCTTGAGCCTCAACTCAACCTGAACCTGTAACAAGTGAGGGATGTTCAGGCACCCGAGTGTAATGGTGGCCTAAGAAGGGTGTGAGTAAAAAAAATAGTAGGGATCCACCAATGTGGTCCCATATATAATCAATAATGAAGTGTTATTTTTAGGTTTAATGCTATCGTAAAGTAGATATATTCTATAAATAAATAAATCAAACCACCAAAAAAACCTATATCAACCTAATACAGGAATGTCTCTTACCATGCCAAAGGGACCATAAAAACCAATGTACCTTGTACTATACCATTTTCACTCCTTAAATCTATGACACCGATCAACCATACCTACTTTGACTAGTGATGGGTATCTCTAAGCACATCACAATGACCATACCTCCCAATATAATAGACCTAAGTCTACTTAGTAGAAGGATATGTATCACAAAACTCCCTTATGTGAGTTTTTTTAGTTGAGGCATAGAATCCCCCCTACATGAGTTTTCTTATCCATTAGGAACACATACCTCCCCTATGGGAGTTTTCTTAACCAGGTATCACATACCTCACCTATGTGAGTTTTCTCAGCTAGTAAACAGACTACACTAAGATAATTTCCATACATAAAAAAGACCACCTTAAGGGTGTTTTATAAACTTAAATAAAAGATAAACCTAAAGTTCATTTTCCAAAAATATATAAAATACTACCCTTAAGGTCATTTTCCCATACGTCACTATACCACCCATGGGGTGTATACCATATAACATCAATATAAAAGAGAAAGCAGGGTTTGAAAAACGCATAAACCATTCACCACTACCCAAACCTAAGAACACCCTATCACTAGGGTTAGCATCACAGGGGAACCCACTAGGATCCCCAAGGTCTCTTTGTGGACTAGACACCTCAAAATGGTCCATCAATATAAAATCATCTCTCAAGTAAACACCCATCACAAGGGTGATGGACTCAAGACTAATCATTTTCAAAAACACTCTAGGTTTTCTCAAAAACTCAACTCATTCATATATCACACTAAGGTCCACTCACCTAGGTTAACATGTATCTATGGAGTGAAGAACACTCCTCATCCATCATACTTTCCCAAAGGCTGAAGGGAACCAATTAGGTATCACATAGACAAACCCCATGCCATTCTTCCAAGCTTTCCACTGACCTCTAGTTGTAGGTCTCTACAGATCCAAATACCAGGGCCATTGTATCACATTCATAAATTTAAACACACACCCATCATAGGGACTCAAATTATAAGGGATATAAGGTCAATATAAAGGCCTTATATAGTGATGGCCAAGGAATTCAATATGGTTTCAAGGACCCTCATGGACTTTAAAATTGGTTAATCCTATCCAAACATTTCATTTTAGTTAAAACATTTTATTAAAATAAGGCCACCACCCACAATGGATATACCACATAACACATTTTTCATAAAAACATACATAAATTCCATAGGAAATGACCAAAAGACTACCCAAACCAATTTTAAATCCTTAAAAAATTAATTTATATCCCAAAAACTACTATAAATCCTAGTAAAAGGTTGTTCACACCCAACTCAAGCCTGATCCAACACCCAAGACCCTATCTCAACCTAATACATCCAACTTAATTAGTTATAACATTTATAATTAACTAATTAATTCAATTTAAACTCATCATAATGTCACATAACTCACCAGTACTTAATCTCTCATAAAAAAAATCATGCAATAGGGTACTGACCACCCATAAGATGCCCTTAAAACCATATTGAGCCAAATCCCCAAACTACAACACCAAATCCATAAACCATTTATATGACAACCCATATATTTTACAAAATATATCTCATGACTTATTACATAAAGATACAAATAATACAATACCAAATGGTTGAAAGGCCTAATGACTTTGGGTAATTAGATACATACAACAATAACTTGAAAGAAGGATACAATGATATTATTTAAAACTCCATAACATGCCCTTAAATTACATTGATCTTCAAATATTTCATTGTATAAATTGGGGATGTACATAAGAAAGGAGTGATATATAAAGTCTAGTAAGGGAATAATCAATGAACAACATGAAGTAATGTAGTACAAGTGAGTTAAGGGTCAAAACATGGTGACATAAAAAAGGTTATAATCATAATCATGAATATTTAATAATGAAATAAGATGATAACATCATGGAATCATATGAATATGGAAAAAAAATAAAACATGAAATCATAAACATAAGTCAATGGTAACCACGGAGACATCATAATATAGTGTGATTAGGCTAGCCACCCATGAACTATATATGGTATCTCATGAGATAAAAACATAACCCAATGCATTGGAGGGAAATATAATAATTGGCCCACCCATCACATTCATATCATGTATACTCATTTTTGTGTCTCATAGATCATAAAATTTAAGAACATATGTAATAAATTTTAATAAAATGATTGAGAATAATGGGTTGAATACATGTAAGTAACCAATAAATGAAGGATAGTTTCATTTAGGAGAATACCCCTAAGTGGAAGTGGGGATGGGTATTCACAACACAAAAGTTTGGCATGGAAAATAATGAGATAATGTCAGAAACAAAATAGGTGTACCTAAAGGTTAATATAAGGGATTAATGATAGTGAAAGGTTCTATATAAATACATTAGAATCATGTGGAAATTAAAGTTATATGTAAAAAATATTACAACATGAGAAATTTGAAATAAAAAGGCTTAATACAAATAAAGTACTTGAATAAAGAGGAGGAATAAAATCCCTTACTTGAGAGGTTACTTCTAATTACTTGGGAAGATCTTCTTAAGAGATTGGGAATAAATTGGGAGGAATTTAGAGATGTATAGGTAGAGTAAATTTATGATCAATGGTTTTTTAGTTAATAGGACTAGGTGGTTGGGTGGGTATTTATAACAATAGAGAGGGGAATTCATTATTAATTTCTAAACTTAGGTTTTGGACTCTAAGTGATAAAATAATCAAACCACAATCCTTCTCATGGTTTTTACCCATGGTTTAAACCAAAGATTACTTATTTTCAATATTTTATTAGTATAAGAAGATTTTTTTTTAAAAATAATACCATCCATGACATGGAAGCAAGTCATGTAAATAAATAATTAATTTTAAAACCTTAAAATATAATATAAGTTTTGGAGAATTGATTAATGGTTTTAAAATTAATAAAATAACTTAAAAACACATTATTTTAAAAGGGAAACCTATTTTTGGTCATGTATTACTTTTATAGTATTTATTACATCACCTTTTGGCTATTATGATGTCATAATATGTACTAAATAAATATACTGTATTTAATTTTTAACCAAAAATTCAATAGTAACAAAAAATTATGAAAAATTAACCATTGGATAATTTCAATGCGAATATTTCAAAAATAACATTTATTTTACCAAATTAGTTTTAAAAATATTATAATTTACACTTTTAAATAAAAAATCCTTATTTATCGGAAAATACTAGTTTTTATGACACTAACCACTTTCCGAACCTTATAAAAATTAAACTGAACATCCTTAAATTATATTATCATTTATATTTAAATAAATATTATTTAATAATAATATTTCATGAAAATAAAATTTATTTAAAAAATTATTAAATTTCTCAAAAATAGTGTTTTAATTGAAAATATATTTTTCTCAAAAATTTAATTTTCATTTCTTTGTATCAAAATAATTTTTTTATCAAACTCATTATATAATCCTGGATATATATAAAGCAAAAAAATAGATAAATATAATGATTATTTTATTAAAAATAAAATATAAAAATTTATACTACTAAGGTCTAGAGACATAAGTGGTTATTAAACCGGTGTACGCCCTAAGGGTAAGGTGTACAATGGTGGGAATTTCGTTGGGTGGTTCAACAAACATAGATTGGGAAGTGATCTCTATGAGCTTGAATTCTCTCATAAACAATTTTCACAAGTTTCAATTATTAAATCTAAGCTTGGTCTTGGTCAAGGGAAAAGCGCAACAATTCCATCTCCCCCAGAAGCTCTAATAAATGGGATTTATAGGTTATGATCCTATTACCCGAGACCATTTCTTCTTCCTTCCATTTCAATTAGAAATTATTATAACCCTTAATATATACTAATATTACCATCCATTGTAGAATGACTATATTATCAATAGTTATGATGCTTAATGGTCTTTTAATCCTAACTGAAAAACTAGGGTCATATTTTATAATGGTCCTAAATAAAAAAAAATGAAATTTAGTAGATGTTTTTATATAATAATATTTCTCCGTAATTCATCTATTCATTCAAAAATTGAATTTTATTTATAAAAGTTTGGGTCATTCCATTCTTCCCCCCTTCAGAAATTTTACCCTAAAAATTTCCTTTTGTACACTAAAATAGATGAGTGTACTTTGGTTTCATCACCTTTTCCGGTTCCCATATTGCCTCATAAAACATGTGGTTTTTCTAAGTACTTTGACAAGTTGAGTTGTCATATTTTTTAGAACTCTGTATTTGTGATCTAAGATATTCATTAGGTGTTCCTTGCATAAGATATCATTTTCCAAAGGTACCACCTTTTTTTCCACACATGTGAGGGGTTTGGTATGTACTTACTTAAGAGAGATACATGGAACACATCATTGTACTTAAGATAGGTTAGGTGGGAGTTCTTTTCAATAGGAAAAAACTACAATGTGATAAAGGATATAAAAGTGGATGATTTTTATAGGAATAATATTTTCATTCTTCCCAAACCTCATGAAATTATTCCAAGGTGATATATGAAGGAACACCTTATCTTTGACCTCAAAATCTAGGCCTCATTGATGGTTGGCATCATAGATTTTTTTTTCTATTTTCATAAATTCACATGATGCTGAATGGTTTGAAACTTTTTTGTAATCTCTTATATATGATCAGACCCCACCAATTTCTATTATCCAACATCATCCTAGCATGTCAGATCCCAACACCTATTCACATAAAAATCCTCATAATGTTCCATTTGAATGTTAGAATCGAAACTGTTGTTATATGAGAAATCCACTAGGGGAAGGTGGAAATCCCAATATAATTGGAAATATATTGAATATGATCTCAATATATCCCATTGATTTTGAATAGTTCTCTCAGAATAAACATCCATTTGAGGGTTATAATTTATAATGAAACTCAACTCTGTATCCAATTCTTGATGAAGGATTATCTAGAACCTTGAGGTAAACCTAGGATCTTTATCATATCTAGAGAGTCCTATAGCAAAATTCATGGTTATGTTTTCCCATTTACATACTTTTATGGGAAATGGTTATATCATACCCTTAGAATGTTTTCGTTAAACATTGAATTTTTGGAACAACACGCATCAACATAAATTTTTTTCAATCTCCCTCTTCATGTTATACTGCCAATTTTTTCCTTCAAATTTATATATATATTATTGATTCCTTGATGAATAGAAAAGGAAAATACATGAAAATCATCCCAAAGTTTCCTCTTCAGATTTTGTTTTGATGGAACACATATCTAGGTTCCAAACCATATAATTCAATCTTTAAAAAAGTTAAACTTTGGAATATTCACTAACTTTATTTGTAGCTTCTTATCATCTTTTTGAGACTCCTTGATACTCTCAAGAATAAATGGTTGAAAATTTATTTTAGGAAGATATGATGAAATTCTTTTTATAATTCCCATGTACATCCTTTTCATGTCAAATAAGATTGGATCCCTCTCAATCCTCATCATGGATAGGGTTGCAGGGTCTTTTCAATTCAGGGAACCTGCCACTTTGTTCGCCTTTCTAGGATGGAAATTGGTTGAACAATCATAATCATTGATATACTTAAACCAACGTCATTGGCACATATTGAGTTCCTTTTGTGTGAAAATATACCTAAGGATTTTATGTTCTATATAAGTTTCAAACTTCTACCCATATAGAGAATGAAACCAAATATTTAATGAGAAGATCAATTTAGCCAATTCTAGATAGTGGATTGGGTAGTTCTTCTCATGGATCTTTAATTGTTGGGAGGTATATGATACCACTTTTTCATCTTACATGAGTACACAACCTAATCCATTTTTTAGTGCATCACTGTAGATAAAAAATCCTTCCCCATTGGTGGGGAATTTGAGAACCTGTGTAGTGATTACCCACTTATTTGAATCTTTAAATCTATCTTTGAATTCATTATTCTAGGAAAACTTCATTCTCTTATGAGTTATCTTGGTTAGTAGTCTTGAAAATATGAGAATTTTCTTATAAATTGACTATATTACCTTGATAATCCAAGGAATCTATGAATATATATCAAGGATGTTAGTATAGGCCATCCTTTAATTGCCTCTATCTTCAAAGGATCCATAGATATCCCTTTGCTAGTGAATACATTCCCCATAAATGTTACTTGCTCCAGGTAAAAGTTTTATTGAGAACTTTACCACTTATTTAAGAGGAAGACCATGAAATTACTCGAGGAACACATTATAATATTATATTACAATGAGAATTAAATCAAGGATGATCTTTTCCTTAGTATCAATCATTTGATCTAGATACACTTACTTATAAAGAAATAATATCCATGCATGAGATTGTAATGACCCAAAATTCGATCGATGAAATTTCACTTCGTATAATTATATCATATAGTATAAATCACATAAACTCACTTTGATAACACAATAAAAACTTTATGAATGAATAATTAATTAAATAATATGTTTTTTCAGAAATTAAGGAACCTAAACCAATGGAATAGTAACTTGAACTTTAGAATTATAATGTGACCATTAAGAATAGTAACCTGGAAAATAGAATAGTAACCCCACCTATGAAAGTATAAAAAAAATTTATGCATCTTATAAATGAATATAAAATATATTTATATCATAGAATAAGTAAATAAATGTTTTAAAAATGATAAATTAAGTATTGGTATTTTTGTGAGACATAAATGTTTATTTAAAATTTTATAATTAATATAACGATTAAAAGAATATTTATTTTCATAAAATAGATTCATAAATTTATATTTTGATGTCTTACTATTACAAGATAATTTTATAAGACCTTAATCAATTTTTCAAAGTGTTATAAAATCAATTATAATTTTAAAATTGGTATTTTTCGAATAAATGATGATTTTAATTAAAAATTAAATTTATCATAAAATGGATAAGGTGTGATATTTTCATAAAATGGAGTCCAGTTTTTAATTCTTCATGTTGAAGAATGGTTACATTCAATTTTTTTGGATTTTTCTAAAATAGTTGAATTTTTCGTGAATAGTGAAATATGGTAATTTATGGTATAAGCTAAATACATAAATTATTGAGATGTGTTTGATGTATGGATGATTTAAGAACCATTGGTTCAAACTACCATTCACTAATTACTTTATTTAGTGAAAATAATGAACACTATTGATAGTCTTGAGCCAAAATAATAAAATAATGAAAAAATAATTAAAAAACACCCCTCTCTTCCACTATAAATATCACCCCTCACCACCTCTTCTCCTCACACCTCAAAAGTATTGAATATTGTACAAATTATACCCAATCCTATTACCAAGTCTATACCTCACATATAGGATACTTTGGTCTCAAAAAAAGACCAAACCCAATTCCCCTAAGGAGGTTCTCAAGGATAAAAAATCAAGTGGTAAAAACCTATTTCTCTTTCTTTTAATTTGTTTTCAATTTGTTTTATTTTATTTTAATTTATTCTCCTCACCTCACCTTATCCAAGAGACATGATAACACCAATATATTTTATATAATTAAATTTTATTATTTAATTGGAAAAAACCACCATCAATTCTCTTCCCCTCTCCCTTTTTTCTAAAAATGAAAATATTGTCTGTGATGTGTTGATTTATCACATTCAAGGATGATGAGTTTTCAATTTCCATTACCAACTTCAAGGATTATCATAAAACCATTTTTATGTTTAAAAAAGATTATAATATATGTATTATGGATTATTTAATGTTCTATAACCAATATATATACATAATATTAATTAATAAAACAAAACGAGTTCGTGATGATCGAAAAAATACCAAAACAATCTAAACAATTATCATTAATGTTTTATTAAATGAATCATACTAAAATATGAAAAAAATATAAAACCAATTAATATTATATAATTTAATTAATAACATATAATTTAAATTTTGGACAACTATTCTCATTTTACATTATCTTCCATACATGTATACAAGTAAACTGATCTTGAAAACCAAGGAAACGAACACTCCCGAATGATGAAATTGTATCTTATAACTCATTAAAAAGGCCATTAATGAACTTAAAAAACTATACTAAATCAAATATATGTATAAAAGGTTCTAAATTAATTAATGGATCTAATTTTATTATCCAAGACATTAAGATCAAGTGTGGAACAATTTTAGACATAAGGAAAAGGATTCTCTCCAAACCCCCATTTTTTCCTTTGGGTTACGCTTTCTATCTCTTTATCCTAATATAATGATTAATTCTTATTATTTACTCATTATAATTTTTTTATGTTCCAAACACATGTATCTATATTATTTCTTCTTTATTTTATGGGTAAATACATGTTTTATAAAGTTCCCTTCTCAATCCCTCCCGATAAGCAAGCCCGATTAAAGGGAACTTCCCAATTTCATACCCATTTTAAAGTGTAGTCCATAATTCATTTTAATGCCCAATTATTTTTATAAAATAAATAATTTTATCATGAAAATATATCTTGGTTCATTTATGGTTTTATATAAACAATTATGATTTTTTTTGTTTTAAATAATCACTTAAATTTTCCCTTAAACCATACTAAAGTGGCTCATTTATAAAGTTTATTAAACACTCTTTTTACATCTTTTCACTTCATTTTGAAATCACATATCATGTTTTATGCCTATTTTACCTTATTAATGTCCATATATTATTTTAATCTATTATTTCATGGAAACATTTATGATATTCCCATTTGTTATGCCTTATGATATGTTTATGATACCCATTCCTTTCCATGAGTAAATATTTTTTTTATTCCTCATGTATTATTATTCATGTGTCACACATATTTAGGAAAATGTTATTATGGGTGTTCCTAGATAAAACTATAATTAATTGGGTAATTTTTAGTCACATGAGATGTTATGTACAATGGTCTTGCTAGTTAGCCTTGACAAATGATCCTCCACTGCAATGGTCTTAGTGGTTAGCATTAACTCATGCTCCTAAATGTGAAATGGTATTGGTGGTTAGCCTTAAATCATGATCCTCCATGTTAAATGGTCTTGGTGATTAGGCTTGACTAATGCTCTTCCATGCACAGTGGTTTTGGTGGCTCTCCTTGACTCATGCTTATGTCATGTTGTATGTTATTGAAATATTTATATAATTCCATGATTACATAATCCCATGTTATATATGTTATGTTTCCATATGTTTATACATTTTCCATGACTTTTTATATCATCATGTTATTCCTTCTAACCCATGTGTTGTGATTTATTCACATGATTATACCCTTATTTGATTTTTTATCTCATCCATTTGTTCATGTATTTCCTAGTTTATCCTATGCAGATGTAAGGGATCAAAGGATGTTAGGAGCTAATTATGAATATTAAATAAAATATGTTTTCATGCTTTCTAATTATATACATATTCTTCCAAAGACAGTAAACTTTATGATATTATGTAAGATCCTAGACTTCATGGAGGTATGTTCCTATTTAAATTTTTGTTTTAATCACTTTTTTTATTTAATGAATTGGTTCTGGGAAGTATATGGGGTATTGGGGGTGTTACAAGGGTTTGGGACATGAGAAAGAGGAAAACCAGGCCAATCTGTTCAAGACGCACAGTTGGTGCACAGTTAAGAAAACTGTGCAGAATCCCCAGGTAACAATACAACCTAGGATAGAGGCTTAATACATGGTTGGTGCATAGTCTATTAGACTATGTGGCTAGCCCAAATAACCATGTGACCCAACTTCCTTGGACAGTGACTTGCACACAGTTTTCACACGGTTTGGAAAACCATGTGGGTAAACCATGAAGTCCAGTAAAGTTAGGAAAAATTACAAAATTTCCACCTCAGGATTTTTAATTCTAACATGATATTTTCCTCCTCTCCTCCTCCTATAAACCTAGATGCAAGATTGGATGACCCAACAATCCCAAGGGTGATTCTACTTTGATCCTAGGTCGTTTGGAGTTCCTTTGGTTGCAGATCGATGATCTGGGTAAGTCTAATCCCTCTCTTGCTTCTCTTTTTGGTTTAGGGTTTACATCTTTCTCTTATATCCATAAAAATATCTAAAAACCTTCTTTTCTAGTGATATATAGGTTTAAACTTTAAAGGGTGGTTGAATTGGGTTCTAAGGCTTCGATTAGGAGTGAATTCAAAAACATATTTGAGGTAGGTGGTCTAAAAGTTATATCCCTTGGTTTTTACATAGATTAGTGCATGTGGGATTATGTTGTTGTTCCTTCCTTAATATATTCTTGGTTTCATTTCCAATATTTTCTATAATAAGTTTCTAAATAACCAATATAACCCCATCATGATCCCCATGGGATGTATAGAGGACAACTCGACCAATTTAGGGCCACCCATGGGGTGTAACGACCCTCTTGATTGAGGTTAACAGAAATATAAAGTGTAATATTGAATTGTGATTAAGTATAACCCTTTTAGAATGTGTAAATTGGTTAATTAAATGATTAATAAAGGAGTATGGGTAGATGTTATTAGTTGTGGGTAATGTCTAAGGGATTTTTTTGTTTGGCATGTGAATGGGTTAAATGGGATTAATGGGAATGTGTCAATGAATCATGTTTTTTATTTGATTATGTTTAGTAAGTAATGAATTGGAAATGGTAATTAGGATAAATTGTTATTTTATATAAATGATAAATTTATTAAAGGATTTTGGAATAATATATATTCCCATTTTAGTTGTTATTGTTGTGATATTACCAATGATATTGGCTATGATTGGTTGTAGCATGGTTATGTGTGGTGAATGAATAAATAAGCATGTGCACATGGATTTTAGAGTGGGGTATAGACATGAGGTTCTATGTCCATAGGTCAAGTTTTAAGGATGCACTAAACTCCACCCCTCAATGCACAAGTTAGGGAAAGGACGAAGTTCTATTCCCCTAATAGTTGCATTCCACCAAGATTAAGGCTTAGAGGTGAGGATAATATGGTTGTTGTGATGTGTTGACCTAGAAAGATAGGACTTGATTTATTCCCATATGACTTAATTTTTTTTAACACTCCTAATCCATTAGACACATAAAAAATGTGAATTAATCCCTTATATGTAATAAGTAATGAATATGCATTTGATGATGGAATAACTTAGGGGAAAAATTTATTACTAATGGTTACTTGTATTTTATTTTGTTTACTTACCATTATTTTTTAATTTCATGAAATATCTATTTATAATGGTTATTTTTTAGAAACCATTGGTGGTGGCCTACTAATTTGTACTCACACCCTCCTTGGGCTACCGTCAGGTACCCAAACAGATTTCATGGTTGAAGGTCAGGTAAAGGGAAAAGGTCCAGTGCTTGGGAGTTGAGTCAGAGTTGGGATTTGTGGGGATAAGGTTCCAAACATGGATTCAGGATAGTTTTGGGTATTCTATTTCTTATCTTTATTTTGGGTTTTCCCACTTGGTAATATATCTTGACATGACATATTTACTATTGGTTGTGGTTTGTACCCAGTTTGGGTGATGGTTATTTATACATGTTCACTAGTTTTTATATGTTGTTTCAGCTATTGTATATGTTTTCTACTATGGTTTACTCTGATAAGGAGGGTATAGTCTCCACACATGACTCTTAGACCCTCACTTCTTGTCAAAAATCTCTAGAATATGGGTAGGCACACTTGAGGTCATGTGAAGACCCAGCTCAAGGAACCGGTTTAGTGGCACCCGGGTCGAGGATGTTACAAAGTGGTATCAGAGGAGGTCCTTTCAGTTACTTAGACAGGAGTTTAGGAAATTATTGGGCCATGTAAATGAGCTTGTTTTTTAGGGTATCTAACCCAAGTATGAGGGAATACCCAAGTCACCCAGGGTGGTAATTATTGTTCTTGTTATGCATTGTTACATTTGATGATATTTCACTATTGGGTGATTCCCATGTTATGTGATGTGATTGTTTATTAATATTTTTCTCATGGATGGAATGACATGGGGTTGTGCATTCATGCATCATTATAGATACCTAGGTATATAGGATACATTCATCATAGTTAGCACACATGGGACAGGTGTGTGGTACATGAAGGGTGGGATACATTTGACCATCTTGGGAGTGATGAAAATGGTGTCCAATGAGGTGTTATAAATGGGTAAAAAGGGGAAGTAAAATGTTAAATAATAATTAAATAAGTGTTCTTGATAATATGAAGTAATTTGATCAAACTATTATTAGAGTAGTTGTGAAATAGAAACTATTTTGAAATGAGTAGAAGTTAAGGATTGTAACCACGTGAGTTTGTTATCTTATGTTAGCCATGACCTTGGTGGGGATGGTCTAGGGTAGTGTTACAAGTATTCTTGGGCCTATTCATGTAGTGTATATGGGATGTTTTGTTTATGGATAGTGATAAAACTTTCCTTATATATTGTGAAAGCTTTATGGTATGTTTTCTAAATCTTATGTTTATAATTGTAGAGAAATGACACCGTGAAGGCATGTTCCAGTTGGGAGATAGGAGGATTTTTCCAAGAACACTCCTCCCATAGTGGAGCAGGAGAACGTGGTGATCTAGGAAAATATAGAAGAGAAGTTCCATGATAACTTTTCTCATTTCATGTAGATGATGGAAAGAGTCCCAGGGTGGGTTTTACCAAGTATATTTGAGTTGACCAGGGAGTTTTAGCTGTAGCACCCTCCGAACTTTACCAGAGAGGGTGAGCCTGAAGAAGTATAGTTCTGGATAGAGTCTATCTAGACCATCCTTCATCATATGGAGAATCCTCTTAAAAAGAGATTCAAGTTAGCAGCCTATATGTTGTGAGGCCAGGAAAATTATTGGTGGGACATCATGGTTCAAATGGAGAAAACCGAAGAAATAATGTGGAATGATTTCTAGGATAAGTTCCTTGAACAATTCTATACAGAAACCTTGATGTTGGATAAGGCCATGGATTTTATGAGCTTGAACCAAGGGGAAATGTCAATGATGGATTATTCTAGTCGTTTCACTGATCTATGCCGCTTCATTCTGACACTGGTAGGAGACAAGGCAACTGCAGTGAAATGTTTTTAGGATGGGATGAGACACAAGATTAAGCCCTAGGTGAATATATTCCATCTGAAAAGGTTTTTTGAGGTAGTGGATCAGTCCCTTATCTCATAAGGGTACCGAAAGGGAGATTCAGGTGATGAACTTGTGGTTCCAACTGGGTGGGTAAGTGGTGCAGTTTCCGATAGCAAGAATTGTCGTATTGGGAATATCCATCAAGTTGGAAGTGAACAAACTAGTCAGAAGATGGGGCCAATCTCTCAGGGTAGCGACTAGGTGTTCTATTATCAGTGTGGCAGGCCATGCCACATACGCAGCCAGTGTTCTTGACCACCAGTCTAGTGCCGAGCATGCAAAAGGATGATCCATGTGAAGAGGTTCTATATGAACCCATGATAATCGGGAAATGATGGAGGTAAAAGGTAGATGATGAGTGTAAAAAGAGGTTCATTGGATCCATATCAAGTATGAAGTTGGAGCTCCATGGGTGATACCGGTAGGAGTTGTGGATATGAAACTCCAGGACAAGATCATCCATACCAGCATGGAAGTGCAGTGAATGGTAATCAAGTTGGATCCTAGGGTAGAGGGACAAGTCATATTCATGTTGTTTAGACTACACTTAAAGGTGGAGAGGTAGGACCATCTACTATTTGAGGTATGATTCTTGTAGCTTCCATGCTCACTAGCATTTTATTTGATACACATTATTTTATTTCTTCTCAGTTTATATTTGTTTTTGTCTTAACCGTGTAAAGTTCATGTGGATTTATGTCAATTGATACTCCGTTAGTGGTATGGGTTAAGGATATCAGATTGTGTAAGGGTTAAGCCTTAGAGGTTGGTGGACATCTTTTTTTGTGGAACCTGTTTGTCCTAGAGATGTTAGGTTTTGACCTGATTTTGGATATGGATTGGTTGGTGATGTATCAAGACCATATCAATTATTATCATCATAAAGTAACATTCACATATCTTGAGGGAAACACTTAAGTCCATCGTGGAGAATGGGATGTTCGAGTAGACCATACAAGGCCAATTTTCTAGCAGATGGGAGAAATCATAGCTCAAGTGGCTTGCATTGTGATAGATGAAGGAGGAAGGGAACAAATAGTATTTTATCCCATTTTGGATCAATTTCATGATGTGTTTCCTGATGATTTATTAGGGATACCACCTGAGAAAGATATTGAGTTTATGATTGAATTTTTTTCAGAGGCGGAGCCAATTTCCATTCTTCTATATTGAATGGTGCTGGAAGAACTTCAAGAACATAAAGTTTAGTTAGAGGATTTGGAGTATAAAGGGTTTATCAATCCTAGTACATCACCTTGGGGATCTCTCGTACTATTTTCTAATAAGGTTAATAAATCATTGAGTCTATATGCTGATTATAATAAGTTGAATATGATGATGATTAAGAACCGATACCTACTTCCCAGAATTAATGACTCGTTTGATAAACTGAGAGGTGAATCAATGTTATACAAGATTGATATATGATTATGATACCATCAGTTGAGGGTGAGACCTTATGACGTACTACAAATATCTTTTCGGAGCATATATGGGTTGTATGAGTTTTTGGTAATTCTGTTCAGGTTAACCAATGCATCAACTATGTTTATATCCTTGATGAAAAATATATTTCACCCATATCTAGATTGATTCATAGTCTTATTAGTTTAAAACATCTTGGTGTACTCAAGAACTCTTGACGATCATGCCAGACATCTTGAAATCATCCTGAGTGCATTAAGAGAGTATATGATTTACACTAAGCTATCAAAATATCAGTTCTGTATTGATAAAGTTCATTTCTTGGGTGACATCATTTCTGATTTAGGTGTGTCAGTGGATCCAAGGAAAGTGTAGGCTATGGTGTCTTGGGATCATCCTAAGAAAGTTTCTGATGATTAGAGTTTTTTTGGCTTGGTCAGTTATTACCAAAGGTTCATTAAAAATTTCTCCCATTTGGTAACACCACTCTCATAATTGAATAAGAAATGAGTTAAGTTTGAGTGGTCAGAGGCATGCAAGAGTGTTGTTCAATAGTTAAAGAAGCAGCTGAATACCAAACCAACTATGATCTTACCCGAACCAGGTAAGAGGTACACCCTATTTTATGATGCTTCTAGTGTTAGACTTGGGTAAGTGTTGATGCAAGATTATTGGGTTGTAGCTTATGGGTCAAGATAGTTGAGGCCTCATGAAATAAATTATTCTACTCATTACCTTGATCTAGATACTGTGGTTTATGCCTTAAAGTGTTGGAGGCATTACTTTTTGGGAGATAAGTTTATGGTGTTTACCGACCATAAAAGTCTTAAGTACATTTTCTCTTAGCATGCTTTAAATATTTGACAATGAATATGGGTTTATTAACTACAATCCTTTGACTTAAAGTTAGTTTACACAATAGGAAAAGGGAATAATGTTTTAGATTCTATGATCCAGAAGACTTAGAATCAACTGGTTCATGAATCCAATTATAAGTGGAAAATGATGACCTTATTTTCTAAGATTCACCTTGGAAGTGCAAGATAGGAATGGGAAAATGAACCTTTCATCAATAGTAATTGAGTCTGTACTTTTGAGCTAGGTCAAGGAAAGCCAGATGGTGGATCTAGAGTGACTGACAATGAAGGAAAGTTTTAAAGGTGGGTAGTAGTCACCTTTTAGTTAGGCTATTAGTGATTATGGTATTGTCAATGTTTTTATCAATGTGGTTGTACTAGTGGGTATGTGGGAAGAGTTAATCTGTGAGTTTCATGCATCAAAGTGGGAATTTCATCCTAGTATGACTAATATGAATCGTGATCTTTGTAGGAAGTATTGGTGGCTAGGAATGAAGAAAAATGTTGTGGGATTTGTGGCATGATGTCTTACTTGTAAATAGGTTAAAGTCGAAAATCAGCACCCAAGTGGATTGTTACAGTCATTTCTTGTTCCGAAATAGAAGTAGAATAACATAACGATGGACTTTGTAGTGAGAATTATGAGGATTCCCCAGAAGAATGATGCATTTTGGGTAGTTGTGGACCAATTGACTAAGGTTTCCCATTTCTTAATGATCCAGGAGACCTATATAGATGATCAGTTGGGTGAGTTATATGTTTAAGAGATAGTGTGGTTGCATTTTGTGTTAAGAACCACAGTTTCGGATCGTGACCCATGTTTCACATCGTGCTTCTGGAAGGGAATATAGAAGGTTCTTTGTACCCACATGTTTTTGATTATGTATTATCACCTATAGATGAACAAGTAGTCAGAGTGTATGATTCAGGTATTAGAAGATATGTTGAGATCTTGTGTTATAGATTTTGGTGGTTCGTGGGAAAAACACTTTCCACTTGTTTAGTTTGTCTACAACAACAATTTTCAGGCTATGATTCAGATGGAACCTTTTGAGGTACTCTATGGAAGACCATGTAGATCTCCTTTGTGTTGGTTGGAAGTTCAGGTATCTAAGCTGTTGGGACCGAGTCTCATGCAGGAAACATCAGAGAAGGTTCGATTGATTTAGAAATGTATGAAAATAGCTTAGAGTGGGAATAATTCATACGGAGATCGACATTGTATAATAATTAAGTTTATGGTGGGTGTAAGTGTGTTTCTTTAGGTGTCTCCAAGGTTGGGTCACCATCGAATTAGAAAATTGGGAAAGTTGGCACCCATGTATGTGGGACCACTTGAGATAGTGGAGAGGATCAGACTAGTGGCCTACCGATTGAATCTTCCATGATATTATGGTGGCATGCATGATGTGTTTCATATCTTGCAACTCCAATAGTGTCACCCCAATCCATCTCATGTGATAAACGTTGAGGATGTAGAGTTGGAGGCTGATATGTTCTTTGAGGAGCATCTGGTTTGTATTGTGGACCGTAGAGAGAAAGTATTTTCATGGAAAGTCTTTAACCTTAGTTTTAGTATTATGGAAACATGGAAACATTTAGAAAGAAACATGGGAGTTAGATTCAGATTTTTAGGCCTAGTGGTCCAAACTCTTTTCTTCAGAAACTTAGTAATTCTTGGGAAGAGTGGCTCAAGGAAGATCTATAATAAGGTGGAGAAGTTATAAGATCTTGGACTTCATGGAGGTATGTTCCTATTTAAATTCTGGTTTCAATCACTTGTTTTTGGTTAATAAATTTTTTCTGGTAAGTATGTGGGATCTCAGGGGTGTTCCAAGGGTTTAATACATGAGAAATGGGAAAATAGGGCCAATTTGTGCAAGGTACACGGTTGGTGCATGGTTAATAAAAATGTGCGAAATCACCAAGTAACCATGCAACCTTGGACAGAGACTTAATGCATGGTAGACGAATGATATATCAAACTTCATGGCCTTCCCATGTAACTGTGTGACCTAGCTTCTCTGGAGAGTTTCTTGCGTACAATTTTCACATGGTTTGGAAAACCATGTGGGTAAACCGTGCATCCTAGTAATGTTGGAAAAAATTACACAATTTCAACCTCCATATTTTTAAGTATAACTTTATAATTCCTTCTATCCTCCTCCTATAACCCTAGATGGAATATTGGACAACCCAAAATTCCCAAGGGAAATTATATTTCGATCCTAGGTTGTTTGGAGTGCCGTTGGTTAATGATCGAAGATCCAGGTAAGTTTAATCCCTCTCTTACTTATCTTTTTGGTTTAGGGTTTTCATCTTTCTATTATCTCCATACAAATCTCTAAAATCCTTATTTTCTTGTGAGATCTAGGTTGAAGATTTAAAGGGTGGTTGAATCGAGATCTAAGGCTTCAATTAGGAGTGTGTTTATCAAAGGATTTGAGGTAGGTGGTCTACAAGTTGTATCCCTTGGGTTTTATATAGATTGGTACATGTGGGGTTATGTTCTTGTTCCTTCCTTGAGGTATTCTTGGTTTATTTTGAAATATTTGATATAATTAGTCTCTAAATAACAAATATAACCACCTCATGATTCTCATGGGATGCATGGTGATCAACTTAAACAATTTAGGGCCACCCATGGGGTGTTCCGACCCTCCCGATCGAGGTTAACGAAAATATAAAGTGTGAAATTGACTTCTAATTAAGTATATCCCTTAGAGAATGTGTAAATGGGTTAATTTAATGATTAAGAAAGGATTATGGGTAGATGTGTTTAGTTGTGGGTAATGGATAAGGGATTTTTTTTTGTTTGTAATGTGAATGGTTTAAATGGGATTAATGGTAATGTATCAATTAATCTTGTTTTTTATTTGATTATAACTAGTGAGTTAGGAATGGGAAATGGGAATTGGGATAAATGGTTATGTGATATAAATGATAAATTTATTAATGGATTGTGTCATAATATAGATTTCCATTTTAGTTGTTATTATTGTGATATTACCAATCATATTGGTTATGCTTGGTTGTAGTGTGGTCTTGAGTGGTGAACGAATAAATAAGCATGTGCACATGGCTTGGTAGAGTAGGGTATAGACACGACGTTCTATGCCCATGGGTCAAGTTGTACCGAGGCTCTAAACTCCACCCCTCAATGCAAAGGTTAGGGAAGGGGACAAAGTTCTATTCCCCTAATGGTTTCATTCCACCCAGATGGAGGTTTCTAGGTGAGGTTAACGTGGTTATTGTGATGTGTTTCTCTAGTGATACAGGACTTGATTTATTCTCATATACCTTAAAATTGTTGAACATTCCTAATCCATTAGACACATGAAAAATTTGAATTAATCCCTTAGATTTTATAAGTATCGAATCTGGATTTGATAATAGAATAACTTAGGGGAAAACTTTATTACTAATGGTTTCTTTCATTACATTTTGTTTACTTATCATTATTTAAAAATTTAATGCACTATCTGTTTAGAATAGATATTTTGTAGACACCATTGGAAGTGGACTACTGATTTATAATCACACCCTTCTCGGGCCTCCATTGGGTACCTGAGAAGATTTCACAGTTGCAGGTCAGGTAAAGGGAAAAGTTACACTACTCAAGAGTTGAGTCAGAGTTTGGATTTTTGGGGATGAGGTTCTAGACTTGGAGTCAGGACTATTTTGGGTATTCCTTTTTTTATCTTTATTTTAGGTTTTCCCACTTGGTACTGTAGTATGACATGACATATTTACTATTGGTTGTGGTTTGTACCTAGTTTAGGTGATGGTTATTTATGCATGTTCACTGGTTTTTCTATGTTTTTTTCTATTTTATATGTTTCTACTATATTTTACTCTAATAAAGAGGGTATAGTCTCCCTATACGACTCTTAGACCCTTATTTCTAGTCAAAAACCTCTAGCGTATGAGGAGGTGTGCTTGAGGTCATGTGATGACCTAGCTCAAGGCATCAGTTTAGTGGCACCCAGGTTGAGGATGTTACATCCTTGGTTTTTATTTGAAGTCTTGTTATGCTTAAATTCATGTAATAATATGTGTAAAAGGATATGTCTATTATAGTTTGTATTAGAGAAAAATCTAGTTATTTTTGGAGATTAGGACTAGATTACTTCATTAAGAACTCTAGGGATAATTATATCACCATGTATAACCTAGATTCAAACTTAGGGAATCACAAGATAGGATATAATTTCCATTTACATGGTTATCTTTTTTATGCTCATAGTTTCCTTTTTATTTTCTTATTAGCTAAGTATTTGAGCCCCCTAATTGTACTTTATTTTTTTAGTTAATGGATGTAAATAGAAGAACCTGTTCCAACAATCAATGTGATAGAAAATGTGATAATTTCCCTAATGAAATTTCAAATATTATGGGGAAAGGAGATCAAAACCTTATGATAGTACTTGCTCAACTGGATCAAGTTGTGAATAATAACTTGAATCACATGTAATTCCCCCTTTCTCCTAAGAAAGAGAAAGTTGTAGTCGAATATTTTTACAACAAAGGCCTCACATGTTTAGTGGAACTTCTAATCAGTTATTCGTAAAATAATGTATTAACTCCACTGAGAAGATATTCTTTGTCCTCCAGTGCTTAGAAGAGGAGAAAGTTGTGCTGGTGGTCTATTGTTTTGATGGGTAAATTGATCATTGGTGGAAACTGATCAAGAACAAAAAGTAAAAAAATAAATTGATTCCATGGAATGAGAAAATTTCAAGAAGATATTTTTTAATAAATATTTTCCTCTAAATCTATCTCTTAAGATGGATATAGAGTTCCTTAGACTAAAGCAAAAGGAAGATGAGTCTATCAGTGTGTATGAGGAAAACTTTACAAGGATTTCATGATAAACCTCTAGCTTTTTCATGAACACCAAAAGCAATTTGGATTGCTTCTTTAGCAGAATAAAGCCGAGTTTACAAAAATATTTGGAAATTCGGGACTTTGTTAGCTATGAGGAGGTTTTCTATTATGACCTTAAGGTTGAAATGTAGATCTAAGACTCTAAGTGATCTAGTGGGACTAGAGATAAAAAGAAGAAAATGGATTTTATTATGGGAGGATCAATGGATAAATCCCATGACGGAAAGAAAACCCAACATCCCATGTGTTAATGTTTTGGGAAGAAGCATCCTAGGAAATTTCTAAAGGGAACCAAGAGATGCTTCAAATGTTAAAGAATAGGTAATCTAGCTAATAACTTCCAAAGGGATATGAATAATCCCACTAATGTGGAGGATGAAAAGAAGGTTCAAATAAACACTCATCCTACAGTGTAGTGTTTCAAATACAAGGAACATGGAAATTATGCAAACCATTTCCCTAATCCAAGGGTTGTTAGAGGCAATCAACAATAACAACCTCCAAGGAAGTAAGGAAGGGAATATGATATCACAACTACATAGTTGGATCATAAAAATTATGTGGTGATAAGTATGCTTATTATTCATTCAAGAGCAGGGAATGTAGTATTTGATTATGGTTTTACACATTATTTTATATCTTGTAAGTTTAGCAGAACTATTCAAACACCACCTCAAAATATGGAGGTTGAGTTATCTGTGAGAAAAAGAAATGGGGAAATTATTTCTTCCAAAGTATATAACTCCTCCCTAGATAATGTTTATAAACTATAACTCCTAGAAAATTCTATCATATTTTTTTGGTAGAGTTTGATGCTATATTGGGCATGGATTGGCTATATTTATATAAAGCCAACATCAAATATTGGGAAAGGGAGATCACTCTTCATATCCCAAAGCATCCTCCAATTATGTACAAGTATAAGGAGGATGATGAATCTCCTTCAGAATCATCATCTCAAGTGTGGATATTATTACCTTATATTCAATCATATCTAGCTCAAATGATTAAGACAAAGGAGAGAACCATGCTCGAAGACATGTCCATTGTGAGGAACTACATTGATGTATTCCCTAAAGAATTTCTTGGTCATCCTCATGACTGAGAAGTTGAGTTATCAATTGAACTTATTCCTACATCTCTGCCTATATCCAAGATAACTTATATAATGGATTCCATTGAGTTGGAAGAACCGAAGAATAAATTACACAAGAATCTGGATAAGGATTTTATATACCCAAGTGCTTAACTATGGGGGTGCAACAGACCTCTTTGTCAAGAAGGATGGATCAATTCTCCTCTGCATTGATTACCGTGAGCTCAATCAAATCATGATAAAGAACAAGTATCCCCTTGAAAGGATAAATGAATCAATCTATCAACTATGTGGGGATAATTATTTCTCTAAGGTGGATCTTTGGTCAGGATATCACCAATTAAAGGTAAAGAAAGAAGATATTACCAAGACCGCATTTTGAATGAGGTATGGAAACTATGAGTTCACAGTGGTACCCTTAAGACTCACTAATTCTCCAAAAATTTTCACGTATTTAATGAATAATGTCTTTAGATATTACCTTGATTTTATTTGGTAGTCTTTATTGATGATATTTTTATATAATCCAAGAGCAAGGAGGAAAACGAGGAGTATTTGAATACTATGATGAAGATTTTGTGAAGGGAGAAAATATATGAAAATTATAGTAAATGTGAGTTTTTTCATAGAGAAAGTGTCATTCTTGGGGCATGTTATCACTATAAAAATATCTGAGGACTCTTCCAAGATAAAGTAAATCAAAAAGGGGCCTGGACCAACATCTCTAACAAAGATCCATAATTTCCTTGGTCTACCTAGGTATTAACAATGATTTTGAAGAATTTATCACGATTGTAAAACCCAATAACCAAGATAACTCAAAAGGGAGTGAAGTTTTTCTAGATTAGTGAATGCAAATACTGCTTCAAAGAGTTGAAAAGGAGGCTTATCATTGTACTAGTTCTCACACTACTGATAAATGGAGAACTCTTTGTGTTGTATAGTGTTGCTTAAAAGAAGGTCTTAGTCTATGTACTGATGCAAAATGATAAAGTGATAACCTACGACTCAAAGAATTTGAAAAATCATGAGTAAAAATATCCCACTCATGATATGGAGATGGCGGCTGTGATCTTCTCATTGAAAATATGGAGGCATTATCTCTATGAGGATAGGTGTGAAATATATACTGATCACAAGAGATTAAAATATATATTCACATAGAAGGACATTAATATGCACAATGAATATGGTTAGAACTCATCAATGATTATGAATGTTCAATCCACTACCATCCTGGTAAAGTAAATAAGGTGGCATATTCTCTAAGTAGAAATGATCCTACATCTTTATCAATGATGAGAATTGAGAAGGATCCAATATTCTTAGATCTGAAAAGTATGGGCAATCATTAATGAAGGAATGTCATCAATCCTTTCTCAAATAATTTATCAACCATACCTTATGAAGAAAATAAAGGATGCTCAAAGAAATGATTTAGATATTCATAAAAATGTAGAATATACTAGAAATGAGAAATCCCCAGATTTAAAAATTGATGAGGAAGAAATTATAAGATTTGGGTTATGACTATGTGTACCATCCAATCTAGAGATAAAGAAAGATATTCTGAATAACACACATAGATCAAACTTCTCTATTCACCAAGGGATAAAAAACATGTATCAAGATCTCTAAGAGAACTATTGGTGAAAAATGTAAAGAAAGTGATCATTGAGTATACATAAAAGTGCCTGGTATGTCAGGAACTGATGGTTGAAAGGAAAAAGTATAAAGGGATGATGCAACCATTACCCATACAAACACAAAAATGGGGAAAAATAACCATGGACTTTGTCACTTGAATTCCAAAGGCACACAATGGACTTTGTCACTGGACTTAAATGAGAAGATCAATGTAGTTAATTATAGATAGTGTATTGGGTATTTCTCCTCATGGATATTTAATTGGAAAAAAGAATATGCTATCACCTTTTCATCTTTTATGAGTACACAACCCAATACCTTTTATGATGCATCATTGTAGATAAAAAATCCTTCACCATTAGTGGGTAATGTGAGAATATGTGTAGTGATTAGCCACTTATTTGACTCTTTAAATCTCTCATTGTATTCATCATTCCAGGAAAAATTCACTCTCTTATGAGTTATCTTGGTTAGTGGGCATGAAAATCACGAGAAGTTTCTAATAAATTGACGATATTACCTAGCTAATCTAAGGAAACTATGAATATATATCACATATGTTAGTCTAGTACATCCTTAAATTTCCTCTATCTTCAAAGGATCCATAGATATCCCTTTGCTGGTGGTGAATACATGCGCCATAAACGTTACTTGCTCCAGGTATAAGTTTGATTGAAAACTTAACCACTAATTTAAGAGGAAGACCAGAAAATTTCTTGAGGAAAACATTAGAATATTCTATTATAATGATAATTTCATCAATAATGATATTTTCCTTAGTCTCAATCATTTGATCTAGATACACTTACTCATAAGGAAATAATATCCATTCCTGAGATTGTAACAACCCATAATTCTATTAATAAAATTTCCCTTCTTATAATTATTTAATATAGTATAAATCACATAAAATGTAACGCCCCGACCCTAAAAGCCTAGAGTCGGTGCATTATTACGTATCATTGGCATGATCATAAATGATCATGTATTGAAAGGCCGATTACTTTAGTAGCCTTAGAAGTACTAGATATATTCATAAGGTTTACATTACTTCATAAAATGAAAAGCTACAACAACATTGTCTCCATAGACAACACTAAGATCCCATAGACTATCCCTGGAGGTCAGTCATAATATACTTCTTTGCATCCTGGGAAAATAAAACATAGAAAGGGGTGAGCTCAGATGCTCAGTAAGGATAACATTATAGCATAAACTTTCATAAATAAGCATAAACATTTAAGGCAGTGTATAAGACTAAAACAAAAGCCTTTTAAACTTGAAATTCAGAATAATATAGCAAATATAAAATCAAATAATTCCATTTACTTATTCACATGGATATTCTACTAGTCTAATGATCACATGGAATATCAATAACCACTTTCATAATGATGTAATGCATAATGCTAGACTATCATAACCACATAGTCAAGGCCTTATGCCAAGACTACAAATAAGATTTTTTCAAGGACTTGTGCCAAGACACTAGTTTGTCTCATGAGACCTACAAATGCATTGAGGAGCTATAACGGTCTCCACCCGTCACTTATTAAGTCAAATTCATTCCTCATATGAAAATTTTGAAACATAACATAAACATTCGTATTAAAACTAGCATATGAAATGTCAATACTTTATCCACAAACCATGAATGGTATAAAAATAGCTCATCCACAGTCAAAAATAACTATTTTGATACAATATGGAAGATTTTATTGTATCAGACTAACCTCAATCGAGAATAATGAAGGATATTGACATCATCAAAATAATTAGAGATAAATATCCCCCTTTTTCTTGAAATCATTTAAAAGTCACACTATTTTTCAAGAATCCATTTAAAAATAGATTTTTAAATCAAAGTGTCCCATACCAATTTGAAACTTTTAAAAGTAATTTTAATTTTAAAATATTAATGTCCATATAAATAAATCCTTAATATCATTTTTAAAACATGGACATTAATGAGAAAGATTTATAAGAATAAACCTTTAAAACATTTAAAAATGATATTTTAGTTAGAGTTTATTACCAAAAGAGAGACACTTGAATACAAATAATTCAGGTAATAAAAACTTTGTAATATCATGATAATAAAAGTATTCATGATATAATATGTCAAAGTACATTATATACACCATATAAAAGCGATTTGGTGTATAACAAAAAAGAAGTCTCAATGGAATGTAATTTGAGATGAAATATCTTATAAAGACCGCATCCTTAGGTTAAGGATAAATCAATGACATAATTATGTGTGAAAAATATAAATACACTCAATATGATTGGATATTTAGAGTAAATCAATCAGAGGACATTCACACATATTCTTGTAAAGACAACACCAATGCATTGGATATTTAACTCAACAAATGGAGATTGAGTTAAAATTACTCTTATCAAGTTCATATCGATGACTTGAGAAATTATAAATGGTGTGATTATGTGTATCAAAAGTATATCCACAGAAGGGGGAGTAGAAATTATGACATAAGAAAATGAATAGTGATTCCACACATAATCTTGGAGTAAAATAATCAATGAAGCATGCGTAAAGCCGAATGTGTGGAAATTGAAAATTCAAATTCCATTATCGATTTGGTAACTTAAAAAACATACACCCATGAAATAAGGATCATAAAATGATGATTTAAATATCCATAAATTAATTTATATTACATAATTAATAAAATCATGGGCAGTACACACACCACATGCAATAAATAGGTGGTGAATAATGGAAATCTCACGGAATTAAAAGTTAGATAAGAAACCCCTTACTTTGTACTTTTTCCTTGGTCTAGGGTAGGTTAAACTCTTGTATAGTGGTGAAATAATTGTTATTGAATTATACAAGAATCATATACATTAATATGATATCATATATGATCTTTTAACATTGATTTGTTAATAATATCTTAGTATTATCGTCGTTTCGGGTGTTAACTGATTCATTTTACTTTATATTCTTTGTTATGTGAGCCATATTTGTTATGGATGGGATTTATCTTATTAATATATAGAATTATATCATGTATCTAAAAATTATTTTTAATCATCAAATTAAATTTATTCTTGAATGGATACGATGGGGAATGAATCTCATCGCGTTCGTGGAGACGGTAATCCGTACGTACGCATGAGGAAAAATATCACTCTTTTGATATTAAAATAATATATAATTGGATGGTATATCATATATAAAGAATCATTATCATGTTATATTTATTATTTACGTGAATTACGCATCATTATTATACCCATTGAAATAATAAAGTATTGAATAATAATTACACCACAACGTGGAGACGGTAATCCATAAGTACGCACGTAAGGATGGATAGAATAGTGAAGATTGAGGTACCATATTTATAATAACTTAAAAGTATATATATGATACTGGAGTTATTATTTTATAATGGAAATAACAAAAGAGAAGAAGCAGAAGAAGAAAAGAACATGAAAGAGGGTGGTGAAATTATTACCACTTCTTCGGGTTCTTTCTTTTGATTTGATAAAAAGTGCTCCATAAGTTGGAATTATGACCAAAGGAGGGACTCTAGGATGAAGTGAGAGAAGTTTAGAGGAAATTTGGGTAGGTTTTGGCCGAGCCAAAAGGCTTTTAAGGTGTGAATTTAAGAGAAGGGGAAGTGTCCTTTTATAATAGGGGTGAGGGGAACCTTAGGAAAAACTTAAAATATTATTTTATAATAAATTCATATTTGGTTTCTAATGGCACAAAAGTGGATTATTTAAAGGTTAAGGTGTGTATAGATCTAAAACCACTCAACCAATAGGTTTTATATAGGTTTGGGTCACTATATTAACTTTATCTTTTTGATTTAACTCTTAGTTAAATAGTTTGACATTTACCATGTCTCTTTATATTTTTATATTATATAGTTAATAAACTTACTATATACTTCCAAGAGACCCCCAAGTAGTCCATTAATGATAAAAATGTCATTATTTAAGTCCTTTGGCCGAACCATAGATTTTTAGGAATATAATATTAATTAATAATATAATATTTGTTTCAAAAACTTATTTATGTCAATTTTGACACTATTTAATAATTGATTTTTGTTAAAGTCTTAAAAACTTTATTAATTCGAAAAAAATTCATTTAAGCAATAATAAAATGTCATATTAACCAATAAAATTCGTGTAAGTCATCAAAATTTTCAAATTATATTTATTTTAACATTTATAATACCAATTATTTGATTCTTTCATTAATAAGGAAAATACTGCATCATTATTGTGTCATAAATAAATTTAATTATTAAATGTCTAAAAATTATAAATAAAATACCATTATGTAGGAAATATTTTTATATTTATAATTAATATTTATAGTCCAAAATATAACATATATAACTCTATGTAAAAATTGTTTTTCTAAAAGATATATGCTTATGTCATTTTTGTATTTACTTTAACTTAATTAATATAAAGTGTCATTATCACTTACAAGTGGCTCCATGGGGTCCGAAAATTGACCCAAAAATTCCCAGGGTCAGACATGTATCAACCAATAAGGTTAGGACATGTTTTAGGGTAATTTAATATTATTATAAAATTATTTGTTTTACCCTTATTTACGAGATTTACCCTTTAACCATGGTAAATAAAATATTTACCGAAGTAATTATTCAAAATGTATAAAAATAAAAGTTACCTATTTACACAATTTGGACCTCCTGATTCTAAATATGGAATTAATTTTTCTAAATTCAAAACACAGAAGTGGCAGAAAT
Source organism: Viscum album (assembly GCA_963277665.1). Taxonomy (NCBI): domain Eukaryota; kingdom Viridiplantae; phylum Streptophyta; class Magnoliopsida; order Santalales; family Viscaceae; genus Viscum; species Viscum album. The sequence goes on along the minus strand of OY728121.1, from coordinate 533,620,117 downwards.
TAATTTAAAATTAATTCCCATTGTCAAAACAAAAAAGCATGTTTTTAAGAAATAATAACTATCAAAAGTTTGGAACTTGCTTATGTCCTGTTTAAATGTGAAATTATGTACAATGACTAACATTGGATTAAATGGTAAAAATATAATCTAATTATACTTTAAAATAACTCAAATCCATAATTTATGACTATTAATTATTTCAATTAAAAAATTTATTTTTAATTAAAATTTAGTAATTTTCACTATTCATCAAAATATGAAAGTTTTCAAAAAAGTACCAAAAATTCACACTAAGGTAATTTCGATATAACTAATCCAAAAATGAAGTCCATTTTGAAAGATAAAATCTATAAAATTTCAAAAAGTGGGCATTACTATTCATAATTGCTAGTTTGATTGGTTGTGGTGTGTTAGAACTCAAAGTTGCGTACAACACACGCTACTGTATTATTCAAAGAGAAGCGTACCGTGTAAGCTTGGGGTGTTAAATTCTACCCTACTTCAACAAATTACATCCTTTAATTTTTTAAAATTTGGCTTGGGAATATAATGTAAAGTCCCACATCGGAAAAAGAGTCAATAAAACTATCACTTTAAAAGAAAGAAAGAGAAGTACAAATGTCACCCAAGATAACCCATACTAGGATTCCCTATAGGAAAACATGGATATGGATGATAAAATAAGTGTCAAGTTTTGATGGAGAGGGATATAAAATATTATTAGGAGAAAGTTCACAACAAGAAAACCTCAAACTTGTGATGGGACAAACGGTTATAGTCTCCCAGTAAGAAAAGTAAATGGATAACATTTTATTTTATTTTATGTTACATTACATAAAGATGAGGAATTAATTTATGAGATTTAATAAGAACATAAAGATATATACTTACTTTTTAAATATAGTTTCATTCTTTAATAAATTTATACCACTAACTCATTTTTTTAAACGATGAGTATTCAAGAAGGCATGGTCACACTAGAAGAGCTAGAATAAAATTATATAGAATCACATGATCCATGAAGGATAAACTATATATTTACCTTGTCTTTAGAGATTAATCAAAACCAAAATGGTTAGTATAAGATCTGATGATCCCCCAAAAGGATATTCCATTAGAGAAAGAAACACTAATCTTAATTTCTAAAACTAAACCAACAATACCCAAAAGTTAAATAAATACCATTAAATAAAAAATTGTCCTTAAAATACTTCAATATAATCCAAAAATAATATTTAAACCCAAAAACTTATAAGAATTTGGTTATGTAGTCTTCCACATTAAATTGTATCTCCAAATGACATCAATTACTCTTAAAGTCCCATACTTAAAAGTAATTAACCTAATCACATATTCTCTATTATAGGTTAATCATTTCCATAAATAACCCAAATCACTATAAATCCACAATAAAAACATAGATAAAAATCCACCATTACTCCTCAAATGAAATCCCATAGTATTCTATTTTCCTTGGGTATATAGTGTTCCCAACAAAGCGAACATCTTCCAAAATAATATTTATCACTTACCAAATCATTTTCCTATACTAAGGGTATTAATTTGATAATAAATAAGATCCCAAATCAACTTATTATTGATCAATAAAATCATTTAACTAAAAATAATTAGTCACACTAACCAGGGACTTCACGTAGTCCAGTGGTAGGCGATAAATCCCAATCGCACTTTGGTTGTGGGTTCGATTCCCACAGCTTTGTCCAACATGACGGGTTGTCACACGGTCTGCGTATTGTACTTTTTTAAAAACTATATTTTATAACATTACCAAAACGAGATAAATTCCTCAAAATAACCATAAAATAATTTAACCACAAATGTTATCTCATACCTTGCATTTTTATCCCAAAATATAACAACTTGTAATTGCCTCAAACCCAATGATCATATATAACCAAATGGTTATTTATAACTATATCCCCAAGAGAAAAGATAAGTCTTCCTCAAATATCATTTTTACTTGACAAACTACAGGGTTACAAATACAAGAGAAAATTACTCCAAAGTAATCCCATAAACAAGGAGTACTAGTAATTTTAAAAATTTCTCCAACCATTAATTTCTACATAGATTCTTCTTTGACCAAGAAAATATCCTATAGAATAGGGAATTAACTCGGGTAATGGCCAGGTCCCCTACATTTATGACAAATGACTGTAAATGGATTCTTGGGACCATTTTTATTTTCTTCCATAATACTCTTCATTTTTCCTCTGCAATTCTTCATTTTATGTCCTTCTTTCCCGCACGTAAATAATTTCTTTATTCCATTGAGACAATTTTCTAGGTGTCTCCTTCCACATTTCCTGCATGATGGAAATTGAGGATTCTTTTATCCAGGGTCTCCACTGTTGGAGCTCTTATTATTCATCACCTTTCTCTTATTTGTTGAGTCTGGGAGTTGATTAATATATATGTTGTTGATCATATTTTTGGAAAAATGATTTGGCATGAACACGATATCTTTTACACCTATCAACATTACATTTTTTTTCTCATTTACACCACCATTCCCACCTTGTACATCATTCTGAAAGTTACTATGTATTCCTTGGAATCCATCAATTGACTAAAACCAGAAAGAAATGTGTGAGTAACAGTATTCATAAAATCATTTAGAGAATATAATGACACCATATTCTTAATTATAAACACCTTAGGATTAACCAAGGTCATTTATTCTAATCTTATATTAAAATAATTCAAATCAGTTTGTAAAGAAAATGTAAATTATCCTAAGCATATCCCCCGGGCGTGTCGTAACCAAGAGTGAAGTAAGGCCCGTTGTTGTGCACCCGTTCCCATTCGAGTCTATCTCAAAGTGGTGTTTTTGGGTTTTACCCCTAGGTACATCTGTGCCAGAGCTTCCTCTACCTACTCATATCCAAATAGGGATGTATTGCTTGGAAAACTCACAAAATTTATTCAATACCAAAATTCTAGGAAGTTCTTCTATACTAATCCTCAAAGTCCATCTTAGGTCTATGTGCTCTAATCAGAGTTTATTTACATCTAGTTTCCAAGGTTTGTACTAAACTTACTCTAATACCAACTCTAATGCCCCAACCCTAGAATCACAGAGTCTGTACATTATTACGTATCATTGGCATGATCATAAAAGATCAAGTCTCAAAATATTGATTAGTTTAGTAGACTTGGAAGTACTAGATATATTCATAAGGTTTATATTACTTGATAAAATGGAAAACTACAACAACATTGTCTCCACAGATAATACTGAGATCCCATAGACTATCCCTGGAGGTCAGTCAAAATATAATTCTTTGCATCCTGGGAAAATAAAACATAGAAAGGGGTGAGATCAGATGCTCAGTAAGGATAACATTATAGTTGAAACTTTCATAAATAAGTATAAAAATTTAAGGCAGTGTATAAGACTAGAAAAAAAGCCTTTTAAACTTGAACTTCAGCATAATATTGAAAAGATAAAATCAAATAATTCCATTTACTTATTTACATGGATATTCTACTATTCGAATGATCACATGTAATATCAATAACCACTTTCATAATGATGGAATGCATAATTCCAGACTATCATAACTACATAGTCAAGGCCTTGTGCCAAGACTACAAATAAGATTTCGTCAAGGCCTTATTCCAAGACACTAGTTTGTCTCATGAGACCTACAAATGCATCGAGGAGCTATAGCAGGCTCCACCCATCACTTACTAAGTCCAATGCATTCCTCATATGAAAAGTTTGAAACATAACATAAACATTCGTATTAAAACTAGCAAACAAAATGTCAATACTTTATCCACAAACAATGAATGGTATAAAAATAGCACATCCACAGTCAAACATAACTCATTCAATACAATATGAAAGATTATATTGTATCATATTAACCTAAATCGAGAATAATGAAGGATATTGACATCATCAAAACAATTAGAGAGAAATATCCCCCTTTTTCTTGAAATCATTTAAAAGTCACGCTATTTGTCAAGAAGACATTTAAAAATAGATTTTTGAATCAAAGTGTCCCATACCACTTTGAAACTTTTAAATGTAATTTTAATTTTAAAACATTAATGTCCATATAAATAAATTATTAAAATCATTTTTAAAACATGGACATTAATGATAAAGATTTAGAATAATAAACCTTTAAAACATTTAAAAATGATATTTTAGTTAGAGTTTCTAACCAAAAGACATACACTTGAATACAAATAATTGAGGTAATCAAAACTTTGTAATATCATGAAAATAAATGGATTCATGATATACTATGTCAAAGTACATTATATACACCATATAAAAGTGATTTGGTGTATAACAACAAAGAAGACTCAATGGAATGTAATTTGAGATGAAATATCTTATAAAGACCGCATCCTTAGGTTAAGGATAAATCAACGACATAATTATGTGTGAAAAATATAAATACACTAAATATTATTGTATATTTAGAGTAAATCAATCAAAGTACATTCACACATATTCCTGTAAATACAACACCAATGAATTGGATATTTAACTCAACAAAAGGAGATTGAGTTAAAATTACTCTTATCAAGTTCATATCGATGACTTGAGAAATTATCAATGGAGTGATTATGTGTATCAAAAGTATATCCAGAGAAGGGGGAGTGGAAATTATGACATAAGAAAATGAATAGTGATTCCACACATAATCTTGGAGTAAAATAATCAATGAAGTATGCGTAAAGCCGAATGAGTGGAAACTAAAATTTCAAATTCCATTATCGATTTGGTAACTTAAGAAACATACACCCATGAAATAAGGATAATACAATGATGATTTAAATATCCATAAATTAATGTATATTACACAATGAATAAAATCATGGGCAGTACACACACCACATGCAATAAATAGGTGGTGAATAATAAAAATCTCACAGAATTAAAAGTGAGATTAGAAACCCCTTACTTTGTACTTTTTACTTGGTAGAGGGTAGGTTAACCTCAGGTATAATTCTGAAATAATTGTTATTTAATTATACAAGAACCATATAAATTAATATGATATCATATATTATCTTTTAACATTGATTTGTTAATAATATCTTAGTATTATCGTCGTTTTGGGTGTTAACAGATTCATTTTCCTTTATATTCTTTGTTATGTGAGCCATATTTTTTATGGATGGGATGTATATTATTCATATCCAGAATTATATCATGTCTCTAAACATTATTTTTAATCATCAAATGAAATTTATTCTTGAATGTATACGATGGGGAATGAATCTCATCACGTTAGTGGAGACGGTAATCCGTACGTACGCACGAGGAACAATATCACTCTTTTGATATTAAAATAATATATAATTGGATGGTATATCATATATAAAGAATCATTATCATGATATATTTATTATTTACATGAATTAAACATCATTATTATACCCATTCAAATAATAAAGTATTGAATAAGAATTACACCACGACGTGGAGACGGTAATCCGTACGTACGCACATATGGAGACATGTCATTCAAAGGATGGATAGAATAATGAAGATGGATATAACATATTTATAATAACTTTACAGTATATAGATGATATTGGAGTCATTATTTTAGAATGGAAATAAAAAAAAAGAAGAAGTGGAAGAAGAAAAGAACATGAAAGAGGGTGGTGAAATTATTACCTCTTCTTTGGGTTCTTCCTTTTGATTTGATCTAAAGGGATTCTTAAGTTGGATTTCTGACCAAAGGAGGGCCTCTAGGATGAATTTAGGAAAGTTGAGAGGAAATTTGGGCAGGTTCTGGATGAGACAAAAGGCTTTGATGGTGTGAATTTGAGAGAAGGGGAAGTGCCCTTTTATAAGAGGGGTGAGGGCCACCTTAGGAAAAAATTAAAATATTATTTTATAATAAATTCATATTCGATTTATAATGGCTCAAAAATAGATTATTTAAAGTTTAAGTTGGTGATAGATCTAAAAACACTCAACCAATAGGTTTTATATCGGTTTGGGTCACTATATTAACTTTATCTTTTTGATTTAACTCTTAGTTAAATAGTTTGACATTTACCATGTCTCTTTGTATTTTTATATTATATAGTTAATAAACTTAATATATACTTCCAAGAGACCCCAAAGTGGTCCATTAATGATAAAAATATCATTATATAAGTCCTTTGTCCTAACCATAGTTTTTTAGGAATATAACATCAATTAATAATATAATATTTGTTTCAAAAACTCATTTATGTCAATTTTGACACTATTTAATAATTGATTTTTGTTAAAGTCTTAAAAACTTTATTAATTAGATGAAAATTCATTTAAGCAATAATAACATGTAATATTAACCAATAAAATTCGTGTAAGGCATCAAAACTTTCAAATTATATTTATTTTAACATTTATAATACTAATTATTTGATTCTTTCATTAATAAAGAAAATACTGCATCATTATTGTGTCATAAATAAATTTAATTATTAAATGTCTAAAAATTATAAATAAAATACCATTATGTTGGAAATATTTTTATCTTTCTAATTAATATTTATATTCGAATATATAACATATATAACCCTATGTAAAAATTGTTTTTATAAAAGATATATGCTTATGTCATTTTTGTATTTACTTTAACTTAATTAATATAAAGTGTCATTATCACTTACAAGTGGCTCCATGGGGTCCCAAAATCGACCCAAATATGCCCATGGTCGGACATGTATCAACCAATAAGGTTAGGACACGTTTTAGGGTAATTTAATGTTATTATAATATTATTTTTTTACCCTTATTTACCATATTTACCCTTTAACCATGGTAAATAAAATATTTACCGAAGTAATTATTCAAAATGTTTAAAAATAAAAGTTACCTATTTACACAATTTGGACATACTGATTATAAATATGGAATCCATTTTTCTAAATTCAAAACACATAAGTGGCATAAATTAATTTAAAATTAATTCCCATTGTCAAAACAAAAAAAACATGTTTTAAAGAAATAGTAACTATCAAAAGTTTGGCACTTGCTTATGTCCTGTTTAAATGTGAAATTATATCCAATGACTAACATTGGATTAAATGGTAAAAATATAATCTAATTATACTTTAAAATAACTCAAATCCATAATTTATCACTATTAATTATTTCGATTTAAAAAGTTGTATTTAATTAAAATTTAGTAATTTTCACTATTAATCAAAATATGAAACTTATCAAAAAAGTACCAAAAATTCACTGTAAGCTAATTTAGATATTCCAAATCCAAAAATAAAGTCCATTTTGAAAGATAAAATTTATAAAATTTAAAAAAGTGGGTATTACTATTCATAATGGCTAGTTTGATTGGTTGTAGTGTGTTAGAACTCAAAGTTGCGTACAACACACGCTACTGTATTATTCAAAGAGAAGCGTATCGTGGAAGCTTGGGGTGTTAAATAAAATCACTTAGATAAAACAATAAAAACTTTATAAATGAATAATTAATGAAATACTAGGTTTTTTCAGAAATTAAGGAACCCAAAACAATGGAATAGTAACTTGACCTTTCGAATTGTAATGTGACCATTAAGAATAGTAACCCAAAAAATTGAATAGTAACCTCACCTATGAAAGTATAAACAAAATTTATACATCTTATAAATGAAAATATGATATATTTATATCACGGAATAAGTAAATAAATGTTTTAAAAATGATAAATTAAGTATTGATATTTTTGTGATTCATAAATGTTTATTTACAATTTTATAATTAATATAATGATTTAAAAGAAAATTTATTTTCATAAAATCGATTCATAAATTAATATTTCATTTTCTTATGATTATATGATAATTTTATGAGACCTTATCTAATTTTTCGAAGTGTTATAAAATCTCTTATAATTTTTTTTTAATTTTTTAAATATATTATTATTTTAATTACAAATTAAATTTCTCATATTTAGAAAATTATATTCATATAATAGAGTTAATTTTTTAACTATACATTTTGAAAAAAAATTTAGGGTTAATATTTGGGAATTTTCTAAAATAATTGAATTTTTGGTGAATAGTGAAATACGATAATTTACGGTATAAGCTAAATGCATTAATTATTGTGTCATGGTTGATGTATGACTGATGTAAACACCATTTTTTTTAACTAACATGAACTAGTTACTTTATTTATTTTCAATAATAAACACTATTGGTAGGCTTGATTCAATATAATAAAATAATGAATAAAATAATAAAAAAACCCCTCTCATCCATTATAAATATTACCCCTCACCCCCTCTTCTCCTCACACCTCAAAATCCTTGAAGGTTTTCCAAATTCTTCCCAATACTCTTCCTAATTACCTCCCCCAAATTCAGGAGTATTTGGTCTCAAAAAATACCAAACCAAATTTCCCTAAGGAGGTTCTTAAGGAGAAGAATTCAAGAGGTATAAGCCTCTTTCTTTTCCTTTTAATTTCTTTTCAATTTATTTTATTTTATTTTATTTTGTTATTCTAACCTCCCCTTATCCAAGAGAAATGATAAATCCATTAAATTTTATATAATATAATGTTATTGTGTTAATGTAACAATCCATCATTAATTCTCTTCCCCTCCCCCTTTGTTCAAAAAATGAAAACATCATCCATGATGTGTTGATTTATCACATTCAAGGATAATGAGTTTTCAATTTCCATTAACACCTTAAATTATGGTTATAAAACCATTTTTATGGTTAAAAAAGATTATAATATATGTATTACGTCTTATTTAATGTTCTATAACTGTTATATATACATAATATTAATTAATTAAATAAAACTAGTTCACGATGGTTAAAAAAATGCTTAAATAATATAAATAGTTATCATTAAAATTTTATCTAATGAATCAACCTAACATATAAAAAATGATATAGAATACCATTTAATATTATTTAAGTTCATTAATAATATATAATTTCAATTCTGGAAAACTATTCTCATTTTACATGATCTTCTATACATGTATACAAGAAAACCGATCATGAAAACCAAGGAAACGAACACTCATGAACAATGAAATTGTATCTTATAACTCATAAAAATTCCATGAATGAACATAATAAAATTATACTAAATAATATAAATGTATACAATTTTCTGAATTAATTAATTAATGGATATATTTTTATTATCCAAGACATTATGATCAAGTGTATAATAGTTTTAGATATAAGGTAAGGGATTCTCTCTAAACCCCCATTTTTTCCTTCAGGTTACACTGTCTCTCTCTTTAACCCAATTTAACTCTTCATTGTTATTATTAAATTCTATTAAATTATGTTTTTATGTTCCAAACATATGTATCTATCTCAATTCTTTTCTCTTGGATGGGGAAATATATTTTTTATAAAGTTCCCTTCCCAATCTCTCCTAATAAGCAAACCCGATTAAATGGAACTTCCAAATTTCATACTAATTTTAAAGTTCACTCAATAATATATTTTAATCCACCATTATTTCTCTAAAATAAATAAATTTATCCTGAAAACATATCTTGGTTCATTTATAGTTCTATACAAACAATTATTCCATTTCCATTTTAAAGAATCATTAAAATTTTCCCTCAAGCCGCACTAAAGTGGCTCATTTATCAAGTTTATTAAACACTATTTTTATATGTTTTCACTTTAGTTTGACATAACCTATCATGTTTTATGCCTATTTTCCCTTATTAATTTCCATTTATGATTTTAATCCATTCTTTTATGGACAAATTTATGATACACCCATTTTTCATGGCTTATGGCATGTTTACAATACCCATTCCTTTACATGAGTAACCCTTATGTTTGTTAATTATTTATGATTCTTAATGTGGAACACATATTCATGAACATGTTATTATGGGTGAACCCAGATATCACTCCAATGATTTGGGTAATTTTTAGTCTCATAAGAAATTATGTACAATGGTCTTGGTAGTTTTTCTTGACTCATGCTCCTCTATGTGTAATAGTCTTGGTGGTTGTACTTGACTCATGATCCTCTATTTGAAATGGTATTGGTGGTTAGACTTGAATAATGCTCCTCCATGTGCAATGGTCTTGGTTTTTATCATTTAATCATGCTCCTTCATGTGAAATGGTCTTAGTGGTTATCTTTAACTCATACTTATGTCATGTTGTATGTTATTACTACATTTTTATGATTCCATGATTACATGATCCCATGTTTTATATGTTATGCTTATATATGTTTATTAATGTTCCATGCCTTTTTATGTCATCATTTTATGCCTTCTAACCAATGTTCTATGATTTATTCATATGATTATTCCATTACTTTCCTTTTTATCTCATCCCTTTGTTCATGTATTCCCCAGGTTATCCTATTTAGATGTAAGAGATTAAAGGAAGTTAGGAGATAATCATGAAGATTAAATAAAATATGTTTTTATGATTTCTAATTATGTACCTAATCTTACAAATACACTAAACTTTATAATACTTGGTTTTTATTTGAAGGATAGTTATGCTTAAAATCATGTAATAATATGTGTAAAAGGCTAGGGCTGTTATAAAGATGATGATTCCAAAGGATATCCAAACTCATCCTTATACTTTTATATAATTGGAAGGTGATTCATGATGCATAGAGTGATTTACTTCTCTAGGAAATTTCTGTTCACCCTATATAAGTAAATCCAATTCAAACATAAGATAACATTGAATTCTGCTAAAGTGAGAATTATAATATTTTCAAGATAAAAATTCCCCAAAACTTACTTATTATATGATAATTATATAAGTTTCCATAAATTATATAAAATAATTTAGGGTGGTGAATGGTTGTTCTTACAAAACATACTAGTTATAATAGTGTGGTATGAATTGAAATGCATTAAGATATACACATGTTTGGAGTAGAGGATAAGTGTACTTTAATAATCATGATCCATCTTAGTGATTTACATTGAAAAATACCTTACTAATTCCCTTGGTCTTGGAGATTTTTGGTTCTCATCATAATTGTTATCCCTTAGAATATAGCATTTTCTTGGATAATTCCTAAGTTTCCCACATTTACAACATATAACTTTTAATCATACCTTAGATTGAACTTTATTTACTTCCATCTTATTAATTGAATTATTAATTATTCCATGGAAATTAACTAATTTATGCCCTATTTTTCAACACTTAAAACATCTTACAATTCCTTTATGAGATTCCCCTTCGTTCCTCTTTTTTTATTTTTGAAACATATGAAATTTAATTTTCTTCCTTTATAAATTTTATCACATGAACTTCCATGAGACATTGTTCTACTCTTATTTGAAGAGTTTTGATATTAAAATATGTGTCAATTATTAATCATAATTTGTGATATATGGTTTGGAATAATTATAATTCATCTTACTTTATCTCCCATAATTTTAGGCATCACATTTATATAGTCATCACATTGACCATCAAACTGGTTGTTGACACAATTCCTCCTATTTCAAGATATTGAATAAAAAGGTAAATTAGGGATGATATTTTTAAAACTATTAAAAATATAAAAGTGAAAATATAAAAATTTAAGGGATAACTCATAAATTAAAATTATTCCATAACCTATGAATTTATAGGTTTTAATCTCAGTTATCCAATGTCTATTTCCTAATATAAAATTTCACATTAATTTTTGTTCCCTTCATAATGGTTCATAAAGATCTTGGGAATATATCAAAACATATACCCTAGGAGTATAAAACTATGTGTGTAACAAGGCCTCTTTATTATGCACTGGGTGATGATTAATTTAATACCCAATTCACCCTTTTCGGGGTTATTACCTATAAGTAAAATTGTGCTAGAGCCACATCCACATGCAGTATTCATATAGGTATTTTATTTCTTGGAAACCACTCACTATATACTTTACCAAATTTTAGGGATGTTTTCCTATGTTTATTCTTATCCTTAAGGATTTCACTAATATTTCCTAATCCTAATCCCCAAAAATAACTAGACCTTTCTTTGATACCAACCATGCCAACCCATATCTTTATACACTTTATTTCATGACTTATTATATAAATATACACATAATAAAATCTAAAAATATTGACAGACCTAGTTTATTTGGGTAATTATATATATATATATATCATAATAACTTGAAATAGAAATATAATGAATTTATTTAAAACCCCATAACATGACCTTAAAATCCATTGATCTTCTAATACTGCACAGGATAACCTGTGGACGTACATAAGAAATGGGTAAGCTATAAAGTCCAATAAGGGAATAATAAAAGAATAACATGAAGTAAAGTGGTAAATGTGAGTCAAGGGGAATAACTTGGTGACATAAAAAATGTGGGAATCATAATCATGAATATTAAAGAATGAAATAAGATGATAACATCAAGGCATCATAGAAATGTGGAAACAACATAAAATAAGAAATCATAAGCATAAGTTAAGGATGACCATCAAGACATAATAACGTATAATTATTAGGATAACATAAAATTAACCATATATGGTATCTCATGAGATAAAAAATATTACCCAATGAATTTTAGGGCTATATAATTCTAGGCCCACCCATCATATTCACATCATGTACATATATTTGTGCATCACATAGATTATACAACACAATAACATATTTCATCACTTTTAATCCCATTAATAAGGAGTTTGGGTTAAGTTCAAGGAAGTACCCAATAAATTAAGGATAGTTACATCTAGGTGAATGAACTAGAGTGGAAACGGGGATGGGTATTCACAACACAAAAGTTTGGCATGGAAAATCACTGGATATTGTCAGCAAAATAATGAGTGTACATAAAGGTTCATAGATAGGATTAATGAGAGTGAAATAAAGTATCTCATTACCTAATAATAATAAGGATAGTTAAATATTTCAACATGAACAATTATAAATAAAATGGCTTAATACAAATAAAGTACTTGAATAAAGAGGAGGAATAAAATCCCTTACTTGATAGGTTGCTTCTAAAATCTTAGGAAAAGCTTCTTAAGAGCTTGGGAACACCTTGGGAGGTATTTAGAGATGGAAAGGGAGAGTAAATTTTTTATCTATGGTTTTAAAGTGAAGATTAATGTATGGTTGGGTGGGTATTTATAGTAAAAAGGATAGGAAATATTTATTACTTTCTAAACATAAGTTTTGAACTCTGAATAATAAAATAATCAAAACCACAAAACATCCCATTAGTTTTCCCAATGGTTTATTCAAAATAGGAGTAGTTTAAAATATTTTATTATGTTAATAACCTAAATTATTAAATTAATATCATCCATGATGTGGAAGTTAGTCATGTTCATAAAGAATTGATTTTAAAACCTGAAAGTATAATATATGTTTTGGAGGATTCATTAAAGGTTTTTAAAATTAATAAAATAACTTCAAAAACATTATTTTAACTGGGAAACTTATTTTTGGCCATTTATTCCTTTTATATTATTTATCACATAACTTTTGGGATATTATGATGTAATAATACATACCATATATTTATACTATATTGAATTTTTACCTAAAAATTCAACTTCCTCAAAAATTATAAAAAATTCACCATTGGATAATTCCAATAAGTTTATTTAAAAAATATTATTTATTTTACCAAAATAATTTTATAAATAAGATAATTAAATATTTTAAATAAAAATCATTTTTTATTGGAAAATATCAGTTTTTATGACACTAACCACTTTCTAGCCCTTATAAAAATTACATTGGATTTCATTAAATTATATTGTAATTTATATTTAAATAAATATTATTTAATAATAGTATTTTATGAAAATAACATTTCTTTAAAAAATTATTGAATTTATCAAAAAGATTAGTTTAATTGAAATTATATGTTTCCCAAATATATAATTTTGATTTCTTCATATCAAAATATATTTTTTAAAAAATCATTATATATTCATGTATATATATAATGTAATTATGAAAAGAGATAAATATAATAATTATTTTATTAAAATAAAAATATATAAATTCATACTACTATCATTTATACACATAACCTCTTATTACATCAACATCTTGAGGGTATGATGTACGATGGTGGTACATTCTTTGGATGGTTCCATGAACATGGTTTGGGTGGTGATCTCTATGAGCATGAAATTCTCCCATAAATGGTTTTTCTCAAGTTTTAGTTGTTTAATATCAGCTTGGGATTGGTTAAAGACAAATCCCAATGATGACATCTTCCTTAGAATCTATGATAAATGGGATTCATAGAGTACAATCCTATAGGTCAAGACCATCAATTCTTCCAATTATATGAATTATATATTACCGTACCCCATGATATATATTGATCTTAATGGTCACTTTAGAATAATTATATTATCAATGGTTATTATTCTTAGTGGTCTTTTAATCTTGACAAGAAAATTATGGCCATATTTTATAATGATCTTAAATAAAAAAATGAAAGGTAGTTTATGTTTTGTAACACCTCAAGATTTCATAGTAAGTTATTTTCTTTAAAGTAATTCAATATCTTGCGATACACGCAACACCGAGTTCGAGCGCACCACAACTTACCAAACTAGCCATAAAAAACGGTTATAGTTAATATTAACTAAATTTTTAATTTTATATACTCCATATAATTTTAACATTTATATTATGTGTTTCTTAGACATAATATAAGAATAAATTCAATTTTTCAGATAAAAGAAGTATTTTTAAAAAAATGCAATTTTACCGCCTTTTAATGGAGAACCCTTTTTAAATTAAATATTTGACACTTTTATATATTAAATTTGAAAAAATAAACTTCTTATTTAGAATAAGGACATAAAAATTTAGTTTCGAAAAATTATCAGTGCTTTTCTGATAACTTTCATATTTTGATGAATAGTGAAAAATACTAAATTTTAATTGAAAACAAATTTTTTAATAAAAATAATTTATAGTGTTAAATTATAAATTTGAATGGTTTTGAAGTATAATTAGATTAAATTTTTATCATTTAATCAAATTTTGGTAATTGGAAGTAATTTTACATTTAAATTGGATATAAACAAATATCAATCTTTAGATAGTTTTTACTTCTCAAAAACCCGCTTTCTGGTTTTGACAATGGGAATATTTTTTAAAATTAATTAATGAAACTTATATATTTTGAATTTGGTAAAATAGAAATCATTTTTGAATTTGTAATACCAAATTATATTTGGGTGATTTTTTGGTATTTTTCTAAAAACATTCAATTTTTGTTGAATAGTGAAAAATACTGCGTTATTGTTTAAAGCTGAATTTTTATTTAAATAATTATTTTTTATTTAAATTTATTTTAAAGTAAAAATAGATACATAATACCTATATTATTTCAATTTAATTCATTAAATTAATTTTATAATAAGATTAAATATATAAAATTTTATTGAACTTTTTACTGTCTTTTACTCACCTTCTAGGCACATTTGCAAATTTGCATAAAACATAATTTTATAGCTTATGTGAATTGAATTTAAAAAATACTAGAGAATCAGTTAACATTATTAAGTAAAATTTGGTTCAATAGTATGAAAATAATTTTTTGTGAATAGTAACTTTTGAATTTTATTTACCACGGTTAAAATTAAATAGGGTAATTAAAAGTAAAAATGATATTATAATTATCCTAACACATGTACTAATTATATTGGATAAGTTTAGTTCGACCAAAATAAACCTTAGGAATAAAATATGATCATTTTTATCCACTTGGATTAGATTAGGACATTTATTATTATTTTATTTAAAGAAGAGCTAAAAGTGTTAAATTCAAAGTTTAATAACTAAAACATTTTTAATATAGGGTTATACATAAGATAAATTCTACTATAAATATTAATTAGAAAGATAAATTATTTTCTAAATCATGTAATTTTATTTATAAATTTTATACATTAAATAATTAAATTTATTTATGACACAATGATGATGCAATAATTACCTTATTAAAGAAAGTTTAAAATATTTGATATTATAAATATCAAAATAAATGTAAATTGAGACTTTTTATGCATTAGACAAATTTTATAGGTTAATATGACATGTTAGGGTTGATTTAATGTATTTTTTTAAAGTAATAAAGTTTTTTTGACTTTCAAAAAAACCAAATACTAAATAGTGTCAAAATTAACATTAATGAGTATTTAAAAAAAATACTATATTATTAAATGATATAATATTTATAAAAATATAAGGCTTGGCCAAAGTACTTATATAATGATATATATGTCATTAATTAACCACTTGAGGTTATCTTGGCATTTTATAGTAGGTTTATTAACCATGTGATATAAAAATACAAGAAGACATGGTAAAAGTTAAACTATTTAACTAAGAATTAAATCTAAAAGATAAGGTTAATATGGTGAACTAAACTTGTATAAAACCTATTGGTTTAGAGGATTTATACCCATACCCACCATAGAATATAAATAAATCTATTTTTAGCCATTATAAACTGAAAATGATTTTATAATAAAATAATATTTCAAGCTTTTCCTAAAGTGACCCTCACCTCTCTTATAAAAGGGTACTTATCCTTTTCTCAAAATCACACCTCCAAATCCATTTGGCTCGGCCAAAACCTGATCAAATATCCTCCAAACTACCCTCAATTAAACCTAAAGTACTTAATTTTATCATAAAACCATCCTATAGACCCCTTTTGATCAAATCAAAAGGAAGCACCTGAAGAAGAGGTAATTATTTCGTCACCTCTTTCAAAGTTATTTTCTTATTCCACTTCCTATTTCTTTGTTGTTTCCATACCAAAATAATAAATCCAGTAACTTCAATATACTGTGATGTTATTATAAATATGTTACAACCATATTCATTATTCTATCCATCCTATGAATGAAAAAGTCACCATATAGGTGTACGTATGGCTTATCATCTCCATGTCTTCGTGTAGTTTGTTATCCAACACTTCATTATTTGGATGGGTATAATAATGAGTATAACTGATTTAAATAATAAATATAACATGTTAATTATTCTGTATATATAATATACCATCCAATTAAATATTATTTCACTAATAATAGAATGATATTGTCGCTCGTGCGTACATACAGCTTACCGTCTCCACTACGTGATAAGATTTCGTTCCCCATCATAACCATTCAAGAATAATTTTCATTTTATCATTAAAAATAATGTTTAAAAACTTAATATAATTCTGGATATGAATAAAATACATCATATCTATAAAAAACATGACTTACGTAACAAAACATATAAAGGAAAATGAGACAGTTAACACCCAAAACAGTGATACTACTGAAATATCATTAAAAAATTAATATTAGAAGATCATATATGATATCATATTTATGTATGTGGTTATTTTACAATTTAATAAAAATAATTTCACCATTATACATGAAGTTAAATTTCCCTTTAATAAGGAAAATTACAAGGTAAGGTGTTTTCAACTGACTTTTTATTCTCATTAGATTCATGCTATATTTTCCACTATTTCCTTTTGTGTGGTGTATGTACTGCCCATGATTGTATTATTTTTGTAATATAATTTAATTTATGGGTATTTTCAACTTCATTTTATGATACTTATTTCATGGGATGTATGTTTTGTAAGTTACCAAATCGGTAAGGGAATTTATAATTTCAATTTCCACTCATTAGGTTTTACGTAAACTTAATCAATTATTTTACTCTAAGATTAGGTGTGAAATCACAATTTATTTATTTATGTAGTATTTTACACTCCCCTTTTTGTCGATGTAATTTTCATACACATAATCAATCCATTGATAAATTCTCAAGTCATCAATATGAACTCGATAAGAGTAATCTTAACTCAATTTCCATTCATTGAGTTAAACATCATAGCCATTGGTGTTGTTTTTACAAGAATATGTGTGAATGTACTCTGATTGATTTACACTCAATATCCAATCATATTGAGTGTATTTATATTTATCATGCATAATTATTTCATTGATTTATACTTAACCTAAGGATATGGTCTTTATAAAGGATTTCATCTCAATTTACATTCCATTGAGAATTCTTTGTTGTTATGCGCCAATTAACTTTTATATGGTGTATATAATATACTTTGACATAGTATTCTAGAATCCCTTTATTCTCATGATATTATATGGATTTTATTACCTCAATTATTTTTATTCAAGTGTCTCTCATTTGTTTTGGAACTCTAACTAAAATATCATTTTAAATGTTTTAAAGTTTTATTCTTCTAAATCTTTCTCATTAATGTCCATGATTCAAATATAGTTTTAAGGATTTATTTATATGGAAATGAATGTTTTATAATTAAAATTCCTTTCAAAGTTTCAAAGTGGTATGGGATACTTTGATTCAAAAATATATTTTAAACAACTTCTTGATAAATAGTGATACTTTTAAATGTTTTCAAGAAAAAGGGGACATTTCTCTCAAATAGTTTTACTGATTATTTTCATCTATGTAAATATCCTTCATTATTCTTGATTGAGGTTGATTTATTACAATACAATATTTGATATTTTGTTGAATGAGTTATGTTTGACTGTGGATTTTCTATTTTTATACCATTCATGGTTTGTGGTTAAAATATTGACATTTGGTATGCTAGTTTTAATACGAATGTTTAGATTATGTTTTGACCTTTTCTTATGAGGAATTAATTGGACTTAGTAAGTGACGAGTGGTGCCTAATATAGATCTTCGATGTATCAGTAGGTCTCATGAGAAAAACTAGTGTCTTGGCACAATACCTTAAAAAATTCTTATTTGTAGTCTTGGCACGAGGCCTTGACTATGTGGTTATGATGTCCAAAATTATGCATTCCATCATTATGAAAT
The DNA here is from genome assembly GCA_963277665.1 of Viscum album. NCBI lineage: Eukaryota > Viridiplantae > Streptophyta > Magnoliopsida > Santalales > Viscaceae > Viscum > Viscum album. The sequence continues at coordinate 533,601,280 of OY728121.1, read as the reverse complement.
TAGATATTGATATTACACGTGATTATTCGACTATTAGAATATCCATATGAATAAGTAAATGGAATTATTTGATTTATCTTTTCTATATCATGCTGAAGTTTAAGTTTAAAAGGATTGTGTTTTAGTCTTATACATTTCCTTAAATGTTTATGCTTATTTGTGATAATTTCTGCTATATTGTTATCTCTACGGAGAATCTGAGATCACCCCTTTATTATGTTTTATTTTTCCCAAGATGTGAATAAGTATATTATGATTAACCTGTAGGGATAGGCCAAAGGATATGAGTGTGTTCAAAGGGGACACAATGTTGTTTTTCTTTATTTCATGATGTAATGTAAAACTTATGTATATATATAGTACTTCCAAGGCTACTAAACTAATCGGTATTTCGATAATTAATCTATTGTGATCATCAAAATGTGATGTAATAATGCACTAACTCTGGGTAACTAGGGTCAGATCATTACAGTTGGTATCAGAGGAAGTTTAGTATAAACTTATAAGCTATATTTAGAAAAACTCTGATTAGAAAACACTACCATAAGATAGAATTTGAGGATTAGTATATAAGAACATCCAAAATTTTGGTAATGTAAATATTATGTGGGGTTTCTAATAAATACATCCCTGTCTAGATACGAGTAGGTAGAGGCAACTCTAGCATAGATGTACCTAGGGGTAAAACCTGAAAACACCGCTTTGAGCTAGACATGAACAGGAACCGGTGCACAATAATGGGCCTTTCAGTACTCTTGGTTATGACACTCCTGGGGGATATGCTTAGAATAATTCACATTTTCATTACAAACTGATTTGATGGATTTTAATATAAGGTGAGAATAAATAACCTCGATTAATCCTAAGGTATTTTTGATTGAAAATATGGTGTCATGATATTATTTAAATGATTTTATGACTATTATTACTCATAATATGCTTTCTGGTTTTAGTCAATGGCCAGATTCCAAGGAAGTCATAGTAACATTGAACATGATGTACAAGGTGGGAACGATGGTTGAAATAAGAAACTAAATGGAATGTTGATAGGCGTAAAAGATATCATGTTCATTCCAAAGTAGGTTTCCAAAAATATTATCAACAATATATACAATAACCAACTCCCAAACTCAAAAAGAAGAGAAAGGCGAAGAATGATAAGAGCTCTAGTAGTGGAGACTATGGAGAAAATAAAGCTCAATTTCCATCATACTGGAAATGTGGAAGGAGACACCCAGAAAAGTGTCACAATGGAACAAAAAATGATTTATTTGTGGTAAAGAAGGACATAAAGTAATGAATTGATGAGAAAAAATGAAGAGTACTATAGAAGAAAATAAAAATGATCCTAAGAATTCATTTACAGTCATTTTCCATAAATTTAGGGGACCCAGGAATTACCCAAGTCAATGACCTATTCTATAGGATAAACACTAGGTCAAGGAAGAACCTATGTTGAAATAAATGGATGGAGAAAATTTTTAAAAGTATTAATGCTCTTTTTTTATGGGATTACTTTGGAATACTTTTCTCTTGTATGTGTAACCCTGCAGTTTGTTATGTGAAAATGCTATTTGAGGAAGAATTGTCTTTTCTTTTGTGGATATAGTTATAAAGAACCATTTGGGTTTATATTATCCTTGAATTTGAGGAAATTATAGGTTCTTAATTTTTTGGATGAAAATGCGAGGTATGAGATAAAATTTGTGGTTAAATTATGTTATGGTTATTTTGAAGAATTTATCTCATTTTGGGAATGTTATAAAATATATTTTTTGAAAAAGGACAATATGTAGACTGTGTGACAACCCATCGCACTAGAAAAAGCTGCATGAATTAAACCCACAACCAAAGTGCAATTGTGATTTATCGCCTACCACTGGACTACGTGAAGCCCCTAGTTAGTGTGACTAATTATTTTTAGTTAAATTATTTTATTGATCAATAATAAGTTGATTTGGGATCTTATATTTTATCAAATGGATATCCTTATTATAAGAAAATGATTTGGTGATTAAGTGATAAATGTTATTTTTGAAGACATCCGATCTGTTGGGAACATTATATGCCTAAGAAAAATAGAATACTATAGGATTTTATTTGAGGAGTAATGGTGGATTTTTTTAAAGAATCTTTTTTTTTATAGAGATTCAGGTTATTAATGTAAATGATTAACCTATCATAGAGAATATGTGATTTGGTTAATTACACTTCTGTATGAGACTTTAAGAGTAGTTGATGTTATTTGGAGATAAATGTTAATATTTACTATAAAATACTATGTGATTAAATTCTTTCAAGTTTTGGGTTTGAATCTTATTTTGGATTATATTAAATGATTTTAAGGATAATTGTTTATTGAATGGTATTTATTGAACTTTGGGTATTGTTTGTTTAATTTTGGAAATTAAGATTAGTATTTATTTCTATAAAGGATTATCCATTTTGGAGATAAATTGATATTGTACTAACCATTTGCTTTTGGTTAATCTCTAAAGACAAGGGAAATATATAGTTCATCCTTTGTGGATTATGTGATTCTCTAGAAGTTGATTCTAGTGCTTCAAGTGTGACCAAGTCATCTTGAATACTCATCGTTTGGAGAAAAGATGAGTTAGTGGTAGAAACTTATTAAAGTATGAAGCTATACTTAAAAAGTAAGTATATATCTTTATGTTATTAATAAATCTCATAAATAAATTCCTCAACTTAATGAAATGGAACTTAAAACAAAAAACGTTTTCCGTTTACCTTTTCTACTCGGGAACTAATGACCGTTTAACTGATCACAATTTTGTGGTTTTCTTGTTGTTAAATTTCTCCAAATCATGTTTTATATCACTCTCCATATGAACTTGACACTTATTTTATTTTATATATCCGTGTTTTCCTACATGGAATTCTAGTATGGGTTATCTCGAGTGACCTTTTTACTTCTCTTTCTTTCTTTTAAAGTGATAGTTTTATTGACTCTTTTTCTGATGTGGGACTTTCAGTGAAGTTCCCAAGCCCAATTTTAAAATTGTGGGGACAAAATTTCCAAAAGGGGTGTATAATGTGACACACCAAGTTTTTATAGTAAGTTATTTTCTTCAAAGTAATTCAATAGCCTGCGCTACACGCAACACCGAGTTCAAGTGCACCACGACTTATCAAACTAGCTGTTCAAAAAAACAGTTATGAATAGTATTAACTAAATTTTGAATTTTATATACTCTATATAATTTTAACATCCATATTATGCATTTATTATACATTATATAAGAACAAATTCATTTTTTTAGATAAAAAAGTATTAAAAAAATGCAATTTTACCGCCTTTTTTGGAGAACCCTTTTTAAATACAATATTTGGAAGTTTTATATATTCAATTTGACAAAATAAACTTCTTCTTTAGAAGTGGGACATAAAAATTTAGTTTGGATAATTTTTGAGTGCTTTTCTGATAACTTTCATATTTTGATGAATAGTGAAAAATACTAAATTTTAATTAAAAACAACTTTTTTAATCAAAATAATTTATAGTGTTAAATTATAAATTTGAATGGTTTTTAAGTATAATTAGATTATATTTTTATCATCTAATCCAATGATGATAATTTGAAGTAATTTTACATTTAAATTGGACATAAACACATATCAATCTTTGGATAGTTTTTATTTCTCAGAAACCCACTTTCTGGTTTTGACAACGAGAATATTTTTTAAAATTAATTAATAAAAATTCTATGATTTGAATTTAGTAAAATAGATATCATTTTTGAATTTGTAATATCAAAATTATCTTTGGTTGAATTTTTGGTATTTTTCTATGAACTTTCAATTTTTGATGAATAGTGAAAAACACTGTGTTATTGTTTAAAGCCTACTTTTTATTTAAATAATTATTTTTAATTTAAATTTATTTTAAATTCAAAATATATACATAATACCTATATTTTTCCAATGTAATTCATTAAAGTCATTTTATAATAATATTATATATATAAAATTTTATTGAACTTTTTACCATCTTTTACTCACCTTCTAGGCACATTTGAAAATTTGCATAAAACATAATTTTACTGCTTCTATGAATTTAATTTAAAAAATACAAGAGATATGGTTGACATCATTAAGTAAAATATGGTTCAATTGGATGAAAATAATTTTTGGTGAATAGTAACTTTTGAATTTTATTTACCAAGATTAAAAGTAAATAGGATAATTAAAGATAAAAATGATATTATAATTACCATAACACATGTCCTAATTCTATTTTATAAGTGTATTTCGACCAAAATCAACCTTAGGAATAAAATATGACCCTTTTGATCCACTTGTATTAGATTAGGACATTTATTATTATTTTATTTAATGAAGAGTTAAAATTGTTAAATTCAAAGTTTAATAATTAAACCATTTTCAATATAGGGTTATACATAAGATAAATTTGACTATAAATATTAATTATAAATCTAAAAATATTTCCCACATCATGGTATTTTATTTATAAATTTTACACATTATAAAATTAAATTTATTTATGACACAATTAAGATGCAGTAATTACCTTATTGATGAAATATTAAAATAATTGATATTATAAATATCAAAATAAATGTAAATTGAGAGTTTTGATAAATTACACAAAATTTATAGGTTAATTTGAAATTTTAGGGTTTATTTAATGTATTTTTTTCTAAGTAATCAAGTTTTCTTGACTTTCACAAAAACCAAATACTAAATAGTGTCAAAATTGACATAAATGAGTATTTAAAACAAATACTATATTATTAAATGATATAATATTTATAAAAATATAAGGTTCATACAAAGGAATAATATAATTATATATATTTCATTAATTAACCACTTGAGGTTCTCTTGGAATTTTATATTAAGTTTATTAACCATGTGATATAAAAATACAAGAAGACATGGTAAAAGATAAAATATTTAACTAAGAATTAAATCAAGGCTAATATGGTGACCTAAACTTATCTAAAACCTATTTTTTGAGATTATTTTGACCCATAATAACCTTATCATCTAAATAAATCCAATTGGAGCCATTATAAACCTAAAAGGATTTTATAATAAAATTATATTTCAAGCTTTTCCGAAAGTGACCCTCACCTCTCTTATAAAAGGGTACTTCCCCTTCTCTCTAAATCACGCCTCCAAATCCATTTGGATTGGACAAAACCTACTAAAATATCCTTCAAAATACTTTCACCTCAACCTATAGGACTTAATTTTATCATAAATCCAACCTAAGGATCCCTTTTGATCAAATCAAAAGGAATCACCCGAAGAAGAGGTAATTATTTTATCACCTCCTTCAAAGTTCTTTTCTTATTCCACTTCCTCTTTCTTTGTTGTTTCCATACCAAAATAACAAATCTAGTATCTTATACATACTTTTATGTTATTATAAATATGTTACTACTATATTCATTATTCTATACATCCTATGAATGACAAAGTCACCATACGTGCGTATGTATGACTTACCATCTCCATGTCATGGTGTAGTTTGTTATTCAACACTTCATTATTTTGATGGGTATAATAATGAGTATAAATGATTTAAATAATAAATATAACATATTAATTATTCTTTATATATAATATAACATAAAATTACATATGATTTCACCACTAATAGAATGATATTGTTGCTTATGCGTACGTACGGCTTACCGTCTCCACGACGTGATGAGATTTCGTTCCCCATCGTAACCATTCAAGAAAAATTTTCATTTGATGATTCAAATTAATGTTTAAGAACTTAATATCATTTTGGATATGTATCAAATAAATCCAATCCATAACAAACATGACTTACGTAACAAAACATATAAAGGAAAACGAATCATTTAACACCCAAAATAGTGATACTACTGAAATATCATTAACAAAGAAATATTAGAAGATCATATATGATATCATATTTATGTGTGTGGTTCTTTTATAATTTAATAAAAATTATTTAACCATTATACAGGTGGTTAAACTACCCTCTACTAAGGAAAATTACAAGGTAAGGGGTTTTCATCTCACTTTTTATTCCCGTAAGATTCATGCTATATTTTCCACTATTTCCTTTTGTGTGGTGTATGTACTGCCCATGATTGTATTATTTATGTAATATAATTTAATTTATGGGTATTTTAAACTTCATTGTATGATAATTATTTCATGGGGTGTATGTTTCGTAAGTTACCAAATCGGTAAGAGAATTTCTAATTTCAATTTCCACTCATTGGGTTTTACGCAAACTTTATTGATTATTTCACTCCAAGATTATGTGTGAAATCACTGTTTATTTATTTATGTAGTAATTTTCACTCCCCTTTGTTTGGATATAATTTTAATACACATAACCACTCCATTGATAAATTCTTAAGTCATCAATATGAACTTGATAAGAGTAATATTAACTCAATTTCCATTCATTGAGTTAAACATCCAAGTCATCAGTGTTGGTTTTACAAGAATATGTGTGAATGTACTATGATTTATTTACAATAAATATCTAATCATATTGAGTTTATTTATATTTTTCACAAATAATTTTTTCATTGATTTATCCTTAACCTAAGGATATAGTCTTTATAAGGTATTTCATCTCAATTTACTTTCCATTGAGACTTCTTTGTTGTTATGTGCCAATTCACTTTTATATGGCGTATATACTATACTTTGACATAGTATATCATGAATCTTTTTATTCTAATGATATTATAAGTTTTTTATTTCTTAAATTATTTTTATTCAAGCATCTCTCATTTGGTTAGGAACTCTAACTAAAATATCATTTCAAATGTTTTAAAGATTTATTCTTCTAAATCTTTCTCATTAATGTCCATGTTTTAAAAATGGTTTTAAGGATTTATTTATTTGGAAATGAATGTTTTATAATTAAAAATACTTTTGAAGTTTCAAATTGGTATGGGAAACTTTGATTAAAAAATCTCTTTTAAAGGGATTCTTGATAAATAGTGAGACTTTTAAATGTTTTCACGAAAAAGGGGATATTTCTGTCAAACAATTTTACGGATTATTTTCATCTATGTAAATATACTTCATTATTCTTGATTGAGTTTTATTTATTATAATTAAATCTTACATATTGTATTTAATGAGTTATGTCTTACTGTGGATGTGCTATTTTTATACCATTCATGGTTTGTGGTAAAAATATTGACATTTCATATGCTTATTTTAATACGAATGTTTAGATTATGATTCGACCTTTTAATATGAGTAATGCATTGGACTTAGTAAGTGATGGGTGGAGCCTGCTATATCTCCTCGATGCATTGATATTTCTCATGAGATAAACCAGTGTCTTGGCACAAGGCCTTGAAAAAATCTTATTTGTAGTCTTGACATGAGGCCTTGACTATGTGGTTACGATGTCCGACATTATGCATTCCATCATTATGAAATTATCTATTGATATTACATGTGATTATTCTACTAGTGTAATATCCATGAGAATAAGTAAATGGTATTATTTGATTTATCTTTTCCATATTATTCTGAAGTTTAAGTTTAAAACGCTTGTGTTTTAGTCTTATACATTGCCTTAAATGTTTATGGTTATTTATGATAGTTTCCGCTATATTGTTATCCCTACTGAGCATCTGAGATCACCCCTTTATTATGTTTCCTTTTTCCTAGGATGTGAAGAAGTATATTTTGACTAACCTACAAGGATATGCCAAAGGATATGGGTGTGTTCAAAGGGGAAACAATGTTGTTTTTCTTTATTTCATGATATAATGTAAAACTTATGTATATATCTAGTACTTTCAAGGCTACTAAACTAATAACTCTTTCAAGAATTGATCTCTTATGATCATTCCAATGTTATGTAATAATGCACCGAATCTTGGTAATTAGGGTCAGGGCGTTACATGTTTTTTTTCTATAAATACGTTTCTAAATATGACATTAATTCATTCAAAAAGGAAGTTTAATTTATAATTTTTTGGGTGATTATAATTTAATTTAAAATTTGGGAAAAAACTAAAGAGTATTCATAACGGAGACATAACTTGTCAAATCACTAAGAAACTAGGCTAAGGTAATGTTACAGGATACCCACATCATTAGAAGAAAGTAAGACCCATCTCATTTGGATGGTTCCACCATGAGGAGGTGGAATCAGAACCAAACCCTAAGCTGGGAGGAAGAAAAATTAGATGAATGGTAGGAAGGATATCCAAAAAGGTTAATGAATTCCAAAATATATCGTGAATCGATGAAAAAACTTTATAAAACCATCACTAATCAAGGAAGAGGAGAGAAAAAAGGGGAACCTACCCTAGTCCTTGAAAAAAATCAAGAGGAAAGGCGGGGGAATTACCTATCATAAAATTTATGGTGGAAATTTTTCATTATTCTCTTCTTAAAGCCTATAGGCTAGCTGGTAGTCACCTTCATATTGTAGGTTCCACTATCCAAGCCATTGGCTGGCCGGTTACTATAGACAACAACCCCAACTAACCTGGACTCCTCCAATGCTTTCTCATTACTATCCTAATATCTATGAACATAATTCAAGATCTGTTAAATGTAAAAAAATATTATTTTTAAATGTTCAAACTCTTAGGATTTAATTCTAAAGTTTGGTCCAAAATCTATCCTTTCAACTAATTCAAAATTCAAGTTCCTTCTCGAATTTCAAGGTCCCATAAAAATATAAGGAGTTACATGTTCCATAATCTACAAGTCGCTCATTTATTTACCCTTATTATTATTTACCCCTTTAATATTTATATATGATTTTATGATTCTTGAATTATGTTTTTATTTTGGTTAAAATAATAATTTTATATTCTTATTAAATGATAACTATTTCACAAGTATGAAATGTTTACTGTATAAATTAAAAGTTTTTCATATTAAAAATGGTATGTTTTTTTGAGGGAGGTTATTTAATCTACTTTATGAGGCCCTGTTTTTTTATTAAAGGGTTTTAAATTAAATAACACCATTAAAATGTTTTTTTAAATTTATTTTGGTTTTAAAATTAGGTTTTACAAAATGGATTTTTTTGGAGGTTTTATGAATGTTTTTAGGAATTTTGGTTTAAGGAAATATTCAAAAAATTATTTTAAAATGGGAAATGGGGGAAAGAATCATTTAAAATAAACCTTTTACTATTCTCAAATATATGATTTCCTAGTTTTTAACAATCCTTATTTTATAAAGGTGTAATTATTGAATTTTGTTTAAATTTTAAAAGAATATTTTATAAAAGGTATTTTGGAATGGTTCCTTATTAGTAAAACTCTAGAAAGGATTTAAAGTGTTTATTTAACTTGTATTTTGGAAAATTTTCAACGAAAAACTTATCCTTGTTTTGGGAACTTAGAAATTTTTCATGTGGGTTTCTATGGAATGTCTTAATGTGGTGAAGTGGTGGGTAGAATCCCTATAGTGGATAGTTAGAATTGACAGTATTGAGTTATTGAACATGGTAAGGATGTGTCTTGATATTTTCATGTGAATTTGTGTTTTGTTTTTATGAATGATACATTAATATAACTATTATATATGATATGCTGATTGTGATTAAATTCTATTGAACCGGTTGTGCTTGTTATACTGGTGATTCTTTTTGTGATTTTGTGCTTATTGAATTAGTTGGGATGGTTTCTATTTTGTGATATACTATATAAATAGAAACAAGTAATAGGGACTTTAGGTCAAAATGATGTATAATGGATTGAGCATCGAGACATCCCATGGGTAACAAGATATTATAGGATTTAGAGTGATCACTATGCTAAATTACCATCGACATGGTCTATTTTTGGTGCAGTTTTTTGTATTAGAAGTGTCATTACTATGACTCAGAGAAGGACCTGACTACTATAATTCAATTTTATATTGATTAATACACTTAGAGAGTCTCTATATCATCTTCTGAAGGATTTTTTTATCCTTTCAGTGGTTTTGGGACATGAATTGGGCATGAGAATCTTAGATAGAATAAGATCATTACTTTTTTATTTGCAAATTAATTATGGGATATATTAGTCTAATTTATGAGAATTGGGAAATAAGGTTCACAAGTAATTTTTAGAAACTAACCTAGATTTATTTTTGTTGATTAGGATTAGTTTTTTGTGAGTTGTTTCAGAACCAGTATCCTCTATTGATCTTTTTTAGAGTGTGGATAAGTACATGGTGATGTAACTGGCATTAGAAATGTGCAATAAATTTTCTTATCATGGATGAATGAAATCATTTATATAAACCTTAATTATTTTTTTCCTCTAGTATTAGTGGGTTATTTCTAATGTGTTTTTGATGTATTTTCACGACTGGTATCAATGAGGACTTACTTGAATGGGTCTAATAGTTCACAATTAATGAGGTAGTGGATGTATTAACTTGCTATTCTCTGGATGATAGGTCATTGAAATTTTGGATAATTGATTATTCATTGGTCAAATCACTAACACGAACTTGTATTGTATGAACTAAGATGATTTTAGGGTGTGCATTGGATGACTCTCATTCCTGAATAGGGTGAACAAGACCTAGGAAGTTTGGTGGGTGAATTTTGATAGTCTTATAATAAGTGAAAACTTAATGGTGGGGATCCATCTATGGGTGTGCAGATAATGAAGATTTACTTTTTTATTTTATAATTCAATTTTTGTTCTGCCTTGTACCAAAATAGTTTCAATTGCATTTTCCATTAAGATATTGGGATGATACATAATGTAATAAATGTTGAACACTGATAGGTGTGAATTTTGCGCTTATTACCTATAGCTTTGCAATATTTGGAATAAATTTCTAGTAGATTATAAATTTATATGACTTCATGAACATGATATCATTGAGGTAGTACTTAAAAAACTTAATTGAGTCAATAAATTTCATTCTAATTTTGAGGATAGTGTCTATTTAACTAGAATCATGTACAAATTTCTATAATCACTGATAGAGACCCTAGTTTTCCATTGCGGGTTATTAAAAATGTTTCAAATGGTTCTAATTGGATCATTTTACAAGCCTCCATGTCAAATCCCACTGTTTTGGAGGAGATTTATAAAATTACTTACCTTGGGGTGAATCTTGACTATATAGAGAAGCATGGAAATAACTTTGAGCTGGTGAATACCTTAATTATCTAATAATTATTTCTAGGGTCTTTAAATGTGGGAAATGTTTTATTATTGTGGGTATATTATTGATTAGTGAATTTCCATCTAGGTAAGTGAGGGAAGTTATATCCTTAGTATCAAGGATCATTGGAAATTCAAGAACACATTAGTTAGGGTTATTTTTTGGGTAGTATTTTATCCTCAATTCAATGCAGCATAAATCGTTGTCATATATCCCAATTGATGGGGTGTGAGTTGATATTTTTTATGTAACTAGTTGGGATCATGTTTCTCTAAATTATTATATTCAATTGTGATATTGAGTCTTTATACCTTTAGTTTGTTTTTTATAGTAGTATGATCGAGTCTATGAGGGGTCTTGGTAATTGGAACCGTTATGCTGGATCAGTGGTACGAGATCTTGTCTAGAACCCACCAAAATCCAGATTTTTGAGGATGAAAATATTAATAGTGGAAATAATATAACACCCTTATTTTAAGGTATTTTATTGTTTTATTATATATTTTTAAGTTATATAATTATTTGGTTAGGTTTTAGAAATTTTCTAGAGGATTTGAGAGTGTTTTGGATAGTGCATGTTTTGGGGAAAATATATAGGATACCTAGGTAACCATGAGAGTTATAGAGAGGATGTAGAGAGAGGTGTATGTTTGGAACATGATTTGGGAAAACTGAGTGATATTTAATTTTTTTGGATAGTGATAATTTTCATGGTTGGCACACGATTTTTCAAACCGTGCGACCTAAATATGAAACATAACTAATTAAGTCCTAAAATTTTATTTTTAACTCGAAAATTCCCCTAAAACCTTCATTATTCCTCTCATGGATAGAGATTTTGAACCTATTAGTTCCATTGGGAAATTTTAATGGTTTTATTTTCTTTGGAGCTCGATCTATTTAAATCTTAGAGCGTTAGACCAAGAAATTGAATGTAAGGCCTCTGATTCTCCTCATCCTCCTCCTCATTTTTCCTCTTATATTTTCTTAGGCCAACCCTAGTCTGGAGCTTCCATGTCTATATCTAATGATTATGGAATTTTTTGATGAATTATTTGTTTTTAATCATCATAAGAGGATTTATAGAGTGCAAATCTATCATCTTGATGATCGTTCTTGAGTTAGGTGGCATCTCTCACAATCCACTTTTTTCTAGAACTTTAAGGATTAGTTTTATTTAAATTAATTACTAATATTTCTTTGATGAATTTTTTTTTGAAAAAATACCATGTTTTTTGTCTTTTAAGTGATGGGTTGTGGGTGTCACCCACAACACGATTGATGAAATTCACAAATGAGGTTTTGAATAAGAAAATTTTTGGGTGTGAGAACTTAGACTAGAATGTATGGCACACATTTATATTGAATAGTTAAGTAGATTTATTGGGTTAGAATTTATCATAAATCCAAATTGGTTTTAGGGGGAATTTATCACCCAATGAGGTCTTGGGTATGAACGAATGGGTAATGTTCACAATTATGGGTTGTTTAACAAGCCCATATTGATAGGATGGATCATTAATTGGGTTAGTGAATTGAATGGGTGTGTGTACACAACATGGGTGTATAAACTGTGTGGGTTACTTTATGGAAACAATGTTATGAAAAGGAGAAATAGTTTTTTATTTTGATTTTATTTATTTCTTATATATATATATATATATTCATTCATTGATTATCATTCTTTTTATTTTGTGTTATATAAATTATTAGCTAATTTTTTCCCCTAGTGGATTGTATGGGAATTATCATGGGTTTTTCCTACTGGATTTTATACTCACCCTCTTCATATGTACTTTTGGGTGTATACATACACTACTTATCATGATACTGGTAAGGGGAGGTTTTCATACTTTACTAGTAGAACATATTGATGTTTCTTTTTGGGATGACTGGAGATGAATCTTGGAGATATCCATGTGTAGAGTTTGGAGTAGGGCCACATGGGAACTACTATATCATGACATCTTTGGGTTTATTGATTGATGTAGAAAATTATTTCTATTGAAAATTTGATTATTCTTTTGGATCAATTTATGTTATATTTCTATCTACTCATTCATACATCATGATTTCATTGTATTATTGTTGTTTATTTCATTTCATGTGTTAATGTAAAGTTAAATAATCCCCCAATGATTATATACTCCATTAAAATTTATTTCCAACCTTTTCTGTCTGGGGGATGCTATATAAGGTTACTGGAATATCGGTCCTACGCAAGCCAATAGGTTAGGGTGAGTATGTTATAATGATGCTCAGACAAATATGAGTGAATTAGAAGTTTAAAATATTATAAATATGTAAAACATATAAAATCAACAACTTGATGTATTATTGATTCAAAATAGGTTGTAAAATTCTACACACCCCGTGAAAAATTAATAAAATAGATATACCATAAGGGAAATAAAATAGTTTTATCAATAATGGTTCTAATTAATGCTTGTAGCCTATTACATCACTTGATTAAAAATATAAAAACCACTTCATAGGAAAATCAATTAACTCATGCATGATGAGAACCTAAATGAACTAAAGTAAAATAAAAAATTTATAGATCATGATATTCCTAAATAAAACAATATATTTGAGTTAAATGATCATGATCCGGAGGATTTTATAAAAAATGCTCACAATTGTTGATTGAAATGTGGTATACCACCTTATTTAAAGGATACAAATTATCTTTATATATAATTCAGTCAACTTATACTAGTTTAGAAATTAAATAGACCAAAGTAATTTTTTTCTAGATTATGAAATTCCTAAATAAAAATATATATTTAATATACTTGATCACGACTAGGAGGAAATTTTTATAATTTTTATAAATGTTAGACGATTTTATAACTGATTGGATACCATTTGTTATAAATATTTTTATATAATGTAGAACTTGAGATCCTCAATAAGGAAAAATAATCTAAAAAAATGGATGAATGTTGTGATGGACCACATTGGGGAAAATGAAAAGTTACAATTAAATATGAATGAAATTCACCAACTAAAAATTAAGTTTTTGTCTCAATTGTGAAAAATACAAAAGTGATTAAACATTTTTTTTATAAATGAGTATTAGTGTGAAATAGAAATGGAAATTAATTAAATTTTAAGGTATAAAATGTATTTAATTTATCTAGGTTTTTCATAAATACCCAAGAGTTATTATGATAAAATATATTCTCCTATAATGGATGTTGAAAGTTTATGGTATCTCATTACATTGGTTATACATGAAAAATTTGAAGTATTTTTAATGAATTTTGTGAGTTCAAACAAAATGTAGTATCATTTATAATGTCATTTAAATGGAAATTATTGAAGAATTAAAAATAACTCTAGAATTATCAAGATCTCAAGATCATTATTTAATTAAATTTAAAAATTATTACATAGATTAAAATAATTTTGGTGTATGTATTATAAACATTTGAGTGAGTATTTAATGAAAGAGGGTTATGAAAATGATCTAATTTGTACATGAATTTTAATAAAGAGGATTGAATATGAATTTGTAATCATTGCAGTGTATGTAGATAATTTGAATATTATTGGTACCCTTGTTGAGTTTTTAAAGTTTTAAGAATATTTATAGAAATAATTTTAAATGAAATAATTTGGAAAGAAAAATTTATTACTTGGATTAAAAATTAAACATTTTAAAGGTGTAATGTTTTTATTAATAAAGACATGGTATAAAAATTATACAAAGTTTTTACATATATAAGTCATATCCATTAAGTATATTAATTATTGTTAGATATCTTTATTGATATAATAATAATTTTCAACCGTTATAGGATCATGGAATAATTTTTGATTCTATTGTGCCATGTCTTAGTGCTATATGAGAAATAATGTTCCTAAAATACAATACAATTCCATATATATTAGTTTCCATAAATTTATTGGAAATGTACAATTAGTATACTACTTAGTGATATTATAATGATATCAAATATATATTAAAGTACTCTAAAAAATCCATTGATTAAGGAATATTTTATTAAAAACATTTGGAAAATATTTTTTGGTTATACTAATGTTGAATATATATATGGGATTTCTCTATAAGAACTACACATGCCTTTATTACTATTTTTATAGGATAAGTAGTGATGTTAGGACTCACTTTCCTAGGCATAGACACACTTTGAAAAATAATTCATCATAATACCTTAATATTATAGATCTACCGATGATAATTCCATTCTTAGGATAGTGAAAAACTAAGGTGAAACCTAGACATATTCCATTTCACATGATCTTTATTTTTGTAGAAGAATCTGAATAAATTCCCCCTCTTAGATTAATTATCCTAATCTATGTGGGAGTCTTCACTGTTGTGTTATTCTTGAATCTACACTCAAAATGAACTCATGCCTATGTAATAGCCTGATCTACTTGGGGAATTACATATGAGAACTATGTATAGATTAATTCCTATCAATATAGGGTACATAGTGATGCCAATAATTCCTAAACCAGGTCCAACCGTAGAGATCATATATCCCCCTCACTTTATCTTGGTTCTCGACTAGATCACTATATATTCATGAAGGGCCTTATCATTTTCCATTGCTAAGAAGAGTTGATTTTTCCTCATGTGTGAATCCACTCTATGAAATATCCCACCTCCTACATATGATCCATTCCTATATATGATTCTTCAAAATGGTTTCCCTCATCTATAGACCTATTCCTAAAAACTTACCCTTTTCCTTATACATGATTTGGTTTTGTTCAAAGGAAACCCATAATATAATTATGCAAGGACTATTCTTATTATCTTTGTTTGCATGGATTTTACATTCAAGGTCCAAAAAAAAGTTATATTAGAAATAATTACCTCTTATCCTATGTATAGAAACTTTATATGTATGTCCATTCACAAACCTACACTGTGTATGGAGAGAGCATAAAAATGCCCCATTATAGTATTCATTGCATACTCTTAGACCTAAACTGTGATAAAGTGTCCCCATATTTCTTATAACTCCTTTATCATATACTCCTACACAATACATTATTGGTTATTCTCAAATAACCCTTATTTCTCACACTAATAGTGACTCACATGAGCCTAGAGGTCTTATACGATCACCCATTTTTATGTAACTAGGATAATCCCAACCAAGTATGGGAAACATAAATGGTAAAACTTACAATATCTTAAACTACTCAAGAACGATCTAGTCCAAGAGACCCACTTTAGTTACAAATGATTCTAATCTACATAAGATCCCTAACATATAGTTATTTAGCTATAAACTTATTCAATTATGGAAATGTCCCCTGCATTCACAACATCCTTTACACACTAAGACAACCCATATTTTTATACACTTTATTTCATGTTTTATTAAATTAAGATACATAACAAAACTACAAAAAATAGAGTGTCCTATTGTCTTTGGTTAATTAGATACATATAAAAATAACTTGAAATAGAGATATAATGAAATTATTTAAAAACTCCATTCTATTCCCTTAAAATTCCATTGATCTTAGGAAAATACACCAGATAACTTGATGACATACATAAAAGGGGTGATCTGTAAAGACCAGTAAGGGAATAATCAGATCATAGAATTAAGTAAAGTAGTTCAAGTGAGTAAAGGGGAATAACATGGCGAAATAAAAGGTGAGAATCATAATCATGAACATAAAATCATAAAAAAAGACGATAACATCAAGGAATTATAAAAATTTGAAAACAACATAAAACATGACATCATAATAATAAGTCAAGGATAACCACTGAGACATCATAAAATAGTATGATTAGGATAACTGAACTTTCACTATACATGGTATCTCATGAGATAAAAACATTACCTAATGAATTTTAGTGCTATATAATTCTGGGCCCACCCCTCACATTCATATTATGTGAATGCATTTGTGTGCCATATAGAACGTACAACATAAGAATGTATTTCATCACTTTTAATCCCATGATAAAGGAGTGTGGTTTTTATACATTGAATTACCTAATAAATGAAGGGTACTTAAAACTATGTGATTACCCTTGAGTGAAAATGGGTATGGGTATTAAAAACAAAAAAAATTGTGATGTAAAATAATGGAATATTTTCATCAGCATAACAGGTGTACACAAAGGATAATGGAAGGGATTAATGAGATTAAAAGGTGGTATATCATTACTTAGGAATAATAAGTATAATAAATTAATGTTTACAAATGTATTTCAACATAAAAAAATTTTAAATAAAAAGGCTTAATATAAAAGAAGTATTTGAATAATGAGGGAGAGGAAGAGAATCCCTTACTTGAGAGGTTGCCTCTAAAAGATTGAGAGGATATTCTTAAGAGATTGATAACACCTTGGGAGGTATTTAGAGGGTATAATTAGAATAAATTTGTGATTAATAGGGTTTTTTTAAATAGGAATGAGAGGTTGGGTGAGTATTTATAGAAAAAGAGTGGAGAATTGTTTATTAATTTCTAAACTTAGGGTTTTTTCTCGAAGATATTAAGTAATCCAAACTAAAAAACTTTCCCTGAGTTTCCCCATGGTTTATAACAAATAGGAATGGTTTAAAATATATATTTTTAGGTTAAAAACTTAAATCCTTAAAATAATACCATTCATGACATGGAAAGGAGTTATGTTCATAAATAATTTTTAAAAACCTTAATGTATAATATAAGTTTTGGATGATTCATAATAGGTATGAAAAATTAATAAAATAACTTAAAAGAAAAATTATTTTAAATGGGAAATATATTTTTGTTCTTATATTCCTGTTATATTATTTATTACATCAATTTTGGGCTATTGTGATGTCATAATATATACTGAATTTAATTTTTACCCAAAAATTCGACTGTCTTAGAAAATTATGAAAAATTAAACATTGTATAATTTAAATGTGATGATTTGAAAAATAATATTTATTATGAAAAAATAATTTTATAAATATATGAATTTATTCTTTTAAATAAAAAAATTTATTTATTGAAAAATACCAGTTTTCATGACATAAATAACATTCCGACCCTTATACAAATTACATGGGTATTCATTAAATTATATTATCATTTATGTTTAAAAAAATATTATGTAATAAGACTATTTCATGAAAATAACATTTATTTAAAAAATTATTTAATTTATCAAAATGTGTTCTTTATCTGAAACTATATATTTCCCAAAAATACAATTTTTATTCTGTCATATCGAAATCTATTTTTTTTCAAAATCATTATATAATCATGTGTATATATAAAGTAATAATGAAAATATAATAATTATTTTATTAAAAATAAAAATATATAAATTCATACTACTAAGTTATAGATATATAACCACTTATTACACCGACATACGCCCTAAGGGTAATGTGTTTGATGATGGTACTTTCTTGTGGCGGTTTAGTGAACATGGTGTCGATGATGATCTCTTTGAGCTTGAACTTATACTATAAAAGGTTTATCTAATATTCTAATTATTTAATATAAAATTATTCTTGGTCAAGGGAATGGTACAATGATTCCATCTCCTATGGAAGCTCTGATAAATGGACTTCATAGGGTACGATCCTACAGATCGAGGTCATCGCTTCTTTCTTCTATGTCAAATAGATCTTATCATAACACTTAATATATAATAATTTAACGATCACTATAGAATGACTATATTATCAATTATTTTTATTTTTAATTGTATTTTAATCCCATAATACAATTATGGATATATTTTATAAATTTACAAATTAAAAAAATGAAATATAGTGCACATGTTTTTGATAACTATATTACTTAATAAGGTATTTATTAATTTAAAAGGGAATTTCATTTATAAAATTTTAGGTCATTACATTCTTCTTCAATTCATAATTTTTTCCCACAAAACGTCATTTAATACAATAAAATAGATGAGGGTACTTCTATTTCATCACCTCTCTTAGTTCCCATGTTTCCTCCTCAAAATCATGGTTCTTCCATAGCACTTTGAACAATTCTTAGAAATTTATCTCTATGATCTAATATCTTCAATTGATGCTCCTCATATGAAAGATCATTCACCAGAGGTACCACCTCTAGATTCATTACATGTTAGGGGTATGGTATGTACTTACTTAAAAGGGATACATGAAACACATCATGTACTTTAGATTTTTTTATGGGAGTGTTATTTGATAGGATATAGATTTGATGTGATCAAGGATCTAAAAGGTGAGGATGTATCTATTACTAAGATATACCTTATTCCTAAACCTCATTAATTTCCTCCATGGTGATATATGAAGGAATAACTTATCTCCGATCTCAAACTTGAGGCCTCATCGATGATTGTGTGTATATCTTTTTATCGACTTTTTAAGAATTTAATATGATGTTGAATAGTTTTAACCAATTCTATCATATCTTGGATAAGATCAAATTAAATTTGTTCCTCTATCCATAATTATCCTATAATGTTAGAGTCTAATGCCTCTTCCCATATATATCCTCATAAGGATCAATTTTAATGCTAAAATAGTTGTTATATGAGAAATCCAGTAGGGAAAGGTGTTGATACCAACATCCTTGGAAATCTATTGAACAATATATCAACATATAATCTTGAGTTTTAAGGGTTATCTTAGACTTAACATCCATAAAAGGGTGATAAGAGTTAATGAAACCCATCTCTATATTCAATTCTTATTGAAGGCTTCTTCAAAACCTCAAAGTAAACCTCTAATATTAATCAGATACAATGGAGAGTGTCACTCCATTAAATATTAAAAATTATCTTATGTATATCTTAGTGATATTTTTAAGGGATACATATTACTTGATATAAAATAAATGTGCTACATTTTTAGGGAAATTTACTTCCACCCAAATGTAATTATTTCTTTTATATAGCTTGGGGAGTCATGTGATGAAATCCAACGTTATGTTTTCCCATTTCCATTCTAGAATGGGAAATAGTTGAATTATTACATTAGAATTATATCATTCTTCCTTGACTTATTATAAAACCAAGATTTGAGATACATATTCTACAATCTCTCTCTTCATGTTATCCCACCATATGTTTTTATTCAGATCTATATACATCTTAGTTCTTCCTAGATGAATAAAGAAGGATGATTTATGTGCATCATCCAGAAGTTTACTCTTAAATTTTGGTTTTTATGGGGAACATATCCAATTTCTAAACCTTGTAACTACATATTTACAAAATTTTAACTCCAAAATATTCACTAACTTTCTCTATAGATCCTTATCATATTTTTGGGAATCCTTGATCTTCTCAAGAATGGATAGTTCAGAAGTTATTTGAGTAATGTGGGTTGAAGTTGGTTTTGTAAATCCCTTGTCCATTATTTTAATTTATAAGAATATTGGATCCCATTTAATCCTTATCATGGATAGGGTTGTGGGATCATTTCTACTAAAATCATATACTAATTTATTTTCTTTAATGGGATGATAATGGATTAAACAATGATAATCCTTGATCAGTTCTATGTAACTTCATTGGAACATATTAAGCTCATTTTGTGTAAATATATACTTGAGGCTTTTATGATCCGTATATACATCAAAGTTCCCCCTACAGAGAAATTTTTTCAAAATACTCAATGTTAATATCACTGTATCTAATTCCAGATCATGTGTTGGGTAGTTCTACTCCTGGAACTTTAATTGGATTGATGCATAGGCTATCACTTGGCCATTTTTCATGAGTACAAAAACCAATGTTTTTTGGATGCATTTATATAAATAAAAAATCCTTAACCACTAATGGGTAATGTGAGAATAATTAAAATGATTATACTCTTCTAAAACTCTTTAAATCTCACCTTGTATTCATCAATCTAGAAAAAATCTACTCCCTTATGAGTTATCAAGGTTAGTGGGCTTGGAAATCATGGGAAGTTTCTTAAAAATCAATTATATTACCCATATAATCCAATTAAACTATATATATCTATTATAGATATTGGTCTAAGACATCCTTTAATTGCCTCTATCTTTATAAGATCTATAATTTTCTCCTTTTTGGTGATAATATTCCCTAGGAATGTTACTTTCTACATCCAAAGCTCGCATTTAGTGTACTTCACATATAAATTTCCCTTTCAAAAGCTCTTTAGTACATCATTCAAATGATCCTCATATTCCTCCTTAATTTTGGAGTAGGAAATAATATCATCTATAAATAATACAAAATATTTATTAGGGTAATCACTATAGAATCCATTTATTAATTCCAAGAAGATAGTTTAAGCATTAGTTAGTCCAAATATAATCACTCTAAACTCATAGTACCCATACCATGTTAGAAAATTAGTCTTCAAGATACCATCCTTCTTCAAATTTAATTGATAATTCCCTAACTAAATATCCACCTTTGTGAAATATAGGGCTCTACATAGCTGAATGAACAAGTCATCAACCCATGGAAGATGATAATTTTTCTTTATAACGAGCTTATTATGCTCATTATAATTAATGTAGAGTCACATTGAACCATACTTATTCTTTATTAAAAGGATCGACACACTCCACGGTGAAAAATTTGGGCATATAAACCCATCATATATATTCTATTATAGTTTCTTCTTCAAATATTCAAGGAGAGTCTTGGATATTGGAAAATATCTGGATATAAGTTCGATTGAGAACTCAACCTCTCAGTTAAGAGGATGACTAAACACTTCTTAAGGGAACATATCGGTATATTCACTTAAAATGGTAATGTAATCAAAGATAATATTTTACTTATTCTCAATAATTTGATATAGATATTCTTGGTCATAAGATAATAATATCCATTCTTGAGATGATGATTCCAGAAGAGATCCATCATCCTCCTTACACTTATACAAAATTCGGAGGGTGATTAACAATATGGAGGGTGATCTGCAATCAATTTATGTTGTCTATATATAAGGAAAATCAATCCATACCAAGGATAACATAAAATTTTACTAAAGGGAGTATAATAATGTTTTTTGGGAAATTTAGACCGCAAATATTGACAGGGGAGAAGTTATATACCTGGGATACAATAATTTTTCCACCTTTTGTTTTCATCGATAACTCAACTTCCATGTCTTGAGGTGGTGTATGAATAGTTATAATAAACATGCATGATATTAAATATTTCATAAAATTAAAATCATATAGTATTTTTTATATTCTTAAATGAATAACTAGAATACCTCTCACCACTTTATTATCAGGATACACTACAATAGTTGTGATGAGATATTCTATACCTTTATCTGTATTGCTTGGTTTTTATTTTCATTAGTTATCTTCAAAAACCCTTAGATTAGTTTATTGGTTCACATAGTGTCCTTATTCCTTAAAGTTAAAATATTGGAAAATAGACTGAGGGTTGACTGGAATATTCCGTTATTCTATAAAATTAGTGGGTTTCCCCCATGAGAATTCAATAGTTTAGTGCCATTCCTTACCAAACCTCAAATATTTCTTTATACCCTTTAGGTAATTTCTATGATACTTAATCCCACAATTTTGACAAGTGGGATGTTGGACTTTCTTACCACCTTGATATTTCTCCATCACTATACCATAATTAAAAACCATTCTCTACT
Organism: Viscum album; assembly: GCA_963277665.1. Classification (NCBI taxonomy): domain Eukaryota; kingdom Viridiplantae; phylum Streptophyta; class Magnoliopsida; order Santalales; family Viscaceae; genus Viscum; species Viscum album. Next base: position 533,578,550 of record OY728121.1, on the reverse strand, counting down.
TTCTATCATCGTACCTATGAGATCTTTGTGATTCACATATCTCTATTTTAACTTTATGGACACATAAAACAATTTATTTATATATGTAAAAGTATCAAATCACTAAATAATTTCATAGATTCATATTTATCCCACTAAAGTAGTGGTAAAATTTATTTTTAAGTTCAATGACAAAGCTTGAGGTGTATCATGAAATAATTATGAAGTTGTCCTCATACGACCCAATGAACATATCCTATTTTTACTTGAGGCCAAATAACTCCCTCTATATTTTAATTCCTATATTTTGAGGAAAATATTTATCAAAAATAATTTTCTATAATTCTTTCCACTTCATAGATTTTATTTCTTCCTTGGGATTTGTATTCTTGATCAACATCTAATTGATCAAATTATCCCACCACATGATAAAAAACCATCAAAACCTTCTCTTTCTCAGATCATTTATGTACAATGAAAATATTTTCAATGGATTTTATCCATTGTTTTAATATTAAGAGATCATAAGATCCATTGAAAGTTGGATGAATTTGTCACAAGAAGGTATCAATTTCAAACTTATTCTTTATTTGGAGGATTATGAGCTTCTCATAATTCATGTTTGTATTAAAAACTTGATTTAATTGAGTAATTATTTTCATGAAGTTCTTAACTCCTTATTTTATTTAGTTAGGAATCTCATTCGAGTAGTCATTTCATTTCCCATCACATTAGTTTTTGATTTAGTTACTCTTATTTCCATCCATTTAAAAAATAAAAGAAAATCAGGGATGATAAATTTCAAATTATAAAGGGAAATTATGAACATTGAAGGGGAAACTCATAAATGACATGTATTCCTTAACCAATTAATTTTTTGGTTTCAATCTATGTTATCCACGTTCTATTTCCCAAAATTAAATTTCATAGTCATTTTTGTTCCATTCATAATTGTTCATAAAGAGGTTATGAATTTACTAAAGCATATTTCTTGGGAGTGTCAAACTAGGTGTGAATAAATACCTCTTTTTCATGCACCGGGTATAGGTCGAGTAAATAACCAATGATCCATTTTGTGGGTATTACCCATAGGTACATATATGTTAGAGACACATCTACTTATAGTGTCCAGACATGGATTTTGTTGCTTGGAAACCAATAACTCTATAATTTACTAAAATTTAGGGACGTTTTATTATGTTTAGTATTATCATAATGGTTTTAACTAAGGTTTTCTAATCCCAATCCCCAAAAATAACTAAACCTTTCACTAATACTAACCATGATAACAAATATTTTTATAAACTTTATTTCATGATCTAATACAAAAAGATATATTGAAAAATTCCAAAATATCTAGAGGCCTAGTGTATTTGGGTAATTAGATACATATCACAATAACCTGAAACATGCATACAATGAAATTAATTAAAAACTCCATAACATGTCCTTAAAAATCCATTGATCTTCTAGAACTGTATGGAACAACAAAGGGATGTGAAAAATAAAGGGGTGAGATATAAATCCCAGTAAAAGATTAATCAAATAATAAAATGAATTACAACTATACATGTGAGTCAAGGGGAATAACATGGTGACATTAATGGTGAGAATCATAATAATTAACATTTAATCATAAAAAATATGATAACATAAAGGCATTATAGGAATGTTGTGACATCATAAAATATGAAATAATAAGAATAAGTGAAGGCTAACCACTGAGACATCATATCGTAGTGTGGTTAGGATAAACAACCATGAACCATACATGGTATTTCATGAGATAAAAACATTACCCAATGTATCAGAGTGATATATAATTTTTATCCCACCTGTCACATTCATATTATGTACATTCAAGTGTGTTCCACATAGATAATACAACATAAGAATGTATTACATCACTTTTAATACCATTATTAAGTATTTTGGGTTTCATTAATGGATGTCCCTGGTCAATAAATGGTAGGTACAACTAGGTGAATACCATTGAGTGGAAATGGGGATGGGTTTTCACAAAACAAAATTTTGGCATGGAAAATCATGGAATAATTTTGGTAGCATAATAGGTGTACATAAAGGATCATAAAAGGGATTAATGAAAGTAAAATGTGGCCTCTCATTAATAGGGAATCATAAGGATAGTAAATTAATTTCCATTATTATGGATTGTGGGTTTCATTAATGGATGTCCCTAGTCAATGAATGTTAGGTTCAACTAGGTGAATTCTATTGATTGGAAATGGGGATGGGTATTCATAACACAAAAGTTTGGCATGGAAAATCATGGAATAATTTTAGCAGTATAACAGGTGTATATAAATGATCATATAAGGAATTAATGAAAGTAAACGGTGGCCTCTCATTAATTGGGATTCATAAGGATAGTGAATGAATAGTAAAAAACATACTTTAATGTGAAAAATTGGAAATAAAAAGGATTAATACAAAGGAAGTACTCGAATGAAGAGGAAGAGTAAGAGAATCCCTTACTCGATAGGTTCCTTACAAAAGCTTTGGAGTAGTTTCCTAAGATCCCAGGAACACCTTGGGATGAATTTATAGAGGGACAGTGATAGGAAATTCATTCTCAATGGGTTTTTAGTGAATAGTAATGGGATGTTGTTTGGGTATTTATAGCAAAAGAGAGGGGAATTATTTATAAATTTATAAACTTAGGGTTTGGAATTTAAGCGAAATATAAACAAAACCATAAACCATACCATGGTTTTTGACCTGGGTTTCTACCAAAGAGGATTGGTTTATAATATTTTATTATGTTAAGAACCAAAATCCTTAAAAATAACACCATTTGTTATGTGTAAGTGAGTCATGTTCATAAAGGATTGTTTTTAAAACCTTAAAGTATAATATATGTTTTGGATGGATAATTATTGGCTTTTAAAATTGATCAAATAAATTAAAAAGAACAATATTTTAAAGGGAAGTCTTTGTTTGATCATGGATTTCTTTTATAGTATTTATTACATCATTTTTTGGATATTATAATGTCATAATACATAACATATATTTATATCGTATTTATTTTTTACCAAGAAATTCTAATATCTCAAAGAAGTATAAAAAATTTACCATCAGATAATTTCAATATACTGATTTCAAAAATGATATCTATTTTACCAAAATAATATTCTAAATATATGAATTTTCACTTTAAAAAATAATATTTATTTATAAAAATATTAGTTTTTAGAACACAAACTACATTATAACCCTTATAAAAACCACACGGGACTTCATTAAATTATTTTAAAGTTTATATTTAAGTAAAAATTATTTAATAAGACTATTTCATGAAAATAATATTTATCTATAAAAATATTTAATTTATTAAAAATAATGATTTTAATTAAAATTATATATTTCTTAAAAATTAAATTTTTATTTCTTTGTATCAAAATATAATTTTTATCAAAATAAATATATAATCATGTGTATATATGAAGTAATAATGAAAATATAATAATTTTTTTATTAAAAATAAAAATATAAAAATTAATACTTTTAGGATCTAGATACATAACCAATTATTACACCAACATACACCCTAAGGGAAAGGTGTGTGATGATGGTACTTTCTTAGGATGGTTCAACAAGAATGGTTTGGGTGGTGATCTATATGAGCTTGAAATCCTCCTATAAATAGTTTCTCTCATGTTTTAGTTCTTGAATCTTGGCTTGGGAATGGTCAAGGTCAAAGCCCAGTGATTCTATTTCCCTTAGAATCTCTGATAAATGGTATTTTTAAGGTATGATCCTACTGGTCAAGGACATTGCTTCTTCCCTCTATGTAAATTATATATTATCATAACCTTTAATATATATTAATCTTAATAGTCAATGTAGAATGACTATATTATCAGTGAATATAATGGTTAACATTATTTTATGACCATCAGATAATTATGGATACATTTTATGGAATTATAAAATAAAAAATGAAATATGGTGCATTTGTTTTCTATAACTAATTTACGTAAAAAGATATTTATTTATTTAAAAGGAAATTTCATTTATAGAATTTTAGGTTGTTATACACATAAAGTTAAATTGTATGACCTATATCCTAGTTGTATAATGTTAAACTATGTAGTGTAAGGTCCTTGTTACATGAACATAAATTACAGAACACTCGAGTTCTCATAATATGATGTTAAACTACATGAATTTTCATCTTTGATTCATGATGTTAAACTTAACAAACCATAATCCATTATCATTCCCTTTTAAAGGACCATGATAGCCTAACCATCGTTAATTAGGGTCTGGGATTCCCCTATCACCTTTTTTGGACATATCAGTCTATAAATCACACTTCATGTATTGTGTGTATCAGGTTTTCATAAACCTTTCATTACCATTAATAAGGAGTATATCTGGAATCAAGGGACTCCTTTACTTTACTATTCATGTACACCCCATGTTGGATCCTATATATGTGCCATCAGTTTTTCCTATAAACAAGAGTTATTTTTCTCAAAAAAGGTCCTTCTGTACTTATGTGTCTTCATAATATCAAAATAGAGTCTTTCACCCTAGTGTGATTCATGATCTTATCTCATGTGTCTATAACATACCATTACTCATGATATTATAACCTTATGCCATGATTTACAACATTTTTACCCCCAATCAAAAGGACGTCAGAGTATTCCCGACCTTAGGGACCCTAATTCGGTCATTGTTCCACAAGTACCCAACTTTGTTCTAATCATAATGAAGTTAAACTATGTGCAACTTGGTCGAAGTTATGCAACCTTAAACTATATCCCTTGATGGTCTAAATCACAAGACCCAAAACTACTAGTGAAATAGGCATAAAACATGTTATATTAATAACCCATAAGGGGGGGGGGGGGTCTAAGAAAAATTCAAGTCATATAATGAAAAGATTCACTATTAAAGATATTAATTAAATGTTAGAGTACAAAAAAATAGTTCAAAAGATCATAGGTACCATATTATAACCCTCGAAAAATCCAATTCGTGCTCAATGACAATTCTGGTCCAAGAAAAAATTATAGAAATGATTTATCACATCAATTCACCCAAGTTCTATAACAACCTTTCTCTTTATTACTGCAAGAACCAGAATCTTCTTTTTAGGTATATTTTTTTTTGTTTTCCTGGAGTTTTTGAGAAAAGAGGAGTTTCTGTAAATTTTTGAAGTTTACGCCGGGTACTTTATGAGTACATTCCGTGTACTCGGTTACCGTAGGTAGCCGTGTGTTGGCTGTGTAGAGGCCTCACACATGGACATGTGTGATGGCCTGGAGGCCTCCTGAAGTGGAGTAAGGAAACAGAGGGTACACGCCATATACTTCAAAAGTACACACCGTGTATTTTGTTTTTTTTTCATTAAATGTACCGGGGTCGCGTCTGACGGATATAACCATCTCCTTCTCAACCTAGTTCATCCAAGAGCATCAACCAAACATGGATCTTTGATGAGCCCCTGACCGAGAATCCTTCCTCCGAATAAAACACCGACGGTTGTGTTGGAATCACATCGGTGAGTTCTCTCTTCTCTTAGAGCACCATCCCTTGATTTCTTATCATTCATGAGTTATCATGGGTTGAATGTTTTACATATTTTCGTAGATCCACGACATTCTAAGGATATTTAAGCCTTTTGGTTCAAGTATCTTGATCTCCTAACACTGAGGTAGGTGGTTTTTTCCTTTCTGTTGAAGTCTTTGAATTTTATGTGCAAATTTTCCCAATACCCATGAAAGGGGTATAACACGTTTACCATTTTAGCCCAATTGTTTGTCTGTTGTGCTTGTATACTTGAGTAGAGGATATTTTATTGTGAATAGAGTGAATTCTTGTGCTTTGGATGTGTTTCCCATGCATGTTTCATCTATTTTTACCTTTGGGCATTGTTACCTGTTTGGGTGCTATTTACTTTCCCATGCCTAGTATTATAGGATGGTGTGACTATTGTTCTGTTATGCTATTGTGATGTAGAATGCTATCCAGGTAGTTAGTGAGGTTTACCTTAACTGTTACACACTGCTACACTTTCTTGACTTACACAGGGCCGTGATAACCTGATGTATAGACCATAGGGATAATGGATGTTGAGGGCTTCTCCATAGTGTCTTTATAAATTACGATGTGAGACCATAGTGGGAATTGATGTTGAGGGCTTCCTTAGAGAGTCTTTAGTTCCTCAACGCGTTCCATAGAGGTAATGCGACATAAGTGCTTCCCTAGAGCGCCTTTAGTATTGATACGAGACTATAGGGGGAATTGACGGTGAGTGCTTCCGCAGAGACTCTATACTTTAGCTGAACCAGAGGGGTGATACTGTGTGTGCTGCCTAGAGGGTTGCTTGTACATGTTAGGTAGGACCAGAGGGGTTAGACTAAGTGTGCTTCCCAGAGGGTTACCTGTTGTGTTTATCTACTTGTTTAGTTGTTGCTTGATATTGAGATAGTGGATTGTTTATTGTGGAGTACCTTCATGTTTATTATTTGCTATATTTTTACCTACCATATATTCACTGACTATTAGGCATAAATCTCGTGGTGGTTTCCTACTGGAATTTTGTCTCACACCCTGTTTGGACCATGATTTTGGGCCCAAACAAATTATATTGTTGTAGGTATAGATAAGCGCAAGCGCCCTTCTACTTCAGGTACTTGACTTGCTGTGGAGATGGAGAGCATGAGACCAAGCTATGGCTTGCGATGCTGAGGAGTTTATCTGCTTTATTTTTCACTTTGTTTTATTACTATTGTATTCCAGAATTGTGACTTGTTCGATGCTTTACTAGACATATTTATTATGCATCACTTTATATATGTGATCCAGTTTATTCTATTAGTCTTCCGCTGTTGATATTTGTATGATATTATTACTTCTTCCACTCATGTGTATATTTGTTTACTTCCACTGTGTACTCTACCAATCGGGGCATAGTTTTACCACTTTCACACCTAAGGCCCTTGCTGCTAGTCGGTAGCCATTGGCATTCACGGAAATGCGCTTGAGGCCATGTGACCAACCGGGTACGGGGCGCCTCTGGGTGGCTTTCGAAAATGGGACGTTACAAAGTGGTATCAAAGGGATTCTTTTCTCTTGATTTAATGTTTGGAGCCTTTAGTCAGGGATAGGACAGAGTCGGTACTTTGTAATAAGCTGTGCCCAGAAGTAGCTAAACCGTGTACAGGGAAAATCCAATCTACCTCGTTTATTGAAATTTATTCTGGTTTTTCAAGTTTACGGTTGATCTGATTTTCATCGATGGGTGAATCACATGTTTTGTGTTATTACTGTTGACGTTATTGAGGCTCTATTTCTGTCGAAACCTGATGAGATGAGGGTATTCCATCTCATGCATCATTTAGGTTCTTGCTAGAAATCACACGTCATTCATTTTTTCTATTCCATCTAAGATGAATTAGAAATTTCATGTTGTTATGATAGATGTTGTGTAGAATATGCATGCGGTTGTGATAGATTCCTTGATAAAAATACCTGATGTTTGATAGGGTATTTTTTGTGTAAGGTTTTTCTTGAATTAACTCCAAACTTTGGTTCTTGAGGTGTTATGGGACCTCATGGACCTAAATTTGGTGGATCATTGCCTTGTTTTCTTTGTTATAGCATGTAGAAGATTCCAACCTTTGATTCACGTGGAGTATGGGCCCTCATAGATCAGAATTTGGCACCTTTAATGTTTGTTTCAGTGTTTTCTCTGGGCTCTGGAGTAGTTTCTGAGGCTTACTGTCTAAAAAAACCCAGAATATATGCCGTGTAGTGGAAAGTGCATGCAATGTGTTCTTCTGTTCGGGAAGAAACTATTTTTCTTAAGTTCACATCGTGTACTTCATGTACACGCCGTGTAGTCTCTGACCGTGTCATAGGCTGTATGGGAAGAAACACGGGATGAGGAAAGTTCGGTGGGAACACACCGTGTACTAGGCGAACACACCATGTAGTGTCGACCCTGTGTCCACCCGTGTAACCAATAACATAGATGGATAAGACCTTAAGCTCTACATGTCGTGTCAGCCTTGAACATGCAGTGTATTATAACCTAGGTACCTACCTGTGTCACTAAAAACACGGGTCGATGTTATCCTTTCACATACACGTTGTTTCTATTCAGAACATGCCGTGTAGTTTGAGCCGTGTGTTTGGCCGTGTCACTAACAACATGGTCTAGGTGAAGCTTGTCCAGTACACACCATGTCTACCTTGAACACGCAGTGTAGTCTTGTATTAGGAGAGCTGTGTAGCTTAACCATGTAGAAGGACATGGGCAGGGTAAGATGATTCAAGTACATGTAATGTGTTTGGAGAACACACCGTGTGTTTGGGGTGTTACATGACCAGTTTAGGCAAAAGTACACGCCCATGTAAATGACTTAAGGGAACACGCCGTGTAGGAATTGTACACACCATGTAGTCATGTTTTGTAAAACATGAATACTTTGTTCCTCCTGTTACCTTCTTATACTTCTAGTTTTAATTCCTTGATAATCTTGTTCTAAGGTGTGCATTTTACCTTGCAGAGTTATTCCATCAAGACGTCCTTCGGTTGTACGCCAGTTTCCAGGCGGTGATCAGACACCGGACATGGATGATCAGGGACTTCCCGTAGATCCTTCTGTTGTGCCAGTCTTGGCACCAGTAGTTATACCTGATACCGGCGCTGATGCATAGTTTAGGGAGGTATTTTTGAGGATGATGCAGAACCTTCAGGGAGTTCTGCCTCCTACCCCGTCGATGGTTGATTTGATGTGGGTCTTCCAGCAACAGCATCCACCCACTTTCTCAGGGGAAGGATGACCTCAGGCTGCAGAGTCATGGCTAGAAGCCATGATGACTATCTTTGAGCATCTGGAGACGGCTCTAGAGAGGAGGGTCAAGCTCACTACCTATATACTTCGGGACTTCTCCAAGAGGTGGTGGGATGTGATCTCATAGGCAGGATTCCAGTAGGTTATGGCGTGGTATGAGTTTCAGCGCATCTTCTATGATTACTTCTATACAGAGACCCTGAGGGCCAATCGAGCCTGGGAGTTTATGAGTCTGGATCACGGTACTCTATCTGTTATGGAGTATTCCTCCCAATTTACTGAGTTATAGTGATTCACGCCTATTCCGGGAGTTGATCAGTTGTTCATAGAAAGGAAGTTGGAGGATGGTCTGAGGCACTACATCCGATCACAGGTGAACATCTTTCGGTTGACTTCTATCACTTCTATCGTCAACCAGACACTGATCATACAGCGCAGTCTGAGGGATTACAGAGTTGTGATCTAGGGAAACTTGACATCTAGAGTTATCATCCCTCCCGTTGATAGTAGGAAGTGCCACAGGGAGTCTTTGCATAGAGATCCAAGAAGGTGATATACACCTTAAGGTAGCCAGGTGGTATGCTACCAGTGTGGAAGGGCTGGGCATATGAGGCTGCAATGCTAGAGTGACCCAGTGGAGTGCCGATCTTGTGGCAAGATGAGTCATCTTCGGCGCTTCTATCAGATCTTCTCTCTAGCAGCTCGTGACATGGGTTCTTCTATGACTCTACATTCGGGAGCAGCACCACCAGTTTCTCACCAGTCAGGGAACTGGAGTTCTTCTATCTGTTCAGGATGAGGTGGAGGCCATGGCCATGGTGGTCAGTCACCGGTATTTCAGTGAACACAGAGTGGATCAGCTCAGAGTGGTCAGACAGGGTCACAGGGCCATGGAGTAGGCCAAACCTTTACAGTGGAGCAGACCTAGGAGGAGCAGGATCCCAGACCTTTTACTGTTCGAGGTATGATCCTAGTTGCCTCAATTTTATCTTTAGCTCTTTTCGATATAGGGGCTTCCTATAGCTTTATCTCTGTTTCTGTCGTGGATATCCTTGGGATCTGCATCTTTTCTTCTACTAATATCTTGAAGCTAGACACACCGTTGGGGACTAGAAAGACTAGTGTACGCCAGTGTAGAGAGTTCCCTCTATAGGTTGGTGGGTGTCACTTTTTATGGGACCTCTATGTCCTAAAGATTACAGGCTATGATGTCATTCTCGGAATGGACTGGCTAGTTCCCTTCCAGGAAGTCGTCGACTGTTATCACCGCAGGGTGAGTTTCATATCACCATAGGGTGGGTCTTTTCTTCATAGGGGAGAATGGGATGTCTAGGCGAGCAGAGCAGGTCTAGAGCATCATGGGTTGGGAAGATTTACAACCTAGATTTCTTTTCTTTATCTGGATGACCAGGGGACTTGACAGTTAGACTTTCCTCTAGTGGTGGATCGTTTCAGAGATGTCTCTCTAGATTACTTTTTAGGTTTGCCTCCAGGGTGTGAGGTAGACTTCTCGATTGAGCTTGCTCCAGGAGCGACACCGGTGTCCATTCCTCCTTATAGGATGGCTACACATGAGTTGCAAGAGCTCAAGAAGTAGTTAGATGATTTTCAAGCAAAGGGTTTCATCCGACCTAGTACTTCTCCTTGGTTATTGCCTATCCTATTTGCGAAGAAGGCAGATGGTACCCTCATGCTTTGTGTGGACTATCGAAAGTTGAACCAGTTGACAGTCAAGAACCGATATCCCTTGCCTAGGATTGATGATATCTTTGATTAGCTTCGAGGAGCCCGGGTGTTCTAGAAAATTGACTTGAGATCCGGTTATCATAAATTGTGAGTTAGACCATCAGATATACCTCTTACAAACTTCCAAAGTAGGTATGATCTATACGAGTACTTGGTTATGCCATTCGGTCTCAAAAATGCGCCTGCAGCTTTCATGGAACTAATGAAATGAGTGTTCCATCCATACTTGGATTACTTCATGGTGGTCTTCATGGATGATATCTTGGTGTACTCTCACACTCCACACCACCATGATACCCATCTTGAGATCGTTTTAAGTACACTAAGGGAGCATCAGTTATATGCTAAGCTCTCAAAATGTTACTTTTGTAAGGATCATATTCACTACATGGGTCATCTAATCTCAGAGACAGGAGTGTCAGTAGACCTAGAGAATGTGGAAGCAGTAGTTTCCTAGGAACAACTGAAGAATGTATTTGAGGTGCAGAGCTTTCTAGGGCTGGATGAATACTGCATAAATTTTATACATGACTTTTCATGCTTAGCAGCACCACTGATGAGTTTTAATAAGAAGGGTGCGAAGTTCTTATGGTCAGATTATTGTGAGTTAGCCTTTCAGGAGCTGAAATGGAGGTTGACTTCAGCACCGATACTAGTATTTCTAGAGCTAGGAAAGAGCTATACTATTTACTTTGATGCATCAGGTATCAGGCTGGGAGCTATGATTATGCAGGGAGATGGAGTCGTTGCGTACGTGTCTCGGTAGTTGAGGCCACATGAGAGGAATTACCCGACGAATGATCTGGAGTTGACAGCTGTTGTTCATGCCTTACACTGTTAGAGACATTACCTTCTAGGAGAGCACTTTATGGTTTTCACCAACCACTAGAGTCTCAAGTATATCTTCACTAAGCGTGATCTGAATTTAAGACAACATAGGTGGGTGGAGTACCTACAGTCCTTTGACTTTTAACTTTCCTACATGCCTGGGAAAGGCAACGTAGTGGCCGATGCATTGAGCAGGAGGACTCAGATACAAGCAGGTTAGGAAGCTAGTAGTGAGTGGAAGCATATGGCTTTGTTCTCTAAGATTCATTTGGAGGTGAACAAAAAATAGGGGTAGAAATTTATTTCTTTTGTAGCTGTTACCTCTACCCTTCTTGATTGAGTACAAATGATGCAACTATCATATTCTGAAGGCCTAGTCCTGCAGGAAAGTGTGTCAGGAGAGGAATATATTACTAAGTGGACCATAGGCGAGGATAAGATCTTGCATTTCTTGGGGTGTGTATGGGTTCCAGCAGACATACATGAGGAGCTAATGTGGGACTTTCATTCCTCAGTTTGGGAAGTTCATCCTGGTGTCACCAAGACGTATCGTGATCTACAACATTAGTATTGGTGGCCAGGTATGAAGAGGGATGTTTCTGGTTTTTTCATGAGGTGTTCCACTTGTCAGCAGGTGAAGGCAGAGAATTAGAAACCAGCAGGGCTTTTACAACAGTTACCCATTCCCGAGTGTAAGTGGAATGACATCACGATGGACTTCGTGACCTGTTTTCCAAGGTCGCCTGGAGGGAACGGTGCAGTTTGGGTTGTCATTGACAGACTCATGAAGGTTTCTCACTTCTTGGTGATCAAGGAGACCTTTAGTGTTGATGAGATGGGATGGTTGTACATCTGATAGATTGTACATCTTCATGGAGTTCCACACTCCATTGTTTCAGACAGAGATGATTTTTTTACTTCTCGGGTCTGGCAGGGGCTTCAGAAGGCTTTGGGTACATAGGTACTTTTGAGTACAACATACCACCCCCAGATGGATGGCCAGTCCGAGCGTACGATTTAGGTTCTTGAGGACATTCTCCGAGCATGCATTCTGGATTTTGGAGGCTCTTGGGAGAAGCATATACCTCTTGTAGAGTTTTCCTACAAAAATAGTTTTCAAGAAACTATTCAGATGACACCTTATGAGGCTTTGTACGGTAGGCCATGCCAATCTCACTTATGTTGGATGGAGGCAGGAGAGGTAGCTTTGCTGGGACCTCGTCTTGTTCAGGAGACCACAAAGCAGATAGAGTTGATTCGGAAGAGGATGACTACTGCACAGTCTCAACATAAGTCTTATGATGATCAGCGGAGACGACCTCTAGAGTTTGAGGTCAGGGATCAGGTTTTCCTACTTGTCACGCTAAGGTTGGGACACAAGAGTATTAGGAGATGGGGTAAGCTTTCACCGAGGTACGTCAGGTCGTTTGAGGTGTTGAATAGAGTTGGGCCGGTTGCCTACTGGTTGTAGTTACCTCATAGGTACTGAGATATGCACAACATTTTCCACATTTCTCAGCTTAGATGTTACTTTTTAGACTCGTCTCATGTTTTCCAACCATAGGAGGTTGAGTTGGAAGTTGACGAATCTTTTGAGGAGCATCCTATCTGGATTGTTGATTGAAGTAAGAAGGTTCTCCGTGGTCGGTCTGTTCCTCTGGTAGGGGTGCTATGACAGCATGGACGAATATAGGACGAGACTTGGGAGAGGGAGGATGATGTATGATCGTAGTGGCCAGAGATTTTTGGGGTTTATTCTTCTACTCCGTCATTCTAGGGAAATTTGGGGATGAATTTCTTTAAGGGGGGAAGTTTTTAATAACCTGGATCTTTTTTTTCAGGTATGTTTTTTTATTTTTCCTGGAGTTTTTGAGAAAAGATGAGTTCCTGGAAATTTTTTAAGTACACGCCATGTAATTTATGAGTACATGCCGTGTACTCGATTACCAGGGGTAGCTATGTACTGTCTATGTAGAGGCCTTGCACACAGCCATGTGTGATGACCTAGAGGCCGCCTGAAGTGGAGTACAGAAATGGCGAGTACATGCCATGTACTTCAAAATTACACGCCGTGTATTTTGTTTTTTTCATTAAATGCACAAGGGTCATGTCTGATGGACATAACCGTCTCCTTCTCAACCTAGTTCATCCAAGAGCACCGATTAGCCGTAGATCTTTGACGTGCCCCTAGACGAGCGTCTGTCCTTCGAATCAAACACCGATGGTTGCGTTGGAATCACATCGGTGACATCTCTCTTCTCCTAGAGCACCATCCCTTGATTTGTCCTCTTTCGTGAGTTATCATGGGTTGAATTTTTTACACATTTTCATAGATCCACAACATTATAAGGTGATTCAAGCCTCGTGGTTCAAGTATCTTGATCTCCTAACACTGAGGTAGGTGGTTTGTGCCTTTCTGTTGAAGTCTTTGAATTTTATGTGCAAATTTTCCCAATACCCATGAATGGGGTATTGCACGTTTACTGTTTTAGCCCTATTGTTTGTCTTCTATGCTTTTATGCTTGAGTAGAGGATATTTTTTTGTGAATAGGGTGAATTTATGTGCTTAGAATGTGTTTACCATGCATGTTTTTCCTGTTTTGACCTTTGGGTCTTGTTACCTGTTAGGGTGCTGTTTACTTTCCCATGCCTAGTATTATAGGATGGTTTGACTATTATTCTGTTATGATTTTGTGCTATAGAATTATATCCAATTAGTTCATGAGGTTTACCTTTTCCGTTACGCACTGCTACACTTGCTTGAATTACACAGGGCCGTGATAACCTGGTGAATATACCATAGGGAGAATGGACATTGAGGTCTTCTCCAGGGCATATTTATAATTTAGGATGTGAGACCATAATGGGAATTGACGTTGAGTGCTTCCTCAGAGAGTATGTAGTTCCTAGACATGGGACACAAAGGGAATGTGATGTAAGTGCTTCTCTAGAGAGTCTTTAGTACCGATACGAGACTATAAGGGGAATTGACAATGAGTGCTTACTCAGAGAGTCTATAATTTAGCTTAACCAGAGGGGTGAGACTGTGTGTGCTGCCCAGAGGGTTGCTTGTACATGTTAGGTAGGACTAGAGGGGTTAGACTGAGTGTACTTCCCAGAGGGTTACCTATTGTCTTTATATGCTTATTTAGTTGTTTCTTGATATTGAGGTTGTGGATTTTTTTATTGTTGATTACCTTCCTGTTTATTGTTTGCTGTATTTTTACCTGCCATATATTCACTGAATGTTAGGCATAGATCTCGTGGTGGTTGTCTACAGGGATTTTGTCTCACACCTTGTTTGGGCCATGATTTTGGGCCCAAATAAGTTATATTGTTGCAGGTATAGATAAGGTCAAGCTCCCTTCTACTTTAGGTACTTGACTTTCTATGGAGTTGGAGAGCATGAGACCAAGCTATGGCTTGCGATGCTGAGGATTTTATCTACTTTCTTTTGCACTTTGGTTTAGTACAGTTGTATTCCAGCATTATGACTTGTTCTCTACTTTCCTAGACATATGTATTATGCATCACATTATATATGTGATCTAGTTTTTTCTATTAGTATTCCACTGTTTATTTTTGTATGATATTATTTCTACTTCCGCTCTTATGTGTATTTGTTTACTTCAGCTGTGTACTCTGCCAATGAGGGAATAGTTTCCCCACTATCACACCCAAGAACCTCGCTACTAGTCGACAACCTCTGGAGTTTGGGGAAATGTTCTTGAGGCCATGTGACCAACCGTGTACGGGGAACCTCTAGGTGGCTTCCGGAACCGGGACGTTACAATTACACACTTAAACCTGATTTATTACATAAAATATTCACTTGATACAACATATAAGATCAAGAGTTCTAGTGTATTTAGGGATTATAAACAATAAATAATAGCTTAGAACATAAAACACACAACATCTTTATTGAAAAATTCCTTTACATGACCACTACATTCCCTTTTACTTTGCATTTCATGGGATAACTAGAGGACTTGCATAAGAAAAGGGTGAGCTATAAAGCCCAGTAAGAAAATAAACATGGAATAACATGAGGAATACAATAAATGTTAGACAATAGGTATATCAATGGAGCACAAGATAAACATGAACATAAAGGCATGATAAATCATGATAATTATAACATGGAAATGTGGAAACAATACTTAACAAGGAATTAGCATGAGCCAAGGCTCATTGCACATGGAGAATCAGTAAACCCTCATTGCACATGAAGCATGAGTAAAACCCCGTTGCAATTGAATTAGAATGATTCAACACCCATTTCACATGAATTATCATGATACTATACTTTACCCAATGAATTGGAGTGCTATTAGGGCGCACCCTTCTAAAACATTTCATTTCATGCATAAGTGTGCCACATGGATCATATAACATGGAATCAATCAATGTCATAAGTTATTCCATGATTAAGTAATGTGGAATAAATACATTAAATTACTATTCAATATGTATATGTTCATAAAGGTGAATACCCTTGATAGAGACATGGGTATGGTATTCACTACACAATGATCTTGGCTTGGAAAAACACTGTGCAATTTCGGCAGCATAACGATGTGACATAAGGATTCATGAAAATGGTTGATGAGAGAGAAAATTGTGTCTCATAATATGTATATGAATTTTAATATAAGGGGGTCATATAGATACATGTCCCAAAAAACTTAATGGAATTTAGATTCATAATACAAAATAATTACTTGGATGTAAAATAGGAGAGATAAATCTCTCACGGAATTTCAGCATGGTAACGAGTGTACATAGGAGGAATTAATGAGAGAGAAAGGGGTATCGTATTATCCAAACATAAATAGGGAAGTATGGGGAAGGTGTGAAATCATACCCCAAAATTTGTAATTGAAAACCAAAGGGCATAACAACTTAAAGAAAATTGGACAAAATGAGAAAGGAAGAAATCCCTTATTTGAAAGTGTGATCCCAAAGGCTTGGAAGAGGCTTGAGAGAGGCTTATTAGGAGCTTGGGGAACCTTGGTAAGATTTTAAAGAGAGTAGGTAATGGGTTGGTATAACTAAAAAGGCTTTGAGTGAGTAGGAACAGGGAGCTTGGGTGGGTTTATACAAGAAAGGAGAGGGAATTCTTAATTATTTAGGTTTGGGACACCTCACATTAAAAAAAATCAATACCACAAAACAGACCAAGGTTTTTGACCATGATTTTTTCCAAAGGGGATTGGAAAACAATATGTTATAGGTCAAATGGCCTAACTTCTTAAAATAATAGGGTTTATTATGTGGAGGTGAGTCACATTCTCAAGGAAAACAATTAAAAAAGACAAAATGTTTTATAAGTCTTGGAGGGTCCACAAAAGCTTTGTAAAATAAATAAAACAAATATAAAATCAAATTATTTTAATTATAAAACATAAATTGGACGAAAATAATGTTTATATTATTTTATTACATCACTATTGTATCATTATGATGTCATAAAACACATTATATATTTAAACGATATTTAATTTTTACCCAAAAATTCGACTGTCTCAGAAAATTATGAAAAAATAACCATTGGATAATTTTAACATCATGATTCCAAAAATAATATTCATTTTATATAAATAATTTTATAAATATGTGATTTTTTTTACTTTTAAAATAAAAACTGACATTTACCGAAAATTCATGGGTTCTGACAAAAGCAGTTTTCAAACCTTAATAAAAATTACAATTGCATTCATAAAATTATATGATCATTTATATTTAATAAGAATTAATTTAATAATTATATTTTATTAAAACATAATTTAATTCAGAAATCCATTAATTCATCAAAATAGATTTCTTAGTTGAATATTAATTAAAATTACTATTTGTGCTTTAAAAAACTATTTACAAAGTAACAATAATAAAATGAAGGAACATTCTTTATACAAAAATAATGTACATATTCATAGTGTTAGGGTCTTGTTACATAACTCCTAATAACACCCGCATAAGACCGAAGGGTACGGTGTGTGATGGTGAGAGACTCTTGGGGTGGCTCAGATAACATCGCTCGGGTGGTAATCTCTATTGACTTCCAATTCTCCCGTTGTCAGTTATGCTCAAGATTAACATGTTCAAGCTCGGCTTGGGATTGGTCAAGAGAGAAGAACAATGATGCCACCTCCTTTCTGAGCTCCAAAAAATGGGTTTTGTACATGGAAAGTCTACTGGATAAGTCCATCGCTTCCTTTTTCTGAGTAAATTGGATTTTTTAAAGCCCTATAATTATACTAATCTTGTGATCACTGTTCAACGACTATATTAGCAATTTTCACAATTCATAACAGTATTTTAAAATCCAGAAACATAAAACCGATGAATTTCAAATTTTATATAACCATAATAATAAATTTAATTAGATCAAGAGGAATTTTCATTAATGAATGTTTGGGTCGTTATAATCTTCCCCCTTAAGAAATTTCACCCTCAAAATTTCCTTTTCCCACACTAAAATAGATGTGGGTAACTTTTCTTCATCACTTCCTCCGATTCCCATGTCGCTTCTTCAAACTTGTGGTTTCACTACAACACCTTGACGAGGGGCATTGTATTATTTTGTTGAAGTTTTTCTCTACGATCTAAGATCTTCACTAGTTTCTCCTCGTAAGAAAGATCATCCTCTAGCTGTACTACCTCTGACGGGAGTACATGTGAAGGCTCTGGTATATACTTCCTTAAGATAAATACATGAAAGACAACATGTACTTTGGCCATGGTAGGTGGAAGTTCTAGTCGATGGCCACATCCCCAACAAGATCAAGAATCTTGGAGGGGCCGATGTACCTAGGACTTCACTTACCTTTCTTTCCAAACCTCATGACCTTTTTCCATGGATATATGTGTATAAATACCATGTCTCCAACTTTAAACTCAAGGTTTCATCGACGGTTAACTGCATAACTCTTCTGTCGACTCTTGGCTGCATTGATATGCTGCTAAATAGTTTTCACCTTCTCCACCATTTCTTGACCATTTCTGGTCCTAGCAGCTTATGCTCACTGACTTCATCCCAACATGCTGGTGTTCTACACCTCTACCCATATAGGGGTTCATATGGTTCCATTCAGATGCTTGAGTGAAAACTATTATTGTAGGAGAATTCAACCAGTGTAAGATGTTGGTTCCACCCTTCTTTGAAGTCCATAGAACATGATTTTAACATATCCACGAGTTTCTGAATAGTTCACTCAGATTGGACATCAGTTTGAGGATTATAGGCCATACTGAAGTTCAGTTTAGTATCCAGAGCATGTTGAAGACTCTTCCAAAACTTAGAGGTGAATCTTGGATATTGATCAGATACAATATATAGTGGTATTCCATGCATCTTTACCACTTCCCTGATATATATCCTTGCCCATTGATCCAATTATAAATCCTCCTGAATTACAATGAAGTGTGAAAACTTTGTAAGATGATCCACAACAACCTAGATTGCATTTTTTCCTTTGGATGTCTTCAGAAGTCTGGTGACAAAGTCCATGGTGATGTTCTCCCATTTCCATGCTAGTATAGGCAATGGTTGCATCATCCCCTTAGACTTATACCTCTCTACCTTTACTTGCGGACACACCAGGCACTTTGATGTATACTCAGCGATCTCCTTATTCATATTATCCCACCAATAATGATCTCAGAGATATCGATAAATCTTTGTGTTTCCTAGGTGAATAGAGAAATTTGAACTATGCACATCATCCAAAAGTTCCTTCTTCAGATCCAGACTTGATGGAACACATATTCGTTTCCCAAATCTCATAATTCCTTTTTATTAAAATTAAACTATGAGGATTTACCTTTTTTGATAGCTTCCTCTCTCTTTTGAATTCCCACATCATCCTTTTGATCATCCTTTAACCTTTCCAAAAGAGACGGTTGAGTAATAATTTGTGAAAATATTGATGATGTTCCCTTATTTATGATTACCATGTCCATCTTCATCAAATCTAAGAAGATTTTGTCCTTCTCAATTCTCATCAATGATAGAATTTCTGGGTCCTTTCTACTTAGAGCATCTGCCACCTTGTTCATTTTCCCAGGGTGGTAATGGATTGAGTAGTCATAGTCTTTGATCAGATCTAACCATCTTCTTTGCCTCATGTTCAACTCTTTATGTGTGAATATATGCTTGTGACTTTTGTGGTCTGTATATATTTCTCACTTCTCCCCAAAGAGATAATGCTGCCAAATTTTTAAAGCGAATATCACTGCAGCCAAATCCAAATCATGTGTTGGATAATTCTGCTCATGAAATTTCAATTGCCTTGAATCATAGGCAATTACCTTTTCATTTTGAATCAACACATAGCCTGAGATCTTCTTTAAAGCATCACTAAATACCACAAAAAGTTCTCCACTTGTGGGTAAAGTGAGCATGAGTGTAGTGATAAGCCTCCTTTTCAACTCATTGAATCTTTCTTCGCATTCATAACTCCAAGAAAACTTTAAGCCCTTCCAAGTTAGCTTGGCAAGAGGGTTGGAAAATCGTGATAAATTTCTCAAAAATCGTCGATATTATCCAGCTAACCCCAAGAAGCTACGGATATCCATTACCAATGTTGGCCTTGGACATCCCTCAATTGCATCTGTTTTGGAGGGATCCATAGATATCCCATTGCTTGTGATGATATGTCCCAAGAATGAGATCTCCTTTAACTATAAATAACACTTGTTGTACTTTGCATAGAGATTCTCCTTCCGCAAGGTCTCTAGTACAATTTTTAGATGCTCCTCATGATCCTCCTTGGTTTTGGATTGTATCAGAATATCATCTATAAAGACTACCACAAATTTGTCAAGGTAATCCCTAAAGACTCTATTCATCAAGTCCATGAATATTTCTAGAGCATTAGTGAGTCTGAAAGGCATTACTATGAATTCATAGTTCCCGTATCTTGTATGAAAAGTAGTCTTGGGTATATCTTACTTCTTCACCCTTACTTGATAATATACCGACCACAATTCCACATTTGAGAAGTATTATGCTCCAAAAATCTGATCAAACAAGTCACCAATTCATGGGAGAGGATACTTGTTCTTTATCATGATTTTTTTAGGCTCACGATAATTGATGCAAAGACACATTGACCCATCCTTCTTTTTAACAAAGAGGACTGGTTCACCCCATGGTAAAGCACATTGGCGTATAAATCCTTTATACAGATTCTCCTGTAGTTGTTTCTTTAGCTCCTCAAGCTCCACAAAAACCAATCTATATAGAGTCATGGAAATTAGAAATTACCTAGGTATAAGATCAATTGAGAATTCAACATATCTTCTAGGAGGAAGACCAGCCAATTCCTCAGGAAACACTTCAGCGAATTCCCTCACAAAAGGCATGTATTCAAGGATGGCTGCCTCCTTAGACTCAATAATCTGATCCAGATATGCATGCTCATAGTATAGTAATATCCACACTTGAGATGATGGAGCTACAGAAGATTCATCTTCCTCCTTGCACTTGTATAGAATCGGGGGTCGATTCTCCACATGGAGAGTGATTTACCTATCATGACAATTTATGTTGGCTCTATATAAGGGAATCTAATCCATGACAAGAATTGTATCAAATTCCACCAGAGGGAGTAGGAAACGATTCACCTGTAAATTTAATCCATAGATTATGATAGGGGAGGAGTTATATTCATGGGATGAAATGATTTCCCCATTTTTCGTATGCACTATCATCTTTAATTATATGATTTGTGGTGGTGCTGGGATTGTTCTACTAAACTTTTAGGATATAAAATAATGTGTAGAACCTAAATAAAAAAGTATGTTTTCTATTCTTGAAGGAATAACTAGAATAAATGTCACCACTTCGTTGTAGGGGTTTACTTCGGTAGTAGTGATGGAATAATCTCTCCCTTGCTTCCTTGGAGGTTGTTGGTTGCCGTCAGAAACCCTTGGCTTAGTTAAATGATTTTCCAAATTCCATAGTTCTTTGTAGTTGTAGCGATGAACAATGTGTTGAGGTTTGAATGAAGAATTCCTATCCTATTTTGTAGTTGTAGATTTTTCTTGTCAGTAGTTAACAGCTAGGTTCCCTTATCTTCCACACCTAAAGAATTTCCTAGTCCCCTTCAGGCAATTTCTAGGGTGTTTCTTTTCACACCTTTGGCAAGTGGGGTGATGAATCTTCTTAGCACCATTGGATTTAACCATCGGACTTCCATCATTGAATTCCACCTTACGATTCTTATCCCCATGATACCCCTGATATTCTCTGATCTCCATTTCGACCTTGAGAGAACATCAGATGATTTCCTCATAGTTGTCGAAGTCACAGATCGCCAGCACTTTCTGTAGGCTAGGTTTAAGCCCACTAAAGAAGCGGTCAACCTTGAATTCTGGGGTAACAACAAAGCCAGAGGTGTATCATGCAAGCCTTTTGAAGTTTTCCTTGTATTCTCTGACAGATTCATCATTTTTTTTCTTGAGGGCAAGGAAGTCCCTTTCCATCTTAAGTCAGAGGGTGCGCAAAAAAATATTTATCCAAAAACATCTTCTGGAAATCCTTCCATTCCAAAACCTCGATCTCTTCCTTAGGCTTAGTATTTTTGATCAATGTCTACCATTGATCAGATTCCCCTTCTATACAATAAGCAGCTAGAAGAACCTTCTGTTGTTCGAAATATTGAAGTATGGAGAAGATCTTTTTAATGGAGTTGATCCATTGTTCGGCGATTGAGGGTTCAGACGATCCATTAAAAGTAGGAGGCCTTTGTCTCATGAAGCTCTCGATAGCGACTTGTTCTTTATTAGGGGGGTTGAATGTTCTTCTTGACCCATGTTTATATTCAAATTTTTATTTAACTGAGAGAGAAGTGTGACAAATTTCGCGATTCCCACTCCCATCGAATTGGGAATCTCATTTGCACAGTCATCCATTGATATTCACATCAATTGTTAGCCCGAGTCCTCCTATTACCAACCATTGGATGGAATAAAAAGAAAGTTATGGGTAAAACATAAAGGGTAATACTAATACAAAACTGATGACTTATAAATAACTTTTATTTCCTTAACTTATAAATCCACAGGCTTCGATCGATGCTATCCATGATCTACTTTCTAACATATATTCTTAGGAGCATTTTTTTAATTCACTTAATAAGGGTTCATACTAAGCTTTTGAATTTACCAAATCCTATCCCCTGGGAGTGTCGTAACCAAGAGTGCATCAAGGTTCATTTTCATGCACCAGTTCCCGTTTAAGTCTAACTCAAAGTGGTGTTTTTGTGTTTTACCCCTAGGATACATCTGTGCCAGAGCTTCCTCAACCTGCTCGTATCCTGACAAGGATGTATTTTACTGATAAACCACTTACTCAATACTCACCAATACTTAGGGATGTTTTTGTTATACTTATTCTTGTCTCTAAGTATTCACTACAGTTTTCTAATCATGATCCCAAAAATAACTAAACCTATCCTCTGATACCAACTATAACAACCCTACTCTTTATTACACACTTAAACCTGATTTATTACATAAAATATTCACTTGATACAACATAGAAGATTGAAAGGTCTAGTTTCATTGGGGATTAGGAACATTACATAACAACTAATAACATAAAACACACAATATCTTTATTGAAAAATTCTTTTACATGACCACTACATTCCCTCGTACTTAGCATTGCATGGGATAACCTGAGGACATGCATAAGAAAATAGTGAGTTATAAAGCCCAGTAAGGGAATAAACATGGAATAAAATGCAGAATACAATACATGTTAGACAATAGGCATATCAGTGGATCACAATAGAAACATGAATATAAAGGCATGATAAAGCATGATAATCATAACATGGAAATGTGGAAACAACACTTAACATGGAATTCGCATGAGCCAAGGATCATTGGACATGAAGCATGAGTAAACCCTAATTGCACATGAAGCATGAGTAAAACCCCATTGAACTTTAATTAACATGAGTCAACACCCATTTCACATGACACATCATGATACTATACTTTACCTAATTCATTTGAGTGCTATTAGGGCGCACCCTTCTTAAACATTTCATTTCATGCATAAGTGTGCCACATGGATCATATAACATGGAATCAATCAACATAATAAGTTATTACATGATTAAGTAATGTGAAATAAATAAATGAAAGTACCATTAAATATGTATATGTGCATAAAGGTGAATACCATTGATAGAGACATGGGTATGGTATTCACTACACAATGATCTTGGCTTGAAAGAACGCGGTGCAATTTCAGCAGCTTAACGACGTGACATAAGGATTCATGAAAACATTTGATGAAATAGAAAAGGGTGTATCATCATATGTACATGAAATGGAAAGTAAGGGGGTCATATAGATACATTTCCCAATAAATTTAATGGAATTTAGATGCATAATACAAAATAACTACTTGGATGTAAAAGAGGAGAGAGAAATCCCTTACGGAATTTCAGCATGGTAACTGGTGTACATGGGAGGCATTAATGAGAGATAAAGGGGTCTCCCATTATCAAAAACATAAATAGTTAATTATGGTGAAGGTGAGAAATCATAACCCAACATTTTTAATTGAAAAAATTCATAACAACTTAAAGAAAATTGGACAAAATGAGAAAGGAAGAAATCCCTTACTTGAAAGTGTGATCCCAAAGGCTTGGGAGAGGCTTGAGAGAGGATTCTTGGGAGATTGGGGAACCTTGGGAGGATTATAGAGAGAAGTGGTAAGGGGTTGGTCGAACTACAGAGGCTTTGAGTGAATATGAAGTGGGAGATTTGGTGGGTTTATATAGGAAAGGAGAGAGAATTCTTTATTATTTAGGTTTGGGACACCTCACATTAAACTAATCAATAACACAAACCAGACCATGGTTTTTTCCCATGGTTTTTTCCAAAGGGGAGTGGAAAAAAATATTTTATAAGGAAAATGGACTAACTTATTAAAATAATATGGTTTCTTATGTGGAGGTGAGTCACACTCTCAAGGAAAACAAATTAAAAAGACAAAATGTTTTATAAGTCTTGGAGGGTCCACAAAATCTTTGTAAAATAAATCAAAAAAAAAAAAAATCTAAAATCACATTATTTTAATTATAAAACATATGTTTAACGAAAATAATGTTTATAGTATTTTATTACATCACTATTGGGTCATTATGATGTCATAAATTACATTATAAATTTTAACGGTATTTAATTTTTACCCAAAAATTCGACTGTCTCAGAAAATTATGAAAAATTCACCATTGGATAATTTTGATGTCCTGATTCCAAAAATAATATTCATTTTATCGAAATAATTTTATAAATATGTGAATTTTTACTTTTAAAATAAAAACTGATATTTACCGAAAATTCATGGATTCTGACAAAAACAGTTTTCAAACCTTAATAAAAATTACAATTGCATTCATAAAATTATATGATCATTTATATTTAATAAAAAGTAGTTTAATAATAATATTTTATTAAAAAATTATTTAATTTAAAAATCCATTAATTCAACAAAATAGATTTCTTAGTTGAATATTAACTAAAAATACTATTTGTGCTTTAAAACACTATCTACAAAGTAACAATAATAAAATGAATGCCCATTATTTAAAAAAAAATGTACATAGTCATAGTGATAGGGTCTTGTTACATAACCCATTATAAAATTTTCATAAGTTCGAAGGGTAATGTGTGCGATGGTGATAGACTCTTGGGGTGGCTCGAATAACATCACTCGGGTGGTAATCTCTATTAACTTCCACTTCTCCCGTAGTTAATTTCGCTCAAGCTTAATGTGTTCAAGATCAGCTTGGGCTTGGTCAAGAGAGAAGAACAATGACACCACCTCCTTTCTGAGATCCAAAAAATGGGCTTCGTACATGGAAAGTATACTGGATGAGGCCATCGATTCCTTTTTCTGAGTAAATTGGATTTGTTAAAGCCCTATATTAATACAAATCATGCGATCACTGTTCAACGACTATATTAGCAACGATCACAATTCATAATGGTATTTTAAAATACAGAAACACAAAAACAATGAAGTTCATATTTTATATAACAATAATAAGACATTTAATTAGGTTAAAAGGAATTTTCATTAATAAAAGTTTGGGTCATTAATTGTTTAGTAAATGATGACATAATGTTTAGTGTTACAAAACCCTACTTATATAGAATTCTATTCATAAAACACTTAATTTACCAAGTTGTTGAATTTTCATAAACCTTTCACAACCATAGGTGAAGAGTGTATCTAGATTCAAGGGAATACTCTACTTGACTATGTATGTACAATCGACATTGGCTCTTGAATATGTGCCCCCCAGTTTGGGTTGTCAACCAGAGGAATTTTAACCTTGGAAAAAGGTCATATGATCCTCATATTTCCTAACAAAATTTTAGAAATACTCATCACCCTAGTGTTATTCATGGTCAAACATAACTTGTCTCTCCTATATCATCATCCTTGGTTTAAACTCCTTGAGACATGATATACATAATATAAGGCCCCATCCTTAAAAATTACATAATCTTGAGTTAAGTCATGAATTTAAATTCATTCACTTTTAGGATATTTTCATGTTTAGAGTTTAAGATAATTAGGCCACAAATATTACATAACAACTCAAAATATTACAAAGTAGACTCTTCTACTCACTATCCACTTTTTCACAAATAAAACTCCTTAAAATAAAACATGATTTCTTTTTCTTGATAAAAATATTCATATCATTCATCTTGTCATCAACCTTTCTCTTACCCATCATTAGACCCTATGAAAACATTTTTAAAACATGGTATAAGCACAAAAATATCAGCAAGGGAAATAATTTATGTAAAGAAAACGTTAGTCCATTAATACTTATAAACCCATGAAATCTTACTTTTCACCCAAATAAAATAAGATCTTTAACATACCTCATGAAATCATAAGAATCCTTAAAAACCCATAGAAATCATAAATCATGAAGGTAACTTGTGGCATCAATAACTTACTTATATTTTATCTTTCATAGCTACATAGGGGGTAACCTTCATGGCTACGTTTAGAATACCCATCATAGTATATTCCCTAAATCTCTTAAGAGACACCCAAACGGTTAACTTCGTATCATTACCCAATGAATTAAAGAGATTTAATGGGATAAAACTACCTCATTTTATCACTGAAACACCCATATGAATAAAAAATTCCCAAGAACCATAACATAATCATAACACATAAAACATGCATAAAGGAAAAATAACATTTCCACTTTGAAATCACATTTCATTTTTAAAAGCCGCACACTCATAAATGAAAACAAATTATTTTAAAATAAAATGGTAAAAATTTAAAGAAAAAAAAATACATAATAGTGACATGAAATTGAGAAATTCCATTCGTATCATATATGTTAAAATAATATTCCAAGTTATGGAAATAAGCAATCCATTTTTAAAACATAATTAAAACATTTAAAAAGAAAATTTTTGAATCAAAGTGTTCCATAACAATTTAAAACTTTTAAATGAATTAACAATTTAAAACATTTATTTCCATATAAATAAATCCTTTAAACCATTTTGAAAACATGGACATTAATGAGAACAATTTATAAGATTAAATCTATAAAACATTTAAAATGATGTTTTAGTTAAAGAGTCCCTAACCACTTGAGAAACACTTGCATAAAAATAATTATAGAATAACTTTAAAAAAACATTAAATATTATGATAATATAATAATTCAAGATATAACATTTCAAAAGGGTTATATATACACCTTATAGGATAATAAATGTGCATAACATCAAAATACGCCTTAATGAAAGGACATTGAGACGAAGTCCCTTACCTTGAGTTCGACTCATTATGTACAATCATTATATTACTAAATAATAAACTTTGGTTAATTTATAATTTCTTTATAACCTTTTTAAATTTTATTATTCCTTTTATATCACTTATTACCATGATATAAAAATTACATAATTAAATATGTTCATATCAGACGTTTTTTCGATATTCGGTACTTGAGTTGAAAATAAACTTGTTATGATGTAAATTATACATGTGTTCATAAGTCCATCAAATCCAGAATAAAATTAATGACATAATAATAAATTTTATACATCAATTATACTATTAAATCAAACTATTTATTTATGGTATGAAAAATAAACAATGTTATATTCCTGGAGACGGTAGGTCGTATGTACGCATGAGAAACATTTGCATTTTTATTGATCATTATGTAAAAAAGGTAATTATTATTTTATATTTAAAGAATAATTATAATAATATAAAAATGTTAATAATAATTTAAATATACTTATATATATCATACAAGTTATGTAGTGAATAAAAATGATTCACATCGCTTCGTGGAGGTGATAATTCACACGTATGCACGAATGACGTTATAATTTTTCTGTGTATGGAAAGTAAGGGAATTATTGAAATATTGTTCATTTAAAATGATACATATTTCATTAATATATTATATAAATATTTATTTCATCATTATAAAGAGTATTTATATATGGTAATGAAAAACTAACTATATCGGTTTGTGAGGCTGTAGTTTGCTCTACACACAAATGAAATTCTCATTTTCCATTTGAGGAAATTGGTGATAGATTTAAATGATGATATTAAAATAATAAAATATAATTATATTGAGGATAATATATTTTTAAATTCATCATTGATTAAGTTTATTTAATGTAAATTGAAGAAAAAATAATATAGAAACACGTAAAAAATGATACCTCTTCTTCGGTTGATCACCTTTGAAGAGCCCCTTAACACATCTAAGAAGGGTGTTATAACTAAAATAATTTCTTAAGAATGTGAGGAGGGATTATAGGAATATATTTGGTCAGATATTGGTTGAACCAAATGGTTCTTGAAGTGTGGGTATTAGAGAAGTGTGGGTACCTTTTTATAGGAGAGGGGAGGGGCTCCCTTGTAAACTCTTAAAATATTAATTTAATATAAATTATTTTTTTAATCTAAATGACTCCAAATTGAATTATTTATAATAAAATAGGATTATATTTTGAAATAATATAATCCAATAATTTTAAGACATGTATTGAGTTTATTTTAAACCTTATCTTTTTTAGTTTACTCTTAAATTTTCTCTTTTAATTTTAATTGTTGTAATAACATTTTAAATATTAAGAGGTTATAAATTTTATTTATATGAGATAAATTCCACATGATTTGAAACTTTAAGAACTTTTAGACATTATTAAATCCATTTTTTAGTTTTAAAATATTTTTACTATTTTTAAATAATTTAATAAATATTTTTTTAATAAAATATCAATTATGTCAATTTTTATACTATTCATTTTGTTGAATTTAAATAAAATCCAAACGGAGAGATAACTTCTCAAAAACCATTTAATATAATTATAACATGTCATAGTCACTTGGAAAATTCGTGGATGACGTCAAATATTTCAAATTATATTTATTTTAATATTATTAGTATTATTTATTTGTTTCTTCCTTTAATAAATCTATTAATGCATCATCATTGTGTCAAAATTGAATTGAAATATTTATTTAATAAAAATTATAAATAAATTTAAATGATTTAGGTATTATTTTTATATTTATAATTACTATTTATAATAGAATATATAACTTATATAACACTATATTAAAATTGTTTTAGTAATAAGAGACATGTTTATGATATATTTATTTTTACTTTAAATAAAATGTCATTAATGTCATAATCACACTCCAGTAGATTAAAAAGGCCATAATTTTGTCCCAAGTATTTTATTAGTTGACCATAACTCATAAAATAATATTAGGACAAGTGTTAGGTTAGTTTTATATTATTATAATATTATTTTTACCATTATTTACCTGATTGACCATTTAACTCTGGTAAATGAAATACTAAAGTTACTATTCACTAAAAGTTATTTTGATCCTATTTGATCAAATTTTTCCTAATTATTACAACCATATATTTTATTTTTTGAAAATTTAATTCACACAAGGGACAAAATTAAATTTAAAATTAATCCTGTTGTTAGAATGAGAAAACAAGTTTTTTAGGTAAAATGTTAAAAAGTTCACATAGTTTTATATATTCAATTTAAAATGAAATTTCTTCCAATAAAGTAAATTAGATCAAATTATAAAAATAAAATATAATTAAAATTTAAAACCAATTAAAAGTACTATTTATCTATATAAATAAATTAGACAAAAAGTAACTGTTGAATTAAAATGCAGTGTTTTTCACTATTCATTAAAAAATGAATTTTATCATAAAAATACTAAAATTAAACCAAAGTAAATTTTTATGTCACACTTACAAATAAGAAGTTTATTTTTTCAAATAAAACCTATAAAATAGTCAAAAAATAGATTTAAAATTGGTTCGCCATCAAAGGCGGTAAAACTTCATTTTAAAGAAAATACTCATTTTATCCATAAAATTGTATTCCTTCTTATATAATGTCTAGAAAACAAAGAAGATGTATTTTAAATTTTATATTGAATTAATATTAAATTAATATAATTCAAAAATTGTGATTTTATTATTTTATAAACAGAATTATTTTCACTTAAATATTTTTTCATAAAAACACATCATTTATATTAAATTGGTTTTTATTTACATTTATAATTAATTTTCTAACAAATTAATCATTATATTAACAATTTTTTAACCTACTTTCATAATTTAGTAAATATATTTTATTAATTCCATTATAATGGCTATAAAATATCTACAAATAATAATATTAATAACATTTTATTTTTCTATATAACTTAGTCTTGTGTGCAACATAAGATTTTAGAGAAACCCATTGTTTCATTTTAGGTATACTATCAGACATAACATCCATTTTAAAATAAAATTACTATATAATTCATAAATACAAATAAATATAAAAAATTATTATTCTATAAATTCATGGGATGTTACATCCTTCCTCCTTTTGGAAATTGAATCCTCACAATTTTAAATATGGGATCAGTAACTAAGGGTTCACTTTTCAAAATTACATCATTGAAATACCACATCAAAAAAAGATTCAATAAAAGTTCTACTTTAAAAGAAAGAAATTTAAGTACAAAGGTTACCTAAGATAACAAATGCAATGATTCCATGTAATAAAATATGGATATGGAAGAAAAAATAGCCACAATGTTCTGATGGATAGTGATAGAAAACTTGATGAAGAGAAAGTTAACAATCAGAAAACCACAAACTTGTTATGGGTTAAACGTTCTTTGATTTAATATTACGAGAAGTAAACAATTTTTTTTTGTTTTTCTATCCTTTCCATAAAGTTGTGTAATTAATTTACTACCTATACTAAGATCATAAGGAAATAAAATTACTTGACAAATAAAGTTTCACCATTTAATAAAATTCCACCACAAACTCATCTTTTTCCCCAAATGATGAGTATTTAGGAGGATTTTTTCACACCTAAATCACTAGAATAAACTTATAGAGAATCAAATAATCAAAAAAATATTAACTATCTATTCATCATATCTTAAAACATTAAACAAAACTAGAAAGTTAGGATAAAAATAATATAATTCTACAAATATAATAAACTTTAAAAGAAGAATGACTAATTTTAATATCCAAAATTAAAAAGTAATACCCATAGTCCAACATAGACCATTCAAGAAATAACTATCCTTAAAATTCCTCAAAAATATTTTAACTAAGTTTAAATCCAAAAAAATCAGTAGGATTTAATCAAATAATCTTTTAAGATAAGTTATAACATTTAACTCCAAATAACATCAACCAATCTTAATGTATAATACCAAAAATTTAATTCCCAAAATCACACATTTTCCAATATAGGTTAATAATTTCCATAAATAACACAAATATCCATAAGTATACAATAAAAACATATATTCTTACAAAATAAAATTCAACCATTACTCCTCAAACAAAATCCCATCATATTATATTTTCCTTAGTCATATAGGGTTCCCAAAATAGTGAACATCTTCCAAAATAACATTTATTAATTAATCCTAATATCATTTTCCTGTACCAACAATATCCATTTTATAATACATAAGTTCCAAAAATAAACTTATTCTTATTACATCAACTTATTTAACTAAAAATAAAATGACATACTAACCAGGGGCTTCCCCTAGGCCAGTGGTAGGCGATAAAGCATTATCACACTTCAGTTGTGGGTTCGATTTCCATATCCTTGTCTGACACAATGGGTTGTCACCCTTACTCAAGGTTGTCCATTTCCTAAAAATATATAATTTTAAAACATTCCCAAAGTGAGATAAAATTATAAAATATAACAATAACACGTTTTATCCTCAAAGTTTATCTAACACCTTTCATTTTGAAACCCCAAATTTAATAATCTATAATTACCCCAAAATAAAAGATCCTATAAACCCTAATGGTTATCTATACCTTTGTAATTATTTCCACACAAGAAAAGATAATTATATATTAAATAACATTTTCACAAAACAAATTTTAGGGTTACACATACTAGAAAAAAATTATTCCAATTAATCCCATCATTAAAAGAGTATCAATATTTTTTAACATTTCACCATCCTATAGTCTACTGTAACCCTTGAATCATTTATATGTAGACTTTATAATCATTCGTATTTTTTCATGATCCTTTAACCATGATTTTACACATTATTACTTAATACTTATTTACTACAAACAAAAACATGAATTAAGTCATAAGATTAAATTATGTAAAAACATGAGACAAGAAATAATCCATACCTATCATAGGTCATTTTTAGTTTCCTCATATTCAATTGGAATGGAATTAGGTATTTCTAAACATATATTTGTATGGTCCTCCTAATCCCATTCGTGAAACTTCTTCATAGAACATTTATTTTCATAATGACCATACTCCACACATTTAAAACATTCAATTGATAACTCTGAAATAATTTCTTTCCCTTTTTCAGAGTCAACCAAATGCTTCAATTATCCTTGTAAGGTTATTGATTTATGACCTTCATTACCACATCTATAACATCTTCTCGTCACTTTAAAAAAATTTCCTAGGTGTTTCTTTCCATATCCTTGACCCATATATCATTGAATATACTTATATTTATGATTATTACCTAAACTTCCACAGGGATTCATTTCTCTCATATATGGTGAATTAGAAAAATCACTAAGGTTCCAGTGGTTAATCAAGACTCCTTATAGTTGGTTTATAATAACCATGAGATTTCTCATTGTATCTCCTATTTATTTGGTTTTTTATTCATAGAACCTCCAAATTTTCATTCACATCCATAGTTACTTTGGTGCCTGCTGGATCCATCCATTTACTAAATCCAAAAATGATAGTGTGAGTATATCAATAAAATCATCATATACTGACTTATGAGGAAGATAAACACTAAGATATAATTATTCATGTTATCTAAAACTCATTCAATTTATCTAAAATAATTATGAATCTTTCTATTATACTAACCATTGTGGTTATATATAACTTGTCACTTATGCGTAAATATCACCCTAACTTCTATATTTATCTAAACCAACCTTTGATACCAACTATAAGGACCCAATGTTAAATATTACATAATCTTGAGATAAGATAAGAATTTAAATTCACTCAATTTGAGGATCTTTTTAGGTTTATATTTTTAGATAATTAGGTTATAAATATTACACAACAACTCAATATATTACAAACTATACTCTTCTACTCTATCTATTTTTTCACAAATAAAACTACTTAAAATAAAACATGATTTATTTTTCTTGATAAAAATATTATTATTATTCATATTGATATCAAAATTTCTCTTGACCATCCTTACACCCTATTAAAACATTTTAAAAACATGGTATGAGCACAAAAAGCTCAGTAAGGGAAACAAGTTAAGTGAAGAAACAATTACTCTATTAATACTTATAAACCCATGAAATCATACTTTTCACCCATAAAACATAAGATCTTTAAAATTCATCATGAAATCATAAGATTCCTTAAAAATTCATAGATATCATAAATCATAAAGGTAACTTATGGAATCCATATCTTTCTTATATTATATCTTTCACAACTACATAGGGGGTAACCTTCATGGCTACGTTTGGAATACCCATCACAGTATATTACCTAAATCTCTTAAGAGATACAAAAATGGTTAACTCCATCTCATTACCCAATGAATTAGAGAGATTTCACAGGCTCAACCACCCTTATTTTATCACTGAACCACCTGTATAAATTTTTTTTCCCAAGAACCACAACATAATCATAACACATAAAATCAGAATAAAGGAAAAATAACATTTCCACTTTGAAATCACATTTCATCTTTACAAGCCTCACACTCATAAATTAAAGTACATTATTTTAAACCAAAATGGTAAAATTTTAAAGTGAACAACAAAAAATAATTGTGACATGAAAATGAGAAATTCCATTCATAGCGTGTATGTTAAAAAATAGTCCAAGTTATTGAAATAAGAAATCTATTTTTAAAACACAATTAAAACATTTAAAAAGAAGATTTTTGAATCAAGGTGTCCCATACCAATTTGAAACTTTTGAAATGAATTAAAAATTTTAAAAATTTATTTTCATATAAATAAATCCTTAAAACCATTTTGAAAACATGAAAATTAATGAGAAAGATTTATAAGATCAAATATATAAAACATTCAAAACTATGTTTTAGTTAAAGATTCTCTTACAACTTGAGAAACACTTGAATAAAATTATTTATTGAATAACATTAAACACAAATTTAAATATAATTGAATATAATAATTCATGATATAACATGTCAAAAGGATTGTATATACACCTTATAGGATTATAAAGGTGCATAACATTGAAATATGCCTCAATAAAAGGACATTGATATGAAGTCCCTTACCTTGAGTCCAAATCAACATGTACGATAATTATATTCATGAATAATAAAATTTGGTTAATTTATAATTTATTGGGAACATTTTTAATTTTAGTATTCCTTTTATATCACTTATTACCAAGTTATAAATATTACATAATTATTTAAGTTCATATCAGATGTTTTTTCGATATTCGGTACTTGAGTTGAAAATGAACTTATTATAATATAAATTGTACATGTGTTCATAAGTCCATCATCTATAGAATAATATTAATGAAAAAATAATAACTTTTATAAATCAATTATACTATTAAATCAAACCATTTATTTATGGTATAAAAAATGAACGACATTATATTCATGGAGATAATAATCCGTATATATGCATGAGTAACATTTCCATTTTTCATTAATCATTATATAAATAGAGTAATTTTTATTTTATATTTACAGAATTATTCTAATATTATTAGCATAATAATAATAATTTAAATATACTTATATATATATCATACAATTGATGTGGTGAATAAAAATGATTTACATCGCTTCGTGGAGGGGATAGTTCACACGTAATCACAAACGACATTATAATTTTTCTATGTATGGAATGTAAGTCTATTATTGAAATATTATTATTTTAAAATGATAAATATTTCCTTAATATCATATATAAATATTTATTTCATCATTATAAATAGTCTTTATATACTGCA
Source organism: Viscum album (assembly GCA_963277665.1). Lineage (NCBI taxonomy): Eukaryota > Viridiplantae > Streptophyta > Magnoliopsida > Santalales > Viscaceae > Viscum > Viscum album. Next base: position 533,543,547 of record OY728121.1, on the reverse strand, counting down.
ATGAAAAATGAACTATATCAGTTCGCGAGGCGGTTGTCTGCTCTACACACGAATGAAATGATCATTTCTTATTTAATGAAATTGGAGATAGATTTAGGTAATGATATTAGAATAATAAAATCTCAGTATATTTTGGATAATAGAGTTATCATTTTATCATGGATTAAGAATATTTAAAGTAAATGGAAGAAGAAATAATATAGAAACACTTAAAAAACAACATCTCTTCTTCAGTTGATCACCTTTGAGGATCCAATTAAAACCTCTAAGAAGGGTGTTCTGCATAAAATAATCTCTCAAGAATGTGGGGAGGGATTCTAGGAATATGTTTGGTCAGATATTTTCATAAATAAATGGTTATAGTATTGTGAGTATTAGAGAAGAGTGAGCACCTTTCTATAGGAGAGGGGATGGCCACCCTTGGAAACTCTTAAAATATTAAATTAATATAAATTAATTTTTTTAATCCAAATGACTCCAAATTGAGTTATTTCTAATATAAAATAATTATAGTTTGAAATACTCTAATAAAATAATTTTTAGACATGTATTGAGTTTATTTTATACCTTATCTTTTCTGTTTACCCTTAAAATTTAACTTTTAATTTTAATTATGGCAACAACATTTTAAATATTGAGAGGCTTTGAATTTTATTTATATGAGATAAATACCACATAATTGGAAAATTTGTGGACTTTTAGAACTTATTATAGCCAATTTTAAATTTTAAAATATTTTTAGGATTTTTAAATAATTTAATAAATTATTATTTTTATAAAACATAAATTAGGTCAATTTTGACACTTCATTTTATTGAATTTAAATAAAATCGAAAGAGAGTGATAACTTCAAAAAAACAATTTAATAGACTTATAACATGTCATAGTAACCTGGGAAATTCATGGATGACATCAAATATTTCAATTTATATTTATTTTAATATTATTAGTTTCATTTATTTGTTTCTTCCTTTAAAAAATCTACTATTGCATCATCATTGAGTCATAATTAAATTTAATTATTTATTTCCTAAAAATTATAAATAATATGACATGATTTAGTTTATATTTTTATCTTTATAATTACTATTTATAATTTTAGATATCACTTATATAACACTATATAAAAATTGTTTTAGTAATAAGAGACATGCTTATGATATTTTTATTTTTACTTTTAATAAAATTTATTAATGTCACAATCACACCCAAGTGTCTTAAAAAGGCCATAATTACAGCCCGAGTAATTTTTAGTTGGAAATAACTCATGTAATAATATTATTACAAGTGTTGGGGTAGTTTTATATTATTATAATATTATTTTTACCCTTATTTACCTGATTGACCCTTAAATTATGGAAAATAAAATACTAAAGTTACTATTCACAACAAATTATTTTGATCCTATTGAACCAAATTTTTCATAATTATTACAACCATGTATATTATTTTTTGAAAATTTAATTCATAGAAGTGAAAAAATTAAATTTAAAATTAATCCTGTTGTCGGAATGAGAAAATGAGTTTTTTTAAGTAAAACGTTAAAAACTTCACATATTTTTTCTATTCAATTTAAATATAAAATTGCTTCCAATGAACTAAATTATATTAAATTTTAAAAAAATAATCTAATTATACTTTAAAACCATTTAAAAGTAAAATATAGTGATATAAATAATTTAGACGAAAAAGAACTTTTGAATTAAAATGTAGTGTTTTCACTATTGATTAATAAATGATTTTTATTAAAAAAATACCAAAATTCAACCAAAGTAAATTTTGAGGTCTTGGTTACAAAGAAGAATTTTATTTTTTCAAATAGAACCAATAAAAGTTTCAAAAACTATATTTAAAATTGGATCTCCAACAAAGGCGGTAAAACTGTATTTTAAGAAAAATACTCATTTTATACGTAAAATTGTATTTGTTTTTATATAATGTATAGAAAACACATAAGATGAATTTTAAATATTATATTTAATTAATATTTCATTAATATAATCCAAAAATTGTGATTTTATTATTTTATAAATACAATTATTTGCACTTAAATAAATTTTCATAAAAACACATCCTTTATATTCAATTGGTTTTTATTTACATTTCTAATTAATTTTCTAACCAATGAATCATTATATAAACATGTATAAAACCTATTTTCATAATTTAGTAAATATATTTCATTACTATAATTCTAATGGATATGAAATAACTAGAAATAACATTATTATTAATATATTATTTTTACTATAACTCAGTCTTGTGTGAAACCTAAGATTTCAGAGAAACCCATTGTTGCGTTTCTGGTACGCTACCAGACCTAGAATCCCTTTTAAAGTAAAATTACTATCTAATTCATAAATATTAATAAATATGAAAAAGTATTATTCTATAAATACCTGGGATGTTACATCCTTCCCCTATTTGGAAATTGCGTCCTTGCTATTTTAAATTTGGGCTTGGTAACTAAGGTTTTGCTTTTGAAAATTACTTCATTGAAAACCCATATAAAAATAGAGTCAACAAAAGTTATACTTTAAAATAAATAATGTTAAGTACAAAGGTCACCCAAGATAACACATACTAGAATTTCATGTAGGAAAACAAAGATATGGAAGAAAAACTAACCATAAAGTTATGATGTATAGTGATAGAAAACAAGATCAGGATAAAGTTAACAACCAGAAAACCATAACATTGTGATAGGTTAAATGTTATTTGATTTCATAGTACGAAAAGTAAACAAAAAATGTTTTTTGTTTTAAAATACTTTCCATAAATTTATGAAATTAATTTACTTCCTAGACTAAGATCATAAGGAAATACACTTACATGAAAAGTAGAGTTTCAATCATTAATCAAAACCCATCCCAGACTCATTTTTTACCCCAAATGATGAGTATTTAAGAGGATTTTTTTTCACACATGAAACATCAGAATAAACTTCTAGAGAATAAAAAAATCTATAAAAGATTAATTATCTATTCATGATATCTTGAAACATTAACCAAAATTAAAAATTTTGGATAAAAATAATATAATTCCCCAAATATAATAAAATTTAAAATAAGAATGACTACTTCTAATCTCCCAAATTAAAAAATAATACCCAAAGTCCAACATAGACTATTCAATAAATAAGTATCCTTAAAATTCCTCAAAAATATTGTAACTAAGTTTAAATACTAAAAAATCAGAAGGATTTAATCAAATAATCTTTGAAGATAAGTTCTAACATTTAACTCCATATAACATCAACCACTCTTAATATATCATACCAAAAATGTAATTTCCAAAATCACATATTTTCCAATATAGGTAAATCATTTCCATAAATAACCCGAATCTTTATAAGTCCACAATACAAACATATATTCTTCAAAAATAAAATTCAACCATTACTCCTCAAACAAAATCCCATCATATTCTATTTTTCTTTGGCATATAGGGTTCCCAAAATAGGGAATGTATTCCAAAATAACATTTATAAATTAATCCTCAAATCATTTTTCGATACCAAAAATATCCACTTGATAAGACATAAGTTCCAAAAAACAACTTATTCTTATTCCATCAACATGTTTATATAAAAATAAAATGACATACTAACCAAGGGCTTCCCCTAGGCCAGTGGTTGGTGATAAACACTTATCACACTTTAGTTGTGGGTTTTATTTCCACATCCTTGTCTGATGTAATGGGTTGTCACCCTTATTGTAGGTTGTCCTTTTCCTAAAATTATATAATTTTATAACATTCTAAAAATTAGATAAAATTGTAAAAAATAACCATAACACATTTTATACTCAAATTTTATCTCATACCTTTCATTTTGAAACCCAAAATGTAATAACCCATAATTAACCCAAAATAAAAGATCCTATAAACCCTAATGGTTATCCATACCTTTTTAATTATTTCCACATAAGAAAAGATAATTATTCATTAAATTACATTTTCACATAACAAACTTCTGGGACACATACTAGAAAAAAGTCTCTCAAAGTAATCCCATCATCAATAGAGTATTAATAATTTTTTAACATTTCATCATCCTGTAGTCTATTATAACTTTTAAATCCTTTATATATAGACTTTATAATCATTCAAAGTTCTTCGTGATCCTTTAACCATGCTTTTCTATATTATTCCTTAATACTTCTTTCTTACAAAAAAACATGAATCATGTCCTAAGATTCAATAATATCAAAACATGAGATAAGAAATAACCATACCTTTAATAGCTCATTTTTATTTTCCTCATATTCAATTGGAATGAAATTAGGTATTGCTAAACATATATTTGTATGGTACTCCTAATCCCATTCCCAAACCTTATTCTTAGGACATTGATTTTCATAATGACCATACTCCCCACATTTAAAACATTCAATTGATAACTCAGAAAGAATTTCTTTCCCTTTCCTAGAGTTAACCAAATGCTTCCTTTATACTTAGAAGGTTATTACTTTATGACCGTCATTACGACATCTATAACATCTTATCATCCCTTTAAAACATCTTACCAAGTTTTTCTTTCCACATCCTCGACACATATGTCATTAAATATACTTAATTTCATGATTATTACCTAAACTTACACAGGGATTCATTTCTCTCATATATGACGAATAAGAAAACTCACCAAGGTTCTAGTTGTTAATCATAACTCCTAATACTTGGTTTATAATAACCATGAGTGTTATCATTGAAACTCCTATTTCATTTGGTTTCCTATTCATAGAACCACCACATTTTCCAACACATCCATTGTTACTTTGGTGCCTAATGGATCCATCCATTTACGAAATCCAAAAAAGGTTAGTGTGATTATATCAATAAAATCATCATATACTATCTTAGGAGGAAGAGAAAAACTAAGATATACTTATTCATGTTATCTCAAAATCATTCAATTTATCTAAAATAACTATGAATATTTATATTATGATAAACATTGTGGTTATATATAACTTGTAACTTACGCTTAAATATCACCCTAACTTCTAAAGTTATCTAAACCAACCTATGATACCAACTATAGAGCCCAAAACTTTAACATTACATCATCTTGAGATAAGATAATAATTTAAATTAATTCACTTTGAGGATATTTTCAGGTTTAGAGTTTTAGAGAATTAGACCATAACTATTACATAACAACTCAAAATATTACAAAGTAGATTCTTTTACTCACTATCCATTTTTTCACAAATAAAACTCCTTAAAATAAAACATGATTTATTTTTATTGATAAAAATATTCTTATCATTCATCTTGATATAAAACTTTCTCTTACCCATACTTACACCCTATTAAAACATTTTATAAACTTGGTATGAGCACAAAAAGCTCAGTAAAGAAAATAAGTTAAGTAAAGAAAACATTAGTCCATTAATACTTATAAACCCATGAAATCATACTTTTCACCAATAAAACATAAGATATTTAACATTACTCATGAAATCATAAGATTAATTAAAAATTCATAGATATTATAAATTATAAAGGTAATTTATGGCATCCATAACTTACTTACATTTTAGCTTTCACAACTATATAGGGGGTAACCTTCATAGATACATTTGGAATACCCATTAGAGCATATTACGTAAATATATTAAGAGAAAACAAAATGGTTAAATCCATATCATTACCCAATTAATTAGAGAGATTTAAAGTCTTACCCACCATTGGTTTATAATGGAACCACATGTATACATAAACAATGCTGAAGAACTATAACATAATCATAACACATAAAACAATCATAAAGTAAAAATAACATTTCCACTTTGAAATCACATTTAATATTTACAAGCCTCACACTCGTAAATGAAAACACATTATTTTAAAATAAAATGGTAACATCCTAAAGTAAAAAATAATACATAATAGTGACATGAAAGCAAAAAATTCCATTCATAGCATATATGTTAAAAAAAATTCCAAGTTATTGAAATAAGCAATCCATTTTTAAAACACAATTAAAACATTTAAAAAAAGATTTTTGAATCAAAGCATCCCATACCAATTTGAAACTTTTGGAATGAATTAAAAATTTAAAACATTTATTTTCATATAAATAAATCCTTAAAAACATTTTAAAAACATGGAAATTAATGAGAAATATTTATAAGATTAAATCTATAAAACATTTAAAATAATGTTTTCATTAAATTGTCCCTTACCACTTGAGAATCAATTGAATAAAATTAATTCTAGAATAAAATAAAAAAAACATTAAATATCATGAGAATATACAAATTCATTATATAACAAGTCAAAAGGGTTTTATATAAACCTTATAGGATAATAAAGGTGCATAACATCAAAATATTCCTCAATGAAAGGACATTGAGACGAAGTCCCTTACCTTGAGTCCGAATAATCATGTACAATCATTATATTCATGAATAATAAAATTTGGTTAATTTATAATTTCTTGAGAATATTTTTCAAGTTTATTATTCCTTTTATATTACTTATTACTATGTTATAAAAATTAAATAATTATTTAAGTTCATATCAGACATTTTTTTGATATTCAGTACTTGAGTTGAATATAAACTTGTTAAGATGTAAATTGTCCATGTGTTCATAAGTACATAATATCCAGAATAATATTAATGACATAATAATAAATTTTACAAATCAATTATACTGTTAAATCAAACCATTTATTTATGGTATAAAAAATGAATATCATTATATTCATGGAGACGGTAAACCGTATGTACGCATGACTAACATTTCCATTTTTCATTAATAATTTTGTAAATAAGATAAATATTATTTTGTCTTTACAGAATTATTATAATATTATTAAAATAATAATAATAATTTAAATATACTTATATATATCATACAAGTTATGTGGTGAATAAAAACGATTCACATCGCTTTGTGGAGGTGATAATTCACACGTAGGCACAAACGACATTATAATTTTTATGTGTATAGAAAGTAAAAATATTATTGAAATATTATTATTTAAAAATTATAAATATTTCTTGAATATCATATATAAATATTTATTTCATCATTATAAATAGTCTTTATATACGGTAATGAAAAACTAACTATATCGGCTCGCAAGACGGTAGTTCGCCGTACACACGAATGAAATGCTCATTTTCCATTTGATGAAATTGGAGATATATTTAGATGATGATATCAACATAAAAAATCTCAATATATTTAGGATATTGGAGTTATCAGTTAATCATGTATTAACGATATTTAATGTAAATTGAAGAAGAAATAATATAGAAAAACTTAAAAAAATTGTACCTCTTGTTCGGTTGATCACCTTTGAAGAGCCCCTTAACACCTCTAAGAAGGGAATTATTCCTAAAATAATGACTCAATAATGTGGAGAGGGATTATAGGAAGAGGTTTGATCAGATATTGTCTGAAAAAAGTCGTTCTTGAAGTGTGAGTATTAGAGAAGAGTGGGTACCTTTTTATAGGAGAGGGGAGAGACCCTTGGAAACTCTTAAAATATTAAATTAATATAAATTATTCTTTTAATCGAAATGACTCCAAATTGATTTATTTATAATATAATATGATTATAGTTTTAAATAATCTAATAAAATAATTTTTAGACATGCATTTAGTCTATTTTAAACCTTATCTTTTTGGTTTACCCTTAAATTGTCTCTTTTAATTTTAATTGTGGTAACAACATTTTAAATATTAAGAGGATATAAATTTTATTTATATGAGTTAATTTCAAAATAATTGGAAAATTTATTTTTTTAGACCTTATTATATCCAATTTTTAATTTTAAAATATTTTTAGGATTTTTAAATAATTTAATAAAATATTATTTTTATAAAATATCAATTATGTCAATTTTAACACTTTTCATTTTATTGAATTTAAATAAAATCCAAACAGAGAGATAACATCGAAAAAACCTTTTTATAGACTTATAAAATGTCATATTAACCTAGAAAATTTTTGTATGACATAGAATATTTCAAATTATGTTTATTTTAATATTATTAGTATGATTTATTTGTTTCTTAATTTAACAAATCTATTATTTAATCATCATTGTGTCATAATTAAATCTAGTTATTTATTTCCTAAAAATTATAAATATATTAACATGATTTAGGTAATCTTTTTTATCTTTATAATTAATATTTATATTATAAGTTATAACTTATATAACACTATATTAAATTTTTTTTAGTAATAAGAGACATGTTTATGATATTTTTATTTTTACTTTAAATAAAATGTTATTAATGTCATAATCACACCAAAGTGGCTTTAAAAGGACATAATTTCAAAAACATTATTTTCTTGGTTGGACATAACTCATAAGATAAGATTAGGACAAGTGTTAGGGTAGTTTTATATTATTATAATATTATTTTTACCCTTATTTATGTGATTTACCCTTTAACTGCGGTAAATAAAATACTAAAGTTACTATTCACCAAAAATTATTTTGATCCTATTGGTGAATTTTTTTCATAATTATTACAACCATGTATGTTAGTTTATGAAAATTTAATTCATATAAGTGATGAATTTAAATTTAAAATTAATCTTGTTGTCGGAATGAGAAAACGAGTTTTTTAAGTAAAATGTTAAAAAGTTCACATAGTTTTTTATTCAATTCAAATATAAAATTTCGTCCAATGAACTAAATTAGATTAAATTATAAAAATATAATCTAATTAAAATTTAAAACCAATTAAAAGTACAATATATCTATATAAATAAATTAGGCAAAAAAGAATTTTTGAATTGAAATGTAGCATTTTCACTATTCATTAAAAAATGAATTCTATTTAAAAAATATTAAAATTCAATCAAAGTAAATTTTTTATGTCCTGATTCCAAATAATAAATTTAGTTTTTCAAATATAACCTATAAAAGTGTCAAAAACCATATTTAAAATCGTTTCTCCATCAAAGGCGGTAAAACTACAATTTGAGAAAAATACTCATTTTATCTGTAAAATTGTATTTGTTCTTATATAATGTCTAGAAAACATATAAGATGAATTTTAAATATTATATTGAATTAATATTCCATTAATATAATCCAAAATATGTGATTTGATTATTTTATAAACACAATTATAAATACTTAAATAATTTTTCATAAAACACATCCTTTATATTCATTTGGTTTTTATTTACATTTATAAATAATTTTCTAATAAATGAATCATTATATAAACTTTTTTAAAACCTATTTTCATAATTTAGTTAATATATTTAATTCTTACCATTCTAATTTCTTTGAAATAACTACAAATAATAATAATAATATTATATTATTTTTCAGTATAACTCAGTCTTGTGTACAACATTAAATTTCAGAGAAACCCATTGTTGTGTGTTGGGTACGCTATTAGAAATATCATCCCTTTTAAAGTAAAATTACTATCTAATTCATAAATATTAATAAATATGAAAAATTATTATTCTATAAATACCTGGGATGTTACATCCTTTCCCTTTTTGGAAATTGCATCCTTTTAAATTTAAATTTAGGCTCGGTAACTAAGGTTTCACTTTTTAAAATTACTTTATTGAAATCGCATATAAAAAAAAAGAGTCAATAAAAGTTCTATTTCAAAATAAATAAAGTTAAGTACAAAAGTCACCTGAGATAACACATACTAAGATTCCATGTAGAAAAATGTGGATATGGAAGAAAAACTAACCGTAATGTTTAGATGGATAGTGATAAAAAAAATGATCAGGAGAAAGTTTACAATTAGAAAACCAAAAAATTGTGATGTATTAAACACTATTTGATTTCATAATAGGAAAATTAAACAAAAAACGTTTTTGTTTTAAGATCCTTTCCATAAATTTGTGGAATTAATTGACTACCTAGACTAAGATCATAAGGAAATATGATTAGTTGACAAGTAGAGTTTCATCCTTGAATCAAATTACCCCACAAACTCATCTTTTTCCCCAAATAATGAGTATTTAGGAGGATTTTTTTCATGCCTGAAACACTAGAATAAACTTCTAGAGAATCACACACTCCACTAAGTATTAAATATCTATTCATCATATCTTAAAACATTAACCAAAACTAAAAAGTTAGGATACATATAATATAATTACACAAATATAATAAACTTTAAAAGAATAATAACTACTTTTAATATCCAAAATTAAAAATTAACACCCAAAGTCCAACATAGACCAATTAAAAAATAACTATCCTTAAAATTATTCAAAGATATTATAAATAAGTTTAAATCCAAAAAACTCTGAAGGATTTAATCAAATAATCTTTGAAGATGAGTTCTAACATTTAACTCCAAATAACATCAACCAATCTTAATATATCATACAAAAAATGTAATTTCCAAAATCACATATTTTCCAAGATAGGTTAATCATTTCCATAAATAGCCTGAATCTCCAAAAGTCTAGAATAAAAACATATATTCTTCCAAAATAAAATTCAACCATTACTCCTGAAAAATCCCATCATATTCTATTTTCCTTAGGCATATAGGGTTCCCAAAATAGTGAACATCTTCAAAAATAACATTTATAAATTAATCCTCAAATTATTTCCCTATACCAAAAATATCCACTTAATAAGACATAAGTTACCAAAATAAACCTATTATTATTCCATAAACTTGTTTAACTAAAAATAAAATGTCATACTAACCAGGGACTTCCCTAGGCCAGTGGTAGTTGATAAAGTCTTTTCACAATTCATTTGGGGGTTTGAGTTCCATATCCCTTTCCAACATGATGGTTTGTCACCCTTACTATAAATTTTCCTTTTCCTAAAATTACATAATATTATAAAATTATCAAAATGAGATAAAATTATAAAATTTAACCATAACATGTTTTATCATAAAATTTTATCTCATACCTTTCATTTTGAAATCCAAAATGTAATAACCCAAAATTACCCAAAAAACAAATATCCTATAATCCCTAATGGTTATCCATAACTTTGTAATTATGTCCACCCAAGAAAATATAATTATTCATTAAATAAAATTTTCACATAAAAAACTTTAGGGTTACACATACTAGAAAATTTTTATTCTAAAGTAATCCTATCCTCAAAAAAGTATCAATACTTTTTAACATTTTATTATCCTATAGTCTACTGTAACTCTTGAATACATTATATATAGGCTTTATAATCATTAAAAATTATTCATGATTCTTTAAAAATTATTTTCCATATTATTCATTAATACTTTTTCCTACAAACAAAAACATGAATCATTTCCTAGGATTCAATAATGTCAAAACACTAGATAAGAAATAGTCCATACCTTTCATAGGTCTTTTCATTTTCCTCATATTCAATTGGAATGGCATTAGGTATTTCTAAAAATATATTTTTATGGTCCTCCTAATCCCATTAATGAACCTTATTTGTAGGACATTTATTTTCATAATGACTATACTCTCCACATTTAAAACATTCAATTGATAATTGGGAAATAATTTCTTTCCCTTTCATCTAGTCAACTAAATGATTCCTTTATTCCTTGGTAGGTTATTGCTTTATTACCTTCATTACCACATATATATAATCTTCTCATCCCTTTAAAACATTTTACCTGGTGTTTCCTTCCACATCCTCGAAACATATGTCATTGAATATACTTACCTTTATGATTATTACCTGAACTTCCACATGGATTCATTTCTCTCATATATGATGAATTAGAAAACTCACTAAGGTTCTAGTGGTTAATAATGAATCATAATATTTGGTTTAGAATAACCATGAGAGTTCTCATTGGAGATCTTATTACATTTAGTTTCTTATTCAGATAACCACAACATTTTCCTTAACATCTATTTTTACTTTAGTGCTTGCGGGATCCATCCATTTACTATATCCAAAAAGGGTAGTGTGAGTATATTAGTAAAATCATCATATAATATCTTATGAGGAAGATAAAAACTAATATATAATTATTAATGTTATTTCAAACTCATTAAATTTATCTAAATTAACTTTGAATCTTTTTATTATGCTAACCATTGTGGTTATATATAATTTTTAACTTATTCTTAAATATCACCCTAACTTATAAAGTTATCTAAACTGAACTTTGATACCAAATATAAAGCCCCAACCTTAAACATTTCATAATCTTGAGATGAGATAATAATTTACATTAATTCACTTTTAGGATCTTTTTAGGTTTAGAGTTTTAGATAATTAAGCCATAACTATTACATAAAAACTTAAAATATCACAAATTAGACTCTTATACTCACTATACATTTTTTCACAAATAAAACTCCTTAAAATAAAACATGATTTATTTTTCTTGATAAAAATATTCTTATCATTCATATTCATACCCAAATTTCTCTTACCCATCCTTACACGCTGTAATTTTTTTTAAAAAACTGGTATGAGCACAAAACATATTAGTAAGGGAAATAAGTTAAGTAAAGAAAATATTAGTCCATTAATACTTATAAACCCATGAAATCATACTTTTCACCCATAAAACATAAGATCTTTAACATTACTCAAGAAATAATAATATTCCTTATAAATTTATAGATATCATAAATCATAAAGGTAACTTATAACATCCATAACTTATGTACATTATAGCTTTCACAACTACATAGGTGGTAACCTTCCTAGCTACACTTAGAATACCCATCATAGTATATTCCCTAAATCTCTTAAGATAAACCAAAACGGTTAACTCCATATCATTACCCAATGAATTAGATAGATTTCACGAGCTCATCCACCACTGGTTTTTGACGGAACCACCTATATAGATAAACAATTTCCATGAACTATAACATAATCATTACACATAAAACAAGCATAAATAAGAAATAACATTTCCAGTTTGGAATCACATTTCATCCTTATAAGCCTCACACTCATAAATGAAAACACATTATTTTAAAATAAAATGGTAAACTTTTAAAGTAAACAAAAATACATAATAGCAATATGAAAGGTAGAAATTACATTTATATCATATATGTGAAAAAACATTCCACTTTATTAAAATATTGAATCCATTTTTAAAACAAAATTAAAATATTTAAAAATAATATTTTTTAATAAAAGTGTCCCATACCACTTTGAAACTTTTGAAAGAAATTAATATTTTAAAAAATTTATGTCCATATAAATAAATCCTTAAAACAATTTTGAAAACATCGACATTAGTGAGAAAGATTTAGAATAATAAATCTACAAAACATTTAAAATGATGTTTTAGTTAAAGAGTCCCTTACCACTTGAGAAACACTTGAATAAAAATAATTATGGAATAAAATTAAAAAAAACATTAAATATCCTGATAATATGCTAATTCATGATATAAAATATCCAAAGGGTTATATATACACCCTATAGGAGAATAAAGGTGCATAACATTAAAATATTCCTCAACGAAAGGACATTGAGATGAAGTCCCTTACCTTGAGTCTCACTCGTCACGTACAACCGTTATATTGATTACTAATAAACTTTGGTTAATTTATACTTTCTTGATAAAAGTTTTCATTTTTATTATTCCTTTTATATTACTGATTACCATGTTATAAAAATTACGTAATTATTTATGTTCACATCGGATGTTTTGTCAATATTAGGTACTTGACTTGAAAATGAACATGTTATGATGTAAATTTTCCATGTGTTCATCAGTACATAATCTCCATAATAATATTAGTGACATAATAATCACTTTTATTCATCAATTATACTATTATATCAAACCATTTATTTGTGGTATGAAAAATTAACAATGTTATATTCATTAAGACGGCATGCCGTACGTACACATGAGTAATGCTTACATTTTTCATTGATCATTATGGAAATATGTTAATTATTATTTTATATTTCTAGAATGATTATAATATTATTACCATCATAATAATCATTTAAATATACTTTTATATAACATACAAGTGATGTGGTGAATAAAAATGATTCACATCGCTTCGTGGAGGTGATAGTTCCCACATACGCACGAACAACATTATCATTTTTATATATATAGAAATTAAGATTTTTTTTGAAATATTATTCTTATAAAATTATTTATATGTCATTAATATCATATATAAATATTTATCTCATCATTATAACTAGAATTTATAGACGGTAATGAAAAACGGACTATATCAATACGCGAGGTGGTAGTTCGTCATATGCACGAATGAAATGCCCATTTCCCATTTGATGAAATTGGACTTGGATTTAGGTGTTGATATTAAAATAATAAAATCTCAGTATATTGGGGATAATGGAGTTATCATTTAATCATGGATTAACTATATTTAAAGGAAATGGAAGAACAAATAAAATAGAAACACTTAAAGAAACGATACCTATTCTTCGGTTGATCACCTTTGAAGAACACATTACACCTATAAGAAGGGTATTATGACTAAAATAAAGCCTCAAGAATGCGAGGAGGGATTATATAAATGGATTTTTATAGATATTGGCCGAACCAAATGATTCTTGAAGTGTTATTATTAGAAAAGAGTGGGTACCTTTTTATAGGAGAGGGGAGAGGCACCATTGGGAACTCTTAAAAGAATAAATTAATATAAATAAATTTATAATCCAAATGACTCCAACATGAGTTATGTCTAATATAAGATGAGGATAGTTCAAAATAATATCATCCAATAATTTTTATACTTTTATTGAGTTTATTTGAAACCTTATCTTTTTAGATTACCCTTAAATTTTCTATTTTATTTTTAATTGCAGTAATTTTTTTTAAATATTAAGAGGCTATAAATATTATTTATATGGGGAAAATTTCTTATAATTAGATACTTGATAAAATTTTAGACCTTATTATATCCACTTTGTAATTTTTAAATATTTTTAGGATTTTTAAATAATTTAATAAATTATTGTTTTTATAAAATATCAATTATGTCAATTTTGACCTTATTCATATTATTGAATTTAAATAAAATCAAAGCAAAGATATAACTTTGAATTTTTTTAATATACTTATAACATGTCATTGTCACCAGGGGATTTTTTATGTCATAAAATAGTTCAAATTATATTTATTTTAATATTATTAGTATCATTTATTTGATTCTTTCTTTAATAAATCTATTATTACATCATCATTGTGTCATAATTAAATTTAATTATTTATTTCCTAAAAATTATAAATAAATTTCCATGATTTAGGTAATATTTTAATCTTTATAATTAATATTTTTAGTTAAATATATCACTTATATAAAATTATATTAATTTTTTTATTAATAAGAGACATGTTTATGATATTTTTATGTTTACTTTAAATAAAAGGCCATTAATGTCATAATCACACCCAAGTGGCTTAGAAAGGACACAATTTAAGCCCAAATGTTGTCTTGGTCGGCCATTAGTAATCCAATAATATTAGGACTAGTGTTAGGGTAGTTTTATATTATAATAAGATTATTTTTATCCTTATTTAAATGATTTACCCTTAACTGTGGTAAATAAAATACTAAAGTTACTATTCAAAATAGATTATTTTGATCCTACTGGAAATTTTTTTCATAATTATTGCAAACATATATGTTAGTTTTTGAAAATTTAATTCACATAAGTGGAAAAATTAAATTTAAAATTAATCCCATGGTCGGAATGAGAAAACAAGTTTTTTAAGTAAAACATTCAAAAGTTCATATTGTTTTTCTATTCGATTTACATATGAAATTTATTCCATTGAACTAAATTACATTAAATGATAAAAACATAATCTAATTACACTTTAAAACCAATTAAAATTACAATATTACTATATAAATAAATTAGACAAAAAAAACTTTTGAATTAAAATGTAGTATTTTTCACTATTCATTAAAAAATGAATTTTATTATAAAAATACAAAAAATATTCCAAAGTGAATTTTAATTTACTTATTTTAAAGAAGAATTTTATTTTTTCAAATATCACCTATAAAAGTGTCAAAAACCAAATTTAAAATGTGGTTTCCATCAAAAAGCGGTAAACCTATATTTTTAGAAAAACACTCATTTTATCTATAAAATTGTATTTGTTTTTATATAATGTCTAGAAAACAAATAAGATGAATTTTAAATATTATATTGAATTAATATTCCATTAATATAATCCAAAATGTGTGATTTGTTAATTTATAAACACAATTATTCACACTTAAATAGTTTTTCATAACAACATATCCTTTATATTCAATTGGATTTTATTTACATTTCTAATTAATTTTCTAACCAATGAATCATTATATAAACATGTGTAAACCCGTTTTTAATAATTTAGTTAATATCATTCATTCTCACCATTATAATGGCTATGCTATAACTACAAATAATAATATTAATAATATATTATTTTCAGTAAACTCAGTCTTGTTTGCAACATAAGATTTCAGAGAAACCCACTATTGCATGTCGGCTATGCTGTCATATATATCATCCCTTTTAAAGTAAAATTACTATCTGATTCATAAATATTAATAACTATGAAAAAGTATTATTGTATAATTACCTAGGATGGTAAACATAATCCATAATATAACTATTCAATTGGATTTTACATCCTCAATGTTACAACACCATATACTTTACCTATTCCCCAGGAAAGGATGTAGTACCTCATCCTTAAAAATTTTGATAGACCTCATCGTGTGATCCTAAAACTCATGACACATGGTTCAAGCATCATAACCATAAATTGAAGCCCCCCCCCTTTTGAGAGTTTATTTAAGTAATTGGCCTTTTATTTGTGATGGGTTTCACTCATCCCTTTCTATATAATGTATCTATAGGGTAATGAAACCCTTCTTGAATGCTCATTTCCCATTATCCACTTAATATATTGAGTACTTGAATCCACAAAAATAATATATGGATATTATAAAAATGTGTTTTTAAATATAAGGGACACCTCTACCTGACTATTCATATAAGCCTCATGTTATATCCTATATATTCACTCCCATATTTACTATCAAGTAAAGGTGATTTTTCCCTTAAAAAAGGTCCTCCGAATTCTAAGTGCCTCGATACTACTGTAGAAGATCTCCTCACCCTAGAGTGATTCATGATCATCCCTGACATGTGTGTACCATCTCAACACCTCTATCTAATCTCTTTATGGTGTGATTTACATATTCCATGTTTCAATCATTAAAGTGGGTTCAATATCCTTAGTAACATTACATCATGCATCATACTCAGTGACAAAGCAAGGATATATTTCTTTATTCTAAAAATATTTAACGATCCTAGTTTCATTAACCAAAAACCACATGACACATTGATCCAACTTATGCAACCTTAAATGTATATGGGAAGAGACACAATACTTATTAGGTAAAAAACCTATAAATCGTGGTTTGGGAAAAAGTATAGCCTCTTCTTGCTGAAAATGCACCTCACATTATCTAGAAAAAACCAAGAATTTAGAAAACCAAAAAAACCATAAACCTTGTTAAGGTGAAACCTCGTAAAGGGTTGCCTAAGAAAATCCAATTCTCTGCCCACTAAGCCTTCCTCATTTTAAGACTATGAAAAATTAAGGGAAATAAAAGTAAAAGAAACAAATCTTGTGCCCCCATATTATCCCAATATTAGTGAAGCTATTCTCACTAGGCCTTGAATTAGGAAAAATTTAGAGCATTCTATTTTCATGACATGCTAACCCAATTCAACCCTTTGATCCAAAACATTCATAATTATTCTAAATAAATTGTCTCTAGTGTGTTAGTGATGGTGTTTATACCAATATCCATCTACGATCCATACCTAGTAGGAATTCATCATTATTCCGAATGGACTGACTCAAGTGAACCGATGATGGGGGTTATGCCAATATCCGTCTATGAGCCACACCCAGGAAGAAATCATCATTATTTTTAATAGACCAACTCTAGTGCATCAGTGTCTGTGTTTATATTGATATCCATCTGTGGGACACACCTAGGAGAAATTCATCATTATTATGAATGGATAAGATTTAGTGCGTCAGTGATGGTGTTTATACTGATATTTATTTATGAGCCATTTCTAGGAGGAATTTATCATTATTTTGAATGGACAACCTCTAGTGTGTATTTGATGGTGTTTATGATGATATTCAACCATGATCCATGCCCAGGAGGAATTCATCATTACTTTGAATGGACCAAATCTAGTGCATCAGTGATGGTGTTTATACCATTATCCATCTATGATCCACACCCAAAAGGAATCCATTATGGTTCAAGTGTTTAAATTTAGATTTGCCTCAGCTTAAAATTTTGGGTAAGTATAACTTTACTTGGTGATTTATAATATATTTGGTTATAAAGATATGGTGAATAATAAAATTATCAATAGTATCACTTAGAATAAAAATAACTTTATTCATTGATGGTTCATAAGGAGGGAGGAAACTCTACATCTCAAAGCCTCTCCTATGATCCCCCATATAAAGGGGATCCTAAAATTATATACTATGATAGCAGGTGATTAGAATACTTCTTCTACTACATCAATGATATTAGGATATTCTATCATCATCTTCATAGTAACATTAATCATGTAATATAGGTGGGAAAACATCTATTAAAGCCTATAAATTTTATCACTCCCTATGCTGATCAGGTTTTGGTGTGCCATTATTTCCATCATATGTTAGGAGGATTGGTTAAGGGCCTTATTTCAACACTATACAACTAAAACTGAGGCCCACACCATTGATACTCTCAATTTTAAGGCCCTTTTCCACTCCCTAGTATCGACCATCTCCTTCACCTTGACATGGAGTGATCAATAGTTGAATCAAAAATTACATAGGGTTGTGAATATGTATTGGAGATGGACTAATAGATCACATAGATCCTCAAAAGGGAAATCTATGATGAAGATCCAAATATATTTCCATACTTATCACATGATATGTTATTAAAATTATGAGTATTCTAAGCCTTAATCTAGGATTAGACCGGGAACAAGGATGTATTCTGGAACCAATTCGCCGAGAGAGGGATTCATACTTACATGTATTTTAAGGATGAATGTAGAAAAAGATTATAAATTACTTATTTCCATTAGGAAATATCCTAAAGTTTAAGGGTTTGGGATCACCGAGCACTGATGTGGAACTGTTGCAATTAAACACATAAATCCCGTTAGTTAACAAACATGAATAAAGTTTTCAAAAAACTTGTATCTATATTAACCAATGAGAATATACCTTTTTTATCTATAATAGTAGATACTCTCATAACTTAAAACTCTACTTGATAGATTATATAAATTCTCTCCTATGGAAAAAACCTCGGGATGTAGAAAATTTCTCTCCCGCCAAAGCAGTAAACCCAGAGAGGGTGTTGGGATCATCACCCTAAAAGAATGAAAACATAGATATAGGTCAAATAATATGATATAAACTTGATTGTATACCAAATTTCATAATAAATACTTACCCACTCCCAAAAATTCCTCCATCCTATAATTATTAGTGGGAGAATAACTGCCTATGTAAAGAGTCTCTAAGTGCACACTTTCCATTACTGAATTGAAAGGAATAGAGGATTGTGCATTCACATCATGCAACGAGCCAGATCTTATTTTAGACCCATTTTTTTTCCAACCATAAAAATAATTCATATAGAGCTGGAGTTACTGATAGAGATATGGTTGGTTTATCTTCTTCTGTCATAGATACCTGTGTCCTTGAAATTTCCTAATGAGAACCTATACAATTAAACAAGTCTGGAAAAGCTACTAGATCAATTCAAGAATAAAGTTCGTAAATATAAAAATTACTTATTATCTATTAATAAGGTCAATTTATCAATGAACTCACTCACTTTATCTTCTTATTATTATTCAAGTGAAGCTAATCAGATGGAACTGGTGTTTGAAGTACTAGCAGTGGCACCAGTAGTGGTACATGCAACATTTCTTCTAGTTTAAAAATTACCACTTCCATATGCTCCATTTTTATAGGAGATCTTAGATTATCAGCCTCACCATCATTATGTGATCCTGAGTCATCCACCATTCCCTCAATAGAGTATATTTGATAAATTATAGGTGATCAAATTGCTCCATCCTTCTAAAATATTCAAGGTAAATATAATCATAGTTCTAATAATAAGAATGACATATGTGAGAAATAGTGAAATTTATATAATATCTTCCCCTGAATTATATTGACCTACCTTATTTCCACTAAATACCATTATATATATAATTATCATTTTCAATTTTTGGGGTATGTAATTTACCTATCCTTTAGTAGAGTTCATCACAACATTGAAATCCTAAAAGAATACCTCAACTTTGGTTGGATGATACTCATATGAAATGACTTTTGGAGATGTTACACTCCCAAATCCCTAAAGCTCTATCTGAGACTAGAAAAAAACTTTATAAGACTCATCAATTGATGTATTTCATATCCATGTATCCTAATGCTAACAAAAAATGGGAAACACCGCCGTAATTGGAGTAGATGACCCACTAATTGGAACTTATCTTGTGGGTAGTCTACCCATTATTTCCATGTATATTTACACTCTGATTGATAAAGGAGTTGGCTCCAAGAACCTAGTTTTTTTTCTAAGGTGTCTATGGGACACTATTTTTCTAGAATCTAGCTACTTACTAAGACTTTGGCTTTCCAATTCCAATAGATACCCTATGACCCCATCTTTGACCACTGTTTGTATCTTTATGGATCTCATTACTAATGAGAGCAACTTACCATTGGGATGAGACTAGATCTAGGTGATAACATAAGACTTTGAGAGACTAACACTCACACTAACTATAGATAAGTTCACCCAAATATGGATTTCTTCCTGAGAAAAAATTACCAAAACTGGCAAGCTACCATGAGGTTCCTATCTAAACAAATATTATAAGGAAGAGCATGGAACTTCATCTAGATGCATTGAAACTTCCTCCCAAATTGGTAAGGTGCATACTACTCACACAATATCTTTCCATTAATCAAATTGGATAAAGAACCCCCATGTAAAATTATCAAGTAATCTCAAACTTCAAGATCTCCCTTACCATTATCAATAACAACATAGGTTGGTTCTCCATATGGCATGAATAAATATTGATTTTACTAGTTAATATTATTTTTTATCTACCAATTATTTATTGTAACAGACCTAACCCCACAAATTCTCCTAAGTAATGGAATGAACTAGGAATTGGGAATGTCTTGGGTGTTAATAAACTCATAGCCACCCATGTGATCTTCTATCCACCCCATAGGACTTGTAAGGGGACCTAAATACTTTACAGGGCTCTTCCCCTATAAATTTGGTGAAGCTAGAGATACAACATGAACAATATAGGAACAACCAAGATGATGCATCTACAACTTTCCTTCTCTTCCAATATTACGAAGGTTGTTTCTCTTACTATAATTTCTCTTGAAATGAGAATAGATAACCACTTCAGAACATCAATAAGAATATGACCAACTGAATAAGGATGTTGGCCTATGAAGTGATTGAAGGACCCCAGAACACCCTGAGAGGGGGGGGGGGTGAATCAAGGTGTCAACTTTTTTATTCTTAAAGTTGTGGATCTTGTTCCCACATTGGTAGGAACCTGTTAAAAATTTCAGTCACATGAAAGCAACGAGATGACATAAAAATTCTAATTGGTTCACCACAAATGGCTACGTCCAAGGAGAATACGCCGAAAATGTGTTGGTCATACCTAAATACAGTAATCTTCACTAGTTGTGGAGTACAAGAGTTTGGTTACAATCACTCTGTTCTAGGAACACTTCCCTTATAAAAGTTTAGGGATGTATCACCTCTTTAGTTGGAACAGTTTCGTAAACTCCCCTAGCTCACTACCATGAGAGAAGTCTAACTCAGTTTATCGACTTGAAGGTCGCTTAAATAGATAAGCATTGGAGTCTTTGTCTCTATCTATCACGAGACACTACTTGCATTAAAGACCTGAGTAGATTCTCACTGAAAGCCCTAACCACTCAACACTGATACTCAAAATTGACCTTCACAAAGCCCCTTCAAAAATCTCAACCCTTAAAAGATCACATCACCTCGTATAGAATAACCCTTCGCAGAGCTCACTTCCTTGCAGAACACAACCCTTCATAGAGCTCACTGCCTTGTAGAGCAACCCTTCACGGAGCTCACTGCCTCATAGAGAAACTTACTTTGAGAAGCTCACTAAACCAACACAGAACACCATATCTTTATTAATCTCACCTCACTTAAAAAAAATTTTCATCATTCAAGACTTTAAAAGTATCTTTACAAATCTCAAGCTCACATAGACCAACCTGTTTCGTGAGAACCCATTTCTTCATGAATTCAAAGAGATCCTAGATTTTAACTCTCAAAATCGCATGGAATGAAGAGGGGTGACCTATTATTTATAGGAATGGTCAAACGAGGATCTCCGCTTCTTTAGGCGTGAAATATGGATCGGTCAAAAATGTATTCGTGGTGTATTTGTCTCTTCTCAATTCTCGTTGTAACCACATATCTCTCCGTCAAAACCCTTCGGACCTCCACAAATCACCACCATAAAGAACCACTTGAAAAGCAAGTCTTGTAATCACATAACACACCATCAAAATATTCATATCTTCATGAAACACACTTCATGAATCCCATATCTAGGAAACTCGTTCCTTTTCCATATTTTCATGAGACCTTTAGGAAAAACCAATTTTCGAAATGATTTCCATTCCCCAAATTTTGGACCCCAAAAATTTGGAAAACATTGGGGAACAATGTCACCTTCAAAAATACTTATGGATTGAATTATATAATCCTTTTACTTGAAATCTCCCTAATCATCCTTGAGATGATTGACAAAAAACACAAACCATGCTCCTTTTTTAGATAAGGATAGCCTTAGTTCTAATAGTGATTGTCCATACTCAGCTATTAAACTTCCATTCTTCAATCATTATCCAATAAGCACCCTCAGCCCCATGAGATCCACATGATGGTAAATCCTTGGGCATCTTGGACAATAGTTCATGTTGGGTCATATTAAAAATAATGTGGCCCATTTCTTAAAATATATTTCAGCTCTTGGATATAGATATTTTCCATGTACTTGTTTGGATAATATTAGGAGTTCCTTCATAATAAGAGGATTCAATTTAGAATTTTCCCAAGTAGACAAGGGATGGATAAATTCATCTTACATAACTCTTAGGATTGATGAACCATTGATCCTCTCAACATACCAAAATCTTATACTAACTTTTCTATGCATCAAATGAAATGTATTGGTATCCAGACTTCACTGACAGACAAGGTCTTCCAAAAGGAAATTTTCATAATAGGAGTCGGGGAATTTGAAATCTAGATAACCTTATATAAGCATATTCTATTTAATTATATGGAAAATTTTTTCCGGTGAACTTCCCCAAGAAGGGACTACCCCAATCCATTCCAAATCCCCCACCTGATCAATGATACCACCTAGATGACCACCCACATTTTTAATTCAATACAAATTTATGAAATATTGACATGTATAAATAGATTTTAGGATTAAAATAATGCTTGATCCCTTTGAAATATATTAGAAGATTTGACAACACATATCTATTGAAGCAGTCCCTTTTAGGAATGAAATGACCCACATACATAATATTCTCTCTAAATGTGACGTGAGTATTAAATATCAAATAAGTAGGTAGAATCTCTACCCTAGGTGGGAATATAAAACAATTATTTTGAAGGTTGAAACCATATAGAGGTATCCAATTAGATAGTGAATACTCCAAAATATTTATCCCTATAAATATCATAAGATGATTGTGAGTAGATTGAACAACCTCACATTGGTCAGCTTCCACACCATTAATGATGGAAGTATGAAGAGAAAAAACCTCTTCAGATTCCCACTTCTATGAAATCTGTATCAGAGAAGGGAACATTAATCTTAAGAATGGTGGTGGTGGTGGGGGGGGGTTAAATCAAAATGAGATATCATGACTTATATGAATCCACATGATCACATGACAATAATAGGGTCATGTGATTGTATGATCCTTTCAATATCAGGTGATCGCCTGAACATAAGAAAATCATGCAATCACATAAACATATAAAGGATGTGTGGACCCACGAAAAGGATAAGTTAATTACTATTGTTGGTCATGTGAAGTGGGTTATGAAATTGGTCATATGATATTGGTTATAATATTCATTCATGCAATGATGGTTATATGATAAGGCCATGTGATTTTTTTACATGAATAGACTTATGTGAATAGATCACACAAAAGATACCCTATTAACAAAAAATCAAAGTTATTTAAAGATAGAACTAGGTATGGAGGTAGTGGCTTAACCACCTATTTATAAGGGAATTTTATGGAATACCAAAATATACTTGGAGAACCAAAGGACATATGAAAAAACAAGGGGACTTAAGAGGGATTCCAATTATTTAGAACTGAATCCCCCTTTATTATTTTATACTTGGATTCTTATGAGGGAATTTATTGAGTCCCACAAGATAAACATTGACAATAATAAGTGACGAAATTACCCAAAGTAAAAGTTTATTTTTTGGAAAAAAAGTTACTTTGAAGGGAAAACACACTTCATGCCTGGATTACATTGTAACAACCCAAAGTTTTCAATGGAATACCTTCTTATAATTATATTATATAATAACATGGAGTCATAACCCAATGAACTACTAAGTACCATGTGACCTTAAAACATAATTTTGTCACCTGTGTGATTTTAATTTCAAAAAATAGTCATCAACAATTGTGATCAGTAAGTGATTTGGTGTCTGATAAGACAAAAATAATTTTTTATGAATAGTAACATACCCTTATAAATAATAACATACCTTTATGAATGGTAATGAATAGTAATGAATAGAATATTGGACAAAAAAAATAAAAACTTCACCCAAGAATGTACAAATACAATTTATACATCTTAAAAGTGAAAAAACGATCATATTATAAGAATTGGTATTTTTTGTATGTCAAAAATATTTTATTTACAATTTTATGTTTAATTTAATAATTTAAAATAGAAATTTATATTCATAAAATTTAATTATAAATTTTTACTTTATTTTCTTTTGTTTATAAGATAATTTTATGGGACCTTGATTAATTTTTCAAGGTGTTATAAAATGAGTTATAGTTTTAATGTTGATTTTGTTGAATAAATTATGATTTTTATTTAAAAATTGAATTAAAAATATTTAGAAAACTATTTTCAAAAAATAGAGTTCATTTTTGAATTCTACATGTTGAAAAATGGTTAGGGTGAATTTTTGGGATTTTTCTAAAATACTTGAATTTTTGTGCGAATAGTAAAAAATAGTTTTGAGTTCTCGGTATATTTGATGAAATCATAATGATTTAATAACTAATAAAATTTCTGGTAGACTTGTGTAGAGTAAAATAAGATATTAGGTGTCTCAAGTGGCTAATACCATTGGGAAATACCATGGGAAATCCCATGGTTTTATAAAAACCAATAATGAAGTGTTTTTTAAATTAATAAAAAAATTATCTCTCTTTTACTATAAATAACCACTCATCCATTCGTTTTCTTTCATTAAAAATCTATAATACTCAAATATATGGTGTTTTTACCTTCCTAGTATCCCTCCCAAGGTGTATTTAGGCCCCCAAGGTCCCAACCTTCAAGTTTTAGGAGCTACTTTCCAAGGTAAGGGAACCTTTCACCCTCCTCTTTTTATCAACACTTATTTTATGTTATATATTTAAATATCTGTTCTCATATGTTGGGGTTTGTTATTTTGTATCACTATTAATGTAATTTTGTTTTCCATATTATTAGATACCCTCTTCTCTCTCATCAATTCATTTTATGAAATTTTAAGTGATGCCGTTAGGCTGCTGAATTTACATAAGGGATCTCTAAGGTTTTCTTTCATTTTCAAGTTCATCTCTTTTATTTTTCTTTCCTCATCTCCTTTTATCAAATATTTGTGATGACTCTAGAACCTTAAATGTACTAGATTTTTTTCATGATAAATTAATAATTCTTCATCGTATAACCTTTCTTTTTTTTATATGTACTAAAATGAAAATACCATCTGAGATGTGCTAATTTACCACAATCATAGATGATGAGTTTTCAATTTCTGTTATTGTTTTCAATTATGGTCATGAAACTGTTTTCATTATTTAACCAGACCATAATATATGTGCTATGTCTCATCTATGGTTTTGTAATCTTTTTTTACACAAGGTTATGATTTATAAAACAAAACATGTTCCTGGTGGTCAAAAACTGCCAATTTACCCAAACGGTTACTATTAAATAATTTATATATTGATTCATCTTCTTTCAAAGTAATTATAACACCCCAAGATTCCATATTACGTTTCCCTTTGAATAATGCAATAGCTTGCACTGTATGCAACTTCAAGATTCTGACACACCACGACCAATCAAACTAGCAGTTATGAATAGTAATACCCACATTTTGATTTTTTTTCTTTCAAAATTGAATTAATTTTTGGATTTATAATATCAAAATTATCTTAGGGTAAATTTTTGGTACTCTTCTGAAAGCTTTCAATTTTTGATGAATAGTGAAAAATACTAAATTTTAATTAAAAATAACTTTTCTATTCAAAATAATTTATAGTACAAAATTATACATTTGAGTGATTTTAAAGTATCATGAGATTATATTTTTATCATTTAATATAATTTAGGTCATTGGATGTAATTTATCATTTAAATAGGACATAAAAAATGTCAATATTTTGATAGTTATTATTTCTTAAAAACATGCTTTTTTGTTTTGAAAAAGGGAATTAATTTTAAATTAATTTCTACAACTTCTGTGTTTTGAATTTGGAAAAATGGATTCCATATTTTGAATCAAGAGGTCCAAATTTTGAAAATAGGTGACTTTTATTTTTAGACATTATGAATATTTACTTCGGTAAATATTATATTTACCATGGTTAAAGGGTAAATCAGGTAAATAATGGTAAAAAATAATAATATTATAATAATATTAAATTATCCTAACATGTGTCCTATTCCTATTGGTTGACACATGGCTGACCATAGGAATCCTTATATCTATTTTGGGATCCCATGGAGCCACTTGAGAGTGATAATGAGACTTTATATTAATTAATTTAAAGTAAAGTCAAAATTACATAAACATATATCTTTTAGTAAAATAATTTTTACAAGGGGTAATATAAGTTATATTTTCGATTATAAATATTAATTTTAAATCTAAAAATATTTCCTACATCATGGTATTTGTTTTATAATTTTTAGACATCAAATAAATATAATTATTTATGATACAATAATGATGCAGTGTTTACCTCATTAAAGAATGATTTAAATAAATGAGATTATACAAATTAAAACAATATCTAAAACCTGTCCAATTATTATTGGATGATTTTATTTCGAACATGAGTCATCTTATCTTACACTTTAAGGATTTTTGGAAGTTTATAAACCGAAAATAATTATATAATAAAACAATATTTTCAAACATTCTTAAAGAGCCCCTCCCCCACCCCTTATAAAAATCCATCACCTCTAACCCATTTCTCACACCTCTCAAGCCCCTTGTCTCATCAAACCTCTACCCAATTAATATCCCTACATCCCCCTTCCTCTTAGAAGCCGTAACTTAGACATAAGGCACTTCAAGGAATCATTTTGGTTCAAACAAAAGAGAGTTACCTGATTTAAAGGTAACATCTCCTCTTAAGTTCTTTCCTTTTATTTTACTTCTCCAACCCCCTAAATTCTCTTTATTCTTTTTTTATAACAAAACCCATATACTCAATATACTAGTTTGTTTTTATGAGAATTATTTGAACTAAACGTATACAATCCTCCATCTAATGGGTATAGAACATAATGTTTCTGTGGACGGTGAACTACTGCTTCACGAAACGATGATTGTTCAATCTTCTACTACCACCTCTTTTGGTGGCAATTATAATGGAACTATAATTATATATGATATTTATAATATTTATTTTATCTATAATCTCCTTTAATTCTCTTTTATAGCATACCTTTATTCTTTTCATGTTGTATATATACGATAATTTCATTTGAGGAAGTGCGGACTACCGCCCCCTCAAAGTGATATGACTTGTTCATACCATACATGGAACGTATAAAGGATGGTGTTAATGAACTTATTTAATGTATATAAAATATTATATTATAATGGAATAATAATATACTTATGTATAATTTGGTCTTCTTTCCTTTTAAAATAAAAAAAATGAAATGTAAGTAGCGTTCGTGCGTATGTACGGATTACCATCTCCACGAACGCGATGAGATTCATTCCACATCACAACCATTCAAGAATAATTTTCATTTGATTATTAAAAATAATATTTAATAACATTATATCATTCTGGATATGAATCAAATACATCATATTCATAACAAACATGACTTACATAACAAAACATATATAGGAAAACAAATTGGTTAACACCCGAAACAATGATACTACTAAAATATTATTAACAAATCAATATTAAAATATAATATATGATATCATATTTATGTATGTGGTTCTTTTATAATTTAATAAAAATGATTTAACTATTATACTAGATGTTAATGTACCCTCGACAAAGGAAAAGTACAAGGTAAGGGTTAATTTCATAATCTCTTTATTATCCGAGGATGTTTTTACATAAGTGTCTACTGGGACCTCTTTATCATCCACATACATGTTTCTTAAAAATGTATTTCAAATTTTTTTTACTAATTACTAGACTATGGGTTAAAGTCATTTATACCTTTTTATGACTTTTTATAAAATGTTTTGAATAGAATATTTCTGTCATTTTACAAACAAGGTACTTTATGACCTTTTTGACAAATTAAGGTAAGAATGTTTTTTTAACTTATACGGTGTGTGCGGTTATTCTCTATTGTTATAAAACCTTTGAATCTTACCTTAAAATCTTATAAGAATATTTTCAAAATAAATGTTTCTTTTATAATTACATGACTTTTAAATGATTTCAAAATAGAAAGAGATATTTCTCTCAAATAGTTTTGATTTCATCTATGTCAACATCCTTTAATGGATTTTATAATTTTTTGAAGTTTATTTATTATGATACAAATCTTCTATATTGTATTGAATGTTTTGTGATTTTTTTGACTATGGATGTGTTATTTTTGTACCATTCATGGTTTATGGTTATTTTATTAACATTTCGTAAGCTATTTTTAATACGAATGTTTATGTTATGTTTCAAACTTTTCATATGAGGAATGAATTGGACTTAGTAAGTGAGGGGTGGAGTCCACTATAGCTCCTTGATGCATCATTAAGTCTCATATGAAAAACTAGTGTCTTGGCACAAGGCTTTGGAAAAATATTATTTTAAGACTTGGCACGAGGCCTTGACTTTGTGGTTATGATGTCTGGTATTATGCATTCCATCATTATGAAATTATATATTGATATTACATGTGATTATTCGACTAGTAGAATATCCATGTGAATAAGTAAATGGAATTATTTGATTTATCTTTTCCATATTATGCTAAAGTTTAATTTTAGAGGCTTTTCTTTTAGTTTTATACATTTCCTTAAATGTTTATGCTTATTTATGAAGTTTCCGCTATATTGTTATCCTTATTGAGCATCTGAGCTCACCCTTTCTATGTTTTATTTTTTCTAGGATGTGAAGAATTATTTTATGGTTGACCTATAGGGATAGGCTAATGGATATAAGTTTATTCAAAGGGGAAAAAATGTTGTTGTTAATTTTATCTCATGATGTAATGTAAAACTTATGTATGTATCAAGTACTTCAAGGCTACTAAAATAATCGGTCTTTCAGGACACGATTCCTTGTATCATGCCAATGTTATGTAATAATTCACCAACTCTGTGTAACTAGGTTCAGGGTGTTATAGTTGGTATCAGAGAAAGTTTAGTACAAACCTTGGAAACTAGATTTTGATAAACTCTGATTAGAGCACATTACCCTAAGATAGACTTTGAGGATTAGTATAAAATAACTTCCTAGAATTTTGGTAATATATATATTTTTTGTATTTTCCAAGAAATACATCCCTGTCTGGATACAAGAAGGTAGAGGTGGATTTGGCACGGATGTACCTAGGAGTGAAAACTCTAACAAAAGGTTTCGGGCTTGACCTGGGGTATTTTGGCACACGATAACGGGCCTTGCTGCACTCTTCATTATGAAACTCCCATGGTATTTTCTTAGGATAATTCATATTTTATTTACAAAACATTATGAAGGATTTATTAGCATATACGTACTCAAAGAAAATATTTCATGCTTTGGGGAGAAGCGAAAGGGAAAAAGTTGTCCTGGCAGTTTATCGCCTCACGGGAGATGAAGATCAATGGTGGTCATCAATTCAAAAGAAAAAGGAAGATGAAGAAGTATCAAATATAGAATAGAGGGAGTTTAAAGATATTTTCTTAGAAAAATACTATCCTCGTGACCATTGAGTGGATATAGAAAGGCAATTTCTGAGTCTGAGGAAAGAGGAGGATGAGAATATCACAAAGTATGAGGACAAATTTACAAGGTTAGAAAGGCATGAAGCATATTATATAAGTAACCCAAGGATTAATATTGATCAATTATTATATGGGTTAAAACCATTTATCCGTCAAGCACTAGTCTCAAAATCCTTCTCATCATATGAAGATATTGTCTCATGTGCTATCAAGACAAAAAAGGAATTCTCTAAGTCTTACAACTTCAAAGAAAAGTAAGAGAAGAAGAGATCTACTGAACACTCTAGAAATGGAAATAATGGGAAGAAGGGAAAAGTTGAATATCCATCTTACATTAAATGTGGGAATAAATACCCTAGTACTTGCCTGAAAGGGAATGAGAGTCTGTTACAAGTGTGGTGAAAAAGTCCCCCAAGCTCGTGATTACAAGGGAAAGAAAGAGGATGTAAATGTTGAATGATATAATTGTAAATAAATGGGGCATTATGAAAATTAATGTACTAAGTTCCAAGGAAACTTACCTCAGAAAAGGCCAAGGGAGAAAGGCTAAGCTTATGCTATCACTACTATTGAGATTGAAGCCCCAAAAGACGTGGTGGCAGGTAATTTAATGATGTACTCAAGTTTATCCAATGATTTATTTGATTCAGGATCATCACATTATTTCATATCTTCCCATTTTGATAAGAAAATTAGATATTTCTAATTTAATTTAGCAAGGGAGTTACCAGTCAAAACTCCTAAGGGAAGTATCATTGCAACAATGTTTTGTGAATCAGTCCTCATTAGGGTATATAAATGTTCTTTATCCACTGATCTCATCTTCATAACAATGATTTGATTTGATATAATCCTCAGTATGGATTAGATTTCAGACCATGATGTGAAAATTTATTGTAAGAAGAAGGAGGTTACAATTTTTGATGATGATAAGGAATACCTTATCTTTAGATCAGAAATGTCACCATCTGATTCTTATGTAGATCCACCCCCTGTAGCTCTAATAAATTAAATTATTGGGGAGGAAGAGTGTGAACTAAATACGGGTGAGGAAAGGAATGTTCAAATAGAGGATGTAACTATTTTACAATAATAAGTTGATGTATTTCTAGAGGATTTACCTGGATATCCTACAGAATGAGAAATTGAGTTTACCATTGACTTAATTCTTGGTTCAAGGCCCATATTAAAGGACACTTATAGAATGGACAATGTGGAATTTGGGAATATAAAGAAACAACTATAGGAGTTGAGTAATAAAGGATTTATTCACCCTAGTGTTTCTCCATGGGGAACCCCTATTCTTTTGTTAAGAAGAAAGATGGATCTATGAGGCTATGCATTGACTACAGGGAGATCAATGCTACAATAATAAAGAACAAGTATCCCCTACCTCATATTGATGATTTATTTGATTAACTTCATGGAGATCAATATTTTTCAAAGATTGTACTTCGATCTGGATATCATCAGTTGTTTGTGAAGAAGGAAGACATTCCAAAGGCAGTATTTCCAACCAGGTATGGGCATTATGATTTTATAGTAATGCCTTTTAGATTGAATAATGAACCCTCTACCTTCATGTATCTAATGAATATAGTTTTCAAGGAATATCTTGATGACTTTTTAGTGGTATTTATTGATGATATGTTGGTATACTCAAAAAGCTATGAAGATCATGAAAATCACTTGTGCAATATTATAAAGACTCTTAGAAGAAATGAATTATATGGGATGTTCAAAAAGTGTGAATTTTGGCTTCATGAAATTTCTTTTCTTGGACATATTTTCTCTAAGGATAGAATCTATGTTGATCCTTCTAAGATAATAGAAATACAAGAATGGCCAACATTGAGGTATGCAGTTTTATTGGTTTAACAGGTTATTATTAGCATTTCCTCCAAAATTTTTCCCAATTGGATTACCCATTAACCAAGCTCACACGTAAAGGGGTTAAATTTGATTGGAAAAAAGAGTGTGAAGAATGTTTTTAAGAACTGAAGAGAATATTAGTCAATGCTCCTATATTTACTCTACCATTGGGGAATTATGAGTTTGTTATTTATAGTTATGATTCAAAGAAAAGACATGGTTGTGTCCCTATTCAGAATGATAGGGTTATTTCCTATGCATCACAACAGCTTAAAATTCATGAACAAAACTACCCCACTCATGATCTTGAGTTAGCAGATGTAATATTTTCTTTGAAGATATGAAGGCACTATCTATAAGGTGAAAAATGTGAGATTTATACCGATCATAGGAGTTCGAAGTATATTTTACCAAAAAAGAACTCAACATGAGGGAAAGGAGATGGCTTGAACTACTCAAGGATTATGATTTCACTATACACTACCACCCGAGGAAGGAAAATAAGGTGGAAAATGATTTGAGCAGAAAGGATCATGGAGTTTTGAACTATATGAGAGTTAAAAGAGATCCTATGTTCATGGATCTAGTAAAGATGGATATGGAAATAATCATGGAAGGTGAAACATCAATACTTTTTCAAATGGTTGCTAAACCATCTTTACTAGAAAAAATAAAAAGTTCTTAGACCGATGATGAGGTGTTTCAAAATAAAATTAAAGCTGTGAACGATGAGAGATTAATCGACTTCATATATGAATATGTGATTTTGAAATTTGGGAAGAGAATTTGTGTTCTTAACATACCTGATCTAAAAAGGGAATTGTTGGATGATGCTCATAGCTCCAATTTCTCTATACACCATGGTAGCAATAAGATTTATAGATATTTGAAGGAACATTTCTAGTGGGACAACATGAAGAGAGAGATTGCTGATTATGTGTCAAAATGTATGGTTTGTCAATAAGTGAAAGCTGGAAGACAATATCCTAGAGGATTCATGCAACCTCTTCCCATACCTGAGTGGAAATGGGATGATATTACGATGGACTTTGTCATGGGGCTACCAAATAATCCTAGAAGGAATGATCTAATATAGGTCATTGTTGATCGTCTTACCAAGTCATCTCATTTTCTTACCAGAAGAGAATATTTAACACTTTAACATCTAGAAATACTATATATTAATGAAGTTGTAAAACTTCATTGAGTACCCCTATCGATTGTTTCTAACCGTGATCCACGTTTTATATCAAAATTTTGGAAAAGTCTTCAGAAGGCATTGGATACTGAACTTTGTTTGAGTACTGCCTACCACCCTCAAACTGATGGACAATCGAAATGGACTATTCAAACATTGGAAGACGTGTTGAGATATTTCTCACTTGACTTTCAAGGTACG
Source organism: Viscum album (assembly GCA_963277665.1). NCBI lineage: Eukaryota > Viridiplantae > Streptophyta > Magnoliopsida > Santalales > Viscaceae > Viscum > Viscum album. The sequence goes on along the minus strand of OY728121.1, from coordinate 533,509,752 downwards.
TGGGATGAATATTTACCTCTGGAAAAATTTTCCTATAACAATAGTTTCCATTCAAGTACTCAAATGGCACCATATGAAGTGTTATTTGGAAAGAGATGTCGGACACCAACTTGTTGGGATGATGTTGGTGAATGAAAACTCATAGGACCAGAACTTGTTGAGGAAACAATGGAAAAGGTGAAGGTTATCCAAACTCACATCAAAGAAGCTCAAAGTAGGCAAAAGTTCTATGCCGATGACCGAAGGAAAGATTTGTAATTTCAAGTAGGAGATCATGTTTTCTTGAAGGTATCTCCATGGGAGGGTGTTATACAATTCGGTAAGAAAGGAAAATTAAGTCCCAGGTATATTGGAACTTTCGAAATTATAGAACAAATTGGAGTTGTAGCTTATCATTTGGCATTACCACCAAGTCTCTCTAAAGTTCATGATGTGTTCCACATATCACTTTTGAGAAAATACTCACCTGACCCAATTCATGTACTCACTTATGAAGAAATAGAACTGGAACCCAATCCATCTTATTGCAAAGATCCTATCAGAATTATTGATACCATAGAATATGTGTTGAGAAACCAGACGACTCATCTGGTGAATGTTCTATAGAGAAATCATAAGATGGAAGAGGCAATGTGGGAACCCAAGGAACTTATGATGAAGAACCACCCAAATCTATTTTTTTAATTGTATTCTAGAAATTTTTAGGATGAAATTATTTGAAGGAGAGAAGAATGTAACACCCCAAGCTTCCACGATATGTTTTCCTTTGAATAATACAATAGCTTGCACTGTATGTAACTTCGAGATTCTAAGACACCATGACCAATCAAACTAGCCATTATTAATTGTAATACCCACTTTTTGAAATTTTATAAATTTTATTTTTCAAAATGGACTTCATTTTTAGATTTTGAATATCAAAATTAGCTTAGGGTGAATTTTTGGTAATCTAAAAAAAAACAATTTTTGATGAATAGAAAAAATACTAAATTTTAATTAAAAACAAATATTTTAATTGAAATAATTTATAGTGTTGAATTAAACATTTGAGTGGTTTTAAAGTATCATTTGATTATAATTTTATCTTTTAATATAATTTAGTTCATTGGATGTAATTTCACATTTAAACTAGACATAAACATGTGTCAATCTTTTGATAGTTATTATTTCTTACAAATACGCTTTTTGTTTTGACAACGGGAATTAATTTTAAATTAATTTCTGCCACTTCTGTGTTTTGAATTTAGAAAACTGGATTCCATATTTGGAATCAGGAGGTCAAAATTGTGTAAATAGGTTACTTTTATTTATATACATTATGAATATTTACTTCGGTAAATATTTTATTTTACATGGTAAAAGGGTAAATCAGGTAAATAAGGGTAATAAATAATATTATAATAATATTAAATTACCCTAACATGTGTCATATTCCTATTAGTAGATAAATTTATGACCATAGGCATCATTGGGTCAATTTTGGGACCCCATGGATCCACTTAAGATTGATAATGACACTTTATATTAATTGATTTAAAGTGAAGACAAAATGACAAAAACATATATCTTTTAGTAAAATAATTTTTACAAGAGGTTATATAAGTTATCTTTTTGACTATAAATATTCATTTGAAATATAAAAGGATTTACTAAATCATTTTATTCTTTTATATTTTTTAGAAATAAAATAAATAAAATTATTTATGACATAATAATGATGTAGTGTTTAGCTCATTAAAGAATGATTTAAATAAATGAGATTATAAAAATTAAAACAATATAAAAAACCTATCCAATTATTATTGGATGATTTTATTTCTAACATGAGTCATCTTAAATTCGACTTTAATGAGTTTTGGAACTTTAGAAACCGAAAATAATTATATAATAAAATAATATTTTCAAACATTCCTAAAGAGCCCCTCCCCCCTTATAAGAATCCCTCACCTCTAGCCCATTTCTCACACCTATAAAGCCCCTTGTCTCATCCAAAATATAGCCAATTAAGCTCCCTACATACCTGTATACCTCTTAGAAGCCTTAACTTAGGAATAAGGCACTTCAAGGAAGCCTTTTGGTTCAAACCAAAGGGAGTTACCTGATTTAAAGGTAACATATCCTCTTAAGTTCTTTTCTTTTATTTTACTTCTCCAACCCCCTAGACTCTCTTTATTGTTTTCTTTTATAACAACACCAGTATCCTCAATATACTTGGTTGTTTTTATGAGAATTATTTTAACTAAACTTACACACACCTCAATCTAATAGGTACAGAACATAATGTTTCTGTGGACGATGAACTACTACCTCACGAAATGATGATTGTTCAATCTTCTACTACCACCTATTATGGTGGAAATTATGACGAAACTATAATTATATATGATATTTATGATATTTATTTTATCTATAATCTTCTTTAATTCTATTTTGTAGCATATCATTATTCTTTTCATGTTGTATATATATGATAATTTCATTTGAGGAAGTGCGGACTACCGCCCCCTCAAAGTGATATGACTCGTTCATACCGTTCATGGAACGTATAAAGGATGATGTTAATGAAATTATGTAGAATATATAAAATAGTATATTATACTGGAATAATAATATTACTATGTATCATTTTGTATTCTTTCCTTTTAAAATTAAAAAATGAAATGGAAGTAGTGTTCGTGCGTACGTACAGATTACCGTCTCTACGAACGTGATGAGATTCAATCCCCATCGTAACCATTCAAGAATAATTTTCATTTGATTATTAAAAATAATATTTAAGAACATTATATAATTCTGGATATTAATAAAATATATCCTATCCCAAACAAACATGACTTACATAACAAAACTTATAAAGGAAAATGAATCAGTTAACACCCGAAACAATGATACTACTAAAATATTAATAACAAAGAAATATTAGAAGATAATATATGATATCATATTTTTGTATTTGGTTCTTGTATAATTTAATAACAATGATTTAACTATTAAATCGGAGGTTAACGTACCCTCAACCAAGGAAAAGTACAAGGTAAGGGTTAATTTCACAATCTCTTTATTATCTGAGGTTGTTTTTACGTAAGTGTCTACTGTGACCTCTTTATCATCCACATCCGTGTTTCTCAAAAATGTATTTTAAAAGATTTTTAATACTTACTAGACTATGGGTTAAATTAATTTATACCCTTATTTTAATTTTTATAAAATGGATTGAAATTTATCTTTCTGTTGTTTTCCAAACAAGGTACTTTATGACCTTTTCGACAGATTAAGGAAAGAATGGTTTTTATCTTATATAGTGGGTGCGACTATTCCATGTCGTTATAACACCTTTCAAGATTCCCTTAAAATATTATATTAATATTTTCAAAATAAATGTTTTATTGTATAATTACGTGAATTTTAAATGATTTCAAAATATAAATAGATATTTCTCTCAAATAGTTTTGATTTCATCTATGTCAACATCCTTTAATGGATTACTTATTTGAAGTTGATTTATCATGATACAAATCTTCCATATTGTATTTAAGGTTTTGTGATATTTTTGACTATGTACGTTTTATTTTTAGACCATTTATGGTTTATGGTAAATTTATTAATATTTTGTATGATATTTTTAATACGAATGTTTATGTTATGTTTGAACCTTTTCATATGAGGAATGCATTGGACTTAGAAAGTGATGGGTGGAGCTTGCTATAGCTTCTAGATGTATCGGTAGGTCTCATGAGAAAAACTAGTGTCTTGGAACAAGGCCTTGATAAAATATTATATTTAGTCTTGGCACGAGGCCTTGACTATGTGGTTATGATGTCCGACCTTATGCATTCGATCATTATTAAATTAGCTATTGATATTACATGTGATTATTTGACAAGTAAAATATCCATGTGAATAAGTAAATGGAATTATTTGATTTATATTTTCCATATTATGCTTAATTTTACATTTAATAGGATTTTGTTTTAGTTTTATACATTGACTTAAATGTTTTTGCTTTTTTTTGAAGTTTCCGCTATATTGTTATCCTTACTGAGAATATGAGATCACCCCTTTCTATGTTTTATTTTTTTCCAAGATGTGAAGAAGTATTTTATGGTTGACCTGTAGGGATAGGCTTAGGGATATAAGTGTTTTCAAAGGGGACAAAATGTTGTTTTTGTTTTTATCTCATGATGTATTGTAAAACTTATGTATGTATCTAGTACTTATAAGGATACTAAACTAATCGGTCTTTCAGGACATGATTTCTTGTATCATGCCAATGTTATGTAATAATGCACCGACAATGTGTAACTAGGGTCAGGGAATTACATTAACCAAATGAAATTTACAATAAAATAACCTATTGGATTTTCACTAAAAACATATAACTGCAATTCTGGAGAATCATCCCCATTTTACAAGATTCTTTGAACATGAATATAAGTTAACCGATCATTAGAACCAAGGAAAAAAATAGACCCGAACAATGAAATTGAACCTCGTAACCAATAAAAAGGTTATGAATGAAATAAAATAGGTTTCTATAAATCATTTTTATATATAATAGGTTCTATAATTGTTAATTAATGAACTTAATTTGATTATTCAGGTCATTAATATCAAGTGGAGAACACCATTGGACTTAAGGTAAGGGATTCTACCTGAACCACCTTTATTTATTTGAGTTGCTCTATCTTTCTTTATATGCAAAAAAGGTGTATTTTATTTTTATGAACAACTTCCAAATTTTGTTTATATGCTCTAAAAACACGTTTCAAGATCCATCCCTCATTATCTTTCAAGGATATACACATTTTAAGTGATTCCCTCCTTAACTCATCCCGATAAGCAAACCTATTTTTAGGTAACATCCTGAATTCTTACCAGATTTCAAGTTCACTCTATCCTCTATTTTAAGCCAAAATTGTATTTATAAAATCAGTCCTTTTATTATGAAAACATTCTTGATTCAATTCTGGTTTTATATAAAAGATTTTCCTCTTTTATATTTTAAAATCTCTATAGTATTTTCCTTAAAACCACACAAAAATGTTTTAAGGATAATGTTTCTCAAAAACATTTCTTATATGTTTTCACTTTATTTTGACATAAATTACCATGTTATATGCCTATTTTACCTTATGAACATCCATGTATGTTCAAATACCTTTTTTCATGGACAATTTCATGTTACACCCATTGGTCTTGATTTATGTCCTGATTGTGGTACCCAATTCTTTCCATGGGTACCCTTCTGTTTATGTATGGTTGATTATGTATGATTATTCACGTGGAAAGAATATTCCTGAAAATTTATAGATGAGTGTGACCAGATACCGCTCCAATGATTTGGGTAAAGTTAAGTCTCATGAGATGTGATGTGAAACGAGATTGGCAGTTAGCCTTGACCCGTACTACTATGGGAAATGAGATTGGCAGTTAGCCTTGACTCATACTAAAGACATGTTTTATGTTTATAACACATTTATATGATTCCATGTTTATTTAATCCCATGTTTATATGTTATGATTCTATATGTTCATTTTTTTTATATCATTATGTAATGCCTCCTAACTCATGTGGTTAAGATTTATTCTTATGTTCATTCTATTATTGGGATTTTTAGCTCATCCATTTGTTCATGTGTTTCCCCAAGATATATTATGCAGATATATGAGAACAATGGAAGTTAGGAGATCATTATGAAGATTAAATAAAGATGTTTTTGCCCATGTTTTAGGTAGCTATTTTTCAAAGACACTAGACTTCACGATCCTTGTCTTGTACTCTGATGTATATTTATGCTTAAAATCATGTAATGTTATATATAAAAGGATAGGATCTCTATAGTTAGTATTAGAGGATTGTCTAGTTATTTTTGGAGACTAGGAATATAACACTTTAGTAGGAACATTAAGGATTAAACAATTTATAAGAAAATATTCATAAATTTTGGTAAGTATAGAGTAAGTGGTTTATTAAGAAAATACATCCCTGTCTGGATACAAACAGGTAGAGGTGGCTCTGGAACAGATGTACCTAAGAGTGATAACTCCAACAAGGAGTTTTGGGCTTGACTCGAGGTATCCTGGTACATGAAAATAGGCATTGCTACACTCTTGGTATTGAAACTCATAGGGTATATGCCTTGGTAATTCATTAGCTTGGTACAAAACGTTATTAAGAAAAAAACCCATAAGAATATAAGATAAGAAATATATCAAGGATAACCTAGATTAAAATATAAGGAATCACAAGTTAGTATATATTTATCCTTTAAAATATTATCCTTTTATGTTAAATTTTTTCCTTTTTATGTTTAATAACTAGGTATTCAAGCCCCCTAATTGTACATTTATTTTCTTAGTTAATAGAGGGAAACAGAAGAACACATTCTAATAATCAATATAAAATGGAATCTGAAGATTGTCCAAATGATATGCCTGATATGATAGGAACAGGTTCTCAAAACATCATGATAGTACTTTCTCAGCTGGCTCAAGTTATGAATAATAACTTGAATCAGGTGGAACACCCTCCTCCTCTAAGAAGAGAGCAAGTTTCCATAGAATCCTTAATGCATAAAAGGACTCCCATGTTTAGAGGATCTTGTAATACCCTCCTTGTGGAATAGTGTATTAACTCCATTAAAAAAATATTATCTATCCTCCAGTGCTTGGAAGAAGAGAAAGTTGTACTGGCGGTCTATCATTTTGATGGGGAAGCTGATCAGTGGTGGAAATTGATCAAGAATACAAAGTCCAAAGAGGAAATTGATTCCATGGATTGGGAGGAATTCAAGAGGATGTTTTTAAATAATATTTTCCTCGAACCCTCCATCTCAAGATGAAAAGAGAGTTCCTCAGAATCAAGTATAAGGAAGATGAGTCCATCGGGGCGTATGAAGAATAATTTATAAGGCTTGGAAGGTACGCCTCTGTCTTTGTCATGAACACCAAAAGAAAGGTGGATCGCTTCTTTAGTAGACTAAATCTGAGTCTACCAAAGGTGTTGGCAATCCAAGAATTAAACAGTTATGAGAAGATTGTCTATTGTGCCCTTAAATTTTAAATAGAGATTAGATACCCTCAATGGTCTCATGGGCCCAGTGACAAGAAGCGAAAAATGGAGAAAAACATGGGTGGTTCAACAAAAAAATCCCATGATGTAAAGAAGACCAAATATACCACTTGTAAAAGTTATGGGAAGAAGCATCTGGGGAACAATTTAAAGGGAACTAAGAATTGGTTCAAATGTGGAAAGTTTGGTCATCTGGATAAAAATTACTGAAGGGATATGAAAAATCACACTAATGCGGAAGAAGAAAGGAAGGTTCAGATCAATGATCAGCCAGTGGTGCAGTGTTACAACTTCAAAGAGAATGTGAATTATTCAAAAAATTTCCCTAATCCAAGGGTTGTTGGAGGAAATAAAAACAACCTCCAAGGCAACAAGGAAGGGCTTATGCTATCACTACTGTTGAGGTAGAGCCGGACAATGATGTGGTGACGGGTACACTAGTTATTCATTCAAAAATAGAGAATGTACAATTTGATTATGGTTCTACACAATCTTTCATATCTTTCAAGCTTAGTATAACTATTCAACCACCACCTCAAAATTTAGAGGAAAAGTTATCTATGAGAATAGAGAATGCGGAAATTATTGCATCCATGGTTTATAACTCCTCCCTAGTTAACGTTTGTGGACTAAACCTCTTAGAAAATCTCGTCATACTTCCTTTAGTAGAGTTCAATGCAATCTTAATAATGTATTGGATATATTTATATAGGGCCAACATCAACTTTTGGGAAAGGGAGATCACTCTTCACATCCCAAAGAATCCTCTGATTCGTTACAAGTGTAAGGAGGAAGATGAATCTCCTTTAGAATCATCATCTCAAGTGTTGATATTGTTGCCTTATGAGAAATCATATCTATCTCAAATGATTGAGACAAAGAATAGAATCATGATTGAAGACATGCCCATCATAAGGGATTACACTGATGTATTCCTTGAAGAGTTTCCCGGTCTTCCTCCTGACCGAGAGGTTGAGTTCTCAATTTAACTTATCCCCGGATCTCTGCCTATCTCAAAGACACCCTATATAATGACCACCATAGATTTGGAAGAGCTAAATAAGTATTTACAGGAGAATCTAGAAAATCATATTATACGCCTGAGTGCTTCACCGTGGGGTGCGCCAAGCATCTTCATCAAGAAGAAGGATCGATCAATGAGCTTCTGCATTGATTATCATGAGCTCAATAAAATTACGATAAAATAAGTATCCCCTTTCACGAATAGATGAATTTTTCGATCATCTTTGTGAGGCCTGTTATTTTTCTAAGGTGGACCTTCGGTCAGGATATCACCAATTAAAAGTGAATAAGGAATATATTCCCAAGACTGCCTTTCGAACGAGGTATGGACACTATGAGTTCATAGTGATTCCCTTCAGACTCACTAATGCTCCATAAATTTTCATGGATTTAATGAATAGAGTATTTAGAGATTAGCTCGAAATTTTTTTGGTAGTTCTTATTGACAATATTCAGATATAATCCAAGAGAAAGGAGGAATGTGAGGAGCATTTGAATACCATGTTAAAGAATTTTCTAAGGAATAAGTTGTATGAAAAGTACATTAAATGTGAGTTATGGATGAAGGAAGTATCATTATTGGGGCATTTTATCACTAGTAAAGGGATATCTGTGGACCCTTCCAAGACGAAGGCAATTTAAGGGTGGCCCAGTCCAACTTATGTAATGGAGATCCATAGATTTCTGGGTCTAGCTGGGTATTATTGATGATTTGTGAAGAACATTTCACAATTTTCAAAACTAATGACCAAGATTACATGGAAGGGAGTAGAGTTTGTCTGGACTAAGGAATGTGAAGACTGTTTCAATGAGTTGAAAAAGAAGCTAATCACTGCGCCCGAACTCACACTCCCATCAAGTGGACAACTTTTTATGGTGTATAGTGATGCTTCTAAGAAGGGATTAGGATGTGTTATAATGAATAATGATAATTTTACAACCTAATACTCAAGGAAGTTGAAAATCCATGATCAAAACTATCCTACGCATGATTTGGAGTTGGCGGCTGTGATCTTTGTGTTGAAAATATGGTGGAATTATCTCTATTTGGAGAAGTGTGAGATATATACATTCCACAAGAGTATCAAATATATATTCTCATAAAAAGAGAATAATATGTTCCAACAAAGATGGATAGAGCTCATCAAGGATTATGGCTACTCAATCCACTACTATCCTGGTAAGGAAAATAAGGTGGCAGATGCTCTAAGTAGAAAGGAGAATGCATCTTTATCAATGATGAGAATTGAAAAGGATCTGATCTTCTTAGATTTTTAGAGGATGTACATGGAAATAATTAAGGTAGGAACATCATAAATCATTTATAAAATGATTGCTCAACCATTTCTCTTTGAGAAAATAAAGGATTCTCAAATAAAGGATGTGGAAATTTTAAAAAGGGTGGAAGCTATCTGAAGTGGGAAATCCTCTGAATTCATGATTGATGAGGAAGGAGTTGCAAGATTTGAGTCACGATTATGTGTACCATCTGATCCATAGATAAAGAAAGAGATTCTGAATGACGCACATAGATTAACCTTCTTTATCCACCCATGGAGCACAAAGATGTATCGAGATCTCCGAGAGAACTTCTGGGGGGAAAATATGAAAAAAGAGATTGCTGAATATACATCAAAGTGCCTGATATGTCAAAAAGTGAAGGATGATATATAGAAGTATAAGGAGATGATGAAACCACTACCCATACCAATGTGGAAGTGGGAGAACATCACCATGGACTTTTTCATTGGACTTCCAAGGACATCCAGAGGAAACAATGATATATGGGTCATTTTGGATGGTCTTACAAAGATAGTTTACTTTATCGTGATTCAAGAGGACTTGTCATTAGATCAAATTGCACGGATAAATATCAAAGAATTTGTAAGGATGCATGGAGTACCACTATCTATTGTATACGATTGTGATCTAAGATTCACCTCGAAGTTCTAGAAAAGTCTTCAAAATGCTCTAAGCATTGAACTGAACTTCAGTACGACCTATCATCCTCAAAATGATGGCCAATATGAGTGAACTATTCATACACTGGAAGATATGTTAAGAGCATGTTCTATGGACTTCAAAGGAGGATGGGATCAACATCTTATGTTGATTGAATTCTCTTACAACAACAGTTTCCACTCGAGCATCCGAATGACACCATATGAAGCCCTTTATGGGAAAAGTTTCAAAACACTGGCATGTTGGGATGAAGTCGGTGAGCGTAAGTTTCTTGGACCTAAAATGATTGAAGAAATCATGGAGAAGGTGAAAATAATTTAGCAGCACATCAAGGAATCCCAAAGTCGACCAAAGAGTTATGCAGACAATCGTCGATGAGACCTTGAGTTCAATGTGAGAGACATAGTATTTCTACGCATATCTCTGTGGAAGAAGGTCATGAGGTTTGGAAAGAATGGAAAGCTAAGTCCTAGGTACATAAACAACTTCGAGATCCTTGATCAAGTTAGAGATGTAGCCTATCGACTAGCACTTCCACCTACCATGTCCAAAGTGAATGATGTCTTTCATGTATCCCTCTTAAGGAAGTACATACCGAACTCTTCACATGTACTCTCCTCAGAGGTGGTACAGTTGGACGATGATCTTTTTTACGAGGAGAAGCCAGTGAAGATCTTGGATCGTAGAGATAAATTTCTACATAACAAGACTACTCACCGGGTCAAGGTACTATGGAATAACCATAAGTACGAAGAGGCAACATGGGAACCAGAGGATACAATGAAGGAAAAGCACCCGCAACTTTTTTTGCCCTTGAATGTAAACTGAAATTTCGAGGGTAAAATTTCATAAGGGGGGGAGAATGTAACAACTGAAAGTTTTCAATGGAATCCCTTCTTATAATTATGTAATATAATAACATGGAGTCACAACACAATGAACTACTAAGTACTATATTACCTTTAAACATAAGTTTTTCACTTGTGTGTTTTAAATTTTGAAAAACGGTCATCTATAATTGTGATCAGAATGTTATTTGGAGTCTGATAAGACCAAAATAAATTTTTGATGAATAGTAACATACCCTTATGAATAGTATCATACCTTTATGAATAGAAATGAATAGTAATGAATAGAAAATTGGCTAAAAAATAGAAACTTCACCCATGAATGTACAAATACAATTTATACATCTTAAAAGTCAAAAAATGATCATAGTATAAAAATTGGTATTTTTGTCTGTCAAAAATATTTTATTTACAATTTTATGTTTAATTTAATAATTTAAAATGGAAATGTATTTTCATAAAATTTAATCATTAATTGTTACTTTATTGTCTTATGGTTATAAGATAATTTCATGGGACCTTTATTAATTTTTCAAGGGGTTATAAAATGAGTTGTAGTTTTAATGTTGATTTTGCTGAATAAATTATGTTTTTATTTAAAAAATAAATTAAAAATATTTAGAAAATTATTTTCTAAAAATAGAGTTCATTTTTGGATTCTAAAGTTGGAAAAGTGGTTAGGGTAAATTTTTGGGATTTTTCTAAAATACTTGAATTTTTCGTGAATAGTAAAAATACAGTTTTGAGTTTTTGGTATATTTGATGACATCATAATGATGAAATTATTGATAAATTTTTTTGGTCAACTTGTGTATAGTAAAATAAGATATTAGGTGTCCCAAGATCTAATACCATGGGAAAATACCATGGGAAATCCCATGGTTTTACAAAAACCACTAATGAGGTGTCTTTTTAAATTAATAAAAAAAGTCTCTCTCTTTTACTATAAATACCCACTCATCCATTCGTTTTATTTCATTAAAAATCCATCCTCCTCAAAGATATGGTGTTTTTACCTCCCTACTATCCCTAAAAAGGTGTCCTCAATCCCCCAAGGTCCCAACCTTCAAGTTTTAGGAGCTACTCCACAAGGTAAGGGAACCTTTCACCCTCCTCTTTTTGTCAATACTTCTTTTATGTTATATCTTTAAATTTTCGTTCTCATATGTTGGGGTTTGTTATTTTATATCACTATTACTATCCTTTTATTTTCCATATTATGAGATACCCTCTTTTATCTTATCAATTCATTTTATGAAATTTTATGTGATGTCGTTAGGCTACCGAATTTTCATAAGGGATCTCTAAACTTTTCTTTCATTTTCAAGTTCATCTCTTTTCTTTTTCTTTCCTCATATCCTTTTATCCAATTGTTGTGATGACTCCGTTACCTTACATGTAATGTATTTTTTTCATGATAAATGAATAATTCATCATCATCTATCCTTTATTTTTTATATATACTAAAATGAAAATACCATCCGAGATGTGGTAATTTACCACAATCATGGACTATGGGTTTTCAATTTCTATTATTGTCTTCAATTCTGGTCATTAAACCATTTTCATGGTTGAACCAGAACATAATATTTTTATTATGTCTCATATATGGTTATGGAATCCTTTTCTACACAAGGTTTTGATTTATAAAACAAAACAAGTTCCTGGTGGTCAAAAAGCCCCAATTAACCCAAACAGTTATCATTAAATAATTTATATAATGATTAATATTCATGACAAGTAAACAAATGAAATTTATAATAATATAACCTCCTTTATTTTCACTATAAACATATTACTCTAATTCTATATAATCATCCCCATTTTACAAGATTCTTCGAACAAGAATATAAGTGAACCAATCATTAGAACCAAGGAAACAAATAGACCCAAACAATGAAATTGAACCTCGTAACCAATCAAAAGGTTATGAATAAACTCAAAAAGATTTTACTAATTAATTTTAATATATAATAGGTTCTAAAATTATTAATTAATGAACTTAATTTGATTATTCATGTCATTAACATCAAGTGGAGAACACCATTGGACTTAAAGTAAGGGATTTTACCCGAACAACCTTTATTCCTTCGAGTTGCTCTATATTTCTTTCTACCCAAGAGAATTTGTATTTTCTTTTTATGAAAAACTTTATAAATTCTGTTTATAATCTATAAAAAAATGTTTCAAGATCCATCCCTCATTCTATTTCAGGGATATACATGTTTTTAAGTGATTCCCTCTTTTATTCATCCCGATAAGCAAACTGCCCAAATGGAACGAAGGCCTTCATTTTCATTGATTTTTGATAACCCCTGTTTAAAGGGATGAGGGGGAACCCATACAAGGCCCGTAGGCTTAGATATTACAATTCTTGTAGGATTATGAGATTACATGACCCAAATTTCTTAGGGAATTCAACTAGACTATATACAAGGAACTACCCCTCCCCAGCATCTGCGTCATGATAACAGCTCTCCACCTTTGTATGGACATCTTGCTAGGCTTCCCGTGCATGAATAGGCTGGTATCGATGGCATAGGAATACCCTCTAATTCTGAAAAAAATCCATTTGGCTCTGCTCTGGTTTGTGCACCTTCTCTGAATCCTCTTTTGGGACTGCTCCTTTTTTTAGTGTGTTTGTGGTAACTACATGTGGCTCGAAGGCCTTGAGGTGGCCTAAGGGCCTTAAAGGTGGCTCTAAAGCAATACTGACCTGAAGTCCTAGGTGGCCCTAAAGCCTTAAAGACTCCAAGCCCAAACCAGTGGCCCAAGGGGAATAGTTCCAACGACTACAGTACTGAACAGTACCTGCTAAAATACCTACTACAGTACCGCACAATGTGCAGTTCTGCTACAGTACCTGTACAGTGTACAATTCTTCTATAGTACCGCACAGTGTCCATTACTGCTACTGTACTGCTATAGTACCTGCTACAGTACCTGATATAGTACCTGCTACAGTACTTCTACAGCCCCCCTAGAAATATGCCTCTACCTGGTTTTGAACCTGGGTCTTGTGGATGCACTTAAGGATACCTCACCAACTGGGCTGTGGCTCATGTGCTCGTGATAATCAAACATATTTTAAGGGAACATACCGAATTCTGACCCAATTTCAAGTGTAATCTAACTTTTATTTTAAGCCACAATTTTCTTTATAAAATAATTCCTTTTATTATGAAAACCTTCTTGGTTCAATTCGGGGTTTATATAAAATATTTTCCTCTTTTCTATTTTAAAATCTCTATAGTATTTTCATTAAAACTGCATAAAAATGTTTTAATGCTAATGTTTCTCAAAAACATTTAGTATATGTTGTCACTTCTGTTTTACATCAGTTACCATGTTATATGTTTATTTTATTTTATGAACATCCATGTTTGTTCTAATCCCTTTCTTTCATGGACACTTTCATGATACGCCCTTTGGTTATGCTTTATGTCATGATTGTGGTACCCAATTCTTTCCATGGGTACCCTTCTTTTTTATGTATGGTTGATTATGTATGATTATTCTTGTGGAAATAATATTCATGAAAATGTTGGGATGGGTGCACCCAGATAGCACTCCAATGCATTGGGTAAAGTTAAGTCTCATGAGATGCGATGTGAAATAGGATTGGCGGTTAGCCTTGACCAATACTACTATGGGAAACAAGATTGGATGTTAGCCTTGAATTGTAATAAAGGAATGTTTTATGTTTCTACCACATTTATATGATTCCATTCTTATATGATACCATGTTTATATATTATGATTCCATATGTTCCATGCTTTTTATATCATTATGTCATGCCTCCTAATTCATGTGCTTAAGATTTATTCTTATGTTCATTACCTTACTAGGATTTTTAGCTCATCCCCTTGTTCATATGTTTCCCCAGGATATCCTATATAGATGTATGAGAAAAATAGAAGTTATGAGATCATTATTAAGATTAAATAAAGAAGTTTTTACCCATGTTTTATGTACCTAGTTTTCAAAGACACTAGACTTCATGATCCTTGTCTTGTACTCCGATGTATATTTATGATTAAAATCATGTAATGTTATATGTAAAAGGCTATGGTCACTATATACATGATATCTTGATGGTAATGTGATCAGGTTACATGATCCTGTAACCTTCAAAGCATCATGAGGTGATCCATATTCACGTGATCTCTTATCCCCAGTGTCATCATATGACCATCTTAGGAGATGTTATCCATGATTGAACCCTCTAGTGCTCTCACTTGGTCATGTTACACCCTAGAGTTATATGATATCTTAACCCTACTATCTTCATATGATTGAATTCAAAAAAGGATATCCATTATGGAACACTCTTATAATTGTTGATGATCACGCGACACCCCTAAGATATGTGATTGACTGACTTTGATATTCATGTGACCAAATTAAGAGAGGATATCCATGATTAAGATTTTTATGGACACTCTCTATCAATCGATGTATTAATGACATAATCAATATCACATGACCTTAGTAATGCAAAGCACATGAGATGACACCAGGTAATGCAGGTGTCTTCTACCACCTCAAGACTGTAGACATGGATCGACTACCTTATGAAGTGATGAAAATATAGGAATCCAATTCCTATAAAACAACCCTAGAATTTAATCAAAATAACAATGATATACACATGAATGATAACACACTAGAGATGAAAGGGTAGTTAAGGAGAGTTACATGACTTCAAAGTCTCCAATTTTTAAATTCAGTTTGTAATTTTGATGGATGGGAACATGTAAAGGGGTGAAAAGTTATCAATTAAATAAACATTAGGCAAGAATTGTTCACACAGTTATGTGATGAAATATCAGTGTCACAATAACATGATGAAATCTTGGTTATGTGATCACATGATGACCCATATATCTAGTGATCATGTGATGACCTCTTAGTCACATAATCACATCACTTCATCACCAAATATAATATTGGTTATGAGATTTCATGAACACATTCAATTTATGTGACCACATAACCCCATATCATTTATGTAATTTCAAGACTTAATGGTCTTCATTAAATTTTCTAACTCCCATCCTTCTAAATCCAATATAAATAAGACAAACCCTCCTTTTATAAGAGTGTTAAACATGAATTTTGAGAATGTATTTTCTTCAATATATAAACTCTATAGACTCTAATTCTTATTGAGAACATGATACATTGGATTCCTTTTCAAGGATTGGGCTCCATATCTGATATTTAGATTCCCTTGTATGTATAATTTAATATCATGTATTTCCAAGAGGCCATATTCCCTATGGAGACCATAATTCCCTCTTGATATTATCATTGAATGTCCCCATATAGATTTCACAATACAATATTTGATGCGAAATCCTATAATCTGTCTCATGGGACATATTCTCTACAAGTTCCATATTAAAATCCTCATGAGGCCATAACATTCATGAGATCCCAAATTCCTCAAACCATATAACAAACTAGTTATATCCACTTATTTCTCACACTGAGCATGAATTAAGTGGGATTATAGGTTATGGTTAGTTTTTATGGATTATTTACCATATCATACATATTTTTCATACAATGTCAAACTACATGGTTAATGTTCTTATCACATGACTTTAAACAACATGGTTAATGTTCTTTTCACATGATGTTAAACTACATGATATTCATACTAAAAGGGATCTAATTATTTTTTGTATAGGAATTGTAGGATTATCTTTTGTGGTTTAATCCCAATACTGAGTCTAATCATATTTTTTCATCCATTAGAATATAAAGAATACACCCATACCCTTGACCTCTTTTTTAAGTGTAAGACCCAACCATATCTTAATTTCCTTCACAGGTCCAAATTCCAAATGAACCATCTTAGGGAAGACCCCATATGCATAAGACCCAAAAAATTCTCTATTGTCTCACCTTTTATGACATATATGTATTTACCACATGAAGTTAAATTACATGTTACGATCCTACTACACAACCTTAAATTGTGCCACTAAACTATGTGTAATTATATTCATAGCTCAACATGATACATAGAATTAATCCTTGAGGTTCAAACCCATCACCATTAACCTCCCACTACCATCCTAAATGGACCACATTCCTCATGAGATAATTTATGCCCTTCCATAACATAGATATAGTCCTGTGAGTCTATATGCTTCATCTATTAGGGCCATATTACCTATGGAAAATCATCTCATTGGTCTATATTCCATATTGAGTCATAACCACACCTAGAGGGTAATATTCCTTATGGGTCATATCATGCCATCCTCATCAACCTATACTTTTGGTGGGATCCGTTTTAATATGGATATGTTCCTTATGAAACTAACTTAGTCTCTTTGGGACACATTTCATTTAAGGTAAAAAAGATAGGGTCACTCATGTGTAAGTCCCATACCAACCATTGTTAGGAATCTTTCTCCTAATTATCTTTACCACATGACTTAAAATACAAAGATAAATCCTTGTTACATGAACATAAAGGTTCGATGTGTCCTATTAAGTGTCACCAAAATATGTGGGTCCTGATTAATTTCATAAGGATACCTAGGAAACACCTTCAAGGTCTCGATGATGACACCAAAAGCACTTACTACTTTTATATACAATGATAAATTCCAGTGCACCTAATTATGTAGATATAAAACATAGTGACCAATAAACTAGAATCACTAAGTAATAATAATTAACAAGATGTATAATCTTTAATATATATAGATGATTAAATTAATAGAGAACCTATGATACATATAAATGTTCACGTCAATAGGATATCCCTGATATGTATATATGTTTTCATTGGAATATACTAATAAATGATTACTAAATGTTAGGGTAACCGATATCATATTGGGATATGAGAAAGATTATTGAACATGAATTAAATCTATAAGAGAGACTTGAAGTAGGTAATAATTCCCCCCAATAAGGTGTGAAGAGTCTGAATTCCCATCCTCTAAACCAATTTGAGTTCCTAATCATTGTTGGTAAGAAACCCTAATGACCACCTACCTTTGAAAAGTTGGACTGTATCCCATTATGGATTTGGGAGATTTTGTTTGGTTTAAGTTACATGAATAAACCCCACCGGAAGCCATCTGAGATTGGACAAATGACATAATATTAGGATTGTGTAAGAATACTCAAACCCTTATAAAACCAAGAACCAGACCACCCGGTTCTGGAATGAAACACTCCTATAAATTCTATACATTCAAAAACCAAAAGTATATCACCACACAAGTGCTTATGTAGGGTTTATAAAAACAACGCATTTGGACATCTTAATTGTGGACTAATTCAAAAGATGATTTTGTGTATCCATAATAATATAATAATTTTAAATTATATTATAAATTCATTATCTCACTGCTCAGTACCACCTAGGGAAAATATTAGTAAAAACACAAATAAGAGACTGAATCATCCCCATGGTCTCACATCACATATTAGAATATCTTAATCCAATTTTCTATAATTCATATTTGATAAATCAATATTATTAAAAGAAAATATACTCAATCTTATTTCAACAATTTATCCCCAAATAAAAATCATGTGAATACATACACACAAAAATTGGTCTATGAATAACCATACCCTTATCCATAGAGGAACAACTAACCATAAAGAGATATAAAAAATATCCATGGTTAGTCATTTAACATTAAGGACCATGGCCCCACTGAGTGTAACTATGGTCAAGGGGTAGTCATCTTCAAATCTAGATAACCCTCACTATGCTGAGCTATACTGGCTCATGGGGTATTGAATCTAGATTAATTGTATGTATGACCCTATCTCTATATGTTTCATGGCCAGATAGGGTTATGGATTTTCATAATTTCATAATTTCTCCCTTTAAGTATTTTAGTATAGATTTTTTGATAAATATATATATATAGAAGTGATTTTAACTTTTTAAATTTAGGGAATTATAATTAAATATTGGGCATTCATGATTCATTAAATCCACTTTTTTTATATAATTGGAAGGAAGCTTTATTGGATACTTCACTAGAGATTTATGGGTTGAATTGAAGTCAAATAGATTTGTATGCAAGATTAAAGGATGAAATGATGAAATTATGAAAATCCATAATTAGGAGATAGATCATTAGTTAGATGTTTAATCAAATTCTATAGGTGATTTTGATTTTACACATGGATTGATCAAATGATATAGGTGATTCAAGAGAAAGTATAAAATGAGGATGAATGCACATAATAAGTAGATAGATCATTAGTTAGATTTTGATTGAATATAAGAGAAGATCAAACCAAGAAGGAGGATCTTGAGAATCATAATATAAAATATTTTTTTTCTCAAGGTTTTATTATATTATTGTATTATGACCATGGGTGTATAGAATATTAGTGGATTTCAGACGTTTAATAAAAAACATCATTAATTATTGAGTTAATTTAATATATTCATGAACATGATAACCAACCATGTGACCCTTGAGGATGGGTGAAGGAATAATATTTAAAATCCATATTTTTAACTTGAGATAAGAACTTGGTAATTTTAAAGAATGAAATCATCCTAATAATTCAAGTACACATAGATTAAAAACTTTGAGAACTTGAACCAACCTAACATATTTAGAAAAAACAAAATTACAATGAACTGAAATTATATTGAACATCCTAATAGTGTGTTGATGGATCATTTAAGGGATTGAGTGATTGTTTTGGTATATATTCAAAATATCATGTAAAAATAGTGTGAATAATAAAACTAGTTCTAGCCCCTACTATTTACTCATTGATTATACATGACCTGACCTAGTGGGACAAAAATTGTGCTGTTAATGGGACAAGTGTACCACCCAAAGCCAACCTCTAATAGTACAGGGGCTGTAGACTAGCACTAAGAAATCATGAATGTAACACCCTGAGTATTTGTGAATTATTTTTTTCAAATAAATTAAAATTATTTGATGGATTGCGGTGCATGATACACCAAGTCAATATTGATTTATAAACATGATTGTGACACACAAAACACATAGTTTTTCTTGTGGTATATAAAAAACGTATTCTAGCTTGTTTAACACACAACAATGAGTTCCTTGAATATCTTGTTTTACATGCAAGACTGAGTTTTACCAAACAAAAATATATTATTTACAATGATAGTTATCACATAACTATTAGAATGGTGAGAATGAATATGATTAACTGATATATGAAAATATGGTTTACACATGTTTATAAAACAAATTATTTGGTGACTAATTAATTATAAATGAAGATAAAACCAAATTTAAAATAAAGGATATGATTGACTGAAAATTATTTTTTATTTTATTATTAAATCACTTTTAAGGAGAAAGTGAGAAACCACTAGATCCATCAAAAAAATCAAAATAAAAAGCAAAGCAAAAAAAACTATTTTTATTACCACAAAAGAATTTTATATTAGTAAACGAAATTAATAAATTTTAGTGAATGAAATTTATAATATTTATATTTTATATATTCAATTAAATGTTTTTAAATTAATCCATTAAGTTTTATAGGCATAAAATAAGTACAATTCATTTTTTAAGCATAAAAAAATATATTTTTCTAAAAAACAATTTTATCACCATTTAATGGTAGAATTGTTTTAAAAATAAATGTTTAAAATTTTATAAATTTTATTTTAAAAAATAAACTTATTTTTTGGAATATTAATGTAAAAATTTTCTTAGGGTAATTTTTTTTGTTTTTTCTGAAAAGTTTCATCTTTTGATGAATAGTGAAAATACTAAATTTTAATTGAAAATAGTATTTTAATATAAATAATTTATAATGTTAAATTATATTTTAAATTGTTTTTAAAGGAAAAATAGTTTAATTATACATTCATTAATATAGTTTTTGTCATTTTAATAATTTTTTATATATAATTTAGATATACAAACTTAGTGAACTTTTGAACATTTTCTCTTTAATAACCCACTTTCTCACGTCGTTTATGAGATTAGTTTTAAATTATTTTTATCCACTTATGTGTATTGAATTTTTAAAAATGGATTAAATATTTGGAATTAAAAGTCCCAAAATTATTAAATAGTTCTCTTTTATTTTTTCCAATATGAATAGTAACATAGGTAATTTTGTTACCATTGTAAAGGGTAAATTGGGTAATTTTGGTCAAAAAATAAATTGATAAGGACTATAAAATGACCCTAAAACTTGAATTATTTTTATTTAATGATTTTAATTATTCCCTTAACACCTAAATTTAGAAATTTAATTATTTAATGGACACATGTTTTAGGGAAATGACTTAAATATTATTAAAATCCAAGAGAGTGACAAAATGCAACACTCTTATTTATAATAAGTATAATATTTTTAACATGGGGTTAAATAGAAGATATAATAGAATATAAATATTTTTATGAAATATAAAATGTTTATATAAATCACAGTATTTTATTTTTAAAATTTAAAGGATAAATAATTATCATAAATAATTACATAATGATGATGTAGTAATTATTCAATTGTTGAAAAAAATAAATTAAATGATATTATAAATATTAAAAGAAATATAATTTGAATTAAAAAATGTTATATAAAATATTTATAGGATAATATGACATATTATAGGTGTATTAAATGATTTTTTTGAACATATGTTTCTTTGTTTAATTTCTTAAATTCAAAGTAAGGAATAGTTTTGAAATTGACACTAATGATATTTTATAAAAATAATTTTTTTTAAATAATATTTAAATCATAAAGATATTAAATAAGGACAATGTGGATGATATATGGTAAAGAATATCATTAATTGGCCATTTATTTTCCAATTTAAAATTTATGTGTAAAAAATAATACATTTTAATATAGAAAACATTGCTACCAAAGTTGTAATTAAAATAGATTAACTAAGGGTTAATCAAAATGATAAGGTTTACAATAACATATAAACTTGTATAAATATATTGTTTTATGATAATAAATGATAATATTATCTTATCTTATAATACATGGAGTTTGGGAGTTATTTGGATTGATATTTAATTTATTATAAATTAATATTTTTGAGAAATTTCAAAAAGTTCCCCTCCCCTCTCTTATAAAAGGCCACCTATTCTTCTATTTTCTTCACACTTAAAAACAACTTTGGTTTATAAAAATATATAAAACTCTCCTCAAAACTCCCTTAATTCATCCTAAAATCCTTTATCAAGGCCAAAATCCATCCAAGGATTTCCTTTTGTGCAAACTAAAAAGAGATATCCAAAGAAGAGGCAATGTTCATCAATGAACGTTTTTGTTTTATTTCATCCTTAAAACCATAAAATTATTTTTATTTTATGTTTATAATATAAAATAAGTATCTTAAATATAATATTATGTTGTTATGTTAAGGTTAAAACCTAAAACTTCACACGCTTCAATCAAATTGGATACACAATCATAATTCTTGTGTACGTCGGACTGCCACCTCACAAACCGAAGTTGTTCGTTCTTCCATTAACAATATTAAAGGTTAAAAATAATGATTTATTATACTATATATATGATATATATTATTTTTACAATGTTATTATGATTTTTTAATTATTATATTACACATACCTTCATTATTTCCATTTTTTGGGAATATGATAACATCTTTAGTGTGTAGGACATACTATCGCCTCACGAAGTGATGTGATTCATTAAAGCTTTACATAGAATGTATTAAGGATGGTTTTAATATAAATATTTTATATATATGAAATAAAAATTATAATTTAATGATAATATATCATATAATTTTCTTTGTTTTAATTTGACAAGAAAATGAAAACAACGCTCATGCATACGTACAGACTATCATCTCCATGAATGGTGTATTTTATTTTATACCTATAAATTTTATGAATCACCATAAATAAATGTATAAAGAATATATATTTTATATTTATATCATTTATATCATTCTAGATATGATTAAATCATGATCTATTTAAGAAGACCGAGAACAAGAAGTCAAAATTGGTACGAAAAACAAAGCAGTAAATTTAACATGTATTTGTTAATAAATGATTAATATAAAGTCATAAGTAAATAATATATGGTATTATATATATTAATATGGTTATATGATATATATATATATATATATATATTATAAAATTATATTTATTATACATGAGTTTTTAAGATGTGCGAAGGAAGTCAAGACTTAAGGTAAGGGAATTTCTAGTCTCACTTTTATTTTTATGAGACTTATGCCATATTAACCCCATGTTTATTTTTTGTGGTGTATATAATTTCCCTGAATTTAATATAAAATAATTATAATTAAATTTATGGGTATTTTCATATCCATTTTTTATATCTCTTTCATGGGGTTTACAGTTCGAATGTTACCAAATCAGTAAGGCATTTTCCCCTCAATTTCCTTCTTTAAGACACAGGTTATCTTATGAACCTATATTCGTTTTTGAGGTGTATGTACTAATATTTAAAATTTTGTCCCATGAATCTCCTTATTTTCATTATATTATAAGTTTTATATTATTTTATTCTCTATTCAAGTCAGAAATTCATTTTATTTAAAAACCATGTTTTCTAAAAATGTTTTTAAAAATGTTCTACTGTGATTTTTCAAAGAAAAAATTACCAACGTTTTAAATTTTTTAAAAATGGTTTTAAAAGGAATATTATTGTAATTTTATAATCAAGGATATTTTTAATTCTACTAAAAATATTAAATTAATATTTATTTTAATATATATTGCATGGATGTAATTTTTCCACCACCATGACCAGTCATTAATTCAAAGATTCCTTTATAATTTTTCAATGTTATTTTCAAAGAAAAGGGTTTTCAAAATGTAATATGTTTTAAAAAGTGTTTTTCAAAGTGGAAAGGCTATTTTCCTTAGTATTTTTTTCAAATGATATTTCAAAACCATTTTCCATATATGATACCATTATTTGATGTTACTTATACTTTATTTGGGTTATGATTCATGGTATCCATCATTTTTATTTTTATGGTTAGTTTATGTTTGTGATGAATGACTTTTGTTATTGTGTAAAAAATATTTATGATTTTCATTATTTGATGTTTGGGATCTATATATCCCTCCAATTCATTGGGTAATGATTTATATCTCATGAGATAGGACATAGATGAAATAGGGAGTGAACCCAGTTCAGTAAAGGAATTTATTTTCTAAAATGGTATTGGGAGTGAACCTTGACTACTAAGATGGTCTTGGGAGTGAATATTGACTACTAATATGGTATTATAAGTGAAAATTTAATATTAATATGGTATTGGGAGTGAAACTTGACTACTATGATGGTCTTGGGAGTAGAACTTGTCTTCTACGATGGTTTGGGGAGTGAACCCATTCCACTAAGATGGCATTGGAAGTAAGGCTTAACTACTATAGAAATAATTTTATATATTTATGTGTATTTCACAATTACATTTCTTATTTATTTTTTATGATTTCATGGAATATTATTTTAAATACCTTATGATTCATGTCTTAAAAACTTCCAATATTCATGCTACGACTCATGTATATGATATTTTACATGCATGGTATGATCTTTAAGTGTTTTTCTTATGTTCTCATACCCTTATGTTCATGTTATACTTATGTATCTCTCTATTTTACCATTATTGAGCATCTAATATCTCCCTTTATTATGTTTATTTTCCCTAGGATACGAAGAAATGTATTAAGTATGTTATGTCAAAAAGGGTTCTAGTTATGAATAAATAGGTGGGAGAAGATGCAGATGTATTATGAAGCAATATTTATGTTTCAAATTTTCCAAAGGAACTAAAGTAATACAATATTTTTGTGTTTATTTGTTAAATATATGAAATATTCCACAAAAATGATGTAATTTATATGTATAAAAATATAGGGTCATTATAGTTGGTATCAGAGTAAAGGTTTTATCAAAATTTAGAAACTAGGATGAGAAAACTTTAGAAAGATACCTAAGGATATGTTTAAGTATAGGTTACAATTATATAATTTTGGTAATAATAATGAATAACCTAGTATTAAAGATAATGTGTCATTGATTGAAATTTTATAATAAATTTCCATTTATTATGTGGTTTTATCTGTAGGATTAGTGTTTCTCACACTATTCCTTTTGGGTTTTACACAATGGATGGAACCAAAAAAATTCACATTAATGGTTAATTTTATAGATAATGGAATGATATTCCTCTTTAGAAACCAAATTAAATGGGAGATATAAGGCAAATTTTTTTTATTATGATTAATAATAAATCTCATAATATGATCAATAATCTCAACCTTGGTGAGTTTCCTGACCCATATTACAAGATAAAGATAGAGATTAATGGTCACTAAAGAGGAAAGAAACCTAAATTTTTCTCATGTAAATCACTTGGGATGTGGCATCAAGGATAATGTTTCAAAGGAACCATAAGATGTTTTGGGTGTGGAAAAGGACGCAATGAAATTAGTTGTATAGGAAAAGGTTTGGTTTAGGTAATGGACTAGGATAATGGTATTCAGAAGGAATAATTAAAAATTAAATGTTTTAAATGTGGAATTTATGGGAATTATACAAATAAATTACCTAGGGTAAATCTTGTGAAGAGAATCAACAAGGTTTTATAAGTAATGGTTATATTTCTACTGATAAAGATACTACGAATTACATATGAGATGAAATAAGTGTCAAGGAATAAAACAGATAATCTCGGTTAATGGTTTAAGAAGCTAGTGGAATGATTGTGGGTTTTTGAATTTGGATTCAATAATGATGTTACAGAACTAATTTTATGGTATATGGAATAATGAAACATCTAAAGATTGTCCCAATGTAGTTTTCCTTAAGTATTTGAAAGTATATGTTGAATGGAACTCGTAAACTTGAAAAGTGATTGAGGTGGTAAGGTGATATTTTTAGAGAATGCATTATTAATAGAAATATATGTAACACCCTAAAAATAAAAATTAGTAACATTCTATTCGATAGAGTTTATAACACACAACAACAAGCATATAAGGGAATATAATATCCTGATAATTTATAATATATTTAATATTTCAAATAAATTCAATATATTTTATAGCTTGTAATGAAAATGACACTAAGTTAGCATACATCACACACTATAATTAGTTTGTTCAATGCCTTGCATTAAATGAAATATTGAGTTTTAACAAATAAAAATGTATTATTAAAATACAATATTTAATATAATAAGACTTAACCTAGCTGTGAAATTAGTTGTTATGAAAAGTATTAAATAACTTATGAAAATATATGGTTTACACAATTATTAAATTAATTAATTGGTTACTAATTAATTAGAAATGAATAAAATAACTGATTGAATATAAATGGAATGGTTTAATAGAAAACTATTATTATTCTCACAAAGATATTTTATCTTAATTAATTAAATTAATTAAAATTAGTAATTGATATTAATTTAATATATATATATATATATTATATTAAATAAAATATTTTTTTGGAACATTTATAAATATTATACATAAAAATAAACTTTATATTTGAAATATTAATATAAAAATTAGGTTAGGGTGATTTTTTGGTATTTTTCTGTGAATTTTCATTTTTTTAATGAATAATGGAAAATAATGAATTTTAATTCAAAATTATGTTTTCATTAAATTTATTTATAAGATTAAATTATAATTTTAACTGGTTATAAAGTTTAATTATATTAATTTTTTTATTAATTAATCCAATTTATATCACTTTAATAAATTTATCTTTGAAATTGAATATAAAAATGGAGAATACTTTTAAATGTTTTTACTTTGAAAACCAACATTGTCGTCCTGTCTATGGAATTAAATTTAAAATAATTACTGACACTTATGTGATTTGAATATGATAAAATGGAATCCATATTTTGAATTATCATAATTTATAATGTCTAATAAGGTCAACTTATTTTTGACCAAAAATATCAGTGAATCTGATTAAAATTAATTACATTGAAAAAGAGAAAAATTAACTTAATAACGGACTAAACCTTAAACTTAATGGCTAAAATTACCTATAAACTTCTCCAAAATCCATTTTACGTTAATATTTCATCCCTATACTCCATTTTATATAATTTTTACATTATTGGATCCAATTTCAATTAAGAAAATGTGGGTGGAATTACCATTTCCAAAATTTACAGGAGTGCCGCTCCTCCTCCACTATAAAAGGTACTCAAGCCTCCCACTTCCTCACACCTCACAATCCTATTTGTATTATCAAATATCTAACCAAATAGCTCCTAAAAATACCTACCCTAAACCTATAATCCTCACCTTTTTTATAAATCTATCCATGAATTCCCTTTGGTAAAAACCAAAAGGAGTTTCCCAATTATAAGGTAGCATCCTTCCCCAAGCTCTTTAGTTTTATTTCCATTATACACCCCCTAAACTATTATTATTCAATTATTATGTAAAAATTAGTATCATAAATATACTAAGATGTTTTTATGTTTAGTTTATGACCTAAAATTACACACACTTCCATCTACTAGGTAATGAAATTACTGTTTATGTGTATAGTGAACTACCGCCTCAGAAAACAAAGTTAATCGTTCTTTCTTTATCACTTCTCATGGTGGGAATTAGGATGAAAACTATATATATATATTATATATATGATATTTATAATTTATTTATGATTATTTAATTTTTATATATAACATATCTTTATTATTTCCATCTTGTGAGAATACGATAACATCATTTATTGAAGTGCGGACTACCGCCCCCTCAAAGCAATGTGATTCGTTCACACTATACATGGAATGTATAAAGGATGTTTTTAAATAAAATTATGTAACATGTATGACATATATATGATATTTGAATAATAATACACATATATAGATTATGCATACGTACGTCATACCATCTCCATGAACGGTGCATTTTATTTCTTATCTCTAAATATTATAGATTATTATAAATACATATTAATTGAATATATATGATAGTTAAATAATGGTTTACATTATTTATATTATAAAACTATTATATAAATAATAATAACAACAAGTAACATGTCAAAACATACTTGAGAAACTAGGCAATTAACACCCAAAATAGTGGAAATAATGAAGGTTTACTAAAAACAAGTAATAAGATATTATAATAAGTTAATATATTATTTTATAAATATTATAATTGGTCTGATATTATTTAATTACATGATTAAAACCATTATATAGTATGTTAAAGGAATTTCACTCAAAAAGGAAATGCAAGGTAATGGATTTTGTCTCAATTTACATTCCATTGAGACTTATTTGTGGTTATGCATCAATCGAATTTTATATGGTGTATATACAACCCTTTGAAATGTTATATCATGTATCTAATTATTCTCATTATGTTTTAAGTTTCATTTATTGTTATTCCATCAAGGGGATTATGATTTAAAATGTTTCAAAGTGGTATTGGACACTTTGTAACGATTAAAGATTATTTTCATCAAGAATGTGTTTAATGATTACCTTTCAAATATCACTTTATTTTATGATTGTTAATTTTATCTTGAATAGATAAATTCATTTTGATCATTTTTATTTTTCATTACATTTATCTTGAATATCCATATTCTCATGTAATATATATTATTATTTCCTAAACCATATACAATTTTACATACGGTGTTCACTTTGAAAATTATTTGATTAACTAGAGAATTATTAATAATTATATATCGTTTATTCAATATAGATATTTGACAAGGAACATTTTTATAGAGATTATTCAATATATGAGGAATTATTTTGATAGGTATAAAATGAATGGTTCCCAGTTATAGATATCTCCTCAATACATCAGTAGTCTCATGAGATGAATCAGTTGGCCAAATTAGATGGGGTTTTACCTGATATGTTGTAAATTGTCTTTTCAAATGTCTTGAAGGTAAAGGTACCATGTACCTAGAAAACATGACATCCAATAATTAATAATTTATCTCATTTAGATTCAGTTATTGTTCATCCATGAGATTTTGAATCGACATATCTATGGATGAATTTCATTCTCAGTTTATTGATTGAATGAAATGTGTTCAAAGTTATTTACATTTCCATGTTAATTTATTCTCATTGATTCTTTATTTCTTCTATTGTACTTACCCTTACTGATAATTTTATCCAACCTTTTTTTCTTTTCCCCAGGTTATAATGAAGAAACCTTTGAATAATATTTCTAGGATGAAGTTTATTTCATTTTATTATGTCTTATTTTCTATTTCCCAATGTAAAATGGTTACTATGTATGTAATATAAATTTCCAAGGTTGTTAAAATGATATACCCTTTAGGATTTGATTCCTTATACCCATGCTAATATAAAAAAATAATGCACTGACTCTGAGATTTGAGGGTCAGGGTGTTATAGTTGGTATCAGAGAAATTTTAACAGCAACCTTGGAAACTAGATTTAGAAAACTTATATTAGGAAACATAACACTAAGATAGACTTTGAGGATAAGTATAGAAGAACATCCTAGAATTTTGGTAAGGTAGATATTATATCGGTATTACTAGGAATACAATCTGTTTGGATAATAAAAGTGGACGTGTTTTTGGCACAAATGTACTTAGGGATAACAACTCTAACAAGGTGAGTTAGACCTTACTTAGAATAAATTAGTACATAATAACGAGCCTTACTACACACCTAGTTTGACACTCTTGAGGTATATGCTTGGGATAATTCCATTTTTCTTTACAAACCATTATAAATGATTTTTATATTGAATAACCAAGTTTAAACATAAGTTATTTTTTATTGAAGATAAGAGTCATGACTTAGAAATCCTATAAATGATATTATGGATAAACCTTAGACTAAGGAATGAATTATGTGAAAATAAATGGATGAAATATTTATGTATTAGAGTTGTGTTGAAAAATTTAGGTTATTTAATGATTAAATTTCAAGTATTAACATCATATTTATTTTTAAATTATATCAATGTGGTTTTTCAAAAGGAAAACCTATATCACTGGTGATAACCAATCAAATGTGGAATGGATATAGGTCTTGAACCCATGATCGAAGGATGATAAGGGTTTCATGCCAACCATAGACCTATGAAATGTACTGGTTAATATCTCATTATTTATAGTTAAAAATTTTGGTGTATAAATGTTAATGATGAACCAGTAGTGTTACTTTTTAGGTTAAGATATTAATTAATTAGCCATATTGGCTCTATAAAATAGTTAGAGACAAAATAGTTAGACATTTCACTCTTTTATGGGTCTTAATATTTATTGAAAGTGTATTTTAGTTCTTTAGTAATCAACATTAATTTTTTGATATTAATTTACTAGAATAAAGGGATAAATTAGAATTTGATATATAACAAAAAAAGGATGAATTTTTTTATAGAAATATGTCAATTAAGTATGAGAAAAAAAATGTTGTCATAATACCTTAATTTTAGTTAATGGTCTTCTAAATCATCAACGATTTTTGGATTTGAGGCCCTCAACTTTCCATTGATCATTCACTTTTTTTAACTGATGAGTTCGAACACCCCTATAAATATTTACCTTTTCCCTCCAAGTACATATCTCTAATTTCCACTAATGTTATTCTTAATGGAAACCTAGTTATATGTTAGTCTATGTGTCCTTTTTTACTTCCCATTCGCTATTTTCTAGAGAATGTATTATGAAACCTTCTCTCAATTTGGGATTTCAACATAGGAAGTATCAAAAAATATATCACTAAGGTTGATTTTAAATTTAGAGGATGTAATTTAATTATGGTGGAAGAATGTGATGCCTCAAAAATCTATAGTAGGAACATTTTATTCAATAGCATGAATGACACACAACACCAAGTGCATAAGGGAATATAATATCCGGATAAATTATAATATATTTACTATTTTAAATAAATTAAATATTTTTTATACCTTTCAATGCATGAAAAAATGAGATAGCATACGTCGCACACACTAATGAGGTTCTTTAATGACTTTCATTATACACAAGACTAAGTTTTACCGAACAACAATGTATCATTAAAATATTATTATTTAATATAATAAGACTTAACCAAGTAGTTAAATTAATGTTTATGAATAATATTAACTAAATTATAAAAATCTATGGTTTATAAAAATATGAAATGAATTAATTTTTTACTAATTAATTATAAATCAATATAAGAACTAATTGAATATAAATGCAACAGTTTTATAGAAAATTATTCTTATGCTCATAAAGATGTTTTATCCTAATAAAATAAATTAATTAAAATTAGTTATTGATATTAATGTAATATATATATATATATATATATTATATTCAATCAAATATTTTTATATTAATCCACTATATTCTATAGACATTAGATAAGAAAAAACACAATATTACACATAAAAACCTATATTTGTTATTAAAGAAACTTTTGACATCATTTAATAGGGAACCTATTTTAAATCCAATTTTTAGAAATTTGATAAATATTATATTTCAAAATAAACTTAATATTTTAAATTGTAACATAAAAATTAAGTTAGGGTGAATTTTTTGTATTTTTCTGTGAAGTTTCATTTTTTAATGAATAATATTAAATAATGATTTTTAATTAAAAAATTATTTTTATTATAATTTATTTATAAGGATAAATTATAATTTTAATTGGTTTTAAAAATTAATTAGATTAATTTTTATTAATTAATCCAATTTCTTTCATTTTAATCAATTTCACTTTGAAATTGAATATAAAAACATAACAAACTTTTGAATGTTTTTACATTGATAACCTGCATTGTCGTCCCGTCCATGGGATTAAATTTAAATTGATTCCTGGAAGTTAAGTCATTGAAAGT
The DNA here is from genome assembly GCA_963277665.1 of Viscum album. Classification (NCBI taxonomy): domain Eukaryota; kingdom Viridiplantae; phylum Streptophyta; class Magnoliopsida; order Santalales; family Viscaceae; genus Viscum; species Viscum album. The sequence continues at coordinate 533,477,982 of OY728121.1, read as the reverse complement.
TGAAAATATATATTATATATTTATAATAATAATAATTTATAATGTATAATAATGTCACCTTAGTTGTTTACCAAAAATATTATTGAATGTGATTAAAATTAATTACACAGATTAAGAGAAAAATTAGCTTAACAAGGGAATAAACCTTAAAATTAATAACCAAAATGACCTAGAAACGTATAAAAAACACATTCTATGGACATATTTATACCCCATACTTCCTTTTATAAATTTTTTTCCATTATTTGATCCAATTTCAATGTGAAAACATGGGTGGAATTCCCTTTTCCAAAATTTACAAGAGTGCCACTCCTCCACCACTATAAAAAGGCACTCAAGAAGACACATTGTATCAATTAATATCCACATAAATACCTCCTACAAATACACCACCTTAACATATAATACTCAACTTGGTTATAAATCCATCCATTTAATCCCTTTGGTGCAAACTAAAAGGAGTTACCCAATTAAGAGGTAATATCCTTCCTTAAGATCTTTAGTATTATTTCCATTCTACACCCACTAAAATATTATTATTAAATTATTATTTAACAAAAATAGTATCCTAAATATAATTATATGTTTTTATATTAATGTTTAAACCTAAACTTACAGAAAATTCCCTTTAATGGGTAACATACTTATTGTTTTTGTGTATAATGAACTACTGCATCATGAAACTAAGTTATTTGTTCTTCCTTCATTTCCTCTCATGGTGGGAATTATGTTAGAAAAAAAAAATATATGATATATATGATATTTATAATGTTTTTATTATTCTTTAATTTTTATATATAACATACCTTTACGCTTTTCATCTTGTGAGAATACGATAACATCATTTGTGGAAGTGTGGACTATCGCCCCCTTAAAGCGATGTGATTCATTCACACTATACATAGAATGTATAAAGGATGGTTTTAATAAAAATATGTGACATATATGAAATAGAAATGATAATGTAATTATAATATAAACATATATAATTTTCTTTTCATTCTTTTAATAAGACAAAGAGATGAAAGTAGTGTTCAAGCGTACGTATGACATACCGTCTCCATGAACTGTACATTTCATTTCTTATCTCCAAATATTATAGATTATTATAAATAGATATATAATGAATATATATTATAATTATATAATGTTTTATACTATGGATATGATGAAACCATGATCTATGTAAAAAAAACAAGTAACAAGTCAAAACATACTTGAGAAACTAGGCAATTAACACCCAAAATAGTGAAAATAATGAATGTTTACTAACAAACAGGTTATATGATAGTATAATAAGTACATATATGATATTATAAATATGAGTATTATTTTTTTTATTTTTTATTTACATGTTTAAAACCATTATATATGATTTTAAATAAGTTCACTCAAAAAAGAAATGCAAGGTAAGAGATTTTGTCTCAATTTACATTTTATTAAGACTTATTTGTTATTATACACCAATTCACATTTATATGGTGTATATACTTACATTTTACATGTTATATATTTAATATCATTATTATCATAATATTTTATGTTTCATTTAGTGTTTTTACTTCATGGGGATTATGATTTCAAAAGATTCAAGGTGGTATGAGACACTTTGGAATGTTTAAAGTTTATTTTCCTTAAGAATGTGTTTAATGATTAACTTTAAAATATCACTTTATTTTTTGATTTTTTACATTCTCTTGAATAAATGAATTAATTTTGATAATTTTTATTTTTCATTAAATTTATATTTAATATCCATATTCTCATGTAATAGATATTATTATTGCCTAAACTATATACCATTTTACTTATAGTGTTCACTTTGATAGTTATGTGATTAAATAGAGAATTATTGATAAATATGTATATTTTATACAATATGGATATTTGATATGGAACATTTTTAAATCGATTATTTTATATATTATGAATTCTTTGGATAGGTGAGATATGGGTGGGGCCTGATTATAAATATCCCTTCGATGCATCAGTAGTCTCATGAGATGAATCAGTTGGCCAAATCAGATGGGTTTTTACCTAATATGTTGTAAAACATCTTATAAAAGGTCTTAATGGTAACAGTAACATGTGCCTAGGAAACATGGAATCCAATAATTAATCATTAACTCATCTATATTCAGTTATTATTCATCCATGAGAATTTGCATCGACATATCTATGGATACATTTTATTCTTAGTTTATTGATTGAATGAAAAGTATTCTTAGTTATTTAAATTTCCATGTTCATTTATTCTTATTGATTCATTACTGATTCCATTTTACATACCCTTAAAGATAATTTTAACTTAACCTTATTTTGTTTCCTTTCCCTAAGTTATGAAGAATAATTTTTTTAATAAGCTTTCATGGATGTAGTTTATTTAATTTTATCATGTCTTATTTTCTATTTTCCAATGTAAAATGGTTTCCATGTATGTAATAAAGATTAAAAAGACTAATAAACTGACTAGTCCTTTGGGATTTTATTCCTTTTAATCATGCTAATGTAATAAAATAATGCACCAACTCTAGGATTCTAGGGTTGGGGTGTTATAATATAACCCTTAATATGTGCATGATGTTGGGATAATAATAGGATAAAGAGATGTTTTATTATGATAAAATAAATTAGATAGTATTTATTACCTTATAAGTATTTAGTAATATGGTGACATGGTGGTTTAAGGATTTATTTTATAGAATTTTTGGGTTTATAGAATGAGGAAAGAGTTAATTTTTGAAAGCATGCATGTTTGTACTAAGTTTTTAGAGTAATTTAGGTTATTACTATGTTTCAATAAAATATATGATAATGTTATTCATATGTTTTATATGGGACAATTAAGAGATAAATCAAGTTGTTTGAGGGATTAGTGATAAGTTAATTTTTTAAATTTAGTAACCTTATTTTGAAATTTTTAGATTTTAATCTTTTGGAGGGATCATATGGGTAATAATTTATGAAATTATTTATGTTGAACTTTGGATGAGGTTTTAGATTTTATTTTTTTATTTAACCATATGAAGACTTATGCATATTAGATAACCTATGCTAACCATTTTTTATGATGATAATTAGTGATAGAAGAAATAACTCGTCATCCCAATATAGATATTATGATCCATTAGTTATTTAGTCATTAAAATTTCAACCTCACTTTTTACAGTAATAAATGAAGCAGAAATTGATCAAGACACAACCTATGTATGAGATTATGATTTCAAAATGGAATTAAATCATTTAAGTATATCTTATTGTGAATGGTTTTCAAAATTAGGAATAGTATCTTGAAGCAAAAATGTTATCCTTATACCTTCATTTCCAATGAATAAAATTATGCCTTATATTATTAAAAATTTATCATTCTATGATGCTAAACATTATAATGACCATGTTCTATATCACTCTCCATCGGAACTTGATAGTTGGAATTATATTACATGTCCATGTTTTCACTTTCTGCTAATGCTAGCCTAATCTAAATCCAAGTTATGTGGTGATCTTAGTATTTTACTTTCCCTATTTTTAAGAGGATGTTTTATTGACCCATTTTATTATGCGATTTTCCCACAATGAAATTCTCATAAATCCACCTTTAATTTTGAAGTTCAATTTTAAATTACAAGGATGCAATTTTCTTTTTAAATTATTGATCGTATTAGAATGGGAGCTTATCAATTGGAACTTCCAAAAAATATCTCCCAAGTTTATGACGTGTTCTATTTATCTATTCTATGGAAGTAAATACCCAATCCTTCACATGTAATAAACTCATAGGTCATACCTCTGGAGAAATATATTTTATATGAAGATAAACCTATAAAAATTATGGATCATAGAGATGAAGTTATATTTAAAAAGAGCACTCAATTATTTGAAGTTTTGTGGAGAAACCACCAGTTTTAAAAATATATGTGGGAAATTTGTGATATTATGAGGCATTTGTATCCTCATTTTTTTGTATTAGAGTGAAAAATTTCAAGGAAAAAAAATTCAATTTATGGGGGGTATAATGTAACACCCTATGTTTTTATGAATTATTTTTTCAAATAAATTAAAATACTTTGATGGATTGTGTCGCATGATACACCAAGTAAATCTTGATTAATACAAAATATTATGCTACAAGAATCATAGATTTTGTATTTAATTACCTTAAATACTAATTTTGGATTTTTTAACACACAATAACAATTCTTTCAATAGTATATGTTACACACAAGACTGAGTTTTACCAAACAACAATATACTATTTATTATGATAGTTATCACCTAGCCATTAAAATAGTTGTAATTAAAAGGATTAAATTACTTATGAAAATATGTTTTAAAAATGTGTATAAAATAAAATAATTGGTGAAAAATTAATTATAAATGAAGATAAAACCAATTGAAAATAATTAATGTGTTTTTTTATGAAAACCTTTTTTTATTCCCACAAATGAATTTTTCTTAGTAAATTAAATTAATGAATCTAAGTGAATGATATTAATTAAATTTATATATTATATATTTAATTAAATGTTTTTAAATTCATCCATTAAGATTTATAGTCATAAAAAAGAACAAATCCATTTTTTAAGCATAAAAACTGTATTTTTCTAAAAAGTATTTTATCATCTTTTAATAGAATAGTTGTTTTAAAACTAAATTTTGCCAATTTTTTAAATTTTATTTGAAAAAATAAGCTTCTCTTTTAGAATCATAATTTAAAAATTATTTTAGGGTAATGTTTTCGGTTTTCTTAAAAAGTTTCATCTTTTAATGAATAATGAAAATACTTAATTTTAATTGAAAATGGTCTTTTCATATAAATAATTTATAATGTTAAATTATATTCTAAATTGGTTTTAAAGTCACAATAATTCAATTTTACATAATTTAATCCAATATATGTTGTTGGAATATTTTTTATATTGAATTTAGATATACAAAATTTGTGAACTTTTGAACATTTTCACATTAAAAATCGGCTTTCTCGCCCTATCTACATGATAAATTTTAAATTATTTTATCCACCTATTCATATTGAATTTTTAAAAATTGATTCCATTTTTTTAAATAAAAGGAAAAAATTTAGTAAATAGGTCACTTTTATTGTTGGCCAATATGAATAGTAACATTGGTAATCTTTTCACCATAGTAAAGGGTAAATTGGGTAATTTAGATTAAAATAAATTGATAAGTAATATAAAATGACCCTAAAAATTTTAAAAAAATTTGTTTAATGAATTTAATTCAACCCATAACACATAATGTTAAATATTTAATTATTTAATGGTCACTTTTCTATGAAAATGACTTAGATACAATTAAATTCAAAGAGATTGAAAAAATATCACACTCTTACTTATAATAAGTATAATGTTTTTATTATGGGTTCAAATAGAAGATATCCTACACTAAAAACATTATTCTTAAAGATAAAAATATTATATACTTCATGGTATTTTATTTTTAATTTTCATAGTAGAAATAATTATCATAAATAATTACACAATGATGATGCATTAATTATTCAATTAATGATAAAATCAATTAAATGAAATTATAAATATTAAAATAAATATAATTTTAATTAATTAAGTTTATAAAGTAATTTTATAGGTTGATATGAAATATTAGGGGTGTGTTAATCTTTTTTAATTTAACTTAATTTATTGTTTTTCTTAAAGTCAAAGTAATGAATAATGTCAAAATTGACACTAATGATATTTTTGGAAAGTAATATTTTATTAAATTATTTATAAATAATAAAAATATTAAATGAGTACAAAGGTGATTATATATTTTATATAAAAACATAAATGTGATATTTATAATTCAATTGACACTTTATATGTAAAAATTACAACCTTTTAATATTGAAAACGTTTTACCATAGTTGAAATTAAAATAGGTTAACTAAGGGTTAATCAAAATGTTAAGGTTTAAAATAAAATCAAAAATTTTCTAAAATATATTGTTTTATGTTATTAAAACAAAATATTATATTATTTTCTAATCAATGTAATTTTTGAGTTATTTTGATCGATGTTGGATTTATTATAAATTAATCTTTTGAGAATATCCAAAAGTTCGCCTCACCACTCTTATAAAAGGATACATATTATTCTATTTTATTCACAACTAAAAAACTATTTGGTTTAGAAAAAAATGTACAAATATCCTCATAAATTCACTTAATTAATCCTATAATCCTTACTTTGGTCACAAATCCTTCCAAGGAAGTCTATTGGTGCAAACTAAAAGGAGATATCCAAGGAAGAGGTAACGTTCATCAATGAATGTTTTTGTTTTATTTATTCCTTTAAACCATTAATTTATTTTTATTTCATGTTTATATAATAAAATTAGTTTCTTAAATATAGTGAGTTGTTTTTATGTTAATGGTATTACTGATAACGTCACACACATCCATGAAATGGGATATGCAACCATTGTTCATGTGTACGGCGAACTACCGCCACGTGAACCGATGTCGTTCGTTCTTCCATTACCATATTTAAAGGTTGGGAATAATGATAGATTTATATTTTATATATGATATATATTAATTTTATGATGCTATTATGATTATGTAATTTTTATATCACACATACATTCATGCTTTCCATTTTATGGTAATAAGATAACATCATTCGTGTGTACGGCGGACTACTGCCTCCTGAAACGATATTATTCATTCGCACTTTACTTTGAATTTATTAAGGATGTTTATAATATATATATATGATATATATTACCTAAAAATTAATCTTTAATGATAATATATCTAATAATTATATTTATTTTAATATGATAAGAAAATAAAAATAACTTTCATGCGAACATATGACCTACCGTCTCCAGGAACGATGTATTTTATTTTCTACATATAGAATTTATGAATAACCATAACTACATATATAATGAATATATATATATATATATATTATATTTATATAATTTTTATCATTCTATATAATATGAAATCATGATATATGTAAGAGGACAAAGAATAACAAGTCAAAATATGCACGAAAAACAATGCATAAAATTTAGTTTGGATTTGTTAATAAACCATGAATATAAAGTCATAAGTAAATAATATATGATATTATATATATGAATATGGTTTTGAGGTAGATACATGATAATAATATATTTATTATATATGATGTTTTAATATTTATGAAAGAAGTCAGGACTTAAGGCTAGGCGATTTCTAGTCTCATTTTTATTTTCTGTGAGACTTATGCCATATTCACCACTAATTTATTTTGTGGGGTGTATATACCAGAGATTAATGTAATATATGATACTTTTAATTAAAATTACAGGTATTTTAAAATCCATTTCATGATATTTTTTTTCATTTGTTTTACAGTTCCAAAGTTACCAAATCGATAAGGTAATCTTGTCTCAATTTGCCTTATTTGAGAAAAATGTTATATTATGAACATATATTATTTTATGAGGAGTATATACAGATATTTGAAATGTTTTAACATGAATATTATTATTTTAATTATATTATAAGTTTCATGCAATTTTATTCTCTCTTTGGTTGGAATTTTATTTTATTCAAAAACCATGATTTCTAAAAATGTTTTCAAAAATGTTCTTCCATAATTTTTAAAAGAAATTATTACCGATGTTTTATATTTTTTCAAAATGGTTTTATATAGAATATTATTTTAATTTTCTTATCAAGTATCTTTTTACATCTACCAAAAATGTGAAAGAATTTTTTTAACGTGTACTGTATGGATGGAATCTCTCCAATGCCATGACCAATCATTACTTTAAAAGATTCCTCTATAAATCTCTAAAGTTATTTTCAAATAAAAGTTTTAAAAAAATATAAATGTTTTAAAAAGTATTTTTAAAAGTGGGAAGTATACTTTCCACAATAATTATTTCAATTGATCTTTCAAAGCCATTTTTTTATATATACTAAAATTATTTTATGTTAATTATGATTTATTGGGGTTATGATTCAAGGATTATATATTTATTATTTATTTGATTAGTTTATGTTTATAATGAATGATTTATGTTCCTTTGGCATACATATGTATGGTTTCATTATTTTATGGGTGGTACTTATATCTCCCTAAAATGTATCGTGTAAGGATTTATATCTCATGAGATATACATGGATGAAATGGGGAGTGAACCGGGTTCAATAAAGGACTTTGTCCACTAATATGGTCTTATAAGTGAACCTTGACTACTAATATGGTCTTGGGATGAACCTTGAGTACTAATATGGTCTTGGGAGTAAAACTTGACTACTAATATGGTCTTGGGAGTGAACCATAACTACTAATATGGTCATTGGAGTGAACCTTTACAACTAAGATGGTTGGGGGGGGGGGGTGAACCCATTAAAATACTATGACCTTGGAAGTAATCCTTTAATAATATGGAAATGATTTTATATATTTATGAATATTCCACAATTCCATGTCTTATTTCTATGTTATGATTTCATGGTTTATTATTTTTAATCTCTTATGATTCATATCTTATTAAATGACAATATTTATTCCATGACTCATGTATATGATCTTTGACATGATGGGTATGATCTTAAAATGTTTTTATTATGTTCTCATACCCTTATGTTCATGTTCTAATTATGTATCAACCTTGTTTACCCTTAATGATCATATAAGATCAATATTTCTTATGTTTCCAACCCTTAGGATATGAAGAAATGTTTTAAGTATGATATGTTAAAATGGGTTCTAGTTATGAAGAAATAGGTGGGATAATATATAGATGTATTATGAACTAGTTGTTTATGTTTCCATGTTTTCAATGGCACTAAACTAATATTGTCTTTGGGTGTGTATTTTTTTAATGTATGAAATATTCCAAAAAAATGATGTAATGTCTATGTATCAAAAGCTTGGTTTATTATAATGAAAATATATGGGGTGCCTTTATGGTTACATAAGTAATGGAAGCACCTATTGGGGCACAAAATGAAACATATTATGTCGATTTCAATTAATAATATGCAGTTCACATAAAGTAGATTCCATGAATAATGAATATTATTAATGGAATTTTCAAATAATGCTCGAACCAAGTGGATATTCTGATATTATATTTATAATTAATTTAATTAAAAAGAAGAAAGAATACCACAGTCTTGATATCTTTCTTCAGGGAAAATATTGGTCGTACGAAACAATTTTTAGTTATACTATTGATTCATTATGGGGACCCAAAGTAGATCCCCTACAACACTAATCCCCATGTGTTACATTGATCTCCAAACAATATTAATGGAATTACATGTGCTAACATGGTAGATCGATCATCTTGTAGTTTTCACATTGATCACTACAATGATTACTTCAGTATTGAAGAATTATTCTTTCCCTATCATTCTTAAGAAGATGGTGGAGATAGAAGATATTCTATAAATCTTAAGAGAAAACCCTAGAATATTATTTGGGATATAATTCTCTAGGGAGGAATGGTTTTTCACACTAATTAACCTCTTTATAATAGACGTAACCATTTATTTATAGATTTTGGGTTGTGGATAAATATTACTTAATTGAACATAGACCCTTAATAATATATTATCCCATTAATAGGCCTCATTCCCTGAAATAATAATAATATTATAAATTTTCTCATGGTGTGTGCTAACCTATAGAATGATTAATATCATTTTCCCATCTTACAAATTAATATTTACCTCCAGACCTCATATCGGGTCTCTTGACTTCCTTGATATGTTTTAAATAATTGAATGATTAATATTATTCATTAAATAAATAAAATAGATAAATATTATATATCTTTGTAATTAGAAAATTACTTTGAAAATAAATATTTATTTAATATATGTTATCAATAAATATTGAATAAATTTTTTCCTTGATCATGAGAATAATATTTATTCTAATAATTAAATTCAAAAAAAAAATTGAGATCAATGAAAATATTTAGTGTGTGTCCCTCTAGGATTTTTCTCATTTTCATTAGTAATAATTGCCTAAATTCTAAAATTACTATCTAACAAAGGGTCAAGGCACCCAATCAGAAGAATTTAATATCACAATGGAAATAGGTACATATGAAAGTTAACCATGTATTATAATTCTTTGTCTTGATACCTCTAATCAATCTGGTTTCGTAATTCATGTTATCAACCCATGTACTTGATTACTATTTCTTTGACTCTCTAGAATGAACTCATCGAACACCATGACCATAAAACTTAAAAAATAGTTACATCACAATCAAAGAGTACAAAATATCAATTTCCATTAATATAGAAGATACAAATCATTCATTGACTTATTCATTAATGATATATTAGCTATGGTGCACCCAATGTATCCCACCTCACTGCGATCATATGTCATCATGGAATTATTCAGTATATAAAATTATAGGAAGACTAGTATATATTAATACTAATATTAAATTTGAAGGAAAATTAAACTCATTAGCATATAGTAATTTCAATGACACTTTAAACATAAGGAATTCCTATTAGAGATTCTTCCATTATCATATCATATCTTAGAGATAATCAAGTGTGAACTTCATGAGATGAAGTCTCATGCTCTTATGAGAAAGCATGCCTAATAGTTTACATACCATTTACCCCATCATAGTATGTCATCCCAACCATAATACTAATATTTAATAGATATCATGATATAATCTCAAGGTTATCATCATAAAAGGAAAATTATATGACCTATTTTGAGGTGTCAGACATCCTAGGAAATTATCAACTTAAAATCAGGAAAAATAATGATCAATAAATAATAACATATATTTGATATTAAATTCTTTGAATATAATGGTTAATATAAAATTGAAATTAATTGGTTTGAGGATGCCAAATCCAATAAACTCCCACTTATCCTTGATCCAAATTTCAATTAATTTTAGTTTTCTATTCCTCACATAAATATCATGTTTATTCTAAGATAAGGGGTATTCCATGTAAATAATTCTCACTACGACCCCACCTCTTGGAGAAAAATTCCCCAAGAGATGATATTTTTAGAGTACGTTTTTCATTCACTTATAATGCATTGGATCTTAGGTAAGAGTCACCACTGTAGTATTTTAACATTATAGTGTGATAGGGTTTTTACTTATAGGAACCACATCCATCCATTTAATGAAATTTCATATCCATACTACTTTTTTAGCTGCCTCAAAATACACAATATACTTTGACTATGTTGTAAAATTGGAAACCCTGACTTTCTTTGAGCTCTTCCAGCTCACGAACCATCCATTGATTGGGAAGACATACCCAGAATAAAACTTTATATTATATTGATATTTCTTGAAGCCATCATTTTCATATCCCTTTATAACTAGATCCTTATCTACTCCATGCACCAAGAATGTATCCTTAGTATGTCTCAAATACTTGAGGGCTGTTTTGAATTCCAACCAATAGTTATCACCTGAATATGCCTAATATTTTCCTACTGCACTCAAATCATAAGTGACATCTATCCTAGTATATAACATGGCATATATGACAGACCCAATCACTAATTCATATGGAGTCCTTTCTATTCTCTATCTCTCCTCATGTGTTTGAGTAAATATTTTCTTAGAAATGTGAATGTCATATAACAAAGGAAACAATTCCCTCTTGGATTAATCTATACTAAATCTCTTCAGTATTTTTTCAATGTATGTACCTTCACTTAGTATAAGAAGCCTCTTGGATATATCATGATAGATCTTGATCCCAATAATATATAATGCTTCACCTATTTCCTCCATGGATAAGCATATATCTAACCAAGTCTTAAGAAATTATAAGATTAGAATCTCATTTTTAATATGTACTATGTCATCAATATACAATATAAAGAAAGTGACCACACTCCCACTAAACCTATTATAGACACAAGGATCACATTAAATTCTTATGTAACCAAACTCTATTATGTATCTATCAATTTTTCCCATGAGTGGGATTCTTGTTTTTATCCATAAATAGATCTTTACAACTTTTATAATTTATTAGTATCATTTAGAGCCACAAACCCTTTAAATTGTGTTATATATACATTTTACCAAATGTTACCTTATGTAAGTATGTTTTCAAACCCATATACCAAATCATGTAATCCTAGTAAGATACTATGGAAAGTAGAATTCTAATAGATCTAATCATGATTACTGATTAAAAATTTTGCTCATAATTAATGACTTGAAATTGTTTGTATCCTTTTGTAACTAGTCACACTATATAGGTACTGACTTGTCTATCTATATCTAGTGTTCTCTTGGGAACCACTCCAAAAAACTAGAATTTAGCGATGCTTTTTTAAAACCTGACTAATTTTAAATTTAGCGACATTTCCCAAAAAATGTTGCTAAATTAACAGCATTTTCCCAAAACATCTCTAAATTAGCGACATTTCCTCCAAAATGTTTCTAAATTAACAATGTTTCCAAAAAAAGGTTGTTAATTTATTGATGTTTCCAAAAAATGTCACTAATTTAGAAAAGTTTCTAAAAAAACATTGCTAATTTAGAGATGTTTTCCTAAAAACGTCTATATATATATATCACTAAAAAAACAGTGTGATTAGATGAGGTTTTTAGAGGGTGTTATGTACAACCCCCTCTAAATTCATTTTCTGTATAAATTAGTGGGAGTTATGAACAACCTCTACTGACCATCGAATTTAGAGGGGGTTTTAACCCCCTCTAATATTTTTTATTCTTTTTAAAATATATAAAATTATAGAATGTGTGTGTACGTGTCTTATAAGGACATTATATAAATGTATTTAAATACATTATAGACATATTATTTAAATGCATTATATAAATACAAATATATATAAAAATATAAATGTAAGTTTATACAAATAATTATTTTAATATATATATTATATTACATATATATTATTTATATGCTATTATTAAATATATAAATTCATTATATATATATATATATACTAATAAATGAATTTATTTTAATATACAAATAAGTATTCAGATTGATATATTAAATATATATATATATGTATACAAGATATAATAATATAAAAATAAAAATAAAAATAAAAATAAATATATGTATAAATGTATTAATATTTGTAAAATTTTATCTATATATAAATATTATATAATATTATATGTATTTATATAATATAAATATTATATTATATTATATGTATATATATAATATAAATATTATATTATATTATATTATATGTATTGTATATATATAAATATATTTATAAAATATATAATATATTGTATTCATATAAATATTTAATATATACACACATATATATTAACATTTTTTTATTGTGTACTTATAAATATATAATATATATATATTCATAATATAAACGTGTATGAAAATAAGTATAAATATTTACAAACAAATATATAAATACACATTATTATTTGTGTGTTTGCTTTATATAAATTATTTATAAATACAAAGATACATAATTTTTTTTAAATATATAAATTATAGATGTGTAGAAAATATATATATACATATATATTCACATATATATATTAATATTAATATTAATATACTTATATGTATTTAGATATATGTATTAATTCAAATCTACACATATAATTTATATAAATACATATAGGTTATATATTGGTTATATATTTAATGTATTTAAATATATTAAGAAAATAATATTTATTTTAATAAACACATAATTTTATATAAATATATCAATATGTATAAAATAAAGGAAAACCAACCTGCCATAGTGGTTCTGTAGATGGCTGTAGGAGTGTTTGAATGCAGGTTCGATTCCTACGAGCATCATATTTTACAAGAAGGCATTACTGGAGAGCGGATGCCACGGCCCCCCTCATGGATGTGCAATACATGACCTTCATACAAAACCTTGGTATAAAGAATTTATATCAAAATTTGTTGCTTCTTTCTATTTGGAAGAATTTGTGTAACTTACAACTTCCTTATAGGTTATAAGAGCATTATTATCAACTAATAATGAGTCACCATCCACAGTGACAAGAAAGACATACCTTTTAGGTTCTCTACCATCTCGTGTACTCTTACATATTACTTAGGTCTCTAAAACATTTTCTTCAATAGGACCTTCACACAAGAGAAGGGGGGGGGGCACATAGGAAGGAGGATATGGAGAATGTACAAGGGAGAGGCGGTTACAATATCAAAAAAAATATCAGCCTAAATGTCATTTAAAAAAAAGTGAATCTTAAAACAATCCAAAAAAATATGAACTTCAAAAAAAATTAAAATACTATTTTACCAATGTTTCTAAAAAACATCACTGAATGAGGTGTCACTAAATTAAGGATTCTTACAAACGTCTCTAAAAAATTAGCGATGTTTTTTAGAAACGTTAGTAAATGAAATCCCACTTACTGATGTTTTTAAAAAGTGTCGATAATTTTAGTTTAGTAATGTTTTTACACGTCGTTAATTTAGTGACACCTCATTTAGCAACATTTTTTTTGAAACATCAGTAAAATAGTATTTTTTTTGAAATTCATATGTTTTTAGATTGTTATTGGCTAATAATTTTTTAAACCTCTTTTATGATGATCTTTTTTTTATATTGTACCTATCTCACCCAACAACGCCCCCTCCAATACCCTTCTCCCTTGCGACAAGGTCCTTTACCACCCCTACCCCCTGCCCCTACCCATATTTTTTCTCTTAGTAAAGTGTTGGTAAATGAAATCCCATTTACTAAAGTTAATAAAAAAAGTTTAAAATTTTATTTTAGTGACATTTTTAAGCATCATTAATTTAGTGACACCTCATTTAAGGTCATTTTTTTATAAATGTCAGTAAATCAAATAACAACATTTAGAAATGTCACTAATTCACGTTTTTTGGGTAGTGAACCCATTTGAAACCAAAGGGATTTACATCCATCAGAGGATATATCAAAATATAGCCTTGGTTTTGGTATATATAATTTATTTCAAAATTCACTGCTTCTTTCTATTTGGAAGAATTTTTGCAACTTACTACTTCCTTGTAGGTTACAAAATCATTATTATCGAATAATAATGAGTCACCATCCTCAGTGACTAGAAATCCATATCTTTTAGGTTCTCTACTATCTCTTGTACTCTTACATAGTACTTATGTCTCTAAATTTTTTTCTTCCCTAGGTATTTCTGGAACTAGTTCTTGTACCAACTCTTGTGTTTCATGTGCATTAACTTCATTTAGCCCAACTCACTACCACTACATCTTTTAGAGTTGTAATCCCTCTAAATAAATATATATTTTATATCTGCTATTACCTTATTATCTTATGGTTATTAGAGATAATACACTTTTATTTCAATTGGGTAACCTATAAATAAACACTTCATGTATCAGGGTGAAAATTTATTACTTGAATATGCCTTAAAAAATGCTTCACAGACCCAATAAAATATGTTTATTTACACATAAGAGATCATATGGTATATTTTTTTTCACTTCAGTTGGTACTCAATTTAGATTGCATGATACTTTCTGTAGTGCATATTTTTAAAAGTATAGTGGAAGACTTGTGAGACTCATAATTGATCTCACCATGTCAAATAGGGTGTAGTTCCTGTATTTATTTACACCATTCCACTAAGGTGTATAATGAAAATAAGTTGGGATAAAATTCCATGATTTCAGAAATAATCAATAAATTCATGATTAAGATATTCTCTACCATGATTTGAGTAATGTTTCTAAATATTCATACCACGATAGTTCTTAACCTCTTTTTTTAATACCTTGAATTTCTCAAAGGATTTAAACTTATACCTTAATAAGTATATATATCCATATATATTAAAATCATTAGTAAGAGTTGTGAAGTATGATTACCCACCCCTTTATTCAAATGAGAATGTTCTTCACACATCAGTTTGAACAAATTATCAATGTTTTATAGCCATTTCACTGATTCCACTAAATAGTGATTTAGTCATTTTACCTTATAAACATGCTTGAAAAATACCAAGTGGATTTATTTTGAATGAATCTAAATAACTATCTTTATATAATTTAGTTATAAGTTTCTCGTTTTCATAACCTAAGTGGTGATACCATAATTTTTTGTGAATTGAGTCATACGACTCAAATCCCATGTCCATTGACAACACTTGGTTTTCATAATCCAATACATAAAGACCATTATTTAAATGTGCCTTACTATAACATATGATTTATTTATAAAAGAAGAAAATTTCATTTTTGTATTGAAAATTAAATCCTTATTTATATATTTTAGAAACATAAATAATATTTTTGGTAATTCTCAGTACATAATAATAGTTTTAAGAACCAAGATCATCCCTGTTGTAATTGTGAGGCGTAATTGGTAATAGATAATATTGTCAGCATAAATCCATTTTCAACTTGAAAATCTACCTCACAATGTATAAAATTTTAAAATATATTCAGTTCCACTATTGGTATCAAAATTTGGTAACCACATGAAATATCTAACACCCAATTCATATACATTGAAATGTTGTTATTGATAATGACTATACATGAACCATCTCCTCGCTTCTTTTCCACTATGCAATTTTTATTCCAAAGGAATTTATTTACACATATAAAATATAAATCATCCTTCTCCTTAACTTCCAGTTTGATCTTTATATTCTTGGAAGGGTGTTGTGAAAAATCTTTAGACTTGGAATTTTTCTTGGAGATTTTATCTTTACCATTTTTCTTATTCATCATGAGGATAAAATAAATTTCATGTTTCAGAACCTTATGAGTCAGAAAAATTAGTGTCTAAAGGTCTATTAGGGTCTTATCTATATTTTTTATATTATAATTTATAATAAAATTATATAATATATGAGGTAGTGAGGATATAATGAGATCCATACACAACTCCTTGGGTATCTTAAAACCCAAGATGCTCAAAAACTTGATGTAACCAATCATCTTGGCTACAAGATGTCTTGCTGATGTAACTCCTCTAAGAATGCATATAAATAGTTAATTGAATATCTCAAATATATTATGTATACCCTCTCTCGATATAAATCATGAATATATGATAGCATTTCATACACATTCTTATCTTTGTGAAGCTTTTAAAGCTCACTAGACATAGATGAAAATATAAGGCATTGGACATCTAACACTTCATCCACATGCCCCAAGAGGTGATTCTATTCATCTTGACTCACCGCTTTGGAAGGATCAACAGTAATAGGAGACTCTAATATGAACAACTTCTAAACATAGTATAGTATAATGTTAAAGAGTCTATACCATTCCTTGAAGTTTTCACTGGTAATGATATTGTGTTTATCCAAGATAGTTTGTATATATACTATTGTGTTTGATGAAATTTTGATTTAATTCTACAATAATTTTGATTATATTATTAGTAATTTATTTTATTACTAAAGGAGATGAAATAAATTTAATTATATATATCCCACTATTTTATCATGTCCCAATAATCCTCATCATTTGACTTAGAATTTTCAGCCATAAAGAAATTCTAGTGGAAAAGATCCTTATTTCCATTATCAAAACCTATACTTTATCCTAAAAAGATTTTAAAATCTATTTAAGTAGTTAGTATTTCTAACTATAGGCTTGATACTCCTTTATCTGTTGATTTGACTCGCCAATCATGAAAAACTAACTCTAATTTCTTCAATACTTACCTCTAAGTTATACCCAGTTCTTCTTTTAAAGTCAACCCTTGATATAAATTAGTCAAATTCACCCAAAACATTAGTTAGAACTCCATGATAATTAAAAGCACCCCAACTTTAGCTAGTTAAGTACTTTAAACTATGGTTATATTCTAAATAATTTAATGGAAGGCTTTTATGGTTAGATATTTAGTTGAGGTTTTTTATTAATTTTGTGTAAATTTTCTTATTTTATCCTTTTACAGGCCTTATTAATATTAAATATAGTTTACATAAGTGATTAACCCTATTTTGATAATTTTTTACATATAATAAATTTATTTAAATATCTTATTTTAATATTAATCCATTTATTCATGTGATCAAAAACTAGAATTCATATAATAAATCATATGAAAGAAAAAAAAATTAAAAAATTAAAAATTAATTGAATTGATATTGAGTTGATGTAATGGTTGATTTATTTTGGAGAAAATAAAAGAACTTATGACCCTAGGGAAAAATCATTATATTGTTTTAGGCATGAGTTACTATATTCCACATGTCCTACTATGTATTTGTTCGGTTAGTTTCACCTCGGTAAATAGAATATGTCTTGATCCGACTCCTTTCACCCAAGACACTCCTTACATTACATATGTTTTATACTCATGCATAGGTTAGGGTAACGAAAATATTAGTTATAAAGATTTACATAAAACAGCCTTATAAATATAGGTCCTACATAGTGATGGGGGGGGGGTGGTTGACACGTAGGTAATCAATTTAAATTTAATAACAAATAAATTAAAAACCCATGCAATGAACATTTTTTTAAATAGAATGAAAACATAAATAAGTTTAGTCAAAGAACATGACAAATCAAACACATACAGTGATTACTCTTTTAAAATAAATAGTTTGTATTCATTTCAATCCATTCTTCATTAAGATAAAACATGCATGAATTAATCCAATTAATTTATTTTATCTTATTAATCCATTCAAAATATCTTGAATATTTCCATCCACCATGATTTTAAAATAAATAATCTTATTGAAAATAATAAAAATTAGTACATGGATTGTACTAGAAGAAATCTGGGTGTGTACCTATCAAAACTACATGGAATGGTCATTATTGAGTTCATTATATTCACATGGAATATTAAACACATGCATATTTTGAAATTACATAGCATATAATGTCATTAAATGGAACATATAAACTTATGGATTAATTGATGTTTTACATATTTAATGCATTATAATAACATGATACATGAAAACCATACATGATTTTTAGTTTGGAAAAATTAAACAGAAATAATTATGTATTTAATATAACATAAAAGCTACCATATGGAATGTACTATGAAAAAATGAAACAAATATACAAAATGATGAGGTTTAATGGGATAATTAATTAATTTTACCATCTTTTTAAACTTGTAAATGTTACATGGCATGTACCAAAATACACGGGGAGAAAAAAACTCAACCCATGTCTGCAACATACACTTGGGGCCTTAGCATGTACATCTTCCATGAAAATTTCTGAAGTATATGATGTTCTTAGTAACTACAAGATGTGTGTATTTTAATTTGTATATCCTGTCAGTCAAATGAATCATGTATTAATTACATTATGTTTCTTTTTAATGGGTTTTCTACCATAGAAATACATGTACTAAAAAAATGTGTGACCTAGTTACATGGTATGCAATATGATATACTATGTGCCAGCCTAGCCTGATCAGCATGTGTTGTGTAATTTATGAATATTGTGTTTAATTACTACATGATGACCTAGAATCCATGAAGGTGTCTTTTTTAAGCTCACCTATGCAACATGTACCTATGAGAAACATTCTAGGCACTATTTTATTGTCCATCTATACTTCTTGACACCACTAAATGGGTTATTTGGATGTATTATTTATTTATTACTAACTAATATTGGTTATATGAGTGAGAAACAAATAGGAGGAAGAAGTGATATCAATTTTTGGATAATAAGAAAAAATTAACTTGAAATTAAACCTAACTTTAAATGTGAAAATGATAAATAATAAATAAATAATTATAAATTTGAACAAGATTACTTCGTTACTACATGAAGGTTCCAGATGTAGTGGAAGTACCTATAAGGGCTCATCCCAACATGACTTTTGTTGGGTTAAATAGACAATAGAAAGCTTACATGATGCAAATTCCATGAACAATGAATATTTTTTAAAGAAATTGATGTCAAAACTATGATTATCTTTTCATGTAATTTTTTAATTATTTCAAATAAGCAAGAAAAAATCATACCTCGATCATTATTTTTTTTGAGGAAGGTGTTGATCATCCAAAACCCCATATTTTAATTATTCATTGCATTGAGAGGACCCAAAGTATATCCCATATAATAGTGATCCATATGCGCTCCTTTGATCTATGAACAATGCTGGTGGTATGTTGGATTCTATCATAGTGCATAAATCATCTTATGGTGTTTGTATTGCTCATTGCTATTATTCATTTAGTCTTGAAGAATCATTATTTCTATCTCATTATTGATACGATAGAGGATAAATGGGAGGTTCTCTATATCTTGTGAAAAAACCATAGAGGATTCTTCAAGAGATAATTCTATAGAGAGGAATGATTATGCACCCCAATTATCCTCTTCACAATAGAAATATCCATTTATTCATAGATGTAAGGTTAGGGATAAATATTAATTAATTTTACATAGGAACTTAATAATATATTTAACCCTTAAAAGACCCCATGTAGTGTAATAATGAAAATATTATTATTTTTCTCATGGCGTCTGCTAACCTATGAAATGACTAATATTATTTTACTATTTTATAAATTAATATTTACCATCAGACCACATATCAGTTCTCTATTCCTCAAAAAAATTTATTTAATACCTAATTAATTAATATTATTCTTTCAATAAATAAACTAAATAATTATTATATATACATGTAATTAAATTATTACATTTTGAATAAATATTTATTTAAATTCCTATATTACTTTCTAAGAATGGGTAAAGACACCCAAGAGGAAGAAGTTAATGTTACAATGATAATAACAACATACAAATGATTACAATGTATTACAATACTTTTTTCTTGATGTCACTAATCAATATGGTTTCAAACTTCACGCCATTAACCCATGTAATCGATCACTCTTTCTTTGAATCTATAGAATGAACTCATCAAACACCATGGCCATAGAATTTATTATATAGGTAAATGTCAATACATGGTCCTAGGATACCAACTTACATTAATAAAGAATGGAAAAATCCTTCCTTAACTTATTCATTAATGTAATATTAGATGTGGAACACCTAATATATCCCACATCACCTTGATTATATGTCATCATGGATTTCATAAATATATAAAAGTACACGATAACTAATATATATTAATAATAATCCTAATGTCAAAGAACAACTACACACATTCACAGATAATAATTACAATGACACATGGAACATGTGAAATTCCTATTGGTGGGTCTTTCCTTATAATCATCTATCTTGTATATTTCTAAGTAAAAACTTCATGAGATGTAGTTTTATCCTCTTATGATAGTATATATATTATGCGCATTTCCATAACATGTCATCATTATTATAGGACTATTATTTAAGAGTTATCATCATAATATCTCAAGGTTCTCATCATAGTGGGGAAATTATATGATCAATTTTGATGCGATAAACACCCCATGACATTATCACATTAAATTCAAATAGAATAATGATAAATATGTGATAATTTATATTTAATACTCAATTATTTTAATATAATAAGTAATCTAAATTAGAAATTAATTAGTTTTAGGACACCAACTACAACATGAATTTTTATATAACAAGCTGTAAAGTAAATGAAACTCAAACACACAAGAAGTATCTAGTGACTACTATCAATAAATAATAAATAAAAAAATTGTACAAAATATTCATTTATAATAAAACTAATATATAATACAACACCACTAATGATAACATCACGAGATATATATATATATATATATATATATATAAGGTGATATCACCACTAGGTATAACATACTCTGGGTAAGGGTAGACACCACCTCTCTGTAAGGACTCCCGGAATGAACTCTGTCAGCTATTGTCTATACCATGTATCACCATATAATATCAACCTCAAACTTTACTAGCTCCACCAACTCCATGTTTACTAATGACTCTAATAACTATACAATGTATAAATATTAACAAAACATGTGGGAACAAAGCCAGTTCATGGTTAAGTTTAAATATAACCTATTTGATTCCATAAAAACACAAATCAAAGATGGAAAAAAGTCAATGCTCCCAAAATAGAGAGAAATAGGATGAAACCAAAATAAATCCTATTTTCTCTAAGAATAAGATAATAATGAATGAAGAGGATAACCCAAACCTCATAGATCATTTTTAAAAAGGATCATATTTCACATGAATCCAAATATTCTTAAAGAGTTGAAAAATTAATATAATCCCAAAGTTAATGGACAAATTGTAATTCATACTTAAATGGTACCAAGGATATGAAGAGACATATCTATAAATAATTTTCCATAAAGAAACATCCTAAAGGGGAAATTGGTAAATCATAATCAAACCCGAAATACATATACTATCTCACATTAGTCACTTCTATATCATCCTTCAAAAGTATTAGTAATAAAGGATATGTGTGTCACTAAAGAGAATATGTTAATTGGTTTGGTTATTGACCCCTATGGAGGACCCATGCCCCAAAATGTGTAGTTTTCATTGACTGAGAGGGTTACATACTATATGATTGGAGGGATGATGACCTTAACTATAGTAGGGTTACCTACTCCACTAAATACATGATAGACTTTTGCTATGAGGAAAGTATACTACCATGAGGGTTATTGACCACACACTTCATCATATCTATAAATCAATATAACTCTAACCACTTAAATTCATTAAAAATAAATCTTTGAAAAAAAATATATATGGAAAAAAATCTATATATAGGAAAAAGACCATAAAAAGCTACTTATATATATATCCAAAATTTATGCTTAGGTGGAAATATACAAAGGATACATGACATGTCCTTATAATTTGTATGAAATATAGGAAACTTG
The DNA here is from genome assembly GCA_963277665.1 of Viscum album. Taxonomy (NCBI): domain Eukaryota; kingdom Viridiplantae; phylum Streptophyta; class Magnoliopsida; order Santalales; family Viscaceae; genus Viscum; species Viscum album. Next base: position 533,455,191 of record OY728121.1, on the reverse strand, counting down.
AGTAGGCTATTCATGTACTTGAAACACACGATCCATGTCAAAACTATATATATGACGTGTTCAGTGAGGTATATGGTATTTAGGGTATACGTGAATACATGGCATGTAAAAACTAAAAATTATAAGAAACTCCTTATAATAATGCATGTGAAGTATCACATGATGTATGGGTACAACTTTTTGAACGTACATGTATGTAGATACATTTTGAGGTACACGATTATAATATACATGTTGTGTGACCTATAACCACATTATATATGGCATTTAATTATTTTTAGAACTCTATCCAACATGGTTTCCCATATACATAGATATTTCATTAGGGATACATTCCATGTGGTATTAATGAAATAAAAAAAATCAAAGATGGTGATATGTGTAGTGTGTGACCAAGTGCTACACTTCATGTAGTCAGAAAAATTCTAGAATAATAAAAAAATTTATTTCACACTATGAATGTTATTTTCAACACCATATTCAACTCCTCTGCCACTAATAGTCAAACTCAACACCCCTAGAGTCTCCATACACCTCACCAAATCTTCACTGATAATCCATTATCACTATCTCATATTTCCACCATCCTATTCGTTGAACCTACACCTAAAAACTTATCCAAAATCGATTTTTTTTCTTATTCCATCTCATGTGAAACCATATCGATATCCTTCTGTAACACCCCAATATTTTGTGAAATATTTATTTTCAAATGAATTTAATATTTTTGATATTTTTTAATACCCATAACACTAAGTCTATCTTGTGTTACACACAACAATGTGTTTAAAAAGAACATATCATATTATTACAATACTATTATGTGATAGTAATAACCTAGCCATTGAAATGTTAGTTATGAATAGGATTAAAAAAATTAAAAAGATATATGGTTTAAATATTTATATAAATTTAATTATTTTGTAACCAATTAATTAAAAATAAAAAAAACTATGTGAAAAAAGGATACCTTTTTCCAAAAAAGTATTTTTATGAAGACAATCACATTTTACTTCTATAAATTAAAAACACAATTTTTTTTTGAATTATTTTAATTAAATTTATAAAGTATATATTAAATAAAATATTTTAAATTAATTTTATGTGTTTTTTATACAACTGATAAGAATAAATCCATTTTTACGCTTAAAAACGGTATTTTTTCTAAAAAGTAGTTTTATCACATTTTCTTGCACTTATTTTATATATAATTTTTAAAACTTTTATAAAATCTATTTGAAGAATTAATTTTAATTTTTTAAATCATCATGGGAAAGTTATATTAGGTTTAATTGTTGAGAATTTTTTGAAAATATTATATTTTTTTTGAATAGTGAAAAATACTGTATTTTAATTAAAAACTGTATTTTTGTTTAAATTGTTTATAAAGTTAAATTATATTTTAACTTAATTTTATTTTAAAATTAGTTAAATTAAATATATATTAATTAAATTTATTCTATTTGAATAAATTTCATATTAAATTTTAATATGAAAACCTTGTAAACTTTTTACCAATTTTTTCTTCGAAAAATCACTTTCTCATTGCGTCTAAAGGATTAATTTTAAATTAGAATTTGATGTTTCTATGAATAGAATTTTTAAAAATGGATTCCATATTTTTAATAATAATAATTTATGTTATATAATAAGGTTAGCTTAATTTTTTACCAAAATGAATGTTGAAAATAGTAAAAATTAATTACTACAGTTTAGGTAAAAATTGGTTTACCGTGGGGTTAAACTAAAAAGAAAAGGAATGGAATGACCTAAAATCTTGTATAAAATATATTTTATGGACATATTTGAACCCTATAATCTCTAATTAATGATAATAATCTATTTTTACCCTTGTGGAATGTGTAAAATATGGGTACACCTTTTTATTTTGAAAATCACAAATGTGTCACTCACCTTACTTATAAAAGGCTACAACCTCTCCTCTCTTATTCACACCTTAAAAGTATTTTGGTTTAGAAACTTACTACAAATATAACTCACAAACATACCTAATAGAAACCTATGAGCATTTGTTTCCACATAAATCTTACCTAGTAAGGCTTTTGTTGCAAACCTACAGAGGATACCCAAAGAAGAGGTAATGTTCTTCAATGAGCATTTTTATTTTATTTCTTCCTCCATATCCTTCAATTATTATTAAAACATGATGATATAATAAAATAAGAATCTTAAATATACTTATATATTGTTAAATTATGTAAATTACCTAAAACCATCCCCACTTACATCAAATGGGTTACGAAATCATTATTCATGTGTACAACACACTACCACCTCACAAACCGATGTCATTTGTTTTTCCATTTACACCTCACAAGGTTGGGTATGATGATGGATATAAAGTATATATATGATATTTATAACATAGTTATACCTATGGAGTAATTATATCATACATAATTTTTTTAATTTCTATTCCTCAGTGCATACGATAACGTTGCTCGTTTGTATGGAGGACTACCATCTCACGAAGGATGTAATTCGTTTTTCACTAACGCTTTACATAGAAGGTCATAAATATATATTTAATGAATATATGTTATTTTAATGAAAAAATATGATATTAATTAAATATTTATCATTATAAAAAGATAATATATCATTTTATTTCTTTCCTTTTCCCTCACTGAAAAATGATAATGTAATTCATGTATAAGTGGACTACTGCGTTCTTGAAGCGACGCGACTCTCTTTTCATCCCCACACCACATAGATGATATATATAAGTTTCTTTTAAGAAATAATATGTTATATATATATATATATGATATTATGATACTTTTTAAATATAAAATACTATTTAAATTCTTTCAATAATTATCGTTGAAAAATGGAAACGTTACTCATGCGTACGTACGATCGACCATCTTCATGATCATAACATACTTCACTTATCAAAACCATATTTCATTATTGGTATTAAAAATATTATTGATGTATTAATATGATAATTATTTCATTATTATTATTATATATATTATTTAACCATTATCAATGTAAGAGGAATGAAAGTAACAAATGAAAACATATATGAAAAAACCAAGTGGTTATTACTTGAAACATGATTTTAACAAGAAATTAGTAATAAATTGGCAATGAATGGTTAGAAGTAAATAATATATGATATTATATATATAATTATGGTTCTATAATATAGTTATAATAAAATTATATTTATTATAAAGTAGTTTCGAACGTGTATGAAGTAATTCGATAGTTAAGTTAGAGGATTTCTGGTCTCTCTTTTATTTTTGGGAGACATACAAACATTTTCCACTCATTTAATTTTTATGGTGTATATACTGACACTTTTACATGTTATATCATGAATTTAATTATTTTAATTGTATTTACTGTTTCATTTAATGTTATTATTTATTGGGTATTATGATTCAAAATATTACTAAAGCGGTAAGAGATTTCCATCTCACCCTTATTTGCTGTGAGACACAAACCAAATTCACTATGTGTTTATTTTATATGGGGTATATAATTCCCATGAATGTATTTTATTATTATTATAATTAAAATTACAGTGATTTAAATATCCATTTTAGGATCTATATTTCATGGGGTTTATGGTTCAAAAGTTACCAAAGTGGTAATGATTTTTTGTCTAAATTTTCTTTACTTGAGACTTATATTTTGTTTTGAACCTATCTTATTTTATGATGTGTATATAAATACTAATTTACATTTAATATCATGAATATATTTATTCTAATTATATTTTAAGTATAATTTAATTTTATTCTTTCATAGTGCTTACATTTCAAATTTACCAAAGTGATGAAGATTTTATGTCACAATCTTATTGTTTATCAGGATTGTTTATGATTATGTTTCCAATGATGAAATATTATGATCCATTTAAAAATAAAATCATCAATTTTTATAACATATATTTATTTCATGATAATATATGCTTTCCCTTAATTTTAATCTCTTTATGTACCTAATATTTTCAAAATAAGGTTTCTAAGAAAATCGCCTTTATATCTCTCTTAGGTCGAAAAAGCTTTTTCTTCCAAATTCATGTTTTCTAAAAATGTTTTCAATTTTTTTTTAAAATTATTAAAATTATTTATTAAATAATTTTTTACCCATGTTTGAACTTTTAATCATTTTTTTCAAAGGAACGTTCGTGTTTGTTTCTAAACAATGCCTATTTGGATTTTTTTGAAAATGTGTAAGGAATCACTATTTTAACATGTATGACATGTACATATTTTACACCATAATAAACATTGAATTTTTTAAATATTAATTTATAATTATCAAATTTTATTTTAAAAGGAGATGATTTTGAAAATTATTTATGTTTTTAAAAATTATTTTCAAATTAGAAAGGATATTTTCCTCAAAATAAATTTTAGATGATTTTTTAAATCTTACTTTTTATGTTTTCAAGTTTATTTTGAAAGAAAAATATTTCCAAAATAATTTATGATTTTAATTTAAAATTTTAATTTCAAAGAAAATATATCTTCCTCAAGAAACATTCCAAGTGATTTATCTTTCAAAATAAATCTCCATCTAATATGACATTATTTGATCTAACTTATGATTTACTAGGGATTTAATCGAAAGATACCATTATTATTATTTTTATGAATTGTTTATGATGAAAATATGTTTATGAAACCCATTTCTTTTCCATGGGTTATAAAATTATAAAATTCTTATGAAACCCGATTCCTTCTCCATGGGTTATGCTATGATGAAATGATGAAATGATTACGAAACCCATATTTTTTCCACAATCCATGATATTATGAAATGATGAAATGTTTATGAAACACATTTCATTTCATGGTTTATGATATAATTAATGATTTATGATATTGTATCACACATATTTATGGTTTTAATTATGTGATTAGTGGGACCTATATCTGTCTCCGATGCATTGGTTAAGGATTTATATGTTATGATATAGAAAAGATTATAATGTGGTGTGAACCTCGTTCAGTAAAGGACTTTGTCCACTATGATGGTCATGGGAGTAAACCTCAACTTCTATGATAGTTCAAGGAGTAAACCAATTCCACTATTATAGCCTTGGAAGTGAGCCTTGAATACTTTTGAAAATTATTTTCTTTGATTATGTGTATGCCACAATTTTAATACTTATGCCAATGTTATGCTCTCATGGATCATGTTATCTTATTACCTTATGATTCATGTCTTATAAACTATCAATATTTATACCATGACTCAAGATTATGATCTTTTATATGTAGGACATGGCTTTCAAATATTATGAAAATGTTCTCATAACCTTATATTCGTGTTATTATTATGTATCTCCCTTGTTTATCCTTAATGAGCATTTGAGCTCACTTGTTCTTATGTTTACTTTCCCTAGGTTATGAATAAATGTTTTAAGTAGGGTATGTTTGTGAAGTGTACTAAAGGGGAAGATATTTATGGGAGATTTTGAAGATCTTTCACTAAATCAGAAGATTGTGTACCTAGTATCCAAACACAATAAACTATTATAGTAATAACACATGTGTTTTTGTAATGTATTGAATATTCATCTAAAAGGAAGTAATATATTTGTATGAAAATTCCTGGTCACTATAGTTTGTATCAAAATAAATTTTTAGTTAACCTTTGGAAAATAGAATGATAAAACATTAATGAGATACCTAGGGATATTTATAAGGATATGTATAGGGATATCTCTAAGGATAAGTCTAAGGGTGAGTCAAAGTATAAGAAAATGTATTAGAATTTTGTTATAGGATAGATCAAGTGGTTCCCAAGAAATTACATCCCTATCTGGATACTACAAGTGGATGTTTCTCTTTAACAAAGGTACCTAGGTTTAATAACTCTGAAAAAGGCACATTTACATGGACACAATCATCACTTGGTTCATGAAATTGTGCCTTTCTACACACCTAGTTTCACACTCCTTGTGATATTCATTGGAAAATTTACAAACTCTTTATAAAACATAATGAATGATGTAAATAATTATGATCATGGATGAGATAGGTTAAACCTATGGTTTCATAGATATAAAAGAATGTTCCTTGATTTATATATCCTATAAGTGATTTTTATTGATTATTTGGTTACCTACTATGATTATTGTTTCTCATACTATGACTTTTGGATTTAGTCAGTGGTGAGAACCAGAAGGAACCAGGTTAATATAGAATATGATGGAAAATATACTAATGAGAAGACAAATGGGATAATGATAGGAGTGAAGGATGTTGTGATTATGCCTAATTTTTTATCATAGAACATGATTAAAAATGTGAACTTTAACCAAATATCAGACTCACCGAAGAAGAGAAGGATAGAGTTCACAGAGAGTTCAGGTAGTGGTGACCATGGAGGAAAGAATATTGAGTTTCCTATATATTTAGAATATGGTAAAAAGAACTCAAGGTAATTTTTTATAGGAATTAGAAGATGTTTTGGGTGTGCTAAAGAAGGACACAATGTAAGTAACTAAAGGAAAAATGGAATGTTTGGTTAACACAATGAATGTGAATATTTTTCTCCCTAAATTATTATAAATGTATAAATGTGGATATTATGGAAATTATAAAAATTGATTCCTTATGGGGAAAGCTCGTGAAGATAATCAACAAGGTGATTTGAGTAATGGTTATATGGATTATGAGGGAGAGACTACAAATGACATTTGCATGGAAGGAGTTATTAAGGAATAAGATTATGAATACTAGTTAATGTATTAAGGATGATGTGTGATAATTTAATTTTTTATGTATTGGAATTAAATAATTATGTTATATAAATCATTAAATATTTAAGGATTATTTAGTATAAGTTTTTCATTAAGGATATGCAAGAATATTTCAAATAATACTAATGAACTAGATAATTGTTAAATGGAAAAGTAATATTTTATGGAAAACAGATGATTAAGGTAAGATAAAAATTAATATGTTCCTAAGGTTGAGAAAAAGGTGTTTATTTTGGATAAAAAATGGGTGATATGGATAAAGTAAATTGGATAATATTGATGACCTCAAAATTGATAAAGGATTTTTTGAAAAAGAGGTTTATGTTATTATTGATGGAATTTAAAACATTATTGGATCTATGTAACATGTTCAATAATATATGGTTTTATTCAAGTAATGAGGAAGAATGAATGTTTTCATTGATGTTTTATTTTAATTATGGATATTACCATGTTTCAGGAGAATATATGGCCAAGGTATTCACTTATTTGGCATTCGACCATTCATAGCTGGTTAATGATATTTAAAGGATTAATGTTTAGTTGAGTTTGGAAAATTTAGTGAACTTATTTATATACTTTGAATTTTGTAAGTGCTATAAGGTTAAAAATTAATGGGATGGTTTAATTATAAATGTAGATGAGGTTTTAAAGATTAATACAATACTTCACCATATGAAGATTTATCCATATTGGATAACTAGTGTTACTCTTTTTTTAACTATAGATATAAGGAATGAATTAAAATTCTTTTATAGATTTTATTTAGTGCTTAAAATATGAAAAAAATTCATCTCCTTGAGTAAGAGATGAAGTGGAAATTGACTAAGGCACAACCAAAGGATGAAATTGTGCTTATTAAATAAAAATAAATCAAGTAAGTACATTTTCATATATTATCAACCTAGATGGAAAATGAATTCCCCAACATTAGGAAATCGATATTGAAATAAAATGTTGTCCTATTATAATTATTTTTTATGACATAAATTATATTTTTCATGACTCTTTGGTGTATGGATTTATGGTTGTTAAATTTCTCCTAACAATGTTCTCTATCACTCTCCATCAATATTTGTGTGTTAATTTTCTCTTATGTGTTGTTGTTTTAACTTCCCACCCATGTTATCTTATGTGGGAACCTAATTTTGAGTTAATTTTGGTAACCTTTAGGGTTCTAAATTTCCCTTTTCTGGTGATGTTTTGTCATTCAATTTTATGATGTGGATTTCTATGAAGGGATTTTCAAATGTTAAACCTTTGATGACTAAGAAGAATTTTTAGAGTGAAATTAATTTTAAGGGGGGTAAAATATTACACCTAGAGATTTTATGAAATATATTTTTCAAATGAATGAAATCTTTTTTATATTTTTTCTTACATGTAATAGTGATTTTAGCTTCCATTCCACACAACACTGAGTTTATAAGAAACATGTCATATTATTAAAATATTATTATATCATAGTTAGCACCTAACAATTGGAATGGAGGTCATGAATTGTATTAACTAAATTATGATAATATATGGTTTACAAATGTATATAAAATAAACTTTTGATGACTAATTAATTAAAAATGAAAATAAAAACTATTTGCACAGGAGCCTTAGCCCGATTGGGAAAGACTCTCCAAGTGCATCCGGGAGACCCAGGATCAAATCCAGGCGGAGACATTATTTTTGGGGTACTTTAGTAGTACTGTAGCAGGTACTATAGTAGGTACTATAGTAGGAACTGTAATGGCCTAGACCCCCTTGACCATTACTTTACCAAAAACACGGCTCCACCATGATGGTAGCACCATGGAACTGGTGACAGTGGCACCGTGAGGGTGGCATTGGTCAAGGTGGCACTGTGAGGGTGGCACTGGTCACAGGGGCACTATGACGGTGGCACCGTGATGATTACACTTTGAGGGTGACATCGTGAAGGTGACACCGTGTCCCCTCACCGAGCCTTTCATTCCATTTTTCCAGTACCCGACTTTTCCGCTCCCTTAACATATCTTTTGACATAAATTAATATTTATACCCTTTTTAAAGTCATTTAAAGACCAGAATTGACTCATAAAAATCCCGAGAAATATCCCCGATGGGGATATTAAATAACTCCTTGATATCATTGTGTGTAACTGCCCACCCACCTATGAAACCACGATCCATTTTTCCAGGCGTTCAAAATTCCATATCCCGATCTCCTATTTATATTTCCCGCTAGAGTTCTTCTTTTCTTCTCAGTTTAATTTATTTCTTCTTCCTGGAGCGCTTGGAGTCCTTTCCGTGGCTTGTGGTGCACCTCCACTAGAGCCTTCTGCATGTCTTGTAGTCCACAAAATTCCTCCCCTGCAAGCTGTGCATCCCCTATTCCTGGCGCGTGGAGAAAAACTTCGATCTTTGATCAATCATGTAGGGATTTTTCCTTCTCTACTTTTTGTGTATCAATTGGGGTGGGTGCGCTATTGTTTATATGGGAATGGGCTAACCAAACCTTAACAAAGATAATAAAATATATCTTAAAGGATGATGGGGTGCGTTTTTTTTTCTGCTCTACTCTTTTTAATTGCTATATGTAGTGAACTATATGAGTTTATGCCTACTGGAAATCATGTCCATTGGTGGTATTTCACTGTGCACTAATAAAATCTTGTCTCTTGTGATGGTTAAATGGATGTAACATAGAAATTTGTTAATAATGTGAAATCAGTGGATTAAATGGATGCCCTGTAAATATATACTCTTGTGTGGTCACCCCGGTTAACTAACAGAAAGAGGAAATAGATAAATTATGTGCTTGAACTTGGAAGTTTCTCCACTCTATTTTGGTATTAGGTGAATTGTTTTGTTTGGTTGCTTATGGGGTGATGTGGGTGAGTATGGAATCCTCTTCCATTGTGAAACCTTTTTATCCATAGTTCTGGGGATGTGGGGGCTGTATCTTGAAGCCTTCTTGGGTTCCAATACATGGAGGGATCTCACTTTGATGTGAATTTACAAGAGAACCAGGTGTGAATGTTTAAATTACTGTTGGCTGTAAACTTTTCCCCTAGTCTTGTGCTTGTGCCTGTTAGTTTCCTAGTAGTGTATAATTTACTTAAATGAGATCACTTGAAAATGGAAACAAGAATGGGTTAATTGGGAAATTGATTCTGGGATTGAGTTGTGACTCGGTTGTGAGTAGTATGCTTTCTATGAGTAGTGACTAGGCTATTTGTGCTTGAGTTAGGTGTGGAGCCCTAGGTTGGGTTGAGTTCTTGTTACCAATATATATATAAATTTAGTTCTTGTGTTTCTTATTTGCTCCCCACCCAAGTTGACCATTTAGTGCCGAACACCCCCATTTAATGGGGGAGGGTGTTTTTCCCAACACTCCTATGAGTGGCTGGTTATTAGCTCTTTTTTTGTTCTCTTTCCCGAATAGCCCAAGACTCTTCAGGTAAGCTGTGATGGCCTGAGGTCCATTATTAGCCAGAGATTCTTCAGGCAGGGTAGTTGTAGTGGTTGGCCCCAGTGTTCGCGGGTAGGTTGTTTCCCAAGTGTCTTCGGGATGAGGCCCAGGTGTCTTCGGGCCTGACAATAGCTTTCTATACCAGGTGTCTTCGGGTGTGGTAGTAGTTTTCTGGACCAGGTGTTTGCAGGTGTGGTTACATGTGGTTTTTGTGGCCTAGGTGTCTGCAGGCGGGATGGTTGTTGTGGCCCAGGTGTGTGCGGGCGGGTGTGGCAGTGGGACTGCAATGAGAATGGCGAGATTGGTTTGATGTGTAGGATGTGTTCAATAACCAGTGGGAAAGTGGCACGGGGTACCCAAACATCGATTTTCTATTACTATACATTACTTGACTTGCGTTATTTTGGGAGTGTACCTTAGTGAGGCTTGGGTGGATAGTTTTTTCATTCTAGGTGCTTTGGTTATCTCCTTTGTCACAGGGCATTAGAATGCCTCCACACTTGTTCACGAGAGTCTTTGGTTTTCCCTACTGGGTATACTTGTATACTCACCCTACGTATATAAAACCAATTTTAGGTTTCTAGGAGGACTTCGGGGATCGTGAAGGGCCGTACTAGCTTGGGAATTGGGACCGTTGCAGTTGCTGTTTTTCTTGCTTTTGGTACTTTAACTTTGTAAACACCTAGTACTTTCTGGATTTTACTTTTGCAGCATGCATATGGGAGTGGTTTTCTTTGTCTTTACTTTTACTTCCAGTTTCGGAGTTGTTGGGTTTCATCATCTTATCTTTTGATCCTATTAAGGAAAAGGGGAATTCCTTCCATTTTGTGTGTGATTCTATACCCTTGGTGCTAGTCGCCACTCCGAGACCTATTGAAGGTGGGTCTCGGGGGTCATTATCTCTCCTTCAACTTAAATAAGGAAGGTTATGGCAATCTGTTGTCCCTTCCCTCATCTTGGTGAAGGCGGGTCGTTACAGAAGTGCCTGGACAGAGTGCAGTATGGCGGCGGTGGGCAGCTTCAGCACCCACCTCAGCAGCAGCAGTTCCAACTAGGCTCTTCTAGCAACTAAAGGGTCAGCGAGCTCCCACTCCTCCGAGGGAAGACATTGTAGGATGAGGCCAACCTCAGGGCGCTCCTCAGGGACCTCTACTAGGGCATGGTCGGGGAGGTGGCCGACAGCTGAGAGGCAGAGGAGCTGGGCGTGTTCAGTTGCACGCCACAGAGGTAGCAGTTTCAGCAGGACCATAGGTTGTTCTAGGTACAATCATCTTGTTTAGTACCCTTGGTTATGCCTTGTTCGTTACCAGAGCTTCACACTCTTTTTTTGCACCCAGTCCGGCCCGTGCTCTGGGATTAGACACCGAGAGACTTCCAGTGCCCCTAGTGCTGAGAAAACAATTCATAGGTTAGAACGAATTTTTATATGTTTTTTGAGGATGTGGACTAATGATAGGGCCACATCAGTCAGTCAAGGATCTTCTACTGTTGCAGATACAATCATACAATGTCATCCTAGGCATGGAACTACTGTTCTCTGCATGTTCTGTCATTCAATGCTTATGAGGAAGGGTGGTGTTTTCAGACTTGATCGGCCGACGTGTGGCCTTCATCGGTGAAAGAGGTTTCCAGAAAGGCAGCAGGCGAGAGGAACCTCTCCTCTCCTTGTTATCTGAGCTATTAGTGGAGTCGGTGGATGCGAAGATGGTGGAAGTTCCAGGGATCATTAGTGAGTTCATGGACATCTTCCCTGAGTAGGTGATGACTCTACCCCCTCGACGTGATATCGAGTTTGGGATAGAATTGCAACCTGATGCTCTTCCGATTTCTATGGCCCCCTACTAGATGGAACCTTCTGAGCTCCATGAGTTACGAATTCAGATTGACGATTTTATGAAGAAGGGTTTTCTTCGACCAAGTGCGTCACCATGGGGTGCTCCTGTCTTGTTCGTGAAGAAGGGTGATGGTGGTCTCAGGCTGTGCATAGACTACAGGAGGAAGAATCAGGTGATGGTCTAGAATCTCTACCCTCTTCCAAGAATAGATGATCTCTTTGACTAGTTGAAGGGGGGAGGATGGCTCTATAAGATCGATTTTCGGTTGGGATATCACCAGTTGAGGGTGAAGCAGGGTGACATCTCGGAGATGACATTCAGGTGAAGATATGGACACTTTGAGTTTGTGGTCATGCCGTTCGACATTAAGAACACTACGACTGTGTTCATGGGACTCATGAACTCCGTCTTCCGGGGATACCTGGATCGGTTCGTAGTCGTGTTTATTGACGACATCCTGATCTACTCAAGATCAGAGGAGGATCACACCGAGAACCTGAGGACGGTTTTAGAAGTCCTCCGACAGCACCAGCTCTGTGGGAAGTTGTCCATATGAATCTTCTGGACGAGAGAGGTGCCCTTCCTTGGGCACATGGTGTCCGAGTAGGGGATAGAAGTGGACCCGTCAAAGGTCGAGGAGGTTGTTTCTTGGGCAGCACCCAAGAACGTGGCGGAGGTTCGTAGTTTCCTCGAGCTGGTAGGTTACTACCGTAGGTTCGTTCCCAACTTCTCCCGAGTTGCAGTAACCTTGAAAGCTTTGACCAAGAAGGACCAGGATATCGTGTGGGATGAGAAATGTGAGGCGGCCTTCAGTTATCTAAACGATAAGTTGGTTAGTGACCTAGTGCTGAGGTTTACAGAAGAAGGGGAGACGTATGAGGTGTTCTGTGATGCTTCTGGGCAAGGCCTCAGATGTTTGTTGATGTAGCGAAAATGGGTGATCTCCTATGGGTCTAGGAAGTTACATCCCCATGAGCATAACTATGCCACCCATGATCTGAAGTTTGCAGTGGTCATGTTCACACTAAAATTGTGGCGACACTACCTTGTCAGGGAGTGCTTCTTGGTCTTCACCTGTCACAAGAGCTTAAAGTATGTATTCCTCCAATGGGACCTGAACTTATGGCAGTGAAGGTGGATGAAATTAATTCAAGACTATGACTTCATGATTTATTACACCTCAGAAAAAGGGAATGTAGTGGACGATGCCTTGAGTAGGAAGTCGTATAAGGATGCAGTTCGAGAGTCGACGGATGCTTGGAAGGCGATGTAGGAGTTGGCTGCCCTGCACCTGGACGTGAGAATGGATTGTGGTAGAGGTTTCCTGTATCATATGATAGTGAAATACTCTCTTCTACGGAAGGTGGAGGAGTCCTAGAGGGGAGACTGATAAAGTGAAGTGGTACGTGACCGGGTTACCTAAGGTGATGCCCCAGAAGGATGGGCGGAGGATGGTCAGAATCAGATGATTTTCTGAGGGAACGTGTTAGTTCCAGAGGAGATATGAGAGAGAGTTCTTGGTGAGTTCCAAAAATGAACCCTGGCGGTGCAACCGAGAGTTTACAAGATGTATCAGGGCCTGAAGGGATAGTTTTTGTGTCCTGGGGTAAAGCGGGCGGTGGCAGAGTTCGTGGCCAAGTTCCTGGTGTGTCAGTAGGTGAAGACTGAACACCATGTTCCAGGTGGTTTTTTGAAACCCTTAGATGTCCCCGAGTGGAAGTGGGACGACATATAGATGTATTTCTTCATAGGGCTACCCAGGGTTCAAGGAGGCTGCGACGCTATCTGGGTGGTGGTGGACCGGTTGACAAAGTCGGTGAACTTTCTGGAGATCAAGGAGTCAAGTGCAGTGGATGCTTTAGCACAGAGATACATGGATGAGGTGGTGCGATTGCATGTAGTTCTGAGGTCCATAGTCTCGGATAGGGATTCACGATTTACCTCACGAGCCTGGAGGGGATTGCAGCATTCCTTTGGCACCTAACTACGTCCTAGCACTGCCTTCCACCCCCAGAAAGATGGACAGATAGAGCGCACCATCCAGACCTTGGAGGATATGCTTCGGGCATGTGTCCTGGACTTTGGGGGATCATGGGTGCGACACTTTCCTTTGGTAGAGTTCGCCTACAATAATATCTATCACTCTACCAATGGCATGACTCCATTCGAAGCCTTGTACGGAAGGCCATGTCACTCACCCGTGTACTAGACAGAGGTTTGGGAGGTAGGTGTTCTTAGCCCAGAGGTGGTACAGAGCACGACAGAGAAGGCTCATCTTATATGAGAGAGGATGAAGGCAACTCAAAACCGGAATAAGTATTATGCCAATGATAATAGGAGACCCTTGGAGTTTGAGGTTGGGGACCACATGTTCTTGAAGGTCTCCCCTCGACGTGGGCAGAGAAGGTTCGACAGGGGGAGTAAGCTTTCTCTGAGGTTCGTCAGAAATTTCGAGGTGTTGCAGTGGGTCGGTGAGGTGTCTTATCAGCTCGCGTTTACACCACTGCTGTAAAGGGTTCATGATGAATTCCATGTGTCCCATCTCCAATGGTATCTGTAAGATGATTCACACATCCTCTACTAGGGAGAGCTAGACATCAAGGACGATGTAACGTTCATGGAGCGACCTGTGATGATTGAGGGTCGTAAAGAGAAGGTGCTTCATGGATGAACCATTTCCTTGTTTTGTGTGCTATGGAGTCATGGTGGTCTTGAGGAGAGTACCTGGGAATGGGAGACGCAGATGCGTGCCTAGTACCCAGAGCTGTTTTAAGTTGTTCTATTTTGTTTGTACTTGGTTGATGGAACACTTACTGTGTTGACAATGGAATGTGTGGTTTCCTCTTTCTGTGGATGTGTGTGAAGTGTCCTGAAATATGGGGAGGGGAGGACCTGATCCCTAGTTAGGATGCATTAAATTGGATGCGCTTAAACCAGTGCAGGCGAGTCAGTGCCGCCCAAAGAGGATAGTATCTTAGCATGGAGGAAGGGAAACCCCTCACCCACATGAACAGAAAGTTTGAATCTTTTTTTTGCATGATTGCATGAGGAAGGGGGGCGTTCCTTGGTAACAAGTATGTCTACTCCTGAGAGGTATCTTTCAAGGTGGTTTTTTGGACCCCTCTATTTTCTTCGGGTATGGTTTTAATTTTCAAGGGACAGAATAGTTTGAGAGGTATCTGATGTAATGGCCTGGACCCCCCTGGCCATTACTTTACCAAAAACATGGCTCCACCATGACGGTGGCACCAGGACGGTGACACGGGTCACAGTGGCACCGGTCAAGGTGGAACTAGTCACGGTGGCACCATGAAGGTGGCACTGTGAGGGTGACACCGTGACGATGACACCATGTCCCCTCGCCGAGCCTTTTATTCCTTTTTTCCAGTACTCGACTTTTCCGCTCCCATAATGTATCTTTTGACGTAAATTAATCTTAATACCCTTTTTAAAGTCATTTAAAGCCCAGAATTGACTCCTAAAAATCTTGAAAAATATCCCCGATGGGGGATATTAAATAAATCCTTGATATCATCATGTGTAACTGCGCACCCACATAGGAAACCACGATCCGTTTTTCCAGGAGTTCAAAATTCCATATCCCGATCACCTCTTTATATCTCCTGCTAGAGTTCTCATTTTCTTCTCAGTTGAATTTCTTTCTTTTTCCTGGCACTCTTGGAGTCCTTATTTCCATGGCTTGTGGTGAGCCTCTGCTAGAGCCACCTGCAGGTCTTGGAGTCCACGAAATTCCTCCCATGCTATCCGTGCATCACCTGTTCTTGGAACATGGAGAAAAAATTCAATCTTTGATCAATCAAGTAGGGATTTTTCCTTTGTCTCTACTTTCTGTGTATCATGTGGGGTGGGTGCACTATTGTTTCTATGGGAATGGGCTAACAAAACCTTAACAAAGATAATAAATGGGCTGTTAAAGGATGATGGGGTGCGTTTGGTTTTCTGCTGTACTCTTTTTAATTGCTATATGTTGTGAATTGTATGAGTTTATGCCTACTGAAAATCACGGCCATTGGTGGTCTTTCTCTGTGCATTAATAAACTCTTGTCTCCTATGATGATTAAATGGCTGTAACATAGAAATTTGTTAATCATGTGAACTCGGTGGATTAAATGGATGCCATATAAACATATACCCTCATGTGGTCACCCCGGTTAACTAATAGAACGAGGAAATAGATAAATGATGTGCTTGAACCTAGAAGTTTCTCTAATCTGTTTTGGCAGTAGGTGACTTGTTCTTTTTTGTTGCTTATGGGGTGATGTGGGTGAAGATAGACTCCTATTCTATTGTAAAACCTTTTTATCCATAGTTTTGGGGATGTGAGGGTTGTATCTTGAAGCCTGCTTGGGTTCCAATACTTAGAGGGATCTTGATTTGATGTGAATTTACAAGAGAACCAGGTGTGAATGTTTAAATTACTATTGGCTATAAAATTTTCCCCTAGGCTTGTGATTATGCCTGTTAGTTTCCCAGTAGTGTATAATTTACTTAAAAAAGATCACCTTAACATGAAAACAAGAATGGGTTAATTCGGAAATTGATTCTGGGAATGAGTTGTGACTCGGTTATGAGTAGTATGATTTCTATGTGTAGTGACTAGGCTGTTCGTTCTTGGGTTAGGTTTGGAGCCCTAGGTTGCATTGAGTGCTTGTTATCTATATATATATAATTTTAGTTCTTGTGTTTTTTATTTACGCCCCCACCCAAGTTGAGAATTTAGTGACGAACACCCCCATTTAATAGGGGATGGTGTTTTTCTCAACAATCCTACGAGTGGCTGGGTATCAGCTCCTTTTTTTATCCCTTTACTTAATATCCCAAGACTCTTCGGGTATGATGTGATGGCCTGAGGTCCATTATTATCCCAGGAATCTTCGGGCAGGGTAGTTGTGGTGGTTGGCCCAGGTTTTTGTGGGCAGGTTTTTTCCAAAGTGTCTTTGGGATGAGGCCCAGGTGTCTTTGGGCATGACAGTAGATTTCTGGACCAGGTGACTTCGGGAATGGTGGTAGTTTTCTAGCCCAGGTGTTTGCAGGCATGTTTACGTGTGGTTTTTTTGGTCCAGGTGTCTGCGGGCGGGATGGTTGTTGTGGCCCATGTGTGTATGGGTGGGCGTGGCAATGGGACTGTGATGAGAATGGAAGGATTGGTTCGATGCATAGGATGTCTTCAATAACCAGTGGGAAAGTGGAGTGGGGTACCCAAACATTGATGTTCTATTACTATACCTTACTTGACTTGCGTTATTTGGGGAGTGTGCCTTGGTGAGGATTGGGTGGATAGTTTTTCCTTTCTAGGTGCTTTGGTCATATCCTTTATCACAGGGAATCAGAATGCCTCCCCACTTTTGCATGAGAGTCTTTGGTTTTCCCTACTGGGTATACTTGTATACTCACCCTACATATATAAAACTGCTTTTAGGTTTCCATGAGGACTTTGGGGATCGTGTAGGGCCATACTAGCTCAGGCGTTGGGACCATTGAAGTTGCTATTTTTCTTAATTTTGGTACTTTACCTTTGTAAACACCTAGTAATTTCTGGATTTTAATTTTGCAGCATGTATATGGGAGTGGTTTTCTTTGTCTTTAATTTTACTTCCAGTTTCGGCGTTGTTGGGTTTCATCATCTTATCTACCGATCCTATTAAAGAAAAGTGTAATGCCTTCCATTTTGTCTATGATTCTATACCCTTGGTTCTAGTCACCACTCCAGGACTTATTAAATGTGGGTCTCAAGGGTCATTATCTCTCCTTCAAATTGAAGAAGGAAGGGTCTGGAAATCTGCTGTTCCTTCCCTAATCTTAGTGAAGGTGGGTCATGATAGGAACTGTGCAGTACTATAGCAGGTACTGTAGCGAGAACTGTAGCAGGTATTGTTTGGCACTGTAACATCCATGAATATGCCCCCATTTGGGCCTTTGGGTAACCGATTTGGTCCCCGAGTCCATTAAGGACTTCGGGACACCCAGGCCTTCGGGTCAGTAAGGCTTTCAGGCAAACTCAAGGCCATCGAGCCACCTTAAGTGTAGATGAAAACCAGACGACCTACGAGGAACAAGCTCTATAAGGAGGATAAGCAAGGAGATTTCACCACAAAAGAAGAAAAACAGATTGCAAGAATGAGAGGGTATGACACCTGCCATCGGGAAAAGCCTATTCATGCATGGGAATGCCTAGCCAAATAGCCATGCGATGGTGGAGAGCTGATTTCACAATGAAGATGCTGGGGAGGAGTAGTTCCAAGTAGTTAGTCTGGGATGTATGCAATGTTTGAAGCCTACGGGAAAATGATTTCTTCTAAGGCCTATGGGCCATATAATACTTACGCCTAAGGTCCTTATAAGGGTTCCACCTCACCCCTTGAAAGGTGGATTATAAAAAATCAATAAAAAATGAAGGCCTTCAGGCCATTGGAGGTGGAGGAAAATAAAAACTATTTGAAAACAAAGGAAATATTTTTATGCAAAAAAATTGTTATACCTTAATAAATTAAAAAAAACTTTTCATTAATGATTTTAATGAAATTTATATTGTATATATTAAATAAATTATTTAAAATTCATCCTTTTTTCCTAGAAAAGAGATAAGTATAAATCCAATTTTAAGCTTAAAACTTTATTTTTCTAAAAAAAGTTTTGTCACCTTTTTATGCGCTTATTTTAATTTTTTTTGAAACATTTATAAAATTAATTTTAAAAAATTGAATTTAATTTTTAAAATATTCAATTAAAATTTATCTTAGGGTGACTTTTTGAAAATTTTCTGAAAATATAAATTTTTTAATGAATAGTGAAAAATATTGAATCTTAATTGAAAACTACATTTTAGATTAAATTGTTTATAAAGTTAAAATATATTTTAAATATATTTTAAATTAACATTAGTTAAATTATATATATATATATATTTATCTAATTTAGTATATTTTAATAAGTTTTATATTGTGGTTTGATATAAAAACCATGTAAAATTTTAACCATTTTCTCTTTAAACACGTGATTTCACCTCACGTATGCTGGATTAATTTTAAATTTAAAATTTCCACTTGTGTGAATTGAATTTGAAAAAATGTATTAAATATTTTTAATGAGAATAATTTATATTATCTAATATTTTCAACTTGATTTTGATCAAAATGAATAGTTATAATTATTAAAATTAATTACTGCAATTAAGGTAAAAATGGGTTTACCTAGAGGTTAAACAAAATAGATAAGGGTTAAAATGACCTAAAATCTATTCTAAAATATACTTAATGAAAAAATTTAGAACATATAATATCCTAGGTGTAATAATAATCAATTATTAACCTTTTTTAATATAAAAAACATGTTTACACCTTTTTCTTTTCAAAAACTACAAATATGCCACTCTCCACACTCATAAAAGGACACCCCTTATCTTCTCTTTTCCATATATTAAAGTACTTTTGGTTAGGTCAATACCGACCAAAATCACTTCCCAAATTATATAATATTATACTAGAAGCCTTATTTTGGGTATAAATCTATCCTATTAAAGATTTTGGTGTAAACCTAAGGAGGATACCTGAAGAAGAGGAAACATTCTTCAACTAGCATTTTTATTTTATTTCTTACTCAACCTCATTAAATTATTATTAAATCATGATTATATAATAAAATAAGAATTTTATTTATAATTATATATTTTTTATGTTAATATCTTGACCTAAAAACATCCTCACATGCATCATATAGGTTACAAAATCATCATTTATGTGTATCACGGACTACCGCCTCGCGATTTGATATCATTCATTTTTCCATCACCACCTATCATGGTTGGGTATGATAATAGATATAAAGTATATATATAATATTTATAACATAATTATACCTATGGATTAATTATAAAATATATAAACTTTTACATTACTTTCTGTAGGGGATATGATAATGCTACCCATGTGTACAACATACAACTGCCTCACGAAGGGATGCGATTCATTTTTCACTAACGCTTTACATGGATGGTAATACGGATAATGTTAATGACTATATGTGATACAAATATCATAATTATTATATCAATTAACATGTTATCATTATTAAAATACAATATATCATTTTATTTCTTACCTTTTCACTAATTAAAAAAAGATAATGTGATTTGTTTAAGTGTGGACTACCACCTTCGCGAAGCGATGTGACTCTCTTTTAATCACCACACAACATGAATGATATATATAAGTTTATTTAAAGAAAAAATATATCATATATGATATTATGATAATTTTTTAATATAAATTACTACTTACCTTCTTTCTGTAATGATATTTTAAAAATGGAAGCGTTACTCATATGTACGTATGAGCTACTATCTCCATGATCATAACATAATTCATTTCTCAAAACCATATTTCATGATTAGTATTAAAATTATAATTGATGTATGAATATTATAATTATTATTTGATAATTATTCTGGATATTATGGAACCATTATCAAAGTAATAATACTAAAAATAACTAATCAAAACATATAATGAAAGAACAAATCAGTTATTACACAAAACATTATTTTAATAAGAAATTGGTATTAAATTAGTAATTAATGGTCATAAGTAAGTCATATATGGTATAATATATATAATTATAGTTCTATAATATATTTATAATAATATTATATTTATTATACAGAATTTTCTAATGTGTATGAAAGAAGTTGAGACTTAAGGTAAGGGATTTATAGTCTCTTTTTTATTTATGGAAGACATATGTAAATTCACCACTCATTTATTTTGTGTGGTGTGTATACTAACCATTTTAAATTTTATATAATGAATAAAATTAATTTAATTATATTTAAATTTTCTTTTTGTGTTATAATTTAATTGGACTTTTGATTCAAAATATTGCAAAAGCGGTAATGGATTTCCATCTCACCCTTATTTACTATGAGACACTAGCCAAATTAACAACATATTTATTTTATGTGGTGTATATACTTCCCATGAATATATATTATGATTATTACAATTAAAATAATGGGTATTTTCAAATAAGTTATATAATAAATATTTTATGGGGTTTACGGTTAAAAATTTACCAAGGCGGTAAGGGATTTTTGTCTCAATTTTCCTTCCTTGAGACATATGTTATGTTATTCATCTATCTTATTTTATGAGGTGTATATAATTTACTTTTTAAACGTAATATCATGAATTTATTTTTTCTCATTATATTTTAATATTCATTTAAATTTACCCCTTCAATGGGTCTTATAATTCAAAGTTACCAAAGTGGTTAAGATTTATGTTTAAATCTCATCGTTTATCAGGATTATTTATGATAATTTTTTTGATGATGAAATATTATTATCCCTTTATTAAGAAATACATGGATTTTATTCTATACTAGTTATTTTAGGATGATATATGTTTTTCAATCATTTTCCTCTCTTTAGGTACCCAAGAGTTTCAAAATAATGTTTTTAAGAAAATCGTGTTTATTTGTCTCTTTAATCGAAAACCATTTTTCTTCCAAAAACATTTTTTCTAAAAATGTTTTCAAAAATATTTTTAAAATTATTCATATTATTTATTAAAGACATTTTTAACCATGTTTTAATTGTTACAAAATATTTTTAATGGAATATTAATATCTTTTTTCAAATAATGACTATTTGGATTTTACTAAAAATATAAAGGGAATCACTATTTTAATGTGTACGTCATGTATGTAATTTTACACCATCATTACATAAAGGTGTTTTAAATATCACTTAATAAATATAAAAGTTTATTTTCATAGGGCACGATTTTGATTTTTTTTATGTTTTAAAAAATTCTATTCAAAGTGAAAAGGATATTTTCCCCAAGAAAAGTTTTAAATTATTTTCTAATGATTCATTTATAAGTTTTCAAGTTTATTTTCAAATAAAAGTATTTAGAAAATATTTTATGAGTTTTTTAGTTTTAATAATTGATTTAGATTTATCTTCGTAAAGAAACATTCCATGTTATTTTCATTAAAAATCATTCTATATCTAATATGACACCCTTTTCTTTAAATTATGATTTGAAGGAGACATGAACCAATGATACCATTATTATTATTTATATGAATGGTTTATGATCACAAGATGTTTATTAAACACATTCATCTTTCAAAATTTATACCATGATAAAATTTTTATGAAATCTGATTCTTTCTCCAGGTGTTATGCTATGATGAAATGATTATTAAATTTGTCTCTTTTATATAGGTTATGATATGAGGAAATGTTTATTAAATCCATTTCATTTCATAAGTTATGATATGATGAATGATTTATAATATTTGAGCACACATATATATTATTTTATTTATATGATTGGTGGGACCTATATCTCCCTCCAATGCATTGGGTAAATATTTATATCTTATAAGATAGACATGACTGGAAAGGGGAGTGAACCCGTTTTAGTTAGGAAATTTTTTTGCTATGATGGTATTGGGAGTGAAATGTGACTAATATTATGGTTTGGTTAGTGAACCCATTCCACAATGATTTCATTGGAAGTGATCATTGGCAACTGTGGAAATCAGTTTCTATGATTATGTATATGCCCCAATTATATGTCTTATGCTAATGCTATTCTCTCATAGATCATATTATTTGATTCCATTATGATCCATATCTTATGAAATAACAATATTTATTATATGACTCAAGATTATGATCTTTTATATGTAGGGTATGGTTTTCAAATGTTATTCTCTTGTTATTATACCCTTATGTTTATGTTATGCTTTCTTATCTTTCTTTTTTACCATTACTGAGCATCTAAGCTCACTATTTCTTATGATTCATTTACCCATGTTATAAATAATGTTTTTATGTAGGGTATGTTTGTGAAGATTACTAAAGGTGAAGATATTTATGGTATATTTTTAAGAACTTTCACCAAATTAAAAGATTGTGTACCTAGTATCTAATGATACTAAACTATTATAATCCTTAGGAATGTGTTTATGTAATGTATTGAATATTAATCTAAAAATATGTAATAAATATATTTGAAAAGACTAGGTAACTATGCATTTTATCATTTTATAACCCTATAACCATGAATGAATCAATTCATGATGTGAGGGATTGAGAAATCAATAATAGTGGTTGGGGAATGTTCGACCACCCAAACTAGGTTTATGTTCCCATAAAACAAAGAATGTGTAATGTGAGACTGAGGAATAATGATTATATTCTCAAATAATTCACAGGGATTAAAAATTTTGAATTTTAAAATAATTAAATAAAAGATCATCAATGTGAGATAATTATTTTTTAACACAGAATAAATTCATTAGTATAATAATTGATGAAAAAACCATTAAATTAAAAATAATTTAATACTTGACACTGAGATTTTTTTCAAATAATAAACAACAAATATATTCACTCCATATTATTATTTTAACACATTTATATAATATATTAACAATAATAATATTTTTATCAAAATAGAAATCATAATCAATCATTATAGAAAAATCATTAACATATCCAAAAAACAATTTCTTGAAAATACATATTTTAGAAATTGACACACGCCTGTCACATAAAGTGGTAAAATAAAATTTACTTTAAAAATGAAATATAGATGTTGACCAGGGTCATCTCACTTGAGGAGCTTCATATTTATTCACCTAATTAATATAATTCACCTAAACTAATTCTTTCTTGGTTGTTTTTATTTATTCTATGAAAGCAATGGAAATTACAAGAAAGAATAGAGTGAAAAAATTAAACTAACATGAAATAGAAAAATGTGATTAGAAAAGAAAGAACTTGGAATTTGTGGTTTGGTTTATGGGTTACATAATTCTCCTTATTGGAGTTTAAATTAATTTCAATAGTTTAATCATGATATCTCACTTTTAAACTAGTATTAATTTATTTAGTGATTCTGAAATATTGAATTCTTATAGAAAAATAATTTCCACACCCTTCTATAATCAAGGTTTACGGAATAGATCAATCGGGAATGTGACACATTTTAGGACCTGACTTCATTGTTTGTTGTTTTATCTACTAAATGAGTTTAATTCATCGCATAAAGAGCTTATGTTTAGTAAAAGGTAGGGAATATTTTTTAATAAAAGAATAGAAGTGAGTTTGAGTTTAGCGTCTTGGTGGAAAATTTCCACACCCATGAACATCACATTTTCTCATAAAAACTTAAGTAAAATATAATAATTTAAGCACAAAATGAATGGAAACAAAATTTACCAACATCGGGACAAGCCTTGGGTTATACCCTCAATTTTAGGGTAAGAGGTCACTGTGGAAAGAGATAAGTGAAAGGGATCCCTTCACCACCTCACTTATATACACTCCTTGATAAACTTAGTTAGAAAAAATACATAAAAAAATACATCACAAACTCTCATTTTTAAATCCAAGAGGTTCTTTTCTAATCTCAATACTAATATAATATGGGTTAAGGTATGATCTAAAGGAATATATCCAAGGAAACAATATTTATCTTAACAAAGTTATTTTATTTTTATTTCTTATTAAACATATTATAAATATTCTATAAAAATAATGAAATATTTTAATAATTATAATAAATTTATTTAAATGTTATTATGTTAATGAGACAACTATTTTATACTGCCTTCCATTCTAATAGGAAATAAAAAACTCTCTCTTGCGTACGTGTAAACTACCCACCTCTAAGAATGACATATTTTTATTTTTTATCACCGTAAGAAATGGATTGTCATAAATATGAATTAAATTAATAAATATGAAATTTATAATATAATTATTATTCTTTAAAGATAAATAATTATCTACCTTCCTTCCCTATCATTCATTAGAAAATGGAAATTCTACTCACAAGGACTACCACCTCCATGAATGACGCATTTTCATTTTTCATCACCACTTAACATGGATAGTTATAAAATTTTATATAATATATAAATATAATATTTATGAAATTATTAATATTATTAAATTATAAATTAATCATTATATTTATAATATTAACAATAAATAGTCAATGTAAATTTAACTACCAAAACAAGCATACAATATTTTTTTCTTAATTTGAATCTATTTCTGAAAAATTATTGAATTATATTTTTTTTGAGTGATAATAATAAAGAATATATATATATATATACAATTATGTAGATTATGGAACTATTTTATAACATATTTTCCATGGTCAAAGTACAAAAATAGTTTTGAAGAAATTGATCGAAAAAACTCAAGTGACCGATGAGAGAAAAAACTATTTAATAAATTAATAATATATTATAATAAATAATCATTAAAAAAATAAATAAACCTAAAAAGTTTATGAATATTTTTTTTAACAAATATAATTTTATTATTTAGTTTTTTATAACGTTTAAGACCAAGAAAAAATATAAGGTAAGGGTTAATTTCACAATCTCACTTTTATTGAGATTGTATATATTTAAGTTTCCATTAGGGGAATTATATGTTATATCTATTATAAATCCCATATTTTCTTCTCCCATGGTTATTTAAGAGGTTTTAAATTATTATATCCATTTTTTATATTTTTATTACTCAAAAACCATAAAAATAATGTACATAAGAGATGATGAACATATTTCTCCTTTTTTGGTTGGGAATATTTCTCTTCCATATATGCATTCTTATATATTATTTAAATAATGTTATTATCTATAATACAAAGTTGTTTTAAAGTAATTTTCAAATATCATTGAATATTTTAAAATTGTTTAAAAAGGAATTTTTTTTACATTATCCATATGGGTCAATTTTGAATCTCTTAAAAAATGCAAGAAAAGAATATTTTTTTAAATCTTCAGATTAATCATATTTTCCAACTGTCATGACCATTATCCATTATTCAAATTCCTTTACAAGTTCCCATATTTTTTAAAATAAAATCCATGTCTCTTTATTCTATGAATTTTTTGTTTTATACCAAAATAAAAGGATATTATTTGCATAATTTTTTTTTGAAAAGGGGATTTCATTTTACTTAATAATGTTTTATCTTCTACTTAACAATTGATTAATTAAGCATAGTTTATTTCCATAATTCAATTATTTTAAATTATTTTATAAAAAAGTTTTTAAATTTATCTTTTAATCCTTATGAATAGATTTTTTGAAGTTACTTTTAACTTCATTTTTACAAAATGGTTACAAAAGTTTCAATGAAAATTCTTCTAAATGTTTCACTTCCATTTTCACCTATATTTTAAAAAAGTCACACATTTAATAGAAAAACATAATTTATAATGAATTTATGGTTTCCTTTAAACACTAATTGAATTATTATTTTTTTCACATTATTTTATATAAGGATTATTCTTAATTCATTCATATTCTTGTAGTTATATTCTCTATCACTCTCAATCACTGTTTTAAAATTATTTTTCTCCTTTATGTCCAAGTTATTTTAAAATATGTATAAATTTAGGATGATTTAAATTTTGAATAAACCATATTCTTCAAATTATATATTGTGGGAATTGAAGGAATCTTAAAAAGAAATTTATTTCATTGACTGGGTAAATATTGATGTTTTATATACTTGATTTAGTAAAAATATTTATCAATTACTACGACATATTTATTATATATTTAATTGTTAATTAAATACATGAGTACTAAATGAGACATGTTTATGTAATGTTCTAGGTCAATTATATCCCTTAAACATGTGTAATTGATGGTTGGTGTTAGTTATAGACCCTAGATGCATCAAGTAAGGCATCACAAGACAAAGAAGTAGGCATGCCTTATTAACTAGGTATTGGGGAAAATTACTAACCAATTATTGAATGTGACCTAGTAGTGGTCTCAACATTAATATTAAGATGTCTGTAATTATGCATTCTATAATTGAAAAATAAGTTAGTAGGTTCTATGTGATTGATATGTTGATAATTCTATGAAAAGATTTCATAATCAAGTTATTGATTATATAAGCTCAAAATTTACCTGTTTTCCTTTCTCTATGGTTTCAAGAATAGATATTTGAATGATCTACATGATTCAATTAAAGGAATAATAAATCTTTCATAAATATTATAAGTTGTTTTTTATTTTTTCTATATAATATAAAAATAATGTATGTATCTAGTCTCTTTAGACTACTAAACTATTGAATCCCTTGGGATGTGATATCTTTTATATTATATCAATGTAATATAGTAATCACTATATCTAGATATTATAGAGTTATAATTGTTACAACTGGTATTAGAGTAAGTTTAGTAGGAACCTTTGGGATTATATTTTAAAATAACAAAGTTAACATGATCATTATAAAAAACCCTTAGAATGTTTAAGAGCCTTTTTGTTATTTTTTATATTATGGATCAATGTTAAATATTTTATGAGATAATTAAGTGTTTTACCTTTTCTATGGAATATATAGGAAATAATTAAAAATTTATCAATACACATAATCAATGTAGGGATTTCTCTCTTGAGCTGACTAAAATGACTACTATTGTACTTGAACATATTACGACTATATTAGGGTAGTTTTCTTAGATTATGATCAATAAACTTGATCATATGGAGTAACTTATTGATTCATAGCGTAGTGTGACAATTTTAGAACACTTCATGAAATAAAAACCTCTATACTTTAGTGGAACTACTAATGAATTTGAAGTTAATCAATGTATCAAGTACCTCAATAGTTATTCCTAGCCTTGAGAAGTTATGAGAGGGTGAATGTAATTATGGAAGTTTATTTTTTAAAGGGAGATACTAACCAATGGAGGGAATTGATTTAAAAAACCAAGTAGGAGGAGGAGAATGTGAAAATAGAATGGAATACTTTTATTGTGATATGAATTTAGGAATACTTCCCTTAAGAGAAATGTGTCGATATAGGAATTAATTTTTTTAATTTAAAATAGATGTAAAAGGAAAGTGTTGGTAAATACCATTATAACCTCAAAATATTATCAACTAATGTTATGAAATATATACACAATATAGAATATAATATTGACCATTTATTTTATGGGATTAATATGAGCCTTTATAGAGCACTACTCACTTAAAAGTTTTCATCATATGATGATATGGTATCATGTTCCATCGAGATAGAGAATGAATTATACAATTATTATATTTTCAAAATAAATTAAGGGAATAAGATTACGACTGATCACCAATGAAAAATACACATGGAGGACAAAAATAAAGGAATGGTGTAACTTTCAACATGTGATAATTTTATATTGAAACACCCTGACACTTTTATAAATGGAAAGGAAGTATATTTAATGTGTATAGATAAAGGATATAATTATTTTTAATGTAAGAAAAATAAATAATTTACCAATATCCAATGATTAAACTATAATGACATGGGTTATTATTTAAATCAATGCCCTAATAATCAAGGGAATATAACACCGAAGAGTCCAAGGTGGAATGAAAAAGCTTATGTAATTACTATAGATGAGGCTGACATTCTAAATGAAGTGATAATATTTACTTTGATTGTAAACTCAAAGAAAGATAATTGTTTATTTGATTATGGATCTACATACTCTTTTATATCTTTCATATTTTCCAGGAACATTAAATTATATCTCATAACCCTTATAAATTATTTTTCAATCAAGAAACCCAAAGTGAATCTTATTTAAATCAGGATATATCTGTCAGTACCCATAATCATGAATAGAAATACCTTAATTAGGAACTTTATTATTATTTTCATGATTTAATTTAATATAATCCTTAATATGTATTGGATTTCGATATATAATCTAAAAATTTATTTCCAAGATAAAGATATCATGATTCATGATGGAGGTATGAAATGTATTATCTTAAGAGGGTAAAATTAATTATTTGAGTCATGTATGGATCCACCTATAATGGATCAAATTAAATAAATTCTTTGAGAAAAAGATAAGATGTTATATATATATGATAAATAAAATTTAATAATCAAGAGTTCACCAATTATATTGGAATACATTTATATATTTCTTAAATAATTTCATGTACATCCATATGATCATGAATTTGATCTTTCCCTTACCCTCATCCCGAATGAAATACATATATCTAAGACTCCATATAGAATGGAACTGGTGGAATTGGTAAAGCTAAATAGATAACTACATGTGTTGTGTGATAAGGGATTCATTCAACCCAGTGTTTCATCATGGGGATCCCCTATCCTTTTTTGTTAAAATAAGGATGGTTATATTATTTTTTACATTTATTAAAATGAGATCAATTCTATTATTATAAATAATAAGTAACTTAGGAAAAGCATTAATGCATTATTTGATCAAATTTTGAGTGATAAATATTTCTTAATGATCAATCTTCACTTCTGTTATCACCAATTAAGGGTGGAGAAGTATGATATACCAAAGGTAAAAATTCATATGACGTACATAATTTATAAATTTAAAATAATTCACTTTGTGTTAACTCATACACTCTCCATGTTTATATATTTGATGAATATAGTATTAAAGGATTATCTGGATAAATTTTTAGTGTTATTAATTGATAATGTATTTATATACTCTAAAATATATGAAATGAATGGGTGTAAGGACCTAACCCCAGTTGTCCAGAGCCAATGCCTTAATTTTTTTACATTGGAATATAAAGAGAAATATGAATCCCAAAGGACCAAATAGTTTAGTAGTTTTGGAAATCCAGATACATACATAAGTTCAACATTAAAACTTGAAAGGAAATACAACATACAAAATTATTTTTGAATCACACAAAATCTTATAGATTATCCCTGAAAGTAATTCATAACATATTTCTTCACAACTAAGGGAAAATAAAATATCTGAAAGGGGTTATATCATATGCCTAGAAATGTTAAATAATAAAGAGGAAGAAAATATAAAACTAGGATTGATGAATAAATAAAATTCATTCCTTTAAAAATATACTTGAGCATGATATAACAGGAATAAAAACTGATTAAATAATGTCATAAAACATAACCATGGATATTATACTCGTCGAATAATCATAATTACTATCAGTACATAGTTTTAAAATGAAGAAGTGCATAATTATTCACATTATGAAATATTCCATTATGACCTTAGCCAAGACATATAAAAATGATTAAGGCCTCGGCCAAAACCATATCTGAAAATGGGAAAGGCCTCATCCAAGTCAATATCTATTTTATTTCTTTAGTCCTACAGATGAATTAAGAGGCTATAATGAGCCCTAACCATAACTTAATAAGTAAAATTAATTCTAAATATGAATTAGGATAAACATAAAAAATATATACTTTCATATTGAAACTAACATATGAAATGTAAATAACTTTTCCCAAACATAAACATTAAATATTCAGATTAATATGGTGAATGGTTTCAATATAACACATCTATAGTCAAAATAATCATAAACCATTAAATAAAATTGGGTATATGATATCATAAAATATTAGTCCCAATTATTCATAATATTCAACAAGAGTGTTGAAATAGACAAAATTACCCTTATAAAATCATTGTGTAATTCTTGAGATAAATACTCTTTTACTTTGAAAAGAAGATTTATTTTGGAAAAATATTTTTATAAAGCCAAAAGTGAAATAATATAGTTTACTCATAATAAAATGAGTGATTTTAGAAAAATAATGGTTTCTAAAAATAGATTTTAGTGTGCCCTTGAAAATAGTCAATAATTCGAGAAATTCCTTTGAAACACGCTATTATTTCAGGAAGAATTTTTGAAATATCCTTTTAAGTCATGTAACTCCCCATAAAATAAAAAAATATTATGGTTGGTACACATATATAAAATATTTACACATAATTTATTAGGATTAAATAATAATAAATAATAATTTCATTGATATTAAGAGAGTTAAAGAGTAACCTAAAAGAAAATGGAGGTTCAAGTAGAAAACCCTTAACTTATGTTTGAATATGTTCCTCTCTTGAACTTAATGTCCAAGAATATGAAATTATACTAATTAATAACTTAACTAATAACCTATTAGACATGTATTTTATTTATTATAATTTTATTAAGTTCATTTATAATCATTTTTATGGGTTAATAGATTCAATATCTTCGTTTTTGAGTGCTTGTTTCATTAGTTTTGATGATCTGTTCGCTTGTATAGAAGTAAATTTATAATGATAATTGAATTAAAGAACATTAAATAGGATATATTACATATATTAAAATATTTTTCAACCCTAAAAATGGTTTCATGACGATAAATGAAGATGGTAATAGAAGTTTAATACCTGTTGCCTTTGAATGTGATAAATTAGCACATCTCGGATGGTATTTTCATTTCTAGTATAAAAGGAGGTTAAAGGAGAGATGAAGATGAATTATTAAATTATCACAAAAAAATTAATGTAAATGTTAGTTACTAGATTTATCATATCATTTGGATGAATTAAGGCGAGGAAACAAAAAAAAAGGAACTTGAAACAAAATAAAATAAATGAAAAGAGGAATTTACCTCTTGAATTTATCTTCCTTGAGTCTCATTAGGAGAGAGGATTTGGTCTATTGAAGAGAAAAATGGATAAAGGATGTTGTAAGGATCTTGGGAGAATATTTTAGTAGAAATTATACATGGATAAAGGCAAGATAGTAGTGATGAGAAGAGTTAGCGAGGGGTGGTTTTTATAGTGGAGGAGAAGAGGGTTTTTCCAGTATTTTAATCATTATTTTGTTATTTTGGATCAAGACTATGGATTGTGTTGATTCTTGTGACTAAAAAATAGTAATAAGTGCATGTTAGTTCTAACCAATGGTAATTTACATCAGACATTATTTAATAATGATGTAGAAATTCATATATTTAGCATATTTCATAAATTATCGAATTTCACTATTCCCCAAAAATTGAAGTATTTTAGAAAAATACAAAAAATCACCCTAAAATTTTTTATAGGTTTTTAATTAAAAAATGAACTCCATTTTATGAAAATAATTTTCTAAATAGGATAAATTTAATTTTTAAATAAAATCATTATTTACTTGAAAAATACATATTTTAAATTTAAAACTGATTTTATAATACTTTCAAAAATTAATTGAGGTCTCATAAAATTATAATAAATTCATAGGAAAAAAAATATTTTTTTGAAGAATAAATTTTATAAAAATTAATTTTATTTTAAATAATTTTATTAATTTAAAATCATAATTACAAATTTTTTACTCACAAAAATATCAACACGTAATTATTAATTTTTTAAACATTCACTCTCATTTATATAGTGCGTAGATTTTATTTATACTCACATGGGTGAGGTTAATATTTAAAAGGTTATATTTTTATTCATAATCATAAGTTACTATTCATAAGGGTAAGTTATTATTCACAAAAAATGTAAGTTGGCCCTATTAGACACCGAATATCTTACTAATCGCAACCATGTATGTCAGTTTTTCAAAACTAAAATCCGAGAAGTGGAAAAATTATATCTAATGACCTGGTTATAACTATATCCTATAAATATCAAAGTGTTTGTTTCACATAGACTCAGTGTTGAATTCATTTAATAATAAATTTATTTGTAAAACCTTGGGGTGTTACAATGGGGGTCATTTATGAATCATTCTTGAGACTCTCATAAAAAATGAATTATATGTAAAATTAAGTAAGTGTGAATTTTTATCCTCAATGATTATTGTATTGGACATATTATCTTAAAGTATGGGATATCTTTTGTTCCTTAAAAGAAAAATGTAGTCAAGGAACGACCCACCATAATGAATATAATCGGGATACACAGTTTCCTTAGTTTAGAAGGTCACTATGGACAATTTGTTAAAAAAATATCCTGATTGGATAACCTATTAACCTAGTTAACATCAAAATGTTTTATTTTTATATTTTTAATGGAATTTGAATAATTTTTTATGAGTTAAATAAGTTACTAATTGATTCATCTATATTAAAATTACTATTAATAAAGGATATATTTTGGATGTTTGGTGATTTATCAAAGAATGGACCATGATGTGTCTATATATAGAATGATCAAGTTTTTGCTTATGTATCAAGGTATTTAAAGATACATAAATAAAATTATCCAACCCATGATCTTGAATTGGTATCTATAATAATTTTCTTGATGATATGGAGGAACTATCTCTATGGTGAGAGATGTGAAATATATACATATCAAAAGAGTTTGAAATACATATTCTTTTAGAAAGTGATAAATATGAAGAAAAGGAGATATTTGTA
Source organism: Viscum album (assembly GCA_963277665.1). NCBI lineage: Eukaryota > Viridiplantae > Streptophyta > Magnoliopsida > Santalales > Viscaceae > Viscum > Viscum album. The sequence continues at coordinate 533,421,924 of OY728121.1, read as the reverse complement.
ACTACTTAAAGACCATGTTTATTCAATAAAATACAACCTTGGAAAATAAAACAAGGTGGCCGACACATTTAGTAATAAGGATCTTGTAGTTCTGACCAAGATGAGGATAAACAAAGATCCTATATTTTGAGATTTAGTAAAGTTGGATATAAGAATTATTAAGGTAGGATAAACATCACTAATTTTCCAAATTATTCCGAAAAAATATTTAATAGGAAAGATAAAAATTCTCCATATTTGTGATGAATGTTTATAGAATAAAATTAAGTACCTAAATAATGTGATGTTGGCAGACATCATCTATAAAGATGGTACATTGAAATATGCATAGAGACGGTGTATTCTATCCTTACTTGAGATGAAGAAGTAATTACTAGATGAATACCATAACTCAAATCTCTCTATAAACCCTTGTAGATTAATGTTGTATAAGGATTTAAGGGAATATTTTTTATGGGATAATATAATGTAGGAAATTAGTGATTGTATATCAATATTCTTGGTTTTTAATAAGTAAATATTAGGAGAGAACATCCTAAAGGTTTCATGGGTCCTCTTCCTATAGTTATGTAGTACTCGGATGATATTACTAAATTATTTTTCAATGGGTTACTAAAGAATCGAATAAATAATGATAATATATGGGTTATTATGGAATTCCTTTCCATGTTATCACATTTTCTTGTTATAAGGGAGGATCCACCTCGTGAGTGCCTTACAGGGATCTATATTAATGATTTTTTTGAAAATTCATGGTTATACTCTTTAAATAGTATTTGATCATGACCCATAGTTCACATCAAAATTTTATAAGTCTTCAAAAGGCCCTCAACATCAATATATATTTGATCATGATCTATCATCGTCAAACTAATAAAAAAATCTGAAAATACTATTCAAACATTATAAGAATTGATGAGGTCATTCCCATAAGATTCTCAGGGTACGTGGGATCAATATTTACCTTCTATATAATTTTATTAAAATAATATATTCCATTAAAGAATTCAAATAAGGAAAAGGAGATAAATTTAACTACTTAAGGACCATGTTTATTTAATACAATACCACCTTTGGAAAGAGAACAAGGTGGCCGACACATTCAGTAAGAAGGATCTTGGAGTTCTGACCAAGATGATGGTAAACAAGGATCCTATATTTTGGGATTTAGTAAATTTGTATATGTGAATTATTAAGTTTGTATAAACATCACTAATTTTACAAATTATTCCCAAAAATATTTAATAGGGAAGATAAAAATTCCCCATATTTGAAATAAATGTTTATAAAATAAAATTAAGTACATGAATAATGGGATGTTGGAAGACATCATCTATGAAGATGGTACATTGAAATATGAATAGAGACTGTGTATTCCATCCTTACTTGAGATGAAAAAGTAATCACTAGATGAATCCCATAAGTAAAATTTCTCTATACACCATAGTAGCTTAAAGTTGTATAAGGATTTCTGGGAATATTTTTTATGGGATAATATAATGTGGGAAATTAGGGACTGCATATCAATATGCTTGGGTTTTAAAAAGAAAAGATTGAGAGAGAAGATCCTAAAGGTTTCATGGATCCTCTCCCTATAGTTATGTAGAAGTGGGATGATATTACTATATAATTTTTCAGCGGGTTACCAAATAATACAATGAATAATGAAACTATATGGGTTATTATGGACTTCCTTTCCAAGTTAGAACATTTTCTTGTTATATGGGAGGATCCAACTCTTGAGTGCCTTACACGACTATATATTAATGATGTTGTGAAAATTCATGGTTCTTCTCTTTAAATTGTATTTGATCATGACCCATAGTTCACATCAAAATTTTATAAGTTTTCAAAAGGCCCTCAAAATCAAGATATGTTTGAGCATGATCTATCATTGTAACATTGATAAACAATCTGAAAGTACTATTCAAACATTATTAGAATTTATGAGGTTATTCTCATAAGACTCTCAGGGTACACGGGATCAATATTTACCTTCTATATAATTTTATTGAAAAAATATATTCCATTAAAGAATTAAAATGACACTATATGAATCATTGTATGAGAAGAGATTCTCTACTCCTACTTGTTGGGATGATGTTGGATAGAGGAAGGAAATAGGCCTAGAAATCTTTTATGAGTTAATGATGAAAGTGATAATTATTCAAAATCATATCAAGATATCTCAGTGAAGAAAAAAGATATATGGAGATAATTGGAGAAAGGATCTATAATTTCAAGAGAGAGATTATAATTTTTAAAGGTGTCTTCATTTAAGGTTTTTATAAGGTTTCATAAGAAATGGAAGCTAGGCCCTAAGTATACCAATAATTTTGATATTTTAGGAAGAATTAGAAATATGGAGAACTATTTAGAAATGCCACCCTATCTCTCTAAAGTATATGATGTGTTCTATATATCTATACTGAGGAAGTATATTCCAAACATGATGCATATACTCACCACTGAGGAAGTTGATTTAGAACTAGATTAAAATTATTGTGAATTTCCCATAAAAATTAATTTCTCCAGAGATAAATTACTATGGAATTGGATGACTTGGTTAGAAAAGTTACATTGGAGAATAATAATATATAAGTGGAAACATGGGAAATAGAGAAGGTAGTGATAGAGAAATACCCATATTTGTTTATGAGGTGACATTTGGATAATTTTGAGGATGAAAAAAAAACATATTATCTTAAAGAAACTATAGTAAGATACAAATTTTATTATTCTAATAGAAAAAATCTTTTAAATTTTAGAATTAAAGTTGATAAAAATATTGTTTTTTGAATTTAGTATATCAAAATTAGCTCTAGGTGAATTTTTGGGATCATTCCTTAAAACTAAATTTTTATGAATAATGACAGAGCATTTAGTAACTGAATTTACATTATTTATAGTAATGTAATATTTATAAAAATTAATAATCATTCATAAATTTATTAACAATATATTATAAATTAAAATAAAATCATTTTTGGTGAAAAATATATTTTTTAGAATAACGTTTTTTGTAATAAATTTAAACCTTTAATAAACTAAATTAACCACATATAGTAAATTATTTTACTGAAATTTATTAATAATATATTGAATCAAAAAAATAAAAAATCATCTAATGGATTTTATTAGTCATGGAATGAGAATAATTCATTTTTATACTTAAAGTTTCATTTTTCTAGAAAATGATTTATACACATTACATATGAAAAGATTAAAATTTATTTTTAATAATTTTAGAAATTGAATATAGTAAAATAGTTTTTTATTGAGAATAATAATATTAAAATTTATTAATAAGTTCAATTTAATTTTTTTTCATAAGAATAAGTTACCATTGTAAAAGTTTTTCACCATGATAACAGTTAAGAGGGTTAACGAGGGGGTTGAACTAAGAGATACGGTTTAAAATGACATAAAATGTTAAGTAAAATTTGATTAGTTAAGTGTATTTAAAACTATATTCTCCTATATTATAATTTGGTTTTCCTTGGTGTCACTTGAACAAAAAAATACATTTATATTATTTTAGAGTGAAGATTATTTTCCAAAGTGTTGACCCTCTAACTTATTAAAAGATCACTTCACCACCTCACTTATTCACATTCCTTGAGTACCATCTCTTGAAAAATACCTAAAGAAATATCTCCCCAACTCTCTTATTAATTACTTATTGGTTTTGATCTTACAAAAAGGCTAATTTAAGAAGTTTTAAGGTGTTATTTAAAGAAATATATCCAAGGAAGAGGTAATTATCCAAACCGAGTTCTTTTATGTTTATTTAGTATAAATCATATTAAAAATATTATATGAAAATAATAAAATAATAAAATAAGTATAATTTGTTTACTAAAATGTTATTATGTTAAATTAACAACCATTATCTACCTATTTTCCATCCAATGAAAAATGAAAACTTTATCTATGCATACATGGGTATTACCACCTCTATGAAGGATGTATTTTCATTTTTCATTACTATAAAACATGGATAGTCATAAATATGGTTTTAATTAATAAATATGATATATATTAAATAATTATTATTCCTTAATTATAAATAATTATCTACCTATTCTCCCCTATTCATTAGAAAATGAAAATGTTGCTTGTGTGTATGCGCATACTACCACCTCTATAAACAATGTATTTTCACCTTCAATCACCACTTAAAATGTATTGTTGTAAAAGTTTATATAATGTATAAATATAATATTTATGAAATTATTAAGACTATATAATGATATATTATTCATCCTATTAATTATATCAATAATAAATTTTCAATTTAAATTTAACTGCAAAAAATGAGTATACAATGATAATTTTGTTAATCTGAATATATCTTTAAAAAACTATTGAACTATAAAAAATTTGTGATAGTGAAATAATAAATAATAAATATCTATAAATATAGATATTATTTAACTATTTTATAACTAATCTTTCCATGGTCAACATACCAATGTAGATTTGAATAAATTGATCGAACGATCTCAAGTAGCTGATGAGAGCAAGAAATATTAAATAAATGAATAAATTCTGATACTAAATGGACATTAAAAAATTAAATACACCATAAAAAGGTTATAAAGAAAGTATATAATAAATCTAATTTTATTATCCAGGATGATATAATGCATCCAACCAAGCAGGGATCCAATGTAAGATTTTATTTCACAATCTCACTTTTATTGAGATTGTTTAGGTTTCAATTTATATTGGAAAAATTTTATGTTATATATCTTATAAAACACATATATTTTTTCAAAAATTGTTTTTTATTAGGGGGTTTCAAGAATTATTTCCATTTTACTTTTCTTTGGTTCTCTAAAACCAAAAAAATAATGTATATAAGAATAACTAAACTTACTTCTCATTCTTAGTTGGTAATATTTCTCTTCCATATACATATTACTTATATTTTTTCAATAATTTTATTAAATATATTACAATGAATATTTAAGGTAATTTTTGAAGTTATTAGATAATTTAAAAAAGTTTTAAAAAGAAATATTTTTAATGTTTTCTATATAATTCACTTTTTGATATCTTTATAAAATATTGAAAAGAATGTTTTTTGAATGTATATATTGAATAAATTTTACTACCATCATTAATAAATTTCATTATTAATATTTCTTTACAAGTTTCTATGTTTTTTAATGAAAATAATTCTCTCATTATTCTATCAATTATTTTCTTTATACCAAAATAAAATATTATCATTTTCTTAAATTTTTGAAAAATGGATTTCATTTTACTTATGAATATTTTTATATTATTCTATAAATTTACATAGGTAAGAATAGTTTATTATAAATCTATCATTATTGTGAAAATATTTTACAAATAATATTTTAAATTTCTCCTTTGAAACTTATAAAAAGAGATTTATAAGTAACTTTTATTTTTTATAACATAGTTATAAATCCTTTAAAGAGAAATATTTTTAAACTTTTTCTTATATTTTCCTCTATAATTTACAAAAGAAACACCTTTACTAAAAAAAATTAATTTATAATGAATTTATAGTCTCCTTTATTTTACCATTTATTTTTTACCTTAGTTCATTTGTAAGGATTATTCTCAATTCATTCACTTACTTGTATTTATATTCTCTATCAATATCCATTATTATTTTGACTTTATTTTCCCCTTAATGTCTATGTTATTTTAAATCATAGATATATTTACCGTCATTTCAATACCAACTAAACCATTTTACCATTATTTTATACAGTGGGAATTGAAGGAAGCTTACTAAGAAGTTTAATCTATTGAGTGAGGAAATATTTATATTTTTTATACTTGATTAAATATGCTTATTTATTTATTACTAAGTTATATTTATTATGTATTATATTGTTTATTAAATAAATTAGTAATGCATTGGATATGTGTATGTGATTGGTGGGGTCTATTATATTCCCTGTATAGGTGTAAGTGATGAGTGGGGTCTGTCATAGCCCCTCGATAGATTGAGTAAGATATCATGAGAAAACAAGTTATAATGCGTTAATAATTTAGTATCTAGGTGTATTATTACCCAATTATTTAATGTGTATTAGATTAAGCCTCAAAAGTAATATTAATATGTCTTAAATTATGAATTTCATCATTGAGAAATCAGTTATTATGGTCAATTTGATTTCTATGATGATAATATCTAAGTATATATTTCATTCTAAAGTTATTGATTTTATGGAATATGTATTGATTATTTAATATACCATTTAATTTATACCTTAGGTATTCATGTTATCTTCCTCAGGGAATCATAATAGATCTTTGAGTGATCTCCATGATATACTAAAATGAAAAATAAATTTTTAATGAGGATTATAATCTATGATTTAATTTTTCTTTATAATAGGGAAATCATGAATGTATCTAGTCTATAAATACTAAAAAACTATTAAATCCCTTAATATGCGATCAATTTTATCTTGTACTAATGTTATATAGTAAATAAAAACTATAGTATTTTTATATTTGGGGGTATTATTTTAGGGACCTAAGAAGTAAAAACTCAAAATTAGTTATGTATCACTTTAGGAAAAGCTAGGTCACTATATATTTCCTTAAACAATACCTATCATTCTCATTGGACTGATATTCCACTCACAATCTTTGTATGTTACCCTGTATAATTTTAGTTTCAATCAAGTAATAATAATGTATAAAATTTCATTAATTTATTATATTATTTTAATATAAATAAACTAAACTTTTAAATTACTCAAGTGGTACCTTTGTATATGACTCAAGTACTAGAAATTAATGTGGTAAAATGATTTTTTCACTTATAAGGGTGTTTCGTATTCACTAAAAATTCAAATCAATCACATTTATTACTATTTTTAGGGACAAATATTACTTCTTTATAATTTTTTTTCTTATATTTTAATTATAAAATAAAATAACATAGTCAAAATATTCGTTACATAATTTAATACATTATATAGATTTGTTACATGAATTTAATTTTTAATACATTCATTGGACTTATAGATGTATGAGTACAAGAAGATCACTAAGTACTTATCTCTTTTCATTTATACCAGCGGTAAAAGGTTATTTCACTAGATTCTAACAAACATGGTATTTTATAATCCAATACAGATTCAATACAATATAAGTTCTTAATAATTTTAATATGTCTTAGTTTGTAATGAAAATGTTCCACCAAATTGTATAGGATTGTAAGTAAGCATAGAATTTAATAATCCTTAATGTATTAAACTCACACCAAATTCCACAGATTATGGGATAAAACTCCATCATTTATATTACTTATTATTTTTAATGGAATTCAATCAAAATTTGCCAAATATTTCATCGATGATTTGAAAACCATTGTCTAGTATGTACCACTTTGTGGAGTGTCATAAGATGAATAGAGATTGAGATGTTTCTATTTTTATATGAATGTAAAATATTTAATCTGAATTTTATAGTAACAAAAAATATCATTGTAAACATTTAAGGATATATAGAATGTCTTTTTCATAAGATTCTACCCTAACTATAGAACCATGGACAAGAGGAATAATATTTCAACGTTTGAAGAGAAGTAATAAGAAGCATTCAATGAGGCATTAGAAAGGTTTAGAGACTATTATCAATAGATGAATTAAATGACTCATTATTGATGAAATTATTTTATAAAGGAAAAAATTCCATGGGATAGACAATGGTTGATTTATTTATAGGATAAAATTTTTGTGATAAGAAAACTGAGGATCTTAAGTACATCTATGATATGCTTTCCATGAAGTCACATTGGAAATCTACTAGATGAAGGAGAGTTATTATTAATGATGTCACTATTATAAATGATGTAACAAATATTACAACATAAAATTCATTATATGATCATGAGGAAGAAGTATGTTTCATGAAAAATTATAGAAGATAACCTATGAGGAATGTCCCTTTCTCAAACACATATAACAATGGATGGAAGAATCATCCTAATATTTCATGGAAAAAAAGTTATTTCAAAGAAATTAGCCCTTATAAATTTGAAGGACAATAAAAATCTATATATAAAGCCTGTATTCATTAAGGAACTTATTGAAAATAGGATTTATGTTAAAACCTAGTAGATAAAGTGACTAAAATAGTTCTGAATAAATTATAGGAAATAAAAAATAATAAAATGTGAATGAATGGATTTTTCTCAAAAAACTAATTCCAATTCCTCAAGGATGGATCAACTTATTCAAGGAAACCAAGCTAGAATTTATAACCAAAAAATGAAAGTCTAATAGCTTTAAAAAAAACTATGAGAGATAAATATAAACTAACAAGTAAAATTGAAACTAATCTAAGAGAAGGATAAATTATAATAACAAAAAGTGAATGAAAAATAATAAAAGTAAAGTATAAAGAGAGGATATAAAAAATTGAAATAAAAATAAAAGAGAATGGTTATAATCACCATCAAGATAAAGGATATCAAAATGATTAAAAATAAAGGAATGTAACCAATGAGAATTTTGAAACAAAGAATAACATGAATGAAGGATGTTATGAAATTGTAATGTTGAAATTATCAAATAATGATGTAAAAGAATATAAACCAACTACAATATTAATAGAAATATATATGGAGTTATATAAACACAAGGTTATGTATTTCAAAAGACCCATCCAAATATTTCATAATATTTGCGTTGATGTTACATTTGTATAGGCATTAAAAATATTACTTCTTATAAAAATTTCCTAGAGAACATTATTTTTGAAAAAAGTGGATAGATGAGTTTTAAAAAGTTCCATTAAATATGAATACAATTAGGTTATTTTAATGAATATTTCATCTAATTATAAGTATTCAAGTAGTTTCAAAATACCTTGTGATTTCTAAGGAAATAGAACCTTCACTTATTTGGTTGATTCAGGAGATATCATTAGCCTTATTACATTAATAGTTTATAATAAAATTGAAATGGGAGAGTTTAAAACAATTATAATAGCTTTGAAACTTTTATATATATTAATCACATATTCAAATGGTGTTCATGAAGATTTATATATGAGAAATAGAAATCTTATTTTACCAAGAAATTTCTTGGTAATTGATATGGAAATATATAATGAAGTATCTATCATATTAGGCGGGTATTTATTAACCAATAGAGGTTATCTCACTGATTTTATATAACACAAATCAGTATTTAAAGTGGGATAATACAAAGATATACTTTATTTATTTCAAAATTAAAAATATGAACACATACCGAATGATTATTTTTCTATAGATATTATTGACAAAGAAGTTGAATGTGAAATAAATAATCAGTTGAACACTCAGTTGTGTGAGATGAATGAAACAATTAAAGATATGGAAAAACAATGAAAGCTATAGGAATATAATGGTGACCAAATTTAATAATACAACCATATAAAATTATTTGGGTATCTAAGAGAGGTATTATATGCTTTCCAATATATGAGAAAACTATCTATTCAAAAACCAAAATCACTCTAGTTGAGGTAATCCTGATTAAAACTTAAATGTGCATATCTAGTCGAAAAAAATTCATTTCAAGTGATAGTTTTAGATAATATAGAAGAGGAAAAATAAGTGATATTATTGGATTTATTAAATAAACATAATAACGCTGTGTATTGTACAATTTAGATATAAAGGAGATAAATCAATTTATCTACATGAATAAAATTTGAATGGAATAAGAATTAAAAAAACTGAGTAATTCCAAAAAGGGTGTTAAATAAAAACATTGAGGAGGTTTTATAGGATAAAATCAGTATGTTGTCAGATATTGTGGAAATATATCCTATTTTAGATAGTTCATTGGTCAGTACAATTCCTATTACACCTAAAAGAGTATAATAATAGTGGTGACTAATGAAAAGAAGTATTAGTTTTAAATAAAAAAGTCATAGAATGGAGTGTGTATATTTATTATATGAAACATGATTCGATAATAATGAAGGATCATTTCACTCTTCATTTTAATGATAATATACTTGATAGGATTTATGGATACTCAAAATTCTATTTACATTATGGCTACTTAGGATATGATTATTTATGACACTCCCACATATGTGTTTTTGGAGAATTTCTTTATAAAGGAAGATGAATACGAAGGTGAGTTATTAGAACTTAGGGTGTACATCATAACTATGAGTATGGTATGTCAACTCATCCCATAAATGGTTCATGTTGTCTAGTTCGATCTCTATTATAGATTTAAGATGTATTCATAAAATCCTTATCGATAATAATACGAGTTACCCTTATTGTGAAAGTGAACTATTGACATCATACATTCATTAAGAACATGTATGAAAGTTTATCCATAAATATACATATAAAATATGTTCCCCACATTTTCCCTCATTTATTTTCTATGATATGGTTTAAAACTATATATATTTTCACTCTACAATTTATGACCATTTAGTGAGGTGGTAGGTGTAATAGAGTCGAGATTTGGCCTTGAGAGGGGATTCATAAGTATCCCTAGGAAGGGAGTAAAAAATCACATAGTTTAGTGATATTTAATATGGAACATTTCACCTTTTATGGTAATGTGAAAAGGACCACAATGGTGCCTTTAAAGTCATTCTTCCATTACTAATGACATGCCTTTTATGATCATGCATCTAGGACCAATGACAAGAATTTTAAGGTCATGCATCTAGAAAAAATGAATTTCATTTTAAGGTCATGTTTATAGGACCATGGTATCTTATAATTTAGGTTCACAAGACAAGAATTGGTTCCAAGTAAGTTTAAGTCTATTGTAATATACTAGTATGTGTTAATTCCTATCATAGGTTTTGTATGAGACTTACATATGAGAAACCCTTACTGCATAAGCCCGCCATGTTGTCCAAGAAGAGGTTAGTTCGGTATTAAACTTAATTATAATCCCTTTATATGCAATTTTATCATTTATTGGACCCAATAAGGATAATAAAATGTTCTTTCTAGACACTTTGTGGATATATTAGTGATTTAGGACTTCAATGATAGGTGAGTCGGGTTATCTGATCAAGAAAAAATCCACCAGTTATCTAAATGAGTGAATCCTTATTATCATGGGAATTAATCATTGGCCATATCTAAGGTAAAATACCAGATAGGGGGGATGATACATGGGATATATCTTATAGGATGACTGGTTTTAATTATAGAAGTGATTCATGATTAAAAGGGGGAACATGAGTATGCCTAATCACCTAGTAATATATAGTGGGCGGTAGTGGAGGAGGTTTGGATAAGTTGAGATTTTCAAGGTTTTGAATTAAAAAAGAGGGTTTCATAAATTCATTTTGAGTTAATAGGTAGAATTGGTTGAATTTCACTAGGGTGTCTAGGTAATACAAGCATTGATCCTAGGTTGGAAGGTTGGGTGAATGAGGCACCCAAGTTGGATGCTTGAGTGAATGAGATTCCTAGGTAAGACTTATGTGTACTTGGAACATATATTTAGGAAATATTATCCTAGGTTTCATAGTTTTCTTCCACGGGAGAGGCCAAAAATAAATTTACTAGGAATAATAATGATTTATTGATCCCTCGAGATGTAAGATCCTGGACATTTCTAGAGTCATCTCAGGCATGTTTTCAGGAACGTTTTGAAGAATTTAAGTACCTTTTATTTATTTAGTGGATTCGGGTGTGTTTGGGTGAAATTTTAAGAAAAACAAAAGGACATTGGGCTACACACAGTTCAGACACGATTTAACAAACCCTGCGGCTAAACTGTGCCAACCATGAAAAACTGAACAAAGAGGTCCACACGGTTTGCACATGGTTTGTGTAACTGTGTGACCAAACCGTGCCAAGCATGCAAACCTAGATAGATAGGTCCTCACGGTCGGTGCACAATTCTCCTTAATCGTGCCCTCTACCCAGGAAACCAAGCGTGCATGTATTAATTATCCAAAAATTGGTTTTAAAATTCCCCGAACCCTCAAGACTCCTATAATTTGACCTTTGTTCAGTATTGACAAATTATATTTGTTAGAAGAGCCATCCATAGGGATTAAAAGGTTATCCAAACATCATTCTTCAAGATCAAAAGCCCATATTAAAGATCCACTATCTCCTGATAAGTGGATTTCATCCAATATCTTCTCTCGTTCATTCCTCTATCTTTCCATGATATTTTTATAGAAGATATCCATAGTTTCCATGGATCTAAACCTATGTTTGAGATATATATCTAGGATCATGGATCTATATTTATATTTTAAATAACTTGATGTCTTTGATCTCAATTTTGGTTTAAGGTTTAGATCTGAAGCTTGATTGATGATGTTGTGCCGCTCGGATTTTAGGAATTTATGTTGGGATAACATCCATCAATAAAATATGGTAGGTGGACTAAATCGAACTCCCATAGTCGTGAATTTGATGTTTGAATGTGATTTTATGAAATTTAAAAATTCCCTTGATGATTGATTCCCTAAATTTAAGTAATTGTGAATGTGAAATTTGACTTGTGATTTCTATGGTGATTAATTGATAATTAAATCACATAACAAACAAAGGGGGTTTCCTAAATAGATATTTGATTTGGAGATTGGTTATGAGTTGAGATATAGTAATTGATATATTCAATTTCTTGTGATAAGATAATTAATTGGGGGAAATTAATTATTAAGTGATGTTGGCTATGAAATATAATTAATTGTGATAATTAATTATGTGCTATAATATTGATCAAATATAATTAATTGTAATAATTAATTATGAAAATTTGATATTTGATATGGATAATTAATTATCAATAATTAATTATGGAATGAGAATTATGTTGATTAAAAAATTAACTGATGAATTAATTACTGGGTTATGTGCTTAGTTAATTGGTGAGTTAACTAATTTCCTTTGAAATGTTTAAATAATCATTGGATTAGTAATGGAATGATTTGGATAATTATTGTGAATTAATGAATGATTAAATGGATGAGATTTTTGTGGTGCTAGAAATAGAATTATATACCAATTAGAAGTTGGGACTTGCACATGGATTTCCTCCCTAATAGTTATCCAAGTTTGAGATTATGGGGTGCTAGGCATGACAACCTACACCAAATCAGATAAGGCGTCCTAGGCATGAAGACCTACACTCATTGAGATTTTAGGGTTCTAGGCATGGCCACCTGGTCGACACCTGAGTAGAATTTGTTGTTACGGGATAGGATAAGGGAAAGTCCTTGGGATATGTTGCTATTTGGGATTGGAGTATGGGAGAGGGAACCAATTGTGGTTTGGGACCTGCTTGTGAGTCGCTGTGTCTTTACTCTTAGTTTCATTGTAAACACTTGACACTTGCATTTTTATACCATTTTTTACCTTTTAGTTGAGTATTTTATTTTTTTGTTTTGAATATCATATTCCATGGTATTATTTTGGTTATTTATATGCTTCCGCACTTGATTATTGTTGTTTACTTCCATTGGTGTTTTATTCTATTAAAATAGGGTATAGTCTCCCCAAGACTTACTGACTAGACCCTCTATTCTATTTGAAACCCTCTAGCGTATGGGGAGGAACACTTTAGGGCATGCGGCCAATCAGCTTGGGGCACTATTTAGTGGCACCTAGGTCGGGACATCAAAAAGTTGTATCAGAGGAGTTTTCTTTTCTTTCCTATTCTTTTGGCTTACTATTTTAGAGAAAGGTAGACATGAGACTAGGAATATTCGAGGCATGGTAATGAGCTCATTAATGGGACTAGAAAACCCATGTATGGGGTAAAATCTGAGTACTCAGGGTGGGATTGTTGTGATTTCTATTTTTTATTACAGTTGGATATTATTTCACATTGGGGGATGCACTTGTGGTGTGATGTGATATTTGTTTTGAAAATTGATGAATTTTGATTCATGGCCTAAATAGGCATGATAGTTGAGTCTGCATGCATCATTATAGGCTCTCAGAGTTGTTGTGACATGAATCATTCTAATCACTCATGGGAAAACAAGTTATGTGTAAGTTTTTGAACATGAACTATTTTTCCTAGTAGTGATATTGAAATAATGATGAAAAATGAGAACGAATGGGTGTCAAATGAGAACCTTGATTGAAAAAATGGGTATGATTAATTAATTTATTGTTGAATTAATTAATTTGAGATAATTTGATTAATTAATGGTTGGATTAATTAATGAGAATGTATGTACCCTGTTTATCCAAGACCTAGGAGTTGGATTATTAAGGGTAGTGATAAGGCCTCAGTACTGACCGTGTGGAAATAAAAATGGGGAAGGACATGTTGAGACTTGTTTTGTTAGTTTCTACTCTTATGTAAATGTTATAAGGTTGCGTTATGAGACCTAAGAAGTGTGTTTGTCCTTGTAGAGATATGCCTCCATGATGCTTGTTGAGGGAGAGATCGAGGTGTATGGCTGATGATAAACTTACAGATAGGGAACTTGAGGCACCATTGGTGAAAGCTGAGGAGGAAGGGGAATAGTTCCATGGGAACTTTTCTCATTTCATGCAATTCATGGAGAGTGACCCAGGGTGGGTTCAAAAAAGAATTTCTGAGTTGAAAAGGGATTTTCAGCTTCAACACCCTCCTACTTTTACTGGAGAGGGTGGACTCGAGGGAGTTGAATTCTGGATTGACTCCCTAGAGACAATACTTGACCATTTGAAGAATTAAATTGGGAGGATGGTCAAGATGGATGCTTATATGATATGGGGTTCAGTGAAGCGCTAGTGGGACATTTAGGTATGATCTAGACAGACTGATGATATGTTATAGAAGGAATTTTTAGAGAAGTTCTTGGAGCACTTCTATCCAGAGACACTGAGAAAAGAGAAGGATTCCTAGTTTATGAATCTAACCTCAGGAAACATGTACATAATGGATTACGTTGGATGTTTAATGTATTTATAGCATTTTTCTCTATATTTGTTGGAAAATGAGGCATCTTCTGCAAAATGATTTTAGGATAGACTTAGGTGTGAAATTAATTTCTAGGTAAATATCTTTAGGCAGAAGAAATTCTCAGAAGTGGTTAATCGGGCTCTCATTTCCAAGGGGAAACTGAAGGAGACTTGCAGTACTGGATAGGTAGCTGCCACTAGAAGATCAGAGGGTGTTCCTTCTGAGAGTAGGAAGCGCCGATCTGAGAACCTTAGTCAGGATAGTGGGAAGCAAGGTGGATATTCAAGAGGAATAGTTCCACTGGATCTTACTCATGATCTATTCCACCGATGCAGTAGGTAGGGACACTATCTTACACATTATCCTCGACCAGTAGTGGAGTGCCAGTTTTGTGGCAAGATGGGGAACCTATTGAAGCTCTACAGAAATCGGCAACATGTTGGTGTTGAGGGAGCATCTGATTAGAGTCAGAGTGTGAGAAGGGGATGTTCTACACCATATAGGTATGATAGTTAGAGTTCTACTTATAGAGGAATCAGAGGAAGTGAACATGGTGCTTCAGGGTATGAGAACCTGTATCACTAGAGTGGTGCTACTCAATGGAGTCAGAAAACACCACAAGGAAGAGGGGTAGGAAAGTTACATGTAGTTCAACCTACACTTGTGGAGAGAGAGGCTAGTTCATCAACAGTGAGAGGTACTATTCTAGTGGCCTCTACTTTAGCTACTTCCTTTTTTGATACTAGTGTCTCTAATTCCTTTATATATGAAAATATTGTTATTGGATTGATCCTGGAGGTAGAGTCCATAATCAGGGTGATGAATATCGATACACCATTGGGAACGTGGTCTAGGGATATCTGTTTATGCAAGGAGTGTTCACTAGAGATAAGAGAGTATCATTTTTCATGGGATATCTATGTCCTTGATATAATAGGCTTCGACCTGATTATGGGTATAGGTTGGCTAGTCACATACCAAGGCCACATAAATTTTTACCACAGGAGAGTGACCTTTTTATCTCTTGAGGGTGACTAGTATGTTCATCATAAAGAATGATATATCCATGCATGGTGAGCTGGAGAAATTACTAAGAAACTAGGAGAGCTCATAACCCAAGTTGCTAGTCTTTTGTTGGATGATGGGAGTGGTATGAAATATGTCCTTCCACCAGTAGTAGAACTATTTTGTGATGTATTTCTTAAATACTTTTCAGGTTTTCCACTAGAGAGAGATGTGGAAATCACTATTGAGTTCATTCCAGGAGCTGAGCCAGTATCTATGCTGCCTTACAGAATGGCACTGACTGAGATTCAAAAGTTCAAAACGTAGTTAGAGGAGTTGGAGGATAAAAGGTTCATCCGTCCAAGTACGTTTCCTTTGGGATCACCTATTTTTTTTGAAAAGAAGGCTGATAAGAGTTTATGTTTATGTTTCAATTATCAAAAGTTGAATAAAATGACAGTGAAGAACCGATATCCTCTTCAGTGTATCAATTAATTATTTGACCAACTAAAGGGGGCTTGTGTGTTCTCAAAGATCAATATGAGATTAGGGTATCATCAAGTGAGAGTTCAGACCTCTGATATACTAAGAAATTATTTCAAGAGTAGATATGGATTTTATGATTTTTTCTTAATGCAGTTTGGGTTGAAAAATTCTCCAGAAGTGTGTATGGCCTTGATTAACAAGATCTTTTATCCATACTTGGATCGATTTGTGGTAGTGTTTTTGGATGACATCTTGATGTACTCTAAGACTCATGACAACCTTGCCCAGCATCTTGACATTGTCCTGAGTACACTGAGAGATCATCAGCTATACGCCAAGATATCTAAATGTTAGTTTTGGATTAATAGGGTAAACTTTTTAGGGAACATAATCTTAGAAGAATGTGTGGTAGTTGACCCATAAAAATTGCAGGTAGCGGTTTCTTGGGAGAAACCTAAGAATGTTTCTGATATTTGAAGCTTTTTGGGATTAGATAGTTATTGCAGGAGGTTCATCCTGGATTTTTACCGATTGCCAGCACCACTTTCAGGTTTGGAAAATAAAGGGATAGAGATTGATGAGAAAAAGTATGTGAGAATTCTTTCCAATATTTGAAGAAGCGCTTGGCATCAACACCAATTTTGATCTTACCTGAGTATGGTGAGGAGTACACAATGTATTTTGATGCTTCTGGGATTGGACTTGGAGCTGTATTGATACAAGGGGATCGAGTTGTTGCTTATAGGTCTTGATAGTTGAGGCTACATGAATGAAATTACCCTATTCATGACCTCTATTTGGAAGTAGTGGTTTATGCTCTTTTGTGTTGGAGAAACAATCTTTTGGGTGAAAATATTACAGTTTTTACGGATCACAAAAGCTTGAATTATATCTTTTCACAGCGTGAATTGAATCTTTGGTAGTGAAGATGGGTAGTGTATATGCAGTCCTTTGATTTTGAGCTAGATTATACACCTGGAAAGGGGAATTGTGTGGCTGATTCCTTGAGTAGGATAAATCAGACTCAGTTGGTACTTGAGTCCGGTGCATAGTGGAAGATAATGACTTTACTAGTGGAAATGCATGTGGTAGTTTTGTAAAGTTAGGAGAGGATGAATCTGGTTTCTATAGGATATGTTTGTGAATATTACTAAAGGGGAGTATATTTATGGTATATTTTTATGATCTTTAACCAAATTAAAATATTGTGTACCTAGTCTCCAAAGATACTAAACGATTATGGACCTCAGGCATGTGTCTGTGTAATGTATTGAATATTAATCTAAAAATATGTAATACATATGTTTTAAAAGACTAAGTAATTATCCCTTTTATCATTTTAGAACCCTATAACCAAGAATGAATCAATGTATGATGTCAGGGATAGAGAAATCAAGAATAGTGGTTGGGGAATGTTTGACCACCCAAACTAGGTTTATATTCCCATCAAACAAAGAATGTGTAATGTGAGATTGAGGAATAAGGATTATATTCTCAAATAATTCACAGGGATTAAAAAATGTGAATATTAAAATAAATGAATAAAAGGTCATCAATGTGAGATAATTATTTTTTAACATAGAATAAATTCATTAAAATAATAATTGATGAAAAATCCATTAAATTAAAAATAATTTAATACCTGACACCAATATTTTTTTAGAAATAATAAACATCAAATATATTAACTCTAAATTTATATTTTAATATATTTTTATAATATAATAATAAGAATAATATTTTTATCAAAATATAAATCATAATATGTCATCATAGGAAAATCATTAACATATTCCGAAAAACAATTTCTTAAAAATAAATATTTAAGAAATTGATACATTCCTGTCACATGACATGGTAAAAGAAAATTTATTTTCATAATGAAATATAGAGGTTGACTAGGGTCATCTCACTTGAGGATATTCACATTTATTCATATAATTAATATAATTTACCTAAACTAATTATTTCTTGGTTGTTTTTATTTATTCTATGAATGTAATGGAATTTAAATGAAAGACGAGAGCAAAAAAATTAAACTAACATGCAATGAAAAAATGTGATTAAAAAAGAAATAACTTGGACTTTGTGGTTTGGTTTATGGGTTAAATCATTCTCTTTATTGTAGTTTTAATTAATTTTAATAGTTTAATCATGATATCTTTCTTAAACTAGTGTTATTTATTTAGTGATTGTGAAATATTGAATTCTTATAGAAAACTAAATTCTACTCCCTTCTATAATCAAGGTTTATATAATAAATCAATCGAGAAAGTGACACCTTTTAGGACCTGACTTTATTGTTTGTTATTTTCTCCACTAAATGTATTGAATTCTTTGCATAAAGAGCTTATATTTAGTAAAAGAGAGGGAAAAGTTTTTGATAAATAAATAGAAATTACTTTGAGTTTAGTGTCATGGAGGACAATTTCCACACCTATGAACATCATATTTTCCCACCAAAAACATAAATAAAATATAAAAATTTTAGCAAATAATGAATGGAAAGAACACTTACCTACACCAGCACAAGCCTTGGGTTCGAACATCATTTTTTAGGGTAAGAGGTCACTATGGAAAGAGATAAGTGAAGAAGATAAAATAAATAAAATATAAAGAATAATAGAGAGAGAAATTATAATAAAATAAAATAAAATAAAAATATTAAAATGGATAGATTATTA